>OZ022590.1:11046536-11366536 GCA_963669155.1 Arbacia lixula | reverse complement strand
ATGTGAGAGTAGCTTTTAGTCCCAGAAGTATTTTTTCAGTATATACCCCATTGATCATCTTCAACTTCTTCAGGCCTGACAGATGCTGGTCATTCATGGTGCAATGGAAACTTGGGACGAGAGATTGCTGTTCAAGTGTCACTAGTACTGGACGAAGGAGTCTGGGACTAGATTGGCAGGATAGTTCACTGCAGCCGTGATTGTGACGTCATGACATCGTCAGTGACGTTGTGTGAATTTGTGACAGTGTTAAGAAAATTGGTTACAGTTTTGAACATGGTCACAACTTTTGGAACTGCTCACGATTTTACGCCGAGATGCGCCGCGCTTTGCCAAGTTGCACAAATTGGCCCAAGTTATACCATATGAGTTCTACATCCTGGTGTGACGTGAGTGCAACTGGGAGTCAACTCCGACGGCAACTCCGACAGTAACTCCGCCAGCACCTCGCAGCGGCAATGTGCTTCCGTGTGGACGCGCTTATACCACTTCAACTCATCACTTCTTGGTTTTTAGTGGGAGAGCTTCTTTCGGTCGGACAGCTGGTAGTCGCGACTTACCCTTCCCGTGTGAACGCCCCCTTGTGTTCACATAGCCACACGCACGATCAACGTGTAAGATGTGATGTGCGATTCACATTGCCTTCTTTTCCTAAATTTGTTTTAGTGGGTAGCAGGAGGGCGCCACTAACCAAGTACTTGTTATGACGGTCGAACTACGTGTATCTTTTATCATTTATTCGAGGTATAAGTGTATCTTTTCATATCAGAAAGTTGTCTTCGTCCATGATATGAGAAATAATAATTGGAATGTTATTCACCAACGCCAGGAATCCGCAACTCCTTGAATGGCGTCACAGAATGTATTATCCTGTTCTGCATGCTTTGATATCCCAAATTAAGAAATAAATATCGAATTGATTTTGCAATTTGACCTTATGCATATTCAAGAACACTTTCGCATTTTCACTTCTCACACAAAGAAAGGGGATAGGAATGACTCTTTTGACTGTATACATTTAACCAGAGAGGTGTAAGGAATGGAGTCAGCACGAAGTGTAATTTATTCCTACAGCAGTCGTGTGCATTGATGTCACAATGGAATATTTTACGCGTTTGGCTCTTTGATCGAGGGAAATCCGCCGCCAAACAAGCATGACAAAATGTAGGATGCATTTTGAGGAATATATATTCTGTATGCGCAGAAGATTTCAGAACCACTACATGAACTGAAGTACATGTGCAGTAGTATTACATCTTATAAAGATACGATTCTGTGAATTTCAGATTATATTGTTGCTTCGTTTTTGTGATAAAATGAGAATACTATAGAAAACATGCCAGAGAAATGCCTCCATATCACACATTTCCAAATAATATTTCCTTAAAAATATCTTGTAAATCGTTTATTGAGTGTTTCATCTTTCATGGAAACAACCTCAATTTCGTGTGCGGAGGTGTCCGAAAAAGTAACAGACCAAATTCTTTCTACAATTTTTTTCAAAGTTTCCCTTCGCTTACCCCAAAACTAATTCACAGTGTGTGTAAAAAGATCAGCAACGAGCTCCCAGCGAAGGCTGAACGGTTGGCATACTTCTCAAAACAGATTTTCTTTTGTTATTCAGAGGAAGGCACTACCTAATTAGAAATACAGCTAGTTGTTTAAAACACCTGAATGTCTTGGATTTTTATGAGGCGGCGGACCTCATAGATCAAAGGAAGTTTATCCGAGCGCAGTCCATCCATGATAGGTCCATGATTTAACCATCTCAGTCCTTTGGGCACACATATGTATAGCTGTACACCTATGGATATGTCATAGCTTAGCACTGAGAGAGTTAATTGTGATTGTAGTGCAGAATCAAATCACAACATTGAGCACAGTTAACGTTAAACCGCAAATTGTGAGAGAAATGATTTGCCACAGTAATTCGCTTCCCGTACATGCAAAATGAAAGACCTACAGTATGTGACGATTTAACATCGTGTATTTGTCGCCCTCTATCTTATTTCGGCGTATCAATTTGATCAAGGCGACTCACAATAACTTTAGACACAAGAAAGCAATCAACATAAAGAACATTCTTGCAAACGAGGAAAGTATGTGTATCATTTATGTTGCCATTGAGACAACTCCACGTTTGTTATATTGAGTAATTCACAGCGAAATTTATCCTCTGTGTACCAAATAAACTGATGTTCTGTGAGATTTGTGTGCATTCCATGTGAAAAGGGGGCACACATGGCAAACTAAGAGTTAATATCAATATCAAATATTAAGAGACCTGTTCGTAATTACACCATAGTCCGAAAATCCACTGAATAAATACTACTAGACTGCTGACTGGGATTTTTTTTCATGAAGCTGTGTTGGATGATCGATGTAAAAGCATTTTTTACAGTGTGCCCGGAATAACAATAGAAGCAGATGCACATGGTGGAATGTTCTTCTTCTCAGCGCTGAAAAGCTGTTGCTACATCTGCATGATAATAAGTTCAAATGTGGTTGACTATCTAATGAATGTTTATTTTACTCCATAAGTAGTTCCATTGACCTGAGGTCATTTTCTACCAGCAAACATCTGCTCATGTGCAAATTGCAATAACAAAGTGGCTTATTGTTTTGATATTGCCTGTACGTATACTTTAGTGCCATTCTCATTGCGCTTTAAAAAATCGAGAAGTTAGACAAATCTCGAAGTTAGGGGACAGGGACAATATGACCATTCGGTTTTTGGTTCGGTTACTAGGCAACTTTCACCCTAACTTCCCGATTTTTTAAGCCCGATGAGAATGGCACTAATGTAGATTCATGAAACTCTTCTTTACGAATCAATGAATTCATAGATGAGTCAATGAATACATAGATTTAACATGTTTAACGATTAACCGATAGCATCTTAGTTTTCTTGTAATTTGAATCGCCTTACATATTATGTTTAATTATTTTCTTTTGTGTTTATTCATTCTTAAAGAATGTATCTAAACTTCTGCATGCATCCCTACGTGGTCTGCAGGTCAACCAATGCAACTACTACAATTCGATACTGAACACGTTAGAGTGAAAGTTGGATAAGTACGTTTCTCGCGGAATAGTTTGCCTGTGTTAATGTCATTATATTGTCACTCGTACGGTATGCTTACTTCTGAATGCCACGAACAATAAATCGTGTGTGGATAATGTATACTGTTACACTAGGGCCATTCTCATTACAAACAAAATCTCGAAGTTAAAAATCGCAAAGTTTGACACTCGTGTTCTCATTACACCAAAAACTCGCGAAGTGAGAAAAATCGCGCTCTAAGTTGCGAAGTTTCATACGAAGTTTCGGACGGCTGTTGGTACGGTTGCTAGGCAACTTTCACCCTAACTTCGAGATATTTCTAACTTCTCGATTTTTTAAGTCCAATGAGAATGGCCCTACTGAATCGACTGCGTCAGAGCCCCTTATACATTATACAGAGTTTGGCCATGTCAGTTTTAATAGGTAACAACGTGGTGCACATTTCTTGCCCTCTGCCTGCCCAACGCGCGCCATGTTGCTACCTCTTGAAATCGAATTGGCCAAACTCTGTGTAACGACGACGCGGAAGTGGATACGATATGAGCGCCCTCTTTGCCAAAGATTTTTTTAACAATGAATTGATTAGCTACAGTAAAATTGGACATTGCTTACTTCATACCAATATCAAGCCCTTTGGCCGTCATATATGTATTATACTATCAAACCTGCTTTAGCAACAATCTGTTTAGAAAGACCAGCTTCCCATAAAGACCACGTTCGTGTTTCCCATAAACACTATTTTCATTCAGGCATTAAAGATGGCCCGTCCCTTTCACAAACATTTGCAAATTTCACGAAAGTTTGAAAATATTTAGCACGTATCTTTGGGATACCAGGTGTGAAATTTTAAGGTCAGAGTTTGTAGTAACTCCCGTAGAATCAATGAAAATCCAACGTGTTTTCACTGAGATTCGACTATTTTTGTGATACGATAAAAAAAAAAAGCTCGATCAATCATCGAAGATTATTTCCTCCAAACCGAATATTACGCTTTGTCGATTCCAGGGAAGGTTATATAGCCACTCTCTCTCAAATGATGACTAAGTCAGGGAACTTTCAGAATTAGGTCTGCAAGAGGGACGGGCGACATTTGAAGTATCCTGTACATAAAGACCACCTGCCTATAGCGACCACATTTCTTGTATCCTTTGAGCGGTCTTTGCACACCAGTACGACTGTACTATAATCACACTCTAAATGAAAACTCTATTAAATGGATAGTCCACGCTGAAGTTGTGTTGGTTTCAATAAAAACAGAAATATGAAGAAACGTATTAATGAAGATTTTACGGAATTCCGTCAAAGGATAATATAGTTATGATCTTTTAAATTTTACATTGTTATGTTTCTGTTGTTATTGGAATCAACTTAATTGCAGGGTGAGCTATCCCTATACGATTGTACCATTGTTGCCTTGACCAAGTTTACTTTGATAATTGAAAACCTGAAAAAAATATGATAAAAATATAATGCCGTGATTATACCGTGCTTTAGATCAAGGTAATTAAACGGACATTAATGAAGTTAAACAAAATATATACCTAATGTTGCGCCATGCTGTTATTGTGAATGACTTGTATTTTTCATGGATATCATACAATTAAATGGATATATTTCTGTACTTTTGGATTTGTTATGTGTTGTCAGTGTTTATGCATTTTCGAGCTGCATTCACCTAGAAGTAAGCGGTAGAGAAAACATTAGTCAAATATAGAGAACGGAGAAATCCATTACTTTCAGACATAGTTTCCTTGGAGACTCTAAAGAATATTGACCCTCATTTTTCAACAAAAAAAGAGGATATGGGTTACATACAAATATAAAGTTGTTGCCGTTTGATATGTAGAAGATGACGATAAAAATTCGAGCAAGGTTTTATTCTGCATATCCGTGAATTGTTTTAACTTTCTACTCTAAGTTGTTCCAAATTAAGTGCCAAAGACGACTTTTGGACTTTGGGATCTACTGGTTTGATAGGATGGTAAAAGATAAACTTACGAAATATTATGATAATTGTTAGGAACATGAACCTTCCCCTAACCCGCATAGACATTTCAGAGACAGTTTCGTAGCATAGAATGTGTTTAACGTGTTTTTTGGTATTTGTGTTAAAAGCAGCGATTCCTGCTTATGTGTGCGTAATTAGCCTGCTTAGCACAGTTAGCTGTTATTGTTTTGTGACCTTACATTTCGCGCCTCTCTCTCTGACTTCGCGCGCGCGCCGGTATTGCGCGCGGTCAGTGACCGCGACTCACTATAATTAGTGACTGATTTTGGCGGTAAGCTTCAGAGTTTAGCCAGATTTCCCAGGGAAAGGATCCACGCCAGTCGGGGTCAGAGAGAGAGACGGAACGTGGACTTAGCATACTTCTGGAAGTTTAGCTGTATGTTCAGCTAGGGAGCCCAGGTGTATTGAAGTCATGAAAGTTTAACCAGTCAGCTTAGCTGGGAGTTAAATAGGAAAGAAAAACCCGCAATAATCGGTATGTAAGCATTTTTTTAGTCTGTAACTTAATTTAGCCTTTGTGTGTAAACTTAGAGATTTTCTAGCAGCGTGTTTTTGAGACTTAGAGTCTTGTAAGTTAAAGTTATGTTAAAGTTATGCTGCTGTAATTTATCTTAAGTTTAGCTGGCTTTCTAGGATTTAAAGTGTATGTCACCACGGTCGAGTTTAGAGGACTCAGAATTGGTTTACCTTTATTTTCTATAGAATTAACTCGGTGTAACTTAGTAGTTTACAGTTTTAAGTCATACGTTTTAGACGTTTAAGATTAGTCTATGGCGGGCCATGCAACCAAAATCCCAAGATCAGGCCATATGGTAAGCAGGTGTTTCATAATTTACAAGTGTTTTTTATGATGAAATGTTTAAACTTCATATTTTGTGACAGGCATTTAGTAGTGTTTATTTTTATTCTCTTTTGTAGAGAATCGGCTTTGTGGATCTACTTGTGAGTGCGTGGAGCACAGAAGCGACAGAAGTCGCGCTCAAGGAAATAAAACAAGTCGCATCTACTCGTCGAGTTTTTCTCTGTCTCAACTGGCTAGACTCTCACATAAGGTAGTGGCCTTAACAATAATGGATTATAATGTCTTTGTAAAAAATGATATTTAGATGCAGGTGATAAAAAATTGTTATAGTATTAATATTACATAAAATGAGCAACTCAACAAGGAAAAAGAATTATCAAAAGTTAGTAATTCAAACTTAAAGGGATAGTTCACTCTGAAGATAGGTCGGTTTCAATGAATGGAGAAACATGAAAGAAACGTATCAGTGAAGGTTTTATGAAAATTGGTCGAAAGATAAGAAAGTTATGATTGTTTTAAGTTTTGATTTTATGACGTCAATGCGAGGTGCACTCCCTTATGTTGTGTACTACTTTTGAATAAACGCACAGGTGAAATGGTAAAAAAAAATGAGAAAATGGACATTTTCCACAAAAAAAATGTACACAACATATTGGAGAGCGCATCGCTCCTGACGCCCTAAAATAAAAATGTTGAAAATGAATAACTTTCTTTTCCTTTGATCGATTTTCGTCAAATCTTAATTATTTTGTTTCTTTTATGTGTCTCCTTTTACTGAAACCAAAATAATTTCAAGTGAAATATTCCTTTAAGAGTTAAATTTAGGAATGTTTTACCAAATGATTCCTGTGTGATCAAGAAAGAAAGAGAGATAGAGACAGAGAGAGTGTGTGTGTGAGAGAGAGAGAGAAAAAAAAAGAAATATATATATAGAGAGAGAGAGAGAAAATGAGATAGAGATAGAGTATGTGTGTATGTGTGTTTGTGTGTGTGTGTGTGTGTGTGTGTATGCGTGTGTGTGTGTGTGTGTGTGTGTGTGCTCTAGGCAGGGATGTGTTAGGAAGGAGTAGAAACTCGAGCATAATACATTCAAACATCTGTATGGGTTCTAAAGCGTGCTCATGAATGTCAAAATAATTCCATAATCATGACAATGCTTTGATGTTCCATGTGCCGAGCCGACATTTAGCTGATGTCAACTTGAAAAGAAATTTCTTTAATTTCCCATTTGTCTGTAGACGTTTGTTTTTGACAAATTCGTTTGCAAACTATGAGGAAGTTAACGGCAAATAATGACAGATCCTAATACTCTGCTTTTGTTTCGAAAAGTATTGAGGAATCATTAAAAATCGGACATATAAGCTATTTGTATTACTTACAAAATTGACCAATTTCTTCATTGAAAAAGTGCTGAAGAGCGGTAAATGAAACTCATTGGCCCGTCTTGTGGGGTAATGATGAAAGGAACGATTTTGAGGAAACATTGACTCAAATACATCTGGAAGTGTGTTATTTTTGTATTTATACATAAATTGCCCTAAGTAAAAAAAGATACAAATCGTTAATCTTTAACAGCCTGTTGTCAGCAAACAATGGGTCTGTGTATGAAAGAAACGAAGAATGGTTTATAATACGGAGAGACTTCTTTTGCAATAAAAGTAGTCTGTTTAATAAAGTTTGGTGGCTATTGCCCCAAACAAGAATGCCATAATTCAAATGAGGCAAAATCAAAGAAGAATAAAGCATCAATAAGGTTCGAGGTGGAAAATGAAATTTTAGTTTGTTTATTATGCCAGTATTACGTGCTATAATTTTGGAAATATTTTCTATTTGATATTTCCACGAAAGTTTGTTGTCGACAATTATGCCAAGAAATTTAATAAACGAAACAAGTTCTAAAGGGGTATCATCAAACACAATGTTGGCGGGCAGTGCGCCTATCAAGTTACTAAATGACATGTATTTGGTCTTTTGGATATTGAGGGAAAGTTTATTGGCTCTTATCCATTGGGTAACCTTATTACCAAGCTCGGAGTTTACTATGTTTACCAGAGTGTTTGGATTTTCATGGGAATAAAAAAGACTTGAATCATCAGCAAAGAGTACGAACGAAAGAATATCAGATGATTTACAAACATCATTGATATAAATAATAAATAATAAAGGACCTAACAAGCTACCCTGTGGGACTCCGCAATTTAAGTTTTGCATATTGGATGTGTTGTCATTTTAGTGCTACCCTATCAGTAGACCTGCAATTGACCTTTAAAATAATACACAGAAGTAAATAATAATGACGTAACGCGCAAAGTTTCGGGTTACGAATACCTACAACTGCCGACAACTATGGACCCTGGGTGGGTGTATGGTTCGATGCTATAACGCATTGATCATGTACCAGTGCATGTTCGATACGCACAGGTCAAAGTTCTGTTCAGGGAGTTGTGAGGAGCAGCTCTGACCTAGTCTACGCCCGTGACCTGTATGGCGCGTATGGTGTGCGGCTGCATAGATGTCTTGTCATTTACGCTGAGGCCTGTCATGTTAATCATGTCTATACAGTATTATCATCATGTCCATACGTCTGTATTGCACGGCCATTGCGATATTTCTCAACCGCGGGCCGCGGTGTTGTGTCGCTGTACGGCTGGAAAGCTATCGCTATATAGGCTAATCAGCTGAATGTATCTCGGGATACGGTTCAAACTTCAATATTGATTTCGTTTTCAGGCCCGGTATATAAAAAAAAATAGCAATTTTCCTTCATTCTCCAGTATTTGGAAGCTGGGAGATGCACACACTCGTTCGTCGGTTTGGTCGTCTGATATTCCTGAGGGTTTTATTCACAGAAGTTTCAATTACCAACTGAAGTGGAGTCTAAGATTTGACCAGTTCGAGTTATTTCACGGACTCTACTGTGACCGCATTATCATAGGTATGGTAAGATATATATTATGTGTTATTAATATGAATGTATCATTATCATGACTAGATCTATGATATGTGACACATTTTTTTTAGATATATCTCGGATTATAAAGACACATTTAACAGTAAGTTTATATCGTGATACATGTATTATGATGAATGTATCGTACATTTTCCTAGATCTACTCGGTGCTAAAAAGAATATTTTGACAATTTTGAAAATTGAAAACAAGCAATGTACTCAGTCAAACACCTCCTGAACAAATTTTTGTTTACATGCTGCATTATATGTTTTTAACTATTGCAACCATTTTGCAACCATTGATGGTAACTACTAAAGCAATAGTAGTAAAGCTGACAGCCCATTGGGTGCTACGATGGTAGGTATTATTAAAGGGGAAGTTCACCCTGAAATTATTTTGGTTTCAATAAAAAGAGACAAATGAAAGAAACATATGAGTGAAGGTTTGACGAAAATCGGTCAAAGGAAAAGAAAGTTATTTGATTTTAAAATTTTGATTTTGTGACGTCACATGCGAGGTGCTCTCCCATATGTTGTGTACAATTTTTTTCGAAAATGTGCATTTTCTCACAAAAATATGCATCCGTATACTTGTGCGTTTGGTACATTATTAGAAATACGTTTTTACACACATACCTGTACGAAAAAAAATCATTCCGTTGTCAAAAGCAGAAAAAAAAGCAATTTATCGACTTATTTTGTACACAACATATGGGAGAGCATCTCGCATGTGACGTCACAAAATCAAAACTTTAAACTCAAATAACTTTCTTTTCCTTTGACTGATTTTCGTCAAACCTTCACTCATATGTTTCTTTCACATGTCTCTTTTTATTGAAACCAAAATAATTTCAGGGTAAACTTCCCCTTTAACTCCACAACATGTTATTATTGGAACAATTACTTATTGACGAAGGGACTTCGTTAATTAGTGTACTGAGCGCACAAATATCACAGTGAAAACGTGATAAAAAGCGGGTTGGCAGTCCCAAAGACATTCAAACCTGTCAAGATCAAGTATATACTATTTAAACCAATCTATGAAGTGTTTCTGATTTGCTATGAATATGCGAGAAAGTTGATGTTTTCCTTTTAGCTCCTTTTGGAATGACAACTATATTCAATCCCACTGGAAATTATGTATTAATGCATTACCCAATTCGTGTGGAATTTGCGAATGAAATGATCACATTTGTACGAAGCCGCAAGGTAGACAATAATTAAGGTCATCTGGTTCTAATCAATTTCGCGTTCAAAAGTTTGCTCATCATATCGAGAGATTGCATGAATACGTTCAATCACGAGAGGTCATAGAGAGGCTGATACATAACACAAATGCCACTGAAAATAGTTTCTTCCGTTATCATTTCGTTTTCGCCCATGGGTGAGATTAAGAAAAATAAAACAAGTGCGTGGTGCGAGAACAGTTTGCATCCCAACATATTGCGGGTATAGGTCGGGGGGGGGGGGGGGGGGTTATAACTAGAGCCGATCAAATGGGTCCCGATAAGATCTCCCGGTATTTGATAAGCCATTGATTTGGTCAGCTCATAAATGTATATTGTCGGTCAAAGGGGGTCCCGATAAGATTCCACCGTGTTTGATAAGCCATTGAACACTGTGTTCCCATATCTCGATATTTGATATCAGCAGGGGTGACGAAAATGTCGTGATTATTATGAAGGAAAGATTTTGCCACGGTTCAATTCGATTCAATTCTTTATTCATGTAACAAAACAAAAATACATGTAAACAACTTTCATGAACAATAAATATAAGGCATCACCAGAAAGCTGATGACTTGTGAGGTTCTGCAGTTTGTCGGGAATATACTGTACTGGGAAGATAAAAAGCCTTCAAAGGAGTGATCATGAGTAATCTCCTCACCAATGGTCTAAGATTCATGTATTGTTCATTTTAGAAACTTCCTGAAAGGGATTTGCCCTCTAATGATCCACATTAGGAACAATAGTAGTGATTACTCAAAATGTTTGGCCCGAACATTTTGAGGATTTGTGATTTAATCACTAAGTAATTAACTAATTAATCACGTTCATCAAGTTCCTAAAATGCACAATACATGAAGTTCAGACCATTGGTAAAAAGATTGCTCATGATCACCCTTGTGAAGGCTTTTTGTCTTCCCAATATTCCGTTTAAAAGACCTTTTTCACTGCCGTGACTGATCAGTAGCGGCAACTCATAAGTATCTTTGGATAGATAGAAGGGGAAAAGAAAAACTAAACGAAGAGAGCATGTCGTTGGGAAAGAACAAAGATTAGACGGTCACTGAGAGTCATTTGGAAAGTCCTTGAAAAAGACAAAGAACGTTCCTTTTTTTAATCGGCACTATGAAGGATGGGCACGCAGATTAACTCTTTATGCGCCATTGTGGCGTTTTTGCACTAGACATCACGCAACATTCCAATGAGGTGGTAACGAGTCTGGCAGAAAAGGAATTAAACAGGCTGGATAATCGTGTACGTTTTAATGCGTACACTTTTAGTAATGTGGTTTGACGACTCAGAAAAAAAACAGGTGGTACAGTATGTGATTTTAGGATAGTGAGCTTTAGTTGCCTTTTGAAGCAGTAGGGGTCACGATGTGAAAAGATTTATATATTAGAATCATATGCAAAGAGGAGAAATGATAAAGCATTACAAGACTTTTCGAAATCATTTATGTATATCATGCAAAGGAGTGGGCCTAGAACTAGAAGGGAACCTTGCGGTACCCCACATAGTGTTTGGGAAGGTGATTCAGCATTATACCATGGGATACGTTAAACCAATCCAGACCATAAAGTGATTAATGTATGTCATGATTGGCTTATCGAAGGCCTTGGATATAAGTCCAAAAACATGTCAATTGTGTGGGGGAATGTGTCTATTGCTTTTGCGACTTACATGTATAAATTGATTTGAATAGCCAAGCCTTCCAGAAACCTACATAATACTTATATATCCAGTAACCGAATCTATTAACCTAGTCTGTTTCCATCCTATGTAAATTAAGTTAAAATTCCTTCACCTGTGTAAATGTTTGATTTCTTAAGTACAGGCTTTGACTTAACATCATTTTTCTTAAATTAAATCACAAAGTTCTTTCCTGACAAATACAACCAGCGAGAAGGTAGATTTTGTTTGATTTCATTAGAAATCATCGGTTTTCAGGGGCCCGTAACATAAAGGTTTGCGATCAATCGCAAAATGGCATTGGCCAATCAACATCATTGTTACATGCACTTTTTGTTCAAAAGACTGACCAGTGACCAATCAGAATTCATCTTTCAAATTTGCAATTGATCGCAAACCTTTATGTTACGGGCCCTAGGACATGTACTCACCAAAGGAGTACTGCAAGGATCTGTATTGTGTCCAGTCCTGTTTCCGTTATACAACGGCCCACTAGAATCTTTGATTGATAGACATAACATAGTCAAGTTTTATGCTGATGACACTTACTTGTTATCCTGCATTCAAACAGTCAAGACTTGTTAATGTTTCTTCTGAGATAGAAAACTGTGTTCAAGCAATCAAAGAATGGTCTCACCAAAACTGTCTCAAGTTATATTGCAGTAAGACAGAGTTCCTTCATGTTTCATCCCGGTTTGAAAATACGACCCCAGTCATTCACTTGGATCTAACCGGAAAGGAAATTGAAGTTATCAAAACATGTAGAAATCTTGTGGTTATTTTCGACAGTAAGCTTACTTTTGACAATTTCATCACACAAAAAATGTCGTTCAGCTTCGTTTGCACTCTACAAAATTGGTAAAATGTGTGATTTTATTGATAGAAGTACAACTGAACGTTTGGTTCACGCATTTGTCATGTGTCATTTTGACTTCTGCAAGTCTCCCTTTTCAATTACCACTTCGCCAAATTCAAAGACTACAAAGTATCCAAAATTCGGCAGCACGGCTTGTTACACGTACGAGGAAACCTGCTTCAATATCCCCTGCCTTACGTAATTTACCAGTCCAGTCTCGCGTTAATTTTGTTACACTCTAAAAATGGAAGTGCTAAAAAATTAGTGTTAAATGCAAGTTAGCACTTTGGGGCTACTTCTAGCACCTCAAGTGCCTTTTGCTTCTGGGAAATGGTGATATGCAGAAAAATTGGTGCTAAAATGAAGTGTTGAATATCAAGACGCTTGTTTTTGCACTTGAAGTGCTGACCCACAAGGAGTTGGTCCATTGGTGTTGGTTCGACGCACCTGTAGTGCAAGTTTAACCGGATCGGGAGCAATAGGAGTACGGACAGTGTTTTGAGATAGCTCGCGGCAGCGCGCTGGGCCCTGCGCCTGCGGCAGCGGCCCAGCTGGGCCCATGTATTAGCAGCTGTAGGCATAATGTGCATGTACTAGCTAACACGTACAATCTGTATGGGTCTCATACAAGACTTGACTCTGAGATTTTATACACATCCTAGGATGTGCCCAGCGCGCTGCCGATAGCTATCCCATAATTATTGTACGTACTCCTTACTTTGGTCGCCGGTACAAAATGGGGGAAATTTAAAAAGTGGGTTGGCTTTAGAGCATGTAGTTTGGACTTGGTCTTGGGTCTGCTAGTGCAAAAGCCATTGCAAAATCTATTTTTTTCATCACTACTATAGTGCTATTCAGAGCAGATTGTGGGGTTTTTAGCACCACTTATGCAACATTTATAGCACTTGAAGTGTTTTGTTAGCACTTGTTAGTGCTTAATTATAGCACTTCACTATAGTGCTGAACTATAGCACTTGCACTTTTGCTGAAATAGCACAGACTGTGCAGTCCCTTTTGCGAGCACTGAAAAAGTGTTGAATATAGCTCTCCAAGCGCTAAAACAGCACTTCATTTTTTTTAGTGTATCAGCCTATGAATATGTTTTCATGGATTAGCTCCTGCTCATCTAAATGACTTAATCACTGTACACAAACCCACACGGTCATGAAAAAAACAATTGTTTACTGTTCTTCCTATACTTACGCGGACATATGGTGAACGTTGATTTGCCCATGCTGCTCCAGATTTATGGAATAGCCTCCCTGATACTCTTAGAAATAGTAACGCCATAGATAAGTTTAAGTCTGCCCTTAAAACACACTTACTCCAAATACCAAAGTAATTTAAGGAACTCAGTAACCTAATTCTCTTTTTCTGTTTTTTTTTTTAAAGCACGTACAGACATTCTTATGTATATGTGTTATGCGCTAAATAAATTCGTTTATTTTTATTAATAGTATGTTGACATTAGCATTGGGCATGTTGGGTATCAGAGAAGAGCAAAGCGAATGTATGTGTAGATTGTATTTCTGCTAAGATATGTTGAATAAACTGCGGTGGCAATTTTGCGGTATGCGACGTGAACATTTCGAAAATTTTACATCACCAAGTAACATCAAATGATTATGATAGCTATTAGATTTGGTATAAAAATGTGTGCAAGAGATTGAATAACAAAATTATCAATTTTTGGTGAAGAATTTGTTTCGTTTTTGTTGAATATATTACGCAAATAAGGTATGTATTCATCAGAACTCTTTATACTTAATCACACACATCTTTTTTCACCTCCAAAAACGCCCCCCCCCCAAAAAAAAAAAAAAAAAACAAACAAACAAACAAACAAACAAACGAAAAAAAAAAACGAAAAAAAATTTATCATTTTCGGGATTATTGTGATTGAAACAATAGATAATTGTTTCCAGCGGAACGTGCTGAAATGAAAGTTATCACAAGAAGTTTACATAAGGAATGCTATGTAAACAAAGTTGAACACCAGTTATTTTTTTTTCAGGAGGAATGGCTGATGAAAGTACAATTGCGCGATTACGGCGATAGTGATCATAAGTGAAAGAGAAATAGACGGATGTTGTTAATACAAGGTCAGGGCTTCAAACGCATTCAACCTGTCCCGCCAAGATGCTTAATTATATCAGCGCGTTTATTGGGACCGCATGTGCAATAACCGCGGCATGAACTTTAATAATTCGTATGTTTTTTCTTGTCTAATGAGATGTACATAATGCAGAGGAGATTGATTTCTGAAGCGTGGGAAGCGATTGGACATAAATTTCTGGAGTTGACGCATTAACAAATTCGTATGTTTTTTCTTGTCTAATGAGATGTACATAATACAGTGGAGATTGATTTCTGAAGCGTGGGAAGCGATTGGACATAAAAAGGATGCGCAGAAGAATTTGGGGAAATATCTTCACTCCAGATGCTTGCGCGGTTGTGCCATGTAGTACCTCCAACGCATCTTTGAAGATTCAATCGAAGAAAATTGTTACAATATAAAGATAAAATGGTTCTAAACGCGATATCAAGTTGCAGTACGAAAGTCTCGATTTTACACTGTTCCGCATAATATTCCATACTAAAAATGTTGCTAGAAACGTTACTATGAGATATTTTCCTTTAAGGCAAGCGACATGACAACGTGCCCAGCCGCGCCCAAAGTAGTATTTTCATCTAGAAAAGTATCGAATTTCAAATTGGTTGTCCTCGTTAATTATATAACAAGCAATTTGTGACAAATTCAACAAGATATCATCAGCGAAAGCTGAAATGTATGCATGTTTAGGAATATGCATGGCCTATTGGATATGACGGAATCGCGTATGCATTATTGTTAACAGCAAGGGGATCAAAGGGAGAGTTAAAACGATCGGGTGACCCTGAAACGTGACTATAAGGAAAGGCGGAAGGGAGAAAACGGAATGAAATGTGCTGTTTTCTTCCTGCTGAAAACAATGTTCACAAGGTTGACTTGTGTTTAGCTTCCTGTTGTACACTCATGTAATTCATTACCATTATGGAAGTATGTGTATACCATTGGCATTGGACTTGATTTCACAATGTTATTTCAGTAAGCAGTTTGACTGACTTTCTAGTGATATTCCAATTATAATGTTTGTTCCATCAATACCATGCAGCTATATGGTAAACATCCATTTAAGTGTCCATTAACCGCATCACATATGTGGACGGTCAGCACCATCAACCCCAAATTTACGATTTTTAAAGGGAAATTTAACTTTCTTGTTGATAAAAGCAGACACATGACGCAAAACACTTTTAGTGAAGGTTTAAAAATTCGAGGTTTTTGTGACGTCACGGGCGAGGTGCTCATCTTTTATGTTGTGTATAATTTAATTTGAAAATGTAGTACATTTTATCAAAACGGATATGCATTATTTTACCTGTGCATTCTATAAATCATTCGACACATGTTTTCACACACACATCTTCATGAAAAAAGACTCGTTTCTTCATCAACAACAGGGAAAGAGCAATTTATGCAATCATACAGCACACACCATTATCGGAACGGACCTCGCAAGTGGCGTCACAAAATAAAGATTTCAAAAGATCAGAACCTTTCATATTTGAGGCGAACACGCCTGTAACGTAAGCAATATGAATAACTCATCAATACGCAAAAGATATGACAAACAACATGGCGATGCCAGCAAAAATGATAGAAAGAAAGAGAGAATGATGATAATAAAAACGAAGTGTAGAGAGGTTTGAAAGCTGAATTGTTCTTGTTGAAGTTTTATATGTTTTTTAAAAAAGGAAATGTTTACGTCCTGAAAAGGTCCGTGAAACTATGACTGTGATATTTCATCCATGTTATTTTTAGGGTATGCGTCTGATCCATGCCTGATTTCATTATTTTTGTACAATGGCTGCCCTACCTGTAAACTACTGTAGAACCGCGGTGATCTAACATATTTAAACACAATGCTATGATCACTCGGCTGGCACCTAAAGATAATATCATTGTTTGAGATCATCTTGTGTCTATAGTATTAATAATGCCCCTTTACATTTGTGTCATATTAGTTATGTTTGCATTTTACGTTAATAACCTCTAACCGACATTTGCCTCACGTCCGCCTGTGCATTTATGACATTTGTCTAAGCAGCCTTTTGGGCAAGTGATCTCTTTTTGTATATGCTTAGTTGTAAGTAAGTTGTACGAATAGACCAGTTCGTAATTACACCATGGTTGGAAAATTCACTGAATAAATACTACTAGACTGCTGACTAGGATTGTTTCATGAAGCTGTGTTGGATGATGGATGTAAAGACATTTTTACAGTGTACTCGGAACAACAATAGAAGCAGTTGCACATGGCGGAATGTTCTTTCACTACTTTCTCAGAGCTGAATAGCTGTTGCCATATTTGCATGACAATAAATTGAAATTGAAAAAAAAAACTTCGCGACAGCGTAATACTGATCAAACTTCTGATGCGACGTTAATCCAGGTTGGCCCAGACCATCTGCAACATGCATCGCAATTTCTCCAAGGATTATCACCTTTACGTCAACCTTTTCTTCACCTTCATGTTGGTTTTCGATTGATGTTAGCCTAGAGTATATAGAGGGCAGGGATGTGTTAGGAAGGAGGGACAACTCGAGCATAATATATTCAAACATCTGTATGGATACTATAAGCGTGCTAATGAATGTCAAAAGAATTCCACAACCACCACAATGCTTTGATGTCCCATGCGCGCCACCGACATTTAGCTGTAGTTAACTTGGAAAGCGATATCTTTAATTCCCTTTTTTGTCTCTCGAAGCTGTGTTTCTTATCACATTATTTTGCCATTTTTTAAGAAAGTTAAGGACAACACCAGTAAAGATCCTGTACTCGGTTTTCTTCTAAATAATTGTTGAATGATGCATGAACGGAGATATAAGATAATATTCTTACTAACACAATTCACAAATTTCTGCACTTTCCGCAGATTTCGACAAATGTGGGATTCAATCATTATCAAAATCATATCTTAAGATGTTTATTTCCATTATAACAGAGGTTGCGTGCAGCCGAGATACTTTACTAAAGAAAACTGTTCGCTGTTTTGTTCGCTGATATCTCTTTTCCTCACATTTTTTGTAATGGTATATCATGCGAAACATTGTAAAAATTTAGACTTTTCTACTGCAACTTGATATCAAGTTTAGAGCATTTTTGCCACAATTGTAACAATATTTCTCGATTGAATCGTTTAAGATGCATCGTATGTATTACATGTCACAACTGCGCAAGAATATGGAATGAGGATATCTCCCCAAATTCTTCTGCGCATCCGATTTTGTTTATATGTCAAATCCAGGCAAAAATCATCCAGAGAATCGGCGGCATTGAACATGGGAGATCAAACATGTCAAAGAGAAAATCTTTATAAAGCATTCTCTTGTAACTAGAAGGAGAGTACAATGAATCTGCATTAATTAAACGGCTGATGGTACTCCATGTGCTTAAGCATCCTTGGTCACACTAACTGTGATGTAATTCCACGTGCTGTACTCCATTCTACATCTTCGAACTTACAGATCATGCGGGTCACGAAGAATGAGTGGCGATGGGTCGTACTGATAGCGGCCACCTTCGGACCCATGCTCGCCGACGGCATCGTGAACAACGCTGGCGTCTTCATCGTGCCGTGGAGGAATGAGTTCAACTGGTCAATGACCGAAGTTAGCACCATTCTCAGCGTCAACCTCATTGCCTTCTACTCGGGTGAGGAGACGATAATGCTTTATGGATATGAATGCAAAAGGAATGCAAATTTGGCTACAGGCAACGGCCTTTCTGGGGTGATTTCAATTATGAAAATAAATTTGAGGCATACTTCTAGTAGTAGTAAAAGATAGTGTGCTCCATCCTGTAAAATTAATGTCTACTTCTGGGTGTATGCCTAAACTTTCTTTTAAAAAATGTAATTTCCCTAGAAGCTCACTCACTAAAATTTAGCCGGCGGACTACTCATGAATATTATGAATATTAGTGATCCATGTTAAATAAGGCTCTTAGGTATATGTTTTCATGTTATTGTGTCTTGATCCGTGAAGTAGAAGTAACTTGCGTGGTTGAGTCGCTGCCTAGTAAGCAGTAGATTGCAGGTCCAAATCCTTCTGGTTCTAAGATTTTAATCTGACCTGTTTTCCATTCATTGTAAGGATGGATCATGCTATCCTTTCTACAATCGGATGTATGATTTCTTCTCAAAATTGAAAACAACTGTGTTCTTACAGCGGGAGGATTTTGCAGCCGTGTCATCCAGCTTCTAGGCTTCCGTACGGCCGTGATGACAGGAGGGGCGTTTAGCGCCCTGGGGATTCTCCTCAGCTCACTGGTGTCAACCAAGTGGCTACTGTGCCTGACCTTGGGTGCTATGTCGGGTAAGCCAGAGCTTTGCCTCAGCACATCCCTGCGGTACGAAGAGCCATGGTGTGCGATCTTCCGGTCTCCGTTTCCTATGCTCCAGGAACCGATGCATTTACATTAATATTTTTTTGTTTCAAATAAAAAACTGTATTCATGTTCTCTCACAGCACAAACATTACAAATAAATGTACACGTGAATGAATACATGAGATATTCAATGAACAATATAGAATAGAAAAAAAGGAAGAAAGTATTCATTTTAAACAAGCTGGTCACCTCTCCCTCTATCGAGTGATAAAATAAACTTTTCTTGCTGCATTTATAATTGTTTCTCGTATTTCATATCGATACCCTTGTTTCTTGTTAACTGAGAAAAAAAAATACAGATCCCTTCACACGTCTCGTAAAAATATAAAGTATTTCGCATCCAAAATAATGAAATTATGTGGGCAATTCCACAGGTTTGGTTTAAGTCGTGTAGTATCAGTAACCAAAGTTTCTTTATTTTATATTCTATGATAGTTTTGCAGAAATTATGAAAATAATTATTAAAGAAGCAAACAGTCCACCTCTCTATGACATGCAATCATATCCTCAGCACAGAAACATCTTTTCCAATTAAATAAAGAAATATAAGTTACTCTTGTTACATAGCCTTAAACCAAAACCATGGAATTGCCCTTATGAGGAAACAATTCCAACTGGTATGCTAGAGAAAATATTTAAAGTTAATTTAAATTGACTTCCCCGGGTTTATTTTTCAAAATCATCTAAGAATCGACGAGTTAACGGGCATTAATAGTTAGTAAACACCGCCTAAAAGGAAAAGTCTTCCTACTCTGTATCGCGTAGCCACATTCGGATTTTGTCCGATGCTGGTCTCGTGTACTTCCAAAACAAATAGGATATCACTGCGCGGTGTATTATCATGGGGAATCGGAGTATCTTGTTCCAGCAGTTATGTGTTCAATGAACACTATGATTATTGACCAAACCACATAGATATCACACTGATTTTACAACGACTGTCATTGATAGTATTTACATTTGTGTTGTGCAATGTTGAGCGACAGTAGGAATAAGAATAATAATAATAATGATAATAATAATGGTTATTTATCTGCGCTATACACAAAAAGTATCACAGCGCTTACAATCAGATATAAAATATAAATATATACATTAAATTGCATCAACCATTGGAGTTCTCAACTGTGCCAGATGAGGCCTGGTGGCCTCTTGCTTGCTGCTTCGTTCACCAACAATTTAAGGGACAAGCCCGGTCAGCACATTATTCACAGAAGCTCTAGTATAGCACTTGAGGCCACGAGGCCCCAGATGGGTTAGCCAAGTCAAACCAAATAGTGATAGCAAAAATCATCAAAACAAATACACATTAAATAAATGAAAATATAAAACTAGATATTTGGAAAAAGATATGACTTGAGTTGTCGTTTGAAAGATGATATGGTCGGTGTTGTTCGGATGGAAGAGGGGAGTGTATTCCAAACTCTAGATCCAGCTATACTAAAACGTTTTTCTGCTATGGAGAGGTTTGTTCTCGGAATAACAAGTTTGGTGGTATCATTTTGGGAACGTAGATTACGAGCAGGTGTGTAATGAGCAATTGTGTTTACAAGATATGAAGGACCAGTACTGTTAATCAATTTATAAATGTACAGACAAAGTTTGAACTTGACACGTTGAGAAAAAAGGAGCCAATGGAGTTCCCTAATCAAAGGAGACGTATGTATATTGCGACCAACTGAAAACACTAAACGTGCGGCACGATTCTGAACACTCTGAAGTTTTTTCTGATCTTTAACACAAAGAACTGAAAAGAGACTGTTACAATAGTCAAGTCGAGAAAGTACAAGTGCCCGAACTGCATGATGGCAAGTTTTCTCATTGATAAATCTTCTAATGCGCCACAGATTCTTAAGATGGAAATTACAGGTACGTACAGTATTACTGACGTGAGATGAGAGTGTAAAGCACGAGTCAATACATATGCCAAGATTCTTAACTTTAGAGGATAGTGCAATTTCATTATCACATACATTGAGTTTTACGTTGGATAGATTTTCATTGAATTGGTTTTTCCGACATAGTATAGTGAATTCAGTTTTAGAAACATTTAGTTTGAGGAAATTTGAAGTCATCCACGTGTTTATCTCAGCAATACATAACGAAATTCTTTCTAACACTTCTTGCATACTTGATGGTGAACGAGGATCAAACGCATCATATAGTTGGATATCATCGGCATAGATAACATAGAAAAGATTGTGCTTATGAATTATAACGGTTTTTATAGTCGTGATAGTCATTCAAATGAGTAGAGCACGCACTAGTGATCATAGCGGGGACTCTAATTGGAAGTGCCCGACACTGGCCCGCTAGACAATGTCGGCCGGACCAATGAAATTCTTACTTGAGTGATGATTTTAGAATCGGAAACATGCATTTACCTTGACATGACGACCCCACTTCGGTACTGTGATAAACAGGAAGTTATGCGTTTATGATTGAGTTTAACAATACCTTGACATTTCAATCACATTTTTCTGAAATCATTCCTTTCATTTGATCAGGGTTCTTCTCGGGGGTCACCTACTCACCGTTCAAGGTCGCGCTGGCCTCGTACTTCCACAAGAACTATACCATCATGACGGGCATCAGCGCCACCGGCGTCGGCATCAGCATAATTGCCTTCCCGCCCATGTTCCAGTTCCTAATCGACGCGTACACGTGGCGGGGTTGTCTCCTCCTCTACTCAGCCCTGGTCGCCAACGTGGTTGTCTTCGGGATGCTCCTGCGGCCAGACACGGCGTGGGGGAAGCGGCGACCTTGGAGAAAGGTACCATCGCAGTCGGGCTCCTTGGATGCTGTTGACGACAGTGATGAGACAGGCAGTAGTGCTAGCGCTGATGCGGTATCGTCCGGTGTGGAGCCGGTTACGGACAGCTTACCGGTTGTTCCTACTGAGGATGATGAAAGACTAGAGTTCATGAAGGACTATGGTAAAGCGCATCACACGTCTGTGGTTCTTAAGGAATCCACGTCGGGAACAGATGTTGTAGTGGAGTTTGCGCAGCTTAACAAAGATGTAGACAGGTCCTCAATAAACAGACTTATAAAACAGGAACGTTCTAGCACTGAAAAGTCTGTTCCTATAACTGATGATGAGCACAAAAAGGATATCGAATGCAGGGTATCTAGCAATAGATACGACGATTCGGCCATCGTGCGGATCATATCATTGCGACAGAAGACAGCGTCCCAGGCCGGGTGCCGTTGCCGGTTGAACCGGCTCGGGTGGTTGCCCGTTCTCGCCACCAGCTACCGAACTTCCCTGCTGCTCGCCATCCGCTTCACCATCGGTATCTGTTATAGCGTGTCTATAGGTCACCTCATCTCGTCCTTCATCTACCGGGGTGTCTCGCCGGATCGCGCCGCCCTCCTCATGTCTTTCCTCGGGATCGGCAGCGTAGTCGGCCGCCTATCCAACGGCGTGGTCGTTGACACGGGCCTAGTGACGGCGTCGAGGCTGTTCTCCATCTGCGTGGTCGTCTGCGGCTCCGGCGTGGTCATGTGGAGACTGGTGGGAGTCTACTGGCTCTACGCCGCGTCCACCTTCAGCATAGGGATTGCAAGCGGAGCCATCTTTAATCTCGAGGTGGTGCTCATCCGGGAGTTCGTCGGCACGCCGCACATGACCACCGTGCTCGGGATGAACCAGCTGAGCGCGGGCATCGGCAGTCTCATAGGACCCATTCTGGGCGGTGAGTTTGACACGAAGGGATTAGGTAGTGGGCCGCTTCTACCAATTTCACCTCCATCTCCCCATTAACCCTTCATTTACATGCAAACATGTCAACATCCCACAGAGCATATACTGTACTGGATGGGCAAAAAAGCCTTCAAAATGTAATTGTTAGCAATCTTCTTGCCAATGGTCTTAAATTGATGTATTATCTATTATAGAAGCTTGCTGAAAGTTATTTGCACTCAAATGATCCACATATGGAGTAATTACTGATTAATGATTAAATCCTCAAAATGTTCGGCCCGAACATTTTGAGGATTTTTTATTTAATCACTCATTACTCCAAATGTAGATCATTAATTTGAGGGCAAATAACTTTCATCAAGCTTCTAAAATAGACAATACATCAGTTTAAGACCATTGGCAAGAAGATTGCTTACACTTACATTTTGAAAGTTTTTTGCCCTCCCAGTACAGTATATGCCCTTTAATTTCAGTTCGCTATATGAAACCATGGTAGTCATTTCAGTCACTCGGACTGCTCTTCAATCATGTACAAAGAACCCTGGAAAGATGGGATGTTTACGGAAGCAGTTTGCGGCCCGCACTGCCCCGTACCATAGTCAAGATGGTGGATGACAAAAGATCTGTCCAGGGTTTCATCAATCTGTTCTTAAGTTACGAACGACTTTGCGCACGACTGGTTACCCTTTCTCGTGCTAAACCCGATTCCGAATAATTTTGATTCACATTAGCTAAAGTTCAAATGTGAACTTTGTAAATTAAAATTCTTGTATTTAACAAGTGTTTGATTACAAAGTTAATGATTTGTCAAATTTGATTAGGATTGTTGGAAATTATCTCCCACTTTGTTAAAACATGAACAAATTGGGGCATCTCACTGAGCACACGAAAAGGTCGTGCGTAAAGTCGCTCTTAGCCTACGAACAGCTTGGTGAAACACCCCATGGAGCTTTGGCCTGACCATGGCGTTTCTCGGATCTGGATAATGGTCGTCATAGAGTTTTAGAGCGGAAAGTGCTGCACAAAAAAATAGTCAGGAAATTCAGGCTACGTCTCAACTTATCTGTAATCGTGTAAATTGTCCTTCAGAAACGGTTGAGAAAGCGGTAGAGAGAGCAAGAGGACGTTTAAGAGCTTTCCCCAAAAACATAACTTTTACTGGAATTACACTGACCTTGCATTCTAAATTTACTTATGTACGGGTTGTCTATAAGTATCGTGTTTTACACGCAGACGCTTGAAATAATTTTCACCACTCGATTGACTCATCGACACCGTGAGATTAATGCTGTCAACAGGAATATTTGTTCTCTTCAAATTTGTGACAGGGTATATTCGTGGAGGCTACTGGAGGATATCTGTATGATCTGCATGATTATTGTTAGGTCGCTTCCTGATGAAAGGTTTTACATAACAGTTCAAACATGTGACAGGGTAACGCTACATTTAGCCCTGGAAATTTTTCTTACTGTATTGTGTTTGTAAAACAAGTAATATGTACGTCATCCAAATGTTCCCCATTACACTCTGTTCCTTTAAGTGTGACCTTCCCTCAGTCATCGACCCCCTAAGACCCAAGCCATGTCCTCCCATTGTTTGTCATCCATCCGTCATTACCACACCTCCTACCCCCAATGCCACACCCACATGAGTGTACAGTAAGACATGTTTTAAGAATAAAGGCAGATGCCACCCAGACTCCGAAATACATAAAACATTTATATACATGTACGAGAATGTTTTGTTATGCCACTGATACATTTTGGCAAAGACAATACACACGTATCCCATAGACAACCGAAATGCTGTCGTAATATCCATTGTTCTGCCGGCTCCTGGTTCTAAACAACATCACTCAAGTGATACTTTCACTGGTCCGACAGTGTCTACCGGTCTAGTGTCGGGCACTCCCAATTGGAAATTCCTGCTGTGGTCACCAACATTCTCTCTACCCATCATCACAACATCCTCATATGCCGTCACACTTCGGTAACTCTATAGAGCAGCAGTTTCTCTGACTCACAAAGGGTTTAATCATTTTGATATCCATTGTCATTTTCTCATGTAGGTTGGCTGTATGACGTCACAAACAACTACGACTACACCTTCTATATTTTCGGCGGGCTGACCGTCGTGGCAGGGTTGTTGTTCTTTATGCTGGAGCCTACACTCAGGAGCGTCGAAGAAGAGCGAGCCAAGAGATTTCTGGAGAACCTTGAGCAACCAGACAAACAATGTGGCGACACAATGTGTAATACCGTCCAGAAAGGCGACCTGTCTACATAGACCACATGTCTATGAAGACCACCTGCCTATATAGGCCACGTGTGTACAAGGACCATCCGTTTACAAAGACCACCTGTCTAAAATATATCTTATATATGAAAACCACCTGTCTATACAGATCGACTGTCTATAAAGGCCACCTCTTTCTAAAGATCGTCTGCATATAAACACCACCTGTCTATAAAGGCCAGATGTCTTAATAAGCAGAATTACGATTGACATTAATCGCAATTATTTATCAGACAGGACTTTGGAGAGGAACACAGTCTGATTGCCACATTTGTGTTTCATCATAAGGAGGGAGCTTCTTGGTGTTTTTAACACATATAGTTAATTAATTAGTATTTATTTTTAGAGCCTCACGCTCTTTATGGTGAAAAGTCAGGAATGTGGATAGTTGTGATACTGCGACGCACCCAATAGCAAGTAGCTTGATCGTGCATATAACTTTGGCTGGTCGCAAAGTAATTTTCCTCCGCAACAAAGTTATTAACTCACTCATACTATTGAAATGATTGAGCACGCGGAGGTTTTTCGACCTTGCTTGGGTGGTGCGTAGTCACATATTTTGTTGTAATTCGAGTTGCCCTCGGGGCGTGTGGAGGGGTATACATATATGGAGGTATACATAGCCGCATTATACTTCGACATTTTGATATTACAGACTGTTCACTCTGTTGATTATTGTCTTAGCTGTTAAACATTCGTTTGTTTTTGTTTTTGTTTTGTCTTTGTGTTTTGT
Organism: Arbacia lixula; assembly: GCA_963669155.1. NCBI lineage: Eukaryota > Metazoa > Echinodermata > Echinoidea > Arbacioida > Arbaciidae > Arbacia > Arbacia lixula. The sequence goes on along the minus strand of OZ022590.1, from coordinate 11,340,711 downwards.
TTTTTGCTTCGTTTGTATTTGCTTGTATTAGTCTTTCTTTTATGTATTCTTTAAGTATGTATTTGTATTTGTGTACTCTGGTTCATCTTACTGTATGTCATTTAAATAATGCACTTTATACTTACGTGTTTTGAACCACATGTTAAAGGTTTTCACACCTCACAAGCCATCGGCTTTCTGGTGATGCCTTATATTCATTGCTCATGAAAGTTGTTTACTCTTGTTTGTTAAATGAATAAAGAATTGAATTGAATTGAAAAAAAATATGTGCAAGCTGCTCTTTCCTGACAACTAATGGTCACTTACACAGACGTAGATCTATCTGGATCCACAGTCGTATTATAAAGTCGTACTTTCGAATCCTCTTGTTGCAATATCATGTGTACCTCTGAACTGCGAAAACTGTAGTGGGAGCGAGGGGGCCCTCGATGCGCGAGGAATGTCTTTGTTGTGTAGCGCCATCTATTGATCTGCCTCTTCTTTCGCACGGCACTCCTAATGCCTGTGCGATATCGTTTGTTAGGTTGAGTAGGCCTTTGTGTCATTTATGTGATTTTTTTCCAGTACGTGAAGGCTGTCTGTTCACTTCACTGGGTGTTTACCTTGCTCTTAATCGAGGCGTGAGGTAAGATCTTTGGCGCACATATATTGTGGTTCTCCTATACACAGGACCTATATTTATCATCACATATGAGGTACGGGGCATGACCTAATTGAAACACATGTATTAAGTGCCATTGCCTTTCCTCTATCATAAACGTTTCATTCCTGTCATGGCTAATGGGCACATGTTTTAAGGAAGATTGGTGAGTCAGGGGAAAATTGTTGCATTATACTTCTTATTATTACTGTTCTTGTTTAATTTATGTTTAATGCATCTTGTCGAGTTGTATCCTACGCTGGTGGTACTACTCAAAGCTGCCAAGAATTAACAGCAATGAGTATCAAAAATCCGCAAAGAAGCTGTCAAGATCAGCAGAAGGCAACAAGAGACACCAAAGACACGCGGTAAACCTCTGCAGGACTCATAAAATGATTCTCAGTGAAATTTAATCAGTATTTTAGAAGGAATTTCGCTTTAAACCGTAAAATCTCTTGGCAGCCTCTGCGCGGCCTCTTCGCGAATACCTAACGTTAAACCGATCACAAATTTACAGCATTAATGTAACTGTCTCGCTTAGATGATGGAGTTGAAGTCCTTTTTATACTAAAGTATACTAACAGATGACGCAACAAAAAAAATCAAATTCAAATATAACTGATATAACGTATATGGAACCACGTAAAGTTCATTTTAGTTTATATTTTCTGAGGTGCCTTGTTCAACGATATTTCTCGTACATTTGACGCTGTCTCCACCTTTATATTTCAGGCCGTAAAGGGATACAAAATCCGTACTCAAGACTACTAAAAGTCCACAAAAGACAAGTAATATTTTTGATAGGAAATAATCGTACACAAATTTTGATTTGTATTTTTCCATGAGCATGTATTTAGTTTGTTTATCATTTAACCCTTCATGTGCAACATATGTATTTATTCGCGAATGTCATTTTATATGCTACTATTGAAATTGTCCTTTCCTTCTTCAAATACTAAATCTTGCAACGTACTGATTATATGTATTTGGAGATTGGTTGGCTTATCCTGTGGTATTGCTCATTACCAAGAAATGAACGAACATCTCGAAATTATTTTCTAGTATTCAAGATATCACGTAACACGAATATGTGTCTTACGGGGTGCAATATCAACATGTCGTGCATTCGTTTGACCTCCACAACATCATCGAGTAAGAAAGGGGTCTTATAATTCGATATTTACACGCTGACTATGCATTAGTACAAATATTATTTTTCATATTAAATTTTGCACACCTGAAATATGTAACTCGTACGCGTCATTATATTGAAATTTGTTCGTATTTGTACTTACCTCTGTTTTCTAGAAGATTTATTGGAAATGAAATTGTAACAATAGAGGTTTGGTCGTTTTAGTGTCTCATAAATCATTTAATGCATTTGGAACTACAAATTTACATTTCTCAAGCAGAATATTCCTGGAAATAATAAAGTCAGATTATTTTTTTTACATTTCTAACCCGCTGCAACCCCCTGCTTCAACTGTGGGTGCAGTGAAGAGGAGTACCGAGAAGGAACAAGATATTATGGTCTGTTAGCTATGCGGTTCGCTGTTCCAACTCGGGCAGGGGAATAGCCAATCAAAACCACCGTTACTTAAATTTACTTAAATGACAAAAGGACAACGTAAATAGAATGCCAAAACACAAGGGTGAATTAAGTATCACTTGGTAAATAGTTTTATTAATAAAATATATGTAAATGCTTTCCTCAGTGTCTCATTCACAATTCTCACAATTATTATAGACTACCTTACCAATAAGATATTATTCTTAAACTACAAAAGGGGAACGTGCACTTGGAAGGGGATTGGTTAATAGGAGGATGAATATTAGTTTGTGGCCACTTACTACTGCTCGCGAAAGTCTCTCTTCTTACTTGAAATCTTGATCGCGATCGCTCGTGTTACGCTCTGGTAGATCAGGAACGGGGCTTGGGGACATCAGAGACGCGGGGTCGACTGGAACAAATCGGGAACGGGGCTCGGGAACGTCGGGAAAGCAGGAGGACAGGAACAATTTCAGGAACGCTGGAACAATCTGGTTACAATTCTCGAACTCAGGATGCAATGAAGCTAGAGTCTGACTTGGTGATTTGAGACTCTGTCCGTTCAATGTATATACTGGAGGAATGCTGAAAATTCTAAGTTCCAAACTTAGCTTGAAGCTGCTTCTGTTGCAGTTGATTCGTAAAGTTGCAGTTGTTGCTTAATAATTAGTAATGGTGGTGTTAAAGTTGAGTGGGAGCCGGTGTGCAGGGGAGACCAAGTGAGGAAATAGGGTTGGGGACTGGGGTTTTATACCTAATTACATATTCAAGCAGCATCTATTCTAAAATCACCCTCCATATACTTTGCATTGGCAAGGCACTCACTACCTGCCTGTCCATCACCTAATAATTAGGAGTGACTACATAGATACAGACAATTCGTTGGCTACAAGTTATAGGAAGTAGGCGGGACAAGAAAAGTACAATATCATACATTAAAGGTTACTTGGAATTCTACTACTGGACATGGACTCTGTATTTCCTAAAATTCCTTTGTCCCATTCATCCTGTTTGGTCACTCTCAAGATGAACTAAATCTCTCAGTCCAGATGATTTAAGACAGCATCCAAAACCCACTAAGGTCAAGTAGTAAGAATCCGCCCACACATAATTGCCAGCGAACAATAATGTTTACAAGTTTCTATCCTCTCTTTTTAGGGTGGGACATTGTGCCTCTGTGTTAATCTGTCAACGCAGCACAAGAGTAACACTCCTCAGACCTCCTTAATTCATACTCTGGACATCAACAATAGTGCTTAAGCTCCCTTAATCATAATCTCCTCTTTGACATATCAGCTACCTAATTACTTGTGGGAAGCTTTTCCAAGTTTCCACTGGACTAACTATTATATTATCTGTTTTTGCTGAAAACAAGGAAAATCAAAGATGTACTTGTCACTACCAGGTGTCTGGTATATATCAAAGAAGAAACAAAGAAAGAGATAGATAGAAGTCGCAAGTAGTCAAAGGTGAATAACCCAATGGGCAAAGAAGAGGGTCAGAAGTGTGGGGGTGTGAGAGATAGAGAAAGAGAGAGAGAGAGAGACAGAGAGACAGAGAGAGAAAGAGAGCAAACAGAAACTAACTTACTTCCTGTCCATACAGGAATGTCTTTAAGTCTTAACATTTATATGATACATTTATATCGATCTTCTTACATTCCCTATATGTGAATATAGTCGTAATTAATAATATAGCGGTATATTCATACCCGCTACACATTTATATAACTATATGTATTATACTGTGTTAGGTTGAACCCAGCATTTGCCATGTACAGCGAATGTTAATGTTGCAGGGAACTTGCTCCCTTTTGGTAGGTACTATAGATAAATATCAAATTCAACGAAATTTGCGTGCGACTAACAGAAAACTTGGAGCTACTATTAAATTTTGAGACGTCACGTGCGAGATGCTCTCCCATATGTTATGTGCTGTATCATTCCATATATTGCTCTTATTCTGTATTAGATAAAGGATTTTTTTCATGGAAGTATCTGTGTACAAACGTGCTTCTCATGATGTAGGCAATGCACAGGTAAAATTATGCGCGTCCTTTTAAGAAAATCGACATTTTCACAGAAAAATAGTATGCTACATGTGGAAGAGCATCTCGCGCGTAATGTCACAAAATCAAAACTTGAAATAATTGTAACTTACTAATCTTTTGACGGAGTTTCATTGAACCTTAAGTAATATGTTTCATATGTTTCTCAGGGTGGACTATCCCTTTTAATACATGAGGAAACGTGACTTAACCATTTTCGTGATGACTGTGATTGAAACAATAGCTCGTTTAAGATTGGACATTGCTGGAAGGAAGTTTGCAGAACAGATTCCCATTAAGAATATTTGTTGAAGTATTCTCAACAACGGTATAGTTAATATCATCTTTCTGGGAAAATGGCTGTTGAAAGTATAACGATGTGATAATGGCGATAGTTATCTCATGTCATAATAGATACCGAAATGTATATATGACGGACATGGTTGATATGATCCAAGCTCATGACTGATTTTAGATCGCGTGTATCCCATCAAACGGTGCTTCTTTTTTGTTTTATGTACGATTGTGCTGAAGGCATAATGATCAAGAAATGAAATAGAAACGTTGTGATGTTTATACTGGTCAAATGAGATAATGATTTCGGTATCATTGTGTATATTGAGAGTGCGTGCGAACATTTATTTAAATGGTTCTCACGGGGGGGGGGGGGGTGATTGCTTTTTAAGATTAGGAATTCTTGTTCAAACATTTAAAAGGTCGCCTGACATCGAAATGCAAAATTGACATCGACATCAGTAACACAATATATGCGTAGCGTTTATTTCAACCGAATTTGTCTTATACTGATTCGTATCAGTGGAAAGCTAAGAATAAAAATTGTCCACTAATTTCATGGTTTTTTTTTGTAGATATGAAGTCTTAAAAATAACTTACTATCAAAATTGAGTATTAAGAAAATTTGAAGGAAAAAAACACGCAAGTTTACTTCATTTTGACAATTTTTTTTTCAAGAAATAAATGCTCCCAAATGGATTACAAAGTCGTTTGCGATTTACTCGTCCGCCATGTGAATTTCGATTATGTCTAAAGTGACTTAAAAGTTTGTCTATTTGACATCTCCTTTTATTGTTTTGTCGTTAAACGAGTCAGTACCAATCAAAGATGTCTGCCATAATGACCGCCAAAGCCGGAAGTCCGTGGGACAATTATTTTTTCTCGGGGTCGTTACACTTCATTCTGTACAGGGAAACCCACCCTGAAGTCAAGTGGGTTTAAACAAAAACATAAACATATAGAAAGTAATTAGTGTAAAGGTTTGGCAAAGGTCCGTCAAAGGGTTACAAAGTTCATTAGAGTTATGAAATTTCAACTGTATTTCTACTATTGCTACCATAATACGTCCATTAAGGTGACCATTCACAGTGGCGGATTTTGAAATCAGAGGAGGCCGAATTGGCCGCCCCCCCCCCCCCCCCCTCCCTTTTCAGACTGTCCAGAGGGGGTCAAATCGGCCGCGGCTTCCCCATTCCTTTTTTCAAGCTTAAAAAAAAGATATCTTGTTTCAGTTAGTAACTCACCAAATCATGTCCGGTGGACCAAATGAAGCCAAATATTCAACAGTTACAACAAGGCCCGCACAACTGTATAGGCGCGGACCTATTTTCACTTTGATATTCTTGTACCATCGGTTAAACCATGGACCCTACCACGAACCAATCTCGATCGGTCAGGGTTTTGTCAACCGCAAAGTAATTTTCCCTCTTTTAGTTCTTCTCCCACAGTATCTCCGAATAATTGTCCTATTTCAAATCATTTTCTCAAAGCGCGTTGTAATTTGCATTAAAACGCAAATATTAACATTTTGGATCTGTTCTGCTCATTTTGGTGATAAAGGTGCAACAACAAAAACTTAATCAATTTCCTTTGCCAAATGTGTGGCAATGTATTGCCATGCATTGGTTAAATCTGTCATCGTTGAATTTTGTCCGGTAGCTTTCTGCATGGAATGTTTTTTTTTCTCTCTCTCTCTGTTTGTATGTTTGTTTGTTTGTTGTTTTTTGGGGGTGTGGGGAATTTAGTTGTTGCCTATTCTACATGTTCTATATAACAATTGGTGCACCTTGGACAATTTAATCAGTGGACATCGGTCGATATCAGTGATTTAAGTTGATCAACATGAATATTTAACCTAATTCCAACATTATAGTTTTTACCTAATACCTTGATGCTTTTTCTACCGTTTAACCAATCTCGATACTCTTGCAATTCTTCTCCCACAGAATCTCCTAAGAAATCTATTTCAATACATTTTCCCATAGTGCGTTGAAATTTGCATTAAAACGCAAATTATGAAAATGTCGGATCTGTTCTGCTCATTTTGAAGATAAAATGGCAACAATAAAAACTTAATCAATTTCCTTGCCAAATGTGTGGTAATTTATTGCTATGCATTGGTAAAATCTGCTACCGTAGGTAAATTTTGCTCGGTAACTTTTCGCATGGAATTTCTTCTCTCTCTCTCTCTCTCTCTCTCTCTTTCCCTCTGTTTTGTTTGTTTGTTCGTTTGTTTTTTGGGGGTGTGGGTGATTTTGTTGTTGTCCATTCTACATGTTACAATTGATGCACCTTGGATGATTTAATCAGTAGACATCGGTCGATATCAGTGGTTTCAGTTGATAATGTGTCAACATGAATATTTAACCTAATTCCAACACTATAACTTTCTTACCCGAATTGACCTTGAGGTTCTTTTACCATCTGTTAAACCAATCTCGATCCTCTTTGTTACTCCCACAGAATCTCCTAAGAATTTTCCTATTTCAATAAAAAAAAAAATTCCCATAGTGCTTGTACTTGTAAATTGCATTAAAACGCAAATTATGAACATGTAGGATCTAGTGCTTTGCTCCTTTTGAAGATAAAATTGCAACAACAAATACTTAACAAATTCCTTACCAAATATGTGGTAATTGATTTGCCATACATTGGTAAAATCTGCTATCTTCGTTAAATTACGATTCATACATCCTTGGTACAAGTATTAATACCAACACGTTGTTCTCCATCACACAAATATATTTCTCAAACAGATGGCATGCTTACATCATGCATAGATTTTTTTTCTCTCTCTCTGTTGTTGTTGTTGTTGTTGTTGTTGTTGTTGTTTGGGGGGTTGTTTGTACCGGCCCACTCAAACCCGTGCATCAGTTGTGTACCAGCACTATGCGCTTTCCATGCGCAGTAGGTCATAGCAGACATGCGTTAGTGCGCTTTACGAGTCCTGTTCATGTACGTAGTGTCTTTTATTTATTATCAGCCATGCGACGCGGGTACAAATATATTTATGGATTTCATCATTAGAGCGTGGCTGTATTTGGGTTTTCATCTTAAATACAAGCTCCCATGCAGCACAGGAGGATTGGATGATTCGCTCGTCATACAGTAACGATACATTTAACGAGCTCGAGTCCCTTCTGCGTGATGGTCGTAGACTGGCGCTCATATACTGTGGTACGTATCGATTCTTCATGCATGATTACGTAATTCGTCTTCCACCTTGGTTTCCTCCGATTGTTCCAGAGGCTAGCCTATCTGATATGCGCCGGGCTATAGTGGGCAAGTTACTGGTTGCGCGAATGGGGACTGGTGGGCGAGGGCGCAGCCCGAGCGCCTATCATCACTGGTAAAGTCATCAATATGCACGTATGCGTGACGTACTTTTTTTTATGCATCATTCATAAGATAACCCTTATATGGCGATCAACTGTATTTTTTAACCAATCAAATATCATCGCAGTCTATGATTTTGTTGGGCGAGTTCATTCGTATTTGGGTTCAAAAGGGAAATCAAGGGGGAAATTACAAGAGCAATAGATCTCCGCGGAGTTGGAGTTGCACCGGGATTTGCCGTAGTCGTAGATTTACCAGGGATCGAGTGGTCTTCCCTGCGGCTGGCACTGGCGGCTTCGGTCTGCTCCCAGAGTCCTTACTGTGACCAGCCCGCTCACGCAGTGAGTGGGCTGCGCGAGAGCAGTCCCGAGCGAAGAAAGTCAAACGACAATGGCAGAGCCTGGAATATCGCACTTTTCCCAAATTCAGTAGGCAAACTTACAAAACAATCCTCCCCATTGAGTACTGCACATATCGCTGAAGCCTGCAGGTCTATTTTGAGCTTTTGGGCAGCATAATACTCACTGTTAGACCTCTTGCGAACGCCATTTTGAGCGAAGTGAGCTCATTCATATTCATAATACGTCACCTTCAAACCTCGTCGCTTATTGGTCCGTGTTCGCGGACAGCTATGAATATTTATATTGAAGCTTCGTTGGGGGTTCGTAGAATTTCTACGAACGGAACAAGGTAAATAAAAGGAAATTCATTTTTCGTACTCACCAGTGACGATAGGCGCTGGGGCTGCGCCCTCGCATGACTCATGAAGGGAGAGGGCGGGCTTCGCCCTACGCCCTCGCCCGTCAGTAGTTGGCCCATTAGCCCGACGCCTATCGGATAGGCTATCCAGAGGCCGAAGTGCGAATTTTCTTGTTGATGACCTTTATTTATAACGTGATAGCCTGTCTCCGTGGCTCAATGTACGTGTCTTTAGCACACTTATAGGGCTACACCATTGTATGCTACATCAATATCTTGTACAAAGGGAGCTTGACACATGCTGTCGGATTTGAAGGCCATAATGGAATTGATGTGTATTCATAATCACGCCCTATCTGTGTACAAGCAAGGGTATGTGAAGCATAGACGTATTATTTATTTAGGTTAGGTGTGAAGCGCTATACGCTTCATGCATCCTTGGTACAAGTATTAATACCCATGCACACGTTGTTCTCCATCACACAAATATATTTCTCAAACAGATGGCATGCATACATTACAGTCATGCGTATCACATAAAAAATAGTCAACACATTGGCTAAATTGCCTGCATATTGCACGATCATGCTATGTTTATTACTACTACTACTACTACTACTACTACTACTACTACTACTACTACTACTACTACTACAAAGCGGACGCATCCGAGATTGAGTTCACAATGCAACGCCATGAGTCTTTATCATTCATCAATGTCTGCAAGTCCCCAGTTCACACTGGATGTCCCTTGCAATACAATCCATGTAGTTCAGAGGTCTCCTTCCTCTGTTAGGGCATGGGAGTCTCATGCAAGGGATGTTTATTAATATTGCACGATTGCTTTATAATGTGTGCATTTTCTGCTCTACACATTGGCGATCACGGCTCTCGGTATCTATATTTTGTTTTGTTTTATGTGCTGGTACTACTGTTTATCAGTCGACCAACTAAACAGACTCACGTATCTAACACTCCATTCTCTTTGCTTCTCTTGCCTTTTCAGGCAGTATATTTTCTTACGTGGTCTCGCTACACACCCATGGCATTTAAGGTTCTCCCCCATATGATCACGGGTGTGTGAAGCGTATTATCATGCATATTTGGTATGATACGGATTATGTGAAGAAGAGAGGTATATATAAAGGCGCACCAGGAAGTTGTTGTGATTCACTTGTCAGTCACTTGGCGGGGACGTGCGGTACTGTTAAATCCATCTATAGGCCTGGTTCTCATTATCATTAGCCTTGTTTACAGGTTGTAGGCCATTTCTAAACCAAATTATAAAGGGGCTGGCTGCATTCCAGAGAAAAGGAAAGAGGGGAATGATATACAATTAGTACTGGCTAGACTCTATTTGTAGGTTGGGATCAGAAATGGCCAAACGCCTGGATACCAGCCTAGGCCTATGCTCTTATTTCATTTTAGAATTACGTGAGCGAATGACTTACAGTATGTAGCCTAGTTACTAGGCTGAGGAGTACATGGTCTCATGCAGCCGCGTTTGTCAACAACTACATGTCTGGTAATAAAGACCAGACCCTTATCCCTCTGACTGCCCCGGATCCTCTTCCTCGCCCGCGAAAAAGAGAATCCAGGACAGTCAGAGGGATCGGGGGCCTCGTCTGTCAGACATAGTTGTCTATATAGGGAGAACTAGACTTTGTTGTTTTCAGTTTGGATTAGATATATCCAAAGGTCTGGAAGCGAGGTTAATGAATGAAGTGCCGGGATACAATGAAGTCATTATCTTAAATCCTGAAATCAAACAAGAACTGGGCGTATTCACCAAGCTGTTCTTAAGCTCAGCCGGAACGACTTATATTTACGCACGACTGGTGACCCTTCTTGTGCTAAATGAGATTTTCAAGGTGTTAGAACTGGAGTCAGCACGAAGAATGATTTATTCCTACACCAGTCGCGTTCATTGATAGCACAATAGAATATTTGACGCATTTGGTTCTTTGATCCAATGACGACCGCCGCCAAATATGCAAAACGAATTTTGGATGCATTAAGAGGAATATATATTCTGTATGCGCAGAACATCTTCATGAACTGAAGTGCATGTGCCGTAGTAGCACATCTTATAAAGATACGACTCTGTGTATTTCAGATTATATTGTTGCTTCGTTTTTGTGATAAAAGGAGAATACTGTAGAAAACATGCCAGAGAAATGCCTCCATATCGCACATTAAGCAATCATATTTCCTTTAAAATATCTTGTAAATCGTTTATTGGGTGTTTTATCTTCAATGGAAACAAGCTCAATTTCGTGTCCGGAGGTGTCCGAAAAAGTTACGGACCAAATTCTTTCTCCAATTTTTCAAAAATTTCCCTTCGCTCACCCCAAAACTAACTCACAATGTGTGTAAGAAAAAAAAAATCAGCTACGAGCTCCCAGCGAACGCTGAACGGTGAACATATTTCTCAAAAGAGGAAGGCACTACCTAATTAGAAATACAGCGTATTGTTTAAAACACCTGAATGTCTTGACTTTTTATGAGGCGGCGGTCATCATTGATCAAAGGATCGAAGTCTAACCGAGCACAGTCCATCCATGATAGGTCCATGCAGGAACAAAGTGTGGTATTTCATTTAGCACAAGAATGGGTCAACAGGCGTGCGTAACAGCTTGATAAAAGCACCATTGCGACGGTCCCACGATGGGTCCTATTATCAATACACTGCACACCACTTTAAACAATCATTCATTTCATTCGCATGAATTATTCGGACTGGCCTCGGCACACTGTATAATTATAATCATTGTACATATGACCGCTTGGCTATGCGTATTACATCGCATGCGAGGCACAGTCTCGAGTAAGCTTGCATGTATACAATGGTGTAGATGGTAGTCTCAATTCAGCTCCAGACAAGTGATTATTTTAATTTTTTCCCCTTCATTTCCACATGCAACATAACATACGTTTCTAATGGAGGCCAATCAGGCCATTAATATACTGAGCATGATGATCGAGGTAATAGTTGTAAATAAAAAGCACAGTTTGAAAATAACATTACGTAGTACAACATACGTGCCTTGCCAATCAATTCTTTCTTTGCCAGAAAACAAACATTTTCTGTTGGGTTTGTGTGTATCAATTGGTGCATTAACCCTAATACTCCCGGGGTATTTCAAAGCTTGTTATTACCGGGAGGGGGGAATTATTCCCCCCCCCCCCCCCCGAGATCTCAGCCATGGGTCGCCCGATTGCCTCAAAATTTTGCACAAGGGTAAAGAATTATGTAATCTACAAAGTTGTATAGCTAAATTTACGAAAGTCTCTTTATTTTTTTAACTAATTAATTTATGCTAATTTATGCGAGAAATCATGTATTTTGGTATTTGTCACTAAATAAAGCCTCAGGAATAGCAATTTTTGGTACAAATGTCTTTCATAACACCCTCATCAATTCTAGAAAGAAAAAGATAGGTTGTGGTAATTATTTCTTATGTATTTTATTGTTTTTCAATTTTCTTATGTATTTCTTTGTTTTTCGTCAAGCGTCTTTTGCTATTTGACAAAATGACAACCACATTTCATTTTATATTGCTCAAAAATATTTGAAAAAATGATAACACTTATTAGAAAAGTATTTACATAAATTGGAAGAACTCCTGATTTTATCCATAGTGTTATACACAGTCATATAGAGAAATAGCGAAATTTCAGTGACATGTGTTCAGTAAACGTAATCTGACACCCGCACGGTAGGTCCGATCGCCATAAATTTGGTATCAAAATGTGCGGGTAGGATCAGAGCAAAAAGTCAAGAAATTTTGTTTCGAAATATTGAGGCGTTAGGAAGTACCGACAAAACTTCGACAGGGGGGGGGGGATAATGCCCCCCCCCCCCCCCCCCGTGAGTATTAAGGTTAAGTTGAACAATTATTCACATTTCACTGACTTTTATGTGGTCCTGATTAATCTAAGCCTTGTCTATTTCATGTTAACTCATGTGTTTGTCAGTCATTCTACTGTCGGGAATTGTTCTTCAAAAGACCACCAGCTTTATTTGTTATCTTTTTACCTTTTGTCGACATTATCTGTTTGTGTATGGCACACAATTTACAATGATTGAGAAAACTACATACCAAATCGAATTACCTCGTAAAAACCGTGAATCCTTTCAGGTATATGAATTGGGATGGCTGCCTATGGAAATATCTCGAAGGTTTATAGCTAACGAATTGTGCCGGGGAAATATGTCTCTCCTGCCGACAAAGCAGGCCGTGTGCTGACAAAATACCCCTTGCATCGACAAAATTCCCCTTTTGCTTACATGATGTGAACAAAATATAGATTGGTGTCTGTGCAACTGATATTTGTGCTGCGCGCTCGCTTGCAAAAAAAAATATCAATATATTTAAATCAGTAAATGGGCAATTCCACAGGTTTGGTTAAAGTCGTGTAACGTGAGTAACCAAAGCTTCTTTATTTGATTGAAAAAGAAGTTTCTGTGTTGAAGATAGGATTGCGTGTCATTGAAAGGTGGACTTTTTGCTTCCTAAATGATTATTTACATAATTTCTGCAAAACTATAAAAGAATATGAAATAAAGAAGCTTTGGTTACTCATATTAATCTGTGGGAATTGCCTAAATGGTCAAACCTACTAAAAGGCCATTCTGTTCACTTAAATGGAAAGCATTCCTACCAAAAGATGAGCAAATCTTCTTCCAGACAGTGTGCCTTGTAGGTAGCAAGCTTCTCCTTTACAAGGAAAACCAATGCGTTCTTCCCGTGTCGCTAAATGTGCCTTCAGTTCCATTTTCAAAAATAATAATGAGTCTGTACCGTCTTAAGCCGACAAATGTTCCCTTCAGAACACGGTGCCCCGATGTATATGGAAATGGAAATGGGATATATTTGTCATCTGTATATTTCGTTATATAAATTTGTATTCGTATAAAGACTATGTATTTATATAAAAACTACATCATACATGTTGTTATGAATATTATACACATTTTTTGTTCGCAATATATTTTCAAAATGGAAAATGTTTTCCCTAGATATTCATTTCGATGGGTTTTCCCTGATTAATACTGAAATGGATACCCCTAAACCCCAAGTTACCAAGCAGAGTAAGATAAGGAAGTACGTTATCCACAGACCGCAGACCGTTCTCTCACACGTAGCCTAGGTACTAGGCTCTGAGGTGCAGAGACACAACCCATTCTATGTCTGGTAACACAGACTATGTCCTAATTACGTCATGCCTCCTCTAGCGAGAAAGGGTTTAGGGCATAGTCTGTGTTACTAAACGTAGTTGTAACAGACTGGGTTAAGTCCATACACCACCTCACAACCTACTAGTCCTTAGGCTGCTATATACGGAACATATATAAATGCCATACATTTATGTAAAATGGTATATGTATATCTAATTATCATAATCATTGCCATTATTGTCTATGGTATGTTTGTTCTTCGATGTACCCAGGGCCCCCGGAGAGAGTAGTGTTTTGCTTTGAGTGGCAAACCCTGTTTAAAGAAGACGAAATAATCTTTAGATAAATCAATGAATACAAAAACATGCGGAGTGGACCATTACGCTTCTGATCCGTCAGAAACGTGTCACGCGTTTGGTGAAACTCCAATGAAATAAACACTAGGTTTGTGGAAACCATATCCCTTTGTGTGCCAGATAAAACTGTTGCTCTACGTTGTGTGTGTGTGTGTGTGTGTGTGTGTGTGTGTGTGTGTATCACTTATGCAAAAATACACGCGTAGCATGCACACACGGAGTTCATATTCCCCCGTGCGTATCTCGCACGTCCCGTGAGGATTCCCCTGTGGAAGCCTACGGACATGATCGATGCACGAAAACACACCACGGCCGTCATACATGTACTCGGTCTAGATGAAACTTTCGACTAGAATCCAAGTCTCAAACAGATTGACTTCAGTGAGGCTCCTCACACGTGCGACAAAAAGTGCAAACTTTGACATGACGTCTCCAAAAGTAATCCACAGTTGAGTTTTTTCCAAGCGCTGGAATCAAAGTGACCAGGCGCGGATCTAGAGGGAGTTGGGTTACCCCCCCCCCCCCCACCCCACACTTGGGTTCTCTCCAATTCGTGGTAGGGTCCATGCTCCAATTAACTTCGAAAGTGTACGTGTGCTAAAATGGGAAGGGAACCCGCCACCACATGTCCGAAACGTCGTACAAAGAGTTAATGCATCACAATGACTCATCCTGTTCTATCGATAGAGCTAACCCACTTCGGCAAAATCCAAAGTGAGAACGAAAATTTTGCCAGTGTTATAACACATGGGACTAAATTTGTTTTCTTCTTTAACTCCTAGATGGGGGTTACCAAGAATCAGTGGCGATGGGTGGTACTGGTCGCCGTCACCATGGGCACCGCCCTCAACGACGGGATACTTAACAACACCGGTGTCTTCCTCGTTCCCTGGATGAATTACTTCAACTGGTCCATGGCGCAAACCAGCGCGGTCATCAGCGCCAATCAAATTTCATTCTACACAGGTGAGACTAAACGCCACCGTAGACGTCACGATCCCATCAGTCGCACGTCAGCATGTAAGTCGGATTGTCGTGCGCACTGAAGTGGAGTTTTGTCAGTCCTAGACTCTTATTTTCAAGTTTGACCATATCCAAAACTTGGGTCAGATGGGGTTGCCTCGTTTTGTCTGTCCTCTGATATGGGTAAAGTATAAACAAAAATTGTAGATAACTAAATTCCGTTGTTACATTCAATGATTTTCTTGGCTTGGTTTTATTCTCTTGTTTTCCCACTCATGACTACATCAGAGTTTCCCCAAATATACAAAATTGCAAGCGTGTTACCTTACCTTCATGGAATATCACCAGTATTCAGAATCGTTCATCATTTTCATTATGCACCCCTCCTCACCCTCAGGTGCCTATTTCGCTCACCATTTCGGCCGCTACGGCTATCGTCCTGTTGTGGTCGTAGGTGGCGCTCTTAACGCCCTAGGTATTTTCCTCGCTGCCTTCTCACCGACGCTGGTCCTCATGTGCCTTACTCTGGGAGTCATTTCAGGTTCGTTTCCGATTAACTCTTTATGTGCCACATTTCAAATGATTATACCAGTTATACACACGAAATAGAGTTTTATTTCGTCTGGCACAGAAAGGGTTAACACCTCTTTAATGCTGCTCTCTACAGAGTGGGTCAAAAAGAATGTCCCATCTTTTTAAAGTTGTCTTGTTTGACGTATGATTGGTTAATCATGGATTCGTGATATAATTATCCTGGTAGAGTGATCCACCCACCGTATTTCGGTATCATTTTTAATTTGGATCTGTGCATGCAAGACAGAACAAGGGACAAACTGCAGAAGACTGCAAAAATCTTACTTGCGCAAAAAGGTTGGGAGAAGAACAAGACAAATTTAAACAGAAGTTCTAACTTATGTGCACATTGAAAGACACGCACACACACACACACACACATAAAATGAGGACGAACCATTCCAGGCCTGAACATTATTAACTGCTGCTATTTCAAAACAACAATGGGACGTTCTTTTGTACTTACTATGTATAGAGCAGCATTTCATTTTGTATTCACTTTTTCGAAGTTGTGTATATAACTGGTCCAAACACGTGACAGTGACGTGTAAAGGAATAATGGCATTCTCCCTCATCAAAATACAATGTGTGTACGGTAGTCTACTACAGCATTAGCAATGATTGGTCACTTTCCCGACACGCTGCCAGGTAGGTTTATCACTTGTTTTACGTATCAGCGGTCACGCCGTTTTAATTAACACTTGTGGAACACCATAATTTATATCTATCCTCATAAATAATTTGTTGAGTAGTTGCTGCTCGAAATATTGTGATCATCCAAGAATAAGCACCAAAAGCAAAAAAACGACTGTAATAATCAAATAATGAGCGTTTCTGAAAATTAGCACATGAATTGTGTCCAGCGAAACGCAGTTTAGAAAACTAAAAGCACTTGATCTTGAATAGCAGACGAAAATAAAGAAAGAGGTTTATTTTTTTTTCTTCATTTTCAATTCAGGATTCTTCGGAGGGATAACGGTGGCGCCGTTCAGCGTCGCCCTTGCCACGTACATGGACAAGAACTTTAGCACGTTCCGAGGCATCAGCTGCGCTGGAATCGGCGCCAGTCTGATCATCTTCCCACCCATGCTGCAGTATTTGACGGACCTCTACACCTGGCAAGGCTGCCTGTTGATCTTCTCGGGGCTTGTTTGGAATGTGGTGGCGTTCGGGCTATTGCTGCGACCCGAGTCGGCGTGGAGAAGTAACGGCACACGAGGTGGAGGTGTGGGGGTGTCGAGTCGTGGCGGTGGCCGAAAAGTCTCCAGGCTACCTGATGATGACGATACAGAAGTCGTAGAAAGTGTACAGTCCATATTTCCTCTTGGAAGCAAGGGTTACCAGTTAGTAACTGATCAGGATGGTAACAGCGAAACACTGAACGAAAATTGTGCCATGTCTCCCACGAGGAGGAACTGTAGTGAGTTAGATTCTGATCTTGAGGAGAATGATGTAGGTATTGAAATGGGAAGCTGTCAGATACTTTCTAGTCGAAATACATTTCAGTCTACTACCACCACAAGGGCACCGGATAGAACTAGACCCTCGATTATGAAAGAATCTAACACACAAAGAGCCCTAAGTGCCTTAGATAAAGAGAACGAAGTAACACAAACAGTTCATGAAGGTAGCTGTAAAGATCCGATCGCGAAAGAGACTGCCAAAGAAAATAATGCAACCCTTCAGCAACATAACGATTCCAATGACGACATCGCTGATGTCATTGAAGCACATAACGATTCCAATGACGACATCGCTGATGTCATTGAAGTTATATCCGCAAGACTCGAGTGCAGTTCAGGCTCCTTCTGTCAAAGGGTGGGACGCTTCGTAGGATTACCCGTCTTCCAGCACAGCTACCGGACGTCGGTGCTCATCATCACGCGCTTCACCATTGGTGTGTGTTACAGTGTAGCGACTAACCACCTGCTAACAAGCGCGATCTTCCGCGGTGTGTCAACGCAGAGGGCGGCCTTCCTCATGTCCTTTCTAGGTATCGGCAGCGTCGTCGGTCGATTATGCAACGGGATGCTAATCGACATCGGCCTGGTGTCGGGGACCAACCTCTTCATGATCAGTATGATCATGTGCGGGGTGGGCGTGGTGGTATGGAGGGTGGTGGGCGTCTACTGGCTCTACGCCGCCGTGTGTTTGGACATAGGTGCGTTTAGCGGTGCACTGTTCAGTCTCGAACAGGTGCTCGTCAGACACTACGTGGGCAAGGAGCACATGTCCATGGTGCTAGGGATGGTTCTGCTAAGTGGCGGTGTGGGATCACTGATTGGTCCCGTTCTTGGAGGTAGGTATCAACTCTTTATGAGCCATACATGCATTTGTTTACAGGTAGGATCGGCAAAACCCATAGAGCAGCATATGTCACACAAAGGGTTAAAAAAACACCACATTTGAACGAATCTATTCCCAACAATTGGATCATCCAAGTGGAGTTTATTTACAAATAGTGGAGCTCAACTAAAACTTCTCTGATCTAGATCAAAGCAAACACATACCCGTTCATGCGATCCACAAGCTAGATATTTTTAAAGTTTTGGTTGAGCTCGACTCTAAATAGTCACGATTAATCATTTAGGTGCAGTCTCTAATTTTCAGAGAAAAGGAGTTCAATGGGATCCATTTAGAATGAAATTCGCCATTCAAACTTGAACATAATTAAAATTGAATCCGTAGCTGGTATTTTAGCAAGTTACTAAGTTAGACTCGGGGTTCTACATTCTGCATTTTTAATCGTTGATATGTGCCTCTTTATCTCATATATGTGTTCATATTTCGTTTTTTAATTGTCCGTGATGCAAGTGTGAAAGGCTAACACATTTTTAAAAAGGATTGCAATTTTAGTTGTATTTTCTGTTTGTAAGGAGTTATTGTTATTATATAACAGAGTACCGATGTGTGACGCCATTTGAACATTATTGTCAAGACAATTGGTTTTAAACAATACGGGAAGAGCAGGCAGTGATGATCACAGCGGGGACTGTAATTGGACATGCCCGACACATGCCCTCCAGAGAATATCGGACTGCTTAACCTCTCACTAGACTAGAGTGAATTTGTTTAGAACCAATTGCCATGAAAACGTGCTCAGACGACGATACCACTTCGGAAGTCTATTTGGTATTCAGGGACACTATTTGGTAGATTAGATGAGCGCCACCTATCGGTTGCCGAAATCCATGGTGAATGGTCGGCTCCGCGGATTGGTGGTTAATCGTGTACCCTATATTGTACTAAGACACTCTTCCTGCATGTACATTAGATTAAAGTCACAAATCTGCAATGTATGGCGCATCATATTGTGAATCCACCGAATTCTAAGTCTTTGTTATTATATAGCATAGTGGGTGTTCAATATGTGTATCAAGTTATCTTAGATTTAAAGGGATATTTTACCCTGAATATAAGTTGGTTTCAATAAAAGCAGAAACATGGAAGAAATATATCAGTGAACGTTTGACGAAAATCGGTCAAAGGAGAAGAAAGTAAATAGATTTTGGAATTTGAATTTTGTGACGTCACGTGCGAGGTGCTCTCCCATATGTTTTCTCGAATTATAATTACATAAATTGCTCTTTGTCTGTTTTTGACATCGTAATTCTATTGTTTCCATATAGTTATGTGTGTAAAAACATATTTCTGATGCTGAATCAAATAAACAGGTACAATGATGCATATTTTATTTTTTGCTAAAATGCACACGTTGATTTGTGATAATCCTCATTTACGTCCTTTTGATGTTTGTTGTTCATCTGTGTGCTCTCTCAATGTCTTTATGACGTATACAGGATGGCTTTATGACGTCACAGACAGCTACGATTATTCCTTCTACCTACCCGGTGGTCTCCTCATTGCGACCGCTTTGCTCTTCACCCTGGAGCAAAGACTGAAGCGCTGCGAGATGACCAATGCAAGATGCTTTCTAGATGAGCTGAAACGACGTGACGACTCTCCGCCCACCAAAGTGTGATCCATTGGACTGACATAACCAACTACATATACATGTATTCCGAAGATATACAGCAAATCTGGGCCTTGATAAGCCTGGGTCACACCTAAATAGTTCTCAAAATGTCCTACCCCGTCCTAGCAAAATCGTAAAACGGGGTGTGGTTGGGAAAGAATGTCAAACTTTGACCAAATAAATTTTAGAATGTGATTCTATTTTGTTTTACAGTTCTCATGCAGGAGGTTCATCTCGTCTTTTCCCAGTCGGCAGTGCGTTGGTGTCAAGTTAGTTACTTCCGGCAAAATGCAACATCACGCCGCAGGAAAGAAGGAATTTTCTGGCAATATATTTGGCACTGGAATTGATGCACGACTTCCCCACGTCTACACATGTACCCCAGTATAGTCGAAGGGCGACATTCTAAGTCAATCTAATTGAAGAACGGGATAGTGGCCAGAAAATTTTTCCGAGTCCGTTCATGAAGTTCGTAAGAAGGCCTACAAAGTATATACTTCCACTCCGTTCGCATACAGTTTGAGCCCGTTCGGCAACGTGTTTAAGAAAGAAGTGAGAAAAAGTTTTGTGTGAAATTAACTGGAGTATTATAAAGATTTTGCAAATGCAAATTTGTGACGCCCAATTACTCAAAGGGTATTTAAACTATGCAGCAAATTGAATAGATTGTATTACCGAGCCTCTCCTTATAAATGTAGTATCAAATTGCGCTAGTTTGTGTTACCACCACCGTGCAGAATGAACCTGTCTTTTCATCATTACCGCTATATCCCTTATCATGAATTCATATCGTGCGTATGGTGTAAAAATATACCTTGTCCACCCCACTCTCAGAGTGGGTTGATATTCATTTGACGTCATAACTCTCTGAATACCAGACTAAAGTGGTGCTCTGTATAATGTATGTACTGATGTAAACACCAGACTTAAGTGGTGCTCTATATAATGTATGTACTGGTGTAAACACCGGACTAAATTGGTGCTCTATTATGATATATGTACAGATGTAAACCTCGGGCAGTTCGCGGCTTTGTTCATTCTGTGTGTAACAACAACGACATCTAGTTCAATAGGATTTGAGTGTAACCATGACAACCGTCCGTGCGTGTTTTTGTACGTGCGTGTCCGCACCTTGCGTGCCAGCACCTGCGATCCCCCCTGCGTCCTCCTGCGTGTTAGTACGTGTCTGATTAAACGCGCGCCTCTGCAAAATGGCAGCCCTATCTTTAATGCCTTGATTTTCTGCGAAACCCGATGCAGACCGCACGCAGAGAGGTGCACGGATGGTTGTGACCAAGGCATTAAAGACGGGGCTGCCATTTTGCAGATCAAAAAAAGATCTTCTTTCTTAAAATCACACAAAAGGTTAACAGCAACTACATTGCCTCTTGAAGTATTATTCATTTACAAGGTTCCTTCAAATAATGTACAGTGATGCAGGGTATCAAATCTACTACTGCATATGCACGTTTATATTTATATAAAGTATATTTTTCGCACTCACCTAATCATTTGTTTTCACGTGCCTCTCTATTTGCATTCCGTCCATGATTTGTGTATGTACACCATTTATATGTGCACATCTATATGCGTATATGGAAGCGTGAGTATGTGTTTGTGTGTGTGTGTGTGTGTGTGTGTGTGTGTGTGTGTGTGTGTTGTGTGTGTGTGTGCGTGTGTACCCCCACCCCCACGATCTCCTCTTTTTTTTTCTTCTGTTATCTCCCTCTCTCTCTTGCTGTTTGTCTCTTTCTGTCTGTCTGTCTCTCTGTCTATCTGTCGCTCTCTCTCTCTCTCTCTCTCTCTCGCTATCCCTCTCCCTCCCCCTTCTTCTATTATTTCCCTCTCTATTTCTACCTTTCTCTTTATGTCTCTCTCTCTCTCTCTGTCTCTCTCTTTCTCTTCTTCTGCTCCCTCTCCCCTTCTTCCATGATCCCCCTCTCTCTCGTTTTGTCTTTCTATCTGTTTCTATCCCCACCCTCTCTCTCTCTCTCTCTTTCTCTCTCTCTCTTTCTCTCTCTCTCTCTTTCTCTCCCTCCTTCTTCATCTCCCCTTCTCTCCCCCTCTCCCTTCCCATGCTGCTTCCCCATCCCAGGTGTAAACGCACTTAATTGCGTGTCCAGGCCTCGCGATTCTCGAAACCTCGCAGCTGATATGACTAACACGAACACGAACAGAGCCACAACAATACAGGGATCTTTGTACATGAAGTTTTGAAAATGGTTTGATATGCCCATGGCAATGAAATAAATCATACATTATCACAACAAACAAATGAAATTGTGATGGCAATTAGTCTGATTTTCAGAATCCAAGGAAGTAACTGATATTACTTGACAACAATTATTCAAATGTGCGGCTTTATTTCAATGGTATATAATTATGGTTAAGCACACAAAGTAGCATTAGTGTTTGGAGCTCAAAGGGAGATATTAGTTTCAGTCACATGTGCGTGTAAGTGTGTATGCGTGTGTATGTGTACGTGTGTATGTGTGTGTGTATGTGCGTTTGTCTGTGTGTGTGTGTGTGCGTGTGCGTGTGTGTATGTGTGTGTGGTGTGTGTATGTGTATGTATGTATGTATGTGTGTGTCCATGTCTGTGTGTGTATGTATATGTTTGTAAAAACTTATTTCTAATGATATGTCAAATGCACAGGTAAAAGGATACGTATCTTTTTGAGAAAATGCATATTTTCGAGAAAAAAAATTGTATATAACATGGGAGAGCACCTTGCACGTGACTTCACAAAATCAAAACTTGGATTAACCCTATCTAGCCCGGGGGGGGGGGGGGCAAAAACAGCCCCCCCCACCCCCCCCACCCCCCCCCCCCCACCCCCCCCCCCCACCCACCCCCCCCCCCCCCCCCACCTTTCGACATTTTTCGCAATAAATTTATAACGCAAAAAGATCGCGCCGCAACGTTTCATGACTTTTTTTCCTCCAAATCTCATGCAACCTAATAAGACAAAATTTGCGACGTGGGGGTACGCGATTCCGAAGTTACGTAACATTGTGTACGTGCATGTCAGACCAAAAATTGCTCAAAAACGTGATGTCATGTACAAATACAATGCAAATTCTGCATCTAGCCAAAACTCATAAATGTATCACTATTTTCACTTTTACTAATGAAAAACAATAGATTTCACGTTATTTATGACTGAAATAGTGTTGGCAACGTTTTCCATCGAAAAAACAAAGAAAAACAAAGTCGAAAAAACAAACGAATACATAAGAAATTAAAAAGAAATACATAAGATAAAAACGATATTGCCATTTTTTAAATCCTAATTTGATAACATTCCTTGGAAGAGTGTCTGGACTGAAATCTAGCAGTTTGAGGGCTATATTTAAAGATTTACAACGAAATTATGATTTGATGCATTAACTAGCGTAATTAATTAATTAAAAACAAATTTGAATGATTTTGGTGCAATTGACAATTGAATTGTGGAAATTACGTCATCGGTGACGTACGTGCCAATTTTCGTCGCGATCGCGCGATCAACGGTCGAGATCTTGGGGGGGGGGGGGGGGGGGGTGGGGCTGTTTTTGCCCCCCCCCCCCCCCCCCTCCGGGCTATGCGATTTCAAAATAGCCCGGGCTATACATGTATAGGGTTAAGAGATCACAACTTTTTTATCCTTTGACGGATTTTCGTCAAACCTTTCCTAATATGTTTCTTTCGTGTGTCTCCTTCTATTGACATGAACTTAATTTTAGGGTGAACTATCCCTATTAAAAGCAAAAGAAAGCTAGCGCGGATCTCCGACCTAGCGATCAGTCTGGCTAGCTGGTGATCGAGAATACCATCATAACTTCCTTGTACATTTTGTCTGAAATTTAAATAAAGCGAAAACACCTTTACAAATTCTGCTGGCAAACAATCAATTTGCCATCTGAGTCTTGATTTGCTTGACAACAATCACATGTATAAAAACCTTATGCTCACGAAAATCATGATCATCATTATCATACTAATATTTCTAACAATATTTATTACTACTACATGTACAATGAAAGGGAATATATAACGGTAATAACAAGAAGAAGTAGAGAAATTTATTGTAGTGCACATGTCATATTCTTGTCCCTATGCGCTGTGAATAAGCATAATTTTGAAAGTTGCACTTTGCATATCAGTTCAGTACGATTTTATAAAGGAATGTTTATAAACATTTTTCTAAATCAAATCTTCACATATTTGCGTAGACTCTTTACAATGCTCGTATTCTGAACAGAGATTCTTCATGCAAACTTCGACTAACTTTAGGGGCCGCAGAAGAAATCATCTGATGCTGTCACAAAATCATTGAGTTTCATGACAGAATCACAACAGTTGGTGATTTCAGTTTTTCGTTGTAATTATTCTGTGGACAAACTCAACATACCAAAAGTGATTCAGAGGACTACATTAATGATATTGAATCAATTATAATGTTTCATGTTGTTTTATTTGGCGTTCCATACAGTTAGTTAAGCACTGTTGACGTTAATACTCTGTTCAGAATACGAGCCAATGTGTTTTGGCATAAAACAAAAAAAAAAGAAGAGAAACGTATGTATCAATCATGCAGACGCATTTAGTCTTTGCCTCTATCAGCTATCATATCGTTTTCACTAACTCCATGCTATGAGTCTAATAAGGACATTAATTTTAAAAGTATTACACATGTATATAGATGTTCTTGTAGTAGTACTGTTGCTTATTCACCACCACACCACCTACCAATTCTTCTTTGTTTTCTATGAAATCATGATAAAACTCATGTTTCGAGTCGTAATATGTCTTTCTGTTTGCATTATCTATCAAATGGTCTTCTTCTTCCTTGTCTTTTTCTTCCTAGGTTTCCTGTCATTCTCTCGATTGTCATACATTGGCACCCCCGTGCTGTCCATCCGCTTATGGATAATCTTAGTATATTCAACATCTCCCCACAACAAATAGCGACACTCTTTCGGTGCGTCGTTCTTCAAAGAAATCTTCACAACTCGGCGGTCTCTCGTATCATTTCGCATTTTATTGGTACACTTGTCGTACGTTGCAGTCAACAAACCTTTAAATTGGGCGAGATCACTCTGAAATGTGGCTCCGTATTCTTTTACTTTCCGCCAAAATGTTTGGTTGAAATGCTCGTAGAGAGCGACATCCGCGTGGTTCCACGCACGGATTTTGGTGCGCATATTCTCGTCGATATCCATACGATAGTTTGGCGATCGAGTAGCCTTTTTAAGGTATACTATGTCGTCCATCCGCCAGCACATCAACTTACGGAGTAGCAAGAGCGATTCGTCGAAATACTCCGTGATCATGACGAGATCAAATCCGGCATCGATCTCGCGTATCTTCTCTGCAATCTTGCCTTCGTCGTCCATATCCTTCTGTTGCATGCCCAGATCGAAGAGATGTTGGTTGTGCATGCTTTCCTTGTAGTACTGCCGAGTCTTCATGACCATGTCGAAGTACCTCCGAGGAGAGTCCATGAAAAGCCGAAGCGGCTCGCGCGTTCTCGGCAACGATCGCCAAATCTCGAAGTAATTGAACGCCGATTCGAACTGTGTCGAAGGTTCACGAAGAATCGTCACGTACTTCGCACTGCTGAACACTTTGTCCATCTCCGACTTCGAGAATCGCGCGTGGTTCGCGAGCAGATCGTATCCATCTCGGAAACGCTCGGCCGCCCCCGATCCGGCCTTACCCTCGATTTTACTCGCGTTGAATATGTTGTGGTAATTGATAAAGTGCCCTGACCTTGGAACGAGGAAGGTGAGGTTGTGGTAGTAGCCGTACCGCTGGATTACTGACCCAAGCGTGGTGGAGCCTGTCTTGTGGGTCTTCAAGTAAACTAATTTCTGCTGGGGCTTGCATGTCTGTTTCCCGCCACCGGAAGCTCCCTTCCTAAAGGGTAGTACAGACGGGATGCCGAACTTTTCCTGTAAATGGACTCTGTGAATGAGAAGAAGAAAATAAATTCATTGCAATATCGGGGATAGTTCACCCTGAAGATAAGTTGTTTCAATAAAAGCAGAAACATAAAACATAAAACATAAAAGCAGAAACATAAAAGAAACATATTACTGAAGGTTTAACGGAAATCCGTCAAAGGATAAGAAAGTTATGATCTTTTGAAATTTTAATTTTAGGATGTCATGTGCACGGTGCTCTCCCATGTGTTGTGTGCACTATAATTAACATAAATTGTTCTTCTTCTATTTTTGATGACGGAATTGTTCTTATTTCATAGAGGGATGTGTGTAATAACGTTTTTTCTTATGATGCATCAATCAAATGCACATGTAAATGGATACATATCTTTGTGAGAAAATGCACATTTTAAAAAAAAATGTACACACCATAATGAGAGAGAGCAGCTCTCACGTGACGTCACAAAAGTAAAACTGGTTCAAATCACCTTTTTATCCCTTCACTGATTTTCGTAAAACCTAAACTAACCTGTTGCTTCCATATTTTTGTTATAACTAAAACCAATTAAAGTACAGGATGGACTTTTCCTTTAAATAATACATGTATTAGGGCCTACGAACTGGAAATGTTACGTCACGTTGCGCAAATCCACTGATAAGGTCCTGCTGTCCTGCCGCTGCGATTCAGCTAGTCGCAGAGTGCCGCGATTGATTGGATCGTATCATGTGCAGAGGCCTTTAGTGGGCAAATGTAGTTGTACATGTAGTTATAGTTGAAGCAGTGAACTCCCCCCCCCCCCCAACACACGCACACACACACACACACACACACACACACAACTTGAACTCACCCAAGGGAGTGCTGAACAGTGCAAGACGTCATCGACGTGCACATCCACGTGACAGAGCCGATGACGAAGAGGCAGATAATGGTGAGAACGATGAACATCCGTCTGACCACTTGCGGCAACATCGTCTACGTCAATCGAGTCCCGTGCTTCCAGGACCTCGTCCTCGTCCCCGTGCGATGACTCCCAGCTTTGCAGACAGCGCTTTCACTTTCAAAGATATATATCTCTCTGCCGACGAATAGACAAATGTGACGTGAAATTGCTTATTATGTACATGTACATTCACATGATAGCGCTTATGCATTCTCATGGTAATGACAATCCCATCGGCCCTTTAAAGGGAAAATTCACCCTGAAATGAAGTTTATTTCAATAAGAGTAGACACATGAAAGAAAAAAATTAGCGAAGGTTTGATGACAATCCGTCAAAGGGTGCAAAAGAGATGATCATTTTTTTTTATTGTGTAAGGTCACGTGCGGGGAGCTCTTTCATGTGTGTACAATTATTTTCGAAAATGAACATTTTCTAAAAAATAAATACATCATTTTACTTGTGCATTTGATACATAACAAATACATCTAAACTAAACTAATCTAAATCTAAACTGTACACAAGAAATGGAAGAGCACCTCGCACGTGACGTCACAAAACTGACATTTTAAAAGATCATAACTTTCTTATCCTTTGACGAATTTTCGTCAAACCTGCACTTATGTTTCTTCCATGTTCCTGATTTTAATACAACCAACTTTTTTCGGGGTTGACTATTACACCTTTAAGCGATGCGTTCAGCAGTCCTGGTCTTTTCTTTAATTCGTTTATGTTATAAACCGGTCTTTTATTTAATTCGTTTATGCCATCACCGTCAGTTGTCTGTAGCCCGCCCCTACGTAAAACCAGGGATGTGTTTTGGAAGGATATGAAGCAACCTTCTTTCTTTGAACTTATGTCCCACGCCGCTGAAAAGTTATGTGTTCTCAACAGGTGCTGTTCAGGTGTTTGAACATCACATCGCATTGTCATCACATGTTCCCAAAATGAACTTTGTGTGCAGACCTTTCCTCTCATTGGATTGTTTCCGTGTATATACAATATATACTTACGTACTGCCCTTTTACAATTCCGTTTAACAGGAGATGGTGCCAAGAACGAACTTTGTGCGTGGGGAAATACGTTACATATTGGAACCAGTAGAGATTCCTACTGGTTTCTACTGGTATTCTACTGGTATTTTTCTAATGGTTTCTACTGGAAATCATTTAACTTTCCATATTCAAACCAGTAGAAAATTTCCAGACGAAACCCGAAGAAATTCTAATGGGTTTTCTCTACTGGTTTATACTGATTTTTCGTCCTGGTTTACTAGCTGTATCAAACTGCGCACTGCGATGCGCACTGGATCAGCCCGACTCCAACAAGGAGAAACCTGATTGCAGATAAGGTCGTCTGTACGCTGATTCTGTCGTTATCGTGCTTCATATTTGCGTTTTGAATAATGATTAGAATCATGGCGAGACCAAACAACATCAGCCTACTGTACAAACGTAACGCAGGAAAATAATATGAACCTATACTCATGCGAACGTACCTCAGGTTTGTTCATGACAGTAACCAAACAAGTAGACCGCAAAAACAGTCTCTAGCTGTCGTGCCGTTGGATCCGCTGAGATTGCATCTCGCTCCTCTGAACGCTCTAATGTCATGAATGTTCAAGACCGTCCTTCTAGTTGATGAAAGAATGCCCCATAAATATGAAACCGTGATTCATGTCTACCAACCGACGTGCTCAAGCTGTGAGCAAGAAAGTCAGCCTGTTTGGCAAGTTGTTGTATATTATCGCAGGTATCGATCCCAAGCGAGCCTAGCCTTTTTAAAAGGCCATGCGGGTCAAATACTCGACGGCTCATGATTCTGGCTATGTACATGTTCTTTTGTATGGTACACGGACAAAATTGAAAAAGGGACCATTTGAAATGTTGTCCGAATCACAAAACACCGTGATCATAGAGATGAGAACTCTTGGATAATATTGGCCATCGTGATCGACAGGCCAGTCCTCTTTCCAGCCGTTGTGTCGTGTATTTTAGGCGCGAGCGGCCTTAATATAAAGCTAAAACAGTTGCAGAACAAAGCGGTATCCGACTCATCTTAGTGACGCACCGCGAAAAAAAAATCTTTCCTCTCTAGTTTCCTGTCTGTATGCTGCCCGTAAGACAATGGAGCTATAATTATATGATTATGATAGCTTGCAGGTGGGCCTGTCTACAGTAATGGGTGCAATTCTATTAGGCTACATTTACTGTAACATTTGCATAAATCTCTTAAATTCCAATTATTTTTTTTCTCTTAAATAAACCAGCCAATAATGATAAAATATCTGAGAAATGTATTGATTTGAACTTTGCAACGTTTTGTACGCTTCAGAAAATTTGCCCTTGGCAAATTTGCAGGCTACGTTAGAAATATATAATACATGAACATTCAGATTAGGATTTTAGCTGAAGTTATTTTGGAGGAAATTCAGACATTTATTTTAAGAATGGCATATTTGCGTAGACTAGCATCTACATGGTATCTTTCAACACAAAAAATGGAAAACATTGAAGAAAATCAATTAATTGATTTCACAGAAGGAAATGAGAAAATGATGCGTTTTACATCAAGCCATAGACTAATCAACGTTTTAAACAATACTTCGCCCCATATTTAACAAATTCATAATTATTTCAACCTGATATTTTATCAATTATTGCGGAGTTTCGTGGGAAAGGCTATCAATTCCTCTAAAAATTCCGATCCGGTATCGATACACGAGATGTCACTGATATCCCACTTAACATTCTCTTCGAGAATCGGTTTAGCATCACTGGCGCTAACGTGAGTTCTAAATCAGATGTCTCTGGCATTCTAATGCAGAAACAGGCCCATGGCCGGGTTCAAAGAAAGAAAGTTGCTTCATATCCTTCCATAACACATCCCTGGTTTGTGCGAGCTTTGTTCCCATTGTATAGAGTCCAATGCCACGCCGCTGGTTCCCATTGTGCCCGCCCCAATTGCGCCCTGTGCAAAGTTTATTTTGAGGCCTTTTAATTGCGCTTGAATTTCTGCGTAGGCATTTTGAACCATTATGAGCGATGTTATCACCATTCCGGCGCTAATGCACTTTGGTATCCCACTGATTTTGTGAATTTTGACCCTAATCCTAACCCTGACCCTACCTTTAACCCTAAACCTAATTCTAAACCTAACCCTGACCCTAATTCTATCCCTAGACAAAATCAATTCGTCCGAAAAAGTGATTTTTAGGTCACTTTCTGCCGACGATCAACACTCAGTATTGCAGCGTAGCATTGCGTGCACTATTATGTGGGATACCAAAGTGCACTGCACTAGCAACTAGCACTCACCATTCCTATGATACCAACGGCAAAGTTAACATGTTAATCTCTTATAAACTAATGATAACTGTTAAGTTGCACAAGATCAGGATCGATGAAGCAACTCGTTCTTGCGACACATAAATAATAATAAAAACAAAACATCAGTCATATTGATGGTATGCAGTACACAGTGCAAAGGTATATTGGTTGCGTTAAACTTATAGAGGAAACAAATCATGACGGATGCATGTCATTTGACCTGCAAAACTACCCTTCGCACAGAACTAAAGTGTTTTTACAACAAACATGAAAAGACAAGTGAAGAAAACCTGCTAAAACTTAGAACTCACCCTGCATCGTTCAGGAGTTCAGACTATGGCTCCTCGCTTTTCCTTCGTACCCTGCAATACCTCCAGTACGGCTATTGCAAGTCTGTCATCGAGTTACACATTGGATACGTGTACAAGCGTTATCTGCTTTCTCTAACCAATAAACTAGCCTATGCACCTTCTATCCATGACCTCGGAACCGGCGTACGCACTTCTGAGTACATGTACTCTCTCCTCCCCGAGTAGTCTAGATAATGAACGTTTTTAAAGCGTTGACTCGCTCGCGCACAGATTGCCCCACAAATTCACACGCTCAAAAAGAAAATACATCAGATACGTGTAAGGAAGGCGGAGAAACAGAGTATATTCAAACATCTGTTTGGATACTAAAGCATGTCATGAATTTAAAAAAACATTCCACAATTCTTTGACGTCATATGCTCAGCACCGACATTATGCTGATGTCAATTTGGAAAGAAATATCTTTAATTTCATATTTTGTCTCTCGAAGCTGCATGTGTTTCTTATTACATTATTTGGCAATTTTCAAGAAAGTGAGGGGCAACACAACTAATGATCCTATACTTGGCTTTCTTTTAAAAGAGTGTGGAATGATATATAAACGGAAATATAAGATCATTTTCTTACTTACAAAATTTGCTAATTTCTTCGCTTTCCGGATTTTTCCGGAACTGTGGGATTCAATCATTGTCAAATTTATATCTTAAGCTGTGTATTATCACTAACACGGTTTGCGTGCAATTGCGTGCATCTGAGATATTTCATTTGAAAAACCCGTATTTTTGTTAACTTATATCTGTTTTGCTCACAAAAGTGTTGATGCCATCCGACAGAGCTGGATAAGTGAAATGTGACTCTACATTTCTTTTGTTCTCTCTGAGAAGCCGTTGCTACGTACACAATCATGCTCATTAACCTGAAAAGCACATGCTAAAGAACACATAACTTTTCGGCGTTGCCAAGCATGGGTTCAAATAACTTCTCTATATGTTTTGCCAATGTTTCGGTTTTGTGGTGATCTGAAAAAGGGACGGGCTGTAAGACAGCCCGTCCCTTTTTCAGATCACCACAAAACCATCGAAATATTGGCAAAACATAGAAAAGTGTTAGCAAGCTGTATATTCATAATTTGAAACTGATACGTAGTGTAAAATTCAAATAATGCACGTAAACAACGTCTGATTAATAGTCTTTACATCAGGCTCTTAGCAGTTTTTGTTGAAATATCTGCTTTATTGATTAATCTGTTTTTAAAATTATAAAACGCATTATGAAAAAAATGTTCTATAGAAGGAATCATCTCCAAAGTTTGGTAATAAAATTAGGATTTCACACATGCATAATAACCACATAGATACTGTAACAAAGACTAATACTTTTTTCGTAGTACGAAAAAAGTCGGTTTGAAATTTAGCGGCTGAAAATTTTACATATACAGAAAGCTTCAACATGCTATATTCTTAGAAATGGTCTTGAATCACACTTTCTTCTATTTACGATCGTGATAGCCGATTTCAAATTTTAATCTTGCAAAAGAGACGGACAATCTTTAAACGTATAGATTCTAATAACTCGTGTGTTATTTGAGCGTAAAGTTGTTGTTGTTACACTATGTCATGCACACGCGCGACATACACGTTTTTCTGGGGTGTATTTTTGTTGTAGATTGCCGCGGCTCGTTGCTGTGGTGACAAATCAGCGAAAACTTCCTTCTGAGAATCGTGATGATACCGTCGATATATAATTATTTTACTACCTTCGCGAGATTGTCTCACGAACAAACGGGAAATCCTAAAACAATGTCAATATATTTGAAGCACTAGTGGGGAAATTGCAAGGAAACAAGATTTAGCTTACATCATTCATCGCGTAAATACTTTGACATCCGTTTTTCGCAACATTATCATTATCCGTCATAAATCATAAAGTAAAAGGCGAAAGTGTTATGGCATCGGCATAACTGTGTACATACTGTGCCTGTAAATTATTATCATCCCATTAAAAAGGATAATCAAAATGTATCGTTTTCTATGGACCGATAAGTGGACGTTATTAACCTTAAAGGGCATATACTGTACTGGGAAGGCAAAAAAGCCTTCAAAATGTAACTGTTAGCAATCTTCTTGCCAATGGTCTTAAATTCATGTATTGTCTTTTTTAGAAGCTTGCTGAAAGTTATTTGCCCTCAAAATGATCTATATTTGGAGTAATGAGTGATTAAATCACAAATCCTCAAAATGTTCGGGCCGAACATTTTGAAGATTTAATCATTAACAATTAATTACTCCATATGTGGATCATTTGAGGGCAAATAACTTTCAGCAAGCTTCTAAAATGGTCAATCCATGAATTCAAGACCATTGGCAAGAAGATTGCTAACAATTTCCTTTTGAAGGCTTTTTTGCCTTCCCAGTACAGTAATATGCCATTTAAATACTTCTTCCTATAGCCGGCGTAGACCCTGACCAGAAGACACCGCACGAATACGACCAACACTTCCCCTCCCCCTTTTTCTTTTTATCTGAGGTCATTTGCGTGAACAGAAGAACCGATTCATACCTGTACCAACGAGTATCTTAAAAAAAAAAAGCAATAACAGAAAATACCCAGTTCCGAATAGCTATTTATTTACCCCGCATGTGCTCCCTCTTTGTTACCCAGTCTCAATAACTCGTTTACACGCTGAAACCATATTGTAAATATAGAATGCTTCCCGTTAAAGTTTGATACATTGTTGTTGTTTTTCGATCAATACATATATATACATAGATCAATATCTCGTATATATATTTCCATCAAAAGTACAGCTTGCTCGATAAAAAAAAATTGAAAGATGTTGCCGTTGTGGTTTCTGTGCATAATATGTGATATTGACGGCTATAGATTTATACGTCATTTAGAACAAAGAGCACATTTTTGGTATTGTGTATCTCCACGACAACAAAATAAACAGAAACAATTTATGTAAGATGAAAAGCAAAATAGACACGAAGAAAGGTCTTAGATGGGAAGTCGATGGAAATTTCCACATGTAGTACGAAATTCAACTTTCCTGTAATCACAAATCCTGCATCTAATTCCGAACATTTCATACACATCGTTAGAGTTGTGTTACCAGTGGGTTACTGTTTAAATAAGGGTTGATTCCACAAAGAGAGACCTGGCAGTGTATCACCAATAACTGTTATAATTTTATAAATTATTTTGTTAACTTTATTAGCACTGATTTACGAAACTAAACCATAGACCATATACATAATTTTCCCAAATGATCCAATCGCTATAGTTTGGCTGTATTGAAAGACGTTTCCGTTGTGGTTTCTGTGCATAATATGTGATATTGACGGCTGTAGATTTATACGTCATTTAGAACAAAGAGCACATTTTTGGTATTGTGTATCTCCACGACAACAAAATAAATAGAAACAATTCATGTAAGATGAAAAGCAAAATAGACACGAAGAAAGGTCTTAGATGGGAAGTCGATGGAAATTTCCACATGTAGTACGAAATTCAACTTTCCTGTAATCACAAATCCTGCATCTAATTTCCATCATTTCATTCACACCGTTTTAGCATGACACCCATATCTGTCACGTGATTAATCTTATTCTCACGAACTCGGAACTTTGGAAATAAAACACTTGCGACATTTGATTTTCATTCATAGTTTAATTTTTTTACAATCATCATATGAGAGATCCATTTAATCGTTACAATTACAGATAATTGTTCCCTGGGATACAAAAAAATACAAAATGAAATGTGCGATCATATGACAATATGGGTGTCTGCTGAAAACTGTGCGAATGGGATGGTTTGTCGGAATGAATTAAATTGGTAGATGACAACAAAAATGTGTGATTTTTATGAATAAAGCGGTGTTGGAACGACGAACGAATGAAATCATTTGTATGGAATGATGAAACGCATGAATGAATGAATGAATGAATGAATGAATGATTAATTGATTGATTGATTGATTGATTGATTGAATGATGGATTGATTAATTGACTGATTGATAAACGTTTACGATGTGTTGAATAGTGGAAGAATTCATGACAACGAAGCGGGCAAACACAATTTTGAAACATAACGTGGTTTCGAACTTTCGATGTTTTCCACAACCAATCTCCATGTTGACGATAAACAAATAAAGAAAGGAATCCAACGATAATACCTTATCATCAACAGACATATTGTCATAAGAACCAAACAAATAAATTACGTCGCTGTACTTTCCACGTGTAAGCTACGATACTTTGAATATTGATATACAATTTACATAACTTACCTTAGAACATTACCGTAAGAACAGTGCCAACAAGTAATTTACTTGAGCATTTACCACGCAGTAATAATTGATGGATATTAATGACAATATTTAGAAACGACTACAATCTACAAAATTTGGCATTCGGGCGGGGTATTTGGCCGTTCGGGTATTTGAGCATTTGGGCATTTGAATTTTAGTATCCATTAAAGCTAACATACAAGTGAGACGCAAAGAAAGCATATAATAGGGTTATAAATTCGCTATATTTTGGGGTGTAATAGTCGGACATGTGAATGAAGAAGAAATTGGATAACACGTTGTATCTTCGAGGGAGTAAACGAAAAACAAGAACAATGTATCAAACTTTAACGGGAAGCATTCTATATTTACAATATGGTTTCAGCGTGTAAACGAGTTATTGAGACTGGGTAACAAAGAGGGAGCACATGCGGGGTAAATAAATAGCTATTCGGAACGGGGTATTTTCTGTTATTGCTTCTTCTTTTTTTTAAGATACTCGTTGGTACAGGTATGAATCTGTTCTTTTGTTCACGCAAATGACCTCAGAGAAAAAGAGAAAGGGGGAGGGGAAGTGATGGTCGTATTCGTGCGGTGTCTTCTGGTCAGGGTCTACGCCGGCTATAGGAAGAAGTATTTAAGGTTAATAACGTCCACTTATCGGTCCATAGAAAACGACACATTTTGATTATCCTTTTTAATGGGATGATACTAATTTACAGGCACAGTATGTACACAGTTATGCCGATGCCATAACACTTTCGCCTTTTACTTTATGACTTATGACGGATAAAGATAATGTTGCGAAAAACGGATGTCAAAGTATTTACGCGATGAATTTATGTAAGCTAAATCTTGTTTCCTTGTTTCCTTTTGTATCACACCTGACGAAGTGTTGCAGAGGCACACGAAACGTCGTGATCTTTTCGATTCCGTTTACCTTATATTGCGAGACAAACGATTATCAGTAGCCGATAAAGATAATGTTGCGAAAAACGGATGTCAAAGTATTTACGCGATGAATGATGTAAGCTAAATCTTGTTTCCTTGCAATTTCCCCACTAGTGCTTCAAATATATTGACATTGTTTTAGGATTTCCCGTTTGTTCGTGAGACCATCTCGCGAAGGTAGTAAAATAATTATATATCGACGGTATCATAACGATTCTCAGAAGGAAGTTTTCGCTGATTTGTCACCACAGCAACGAGCCGCGGCAATCTACAACAAAAAATACACCCCAGAAAAACGTATATGTCGCGCGTGTGCATGACATAGTGTAACAACAACAACTTTACGCTAAAATAACACACGAGTTATTAGAATCTATAAGTTTAAACGTTCTTTTTCGAAACACCGTTGAATACGCTACATCCCCGTATTGTTGAGTCATCCCTATATTGCCTTCATCGATGACGTACGTTGTCGAAAATCACCCAAGCGGGGAGAGGGGGGACAACGAGCAAGTCCGGACAAGTTTGGACTAGAATCCTATCGGAACAATAGAGCTCCGAAACTAATCGATAAACGCTGTTGTTCGCGAAGACATATCTTCAACAGTATAAAAAATCGAGCGGTCAGAATGGAATGGGTAAATAATGCGTTACTAATAATCATTGGATGAAGTTTGACGAGATCATGATGAATACAGCCAAACTATAGCGATTGGATCATTTGGGAAAATTATGTATATGGTCTATGGTTTAGTTATGAGCGAAGTGTCATGAGCTCCTGTACGGACATACCTGGAGATTCAGCTTACCTTAATTATACTATCGTTTTATTAGCTCGTCTTGTTTACATTCTATCTCCAATATTCGAACGATTACCTATCCCCCATCTCCCCGCCTCCGCTGCATGATGCTGGTGGGATTAGAGTACTAGCCCTTCCTCTTGTGTAATATCTATTCGAAGCTGCATTGTTCTAAATATAGTACGAGCCATTCGTAATATTTTCTGCATTTTAGCAATGTACTGTGCAATGAATGTACTTTCGCCCACATACTTTTCTTGTACACCAACACTACAAACAAAAGTTACATACTTCTTGTATGTTTCACTTTAATTATTTATGTTCACGATGTCATGCTCATAAAACACACAGAACATTTCCCACAACCCTTTTCTCGAACATATATACACGCAGTCAACAACCAACCTCCATCCAATACCACGATCTATATCGAAATATCGATAACCAACCCATGCACACACACCCATTTCATACACAAACACACATCCCCATTCCTGACCATCCCATGCACACACCCCCATTACATACGCAAACACACATCCCATTGACAGCATAGACATCTATTCCCATTAATCACGTCCACTCACTTCGGTGATCATTCATCTACACAATAGAAAAAAAATATCCCTATTCAAATCGATTAGACTTACAGTCAAACACAAAATTAATATGTACATATATAAAGAGCTTTAATTCCGTCACAAAGGAGACGTAATTCTTGCGCAATCACTGGGTCTGCTCCTTTGCACCTGCTCCTAGACCTCCACAAAAGGGACATGATATACTACTTATTGCTTGTGAAAAAGGCTCACTTGGCACACAAGAGTGTTAAAGGGATAGTTCATCATACGCAGCTATCGGTAATGCATCGGCAAAATTGCCGCAAATGTTGCGCCTTTTTTGCGGATAGGCGGTGTGTATAAACTACTGATCTCGGGGCTATTGGTCCGAGAATGGATCTTCTACCTCCATGGTCCTAGTCGAAACTCTCGTGTCATGGCCACCGCGAAATGGGCGTATTACGGACTCGTTACTTCCAGGTGGTTACTTCGTTCAGGTGCGCATGCACTGCTACCTGAAATTCACACCATTCGTAGAAATATCTCCGCGATTACAGACAGAGGAACTCCTTACACCTCGCTCATCCCAGTCGATCAGAGCCCGGATCGTTGGTCCTCTCCGCGATAGAACAAGGTAAGCATATAGCTTAGTTTATCTCATAGAGTGATTTTTTTTTTACTGCGATTAATTTCAGGTATTATTTTCGCAGTAATGTGATTCACGACCCCGGTGCCAACATGCATGCATCATCCAGTATATAAACGAAATAATCGCGTTTGTCTGTTTGTTTATATACCACTTCCATTGGATTAAGGGCCGTTCATAGATTTATGCGGTACACTTTGAAAAACACGTAATACTCTGCAGAACGGCCCACAATAGCTATGTAGAAGCTATTTTACCGACCTATAGCTAATTTTGATTTCAAGATTATACCCGTCAGGTATATGAGAGCAGAGAGGTGTAAGGAATGGTGTCAGCACAATTCCTACAGCAGTCGCGTGCATTGATATCACAATGGAATATTTAACGCGTTTGGCTATTTGATCGAGGGAGATCCGCCGCCAAACAAGCATTACAAAATGTAGGATGCATTTTGAGGGATATATATTTTGTATGCGCAGAAGATTTCAGAACCACTTCATGAACTGAAGTGCATGTGCAGTAGTATTACATGTTATAAAGATACGATTCTGTGAATTTCAGATTATATTGTTGCTTTGTTTTTGTGATAAAAGGAGAATAATATAGAAAACATTCCAGAGAAATGTCTCCATATCGCACATTTCAGAATCATATTTCCTTTAAAAAATATACTGTAAATCGTTTATTGAGTGTTTCATCTTTCATGGAAACAATCTCAATTTCGTGCGCGGAGGTGTCCGAAAAAGTTACGGACCAAATTCTTTCTACAATTTTTTCAAAATTTTCCTCACCCCAAAACGAATTCAAAGTGTGTGTAAAAAGATCAGCTACGAGCTCCCAAAGGCTGAACGGTTGACATACTTTTCAAAACAGATTTACTTTTGTTATTCAGAGGAATAAAAGTAGTTTAAAAGTAGCTCGATCGCACCCAGGATACTTTTGTATGAGAACTGAAGGTTGCAGCGTCGTTGACCGTGAAAGGAATTATTCACCCTGAGATTAATTTGGTTTCAATAAAAGTAGACGCATGAAAGAAACATATTTGTGAAGTTTTGACGAAAAAATCGGTCAAAGGATAAAAAGTTACGATCTTTTGAAATTTCGATTTTGTGACGTCACGTGCAAGGAGCTCTAGTACAAAATAGTTCTATAAATTGCTCTTTTCCTCTTTTTGACAATGGAATGATTTTGTTTATGTGTGTAAAAACGTATTATTTTCTGATGCACATTTTCGAGAAAAAATTGTACACAACATATGGAAGAGCACCTCGCACGTGACGTCACCAAATCAAAATTTAAAAGATCATAGCTTTCTTATTCTTTGACGGATTTTGATCCAACATTCACTAATATGTTTCTTTCGTGTGTCTTCTTTTATTGAAATAAAAAAAACAATTTCAGCTATGGTGAACTAATCCTTTAAACAAAATTGTCTTCCATTACCGCGGTATCTATAGCTGCACAACTTGATTTTTTTTCCTTAAAAAGGGGCACATTCTATACCTCTCTGCACACACACACACACACACACACACATAATTATATACATTTTTACTAGCTTAATTCTCGGTTTTACATCACTCTTTCCAGACACCGGTGTCTCATTAGATATAGCCTGGCTTCCAGGCTGTTGGTCATTAATTTTTCAATCCAAACCACAAAATTCAATAAACTGGTCTGGCTGCAGTAGAGTAATCATTCTCAATTCATTCTCCGGCTCGTGAAATGAACTGAGAAACGAGCAGATGTGACAATTACGTATTGCAGTACAATTGATCTATGGATGTTGTTAGTTGGGGTCAGAAATGTCTCACAGCGCCTGAAAGCCAGGCTACGCACATATAAAACTGTGTGAATGCAAGAAGACTAGCGCCTCACCTGCCAGCTGTCTAACCCCATTAAATCTCCTTAGAGGCTTAACCCGCCAAGTCCCATGGGTACGCACGTGTGTAACACACCAATTGGGTTTCCACGTAACTTGGTACTGAGAGGTACGTATAACAAGCATGGGCGGAAATCGCTCCCCGAAGGTGGAGGGGACATGTTTTTCCTCAAGAAGTAGCTGAGCGGGGGGGAGGGGGGAGGGGGGGGGGTAGTGATGGGATTTTGGGGAGGTGTTTTTTTTTCCTTCATTTTTTTTTTATCCTGCCCAGTCTCTGAAAATGCTCTCAGTGGGGGGGGGGGGGGGGGGTTATGAGGTTTTTCGAAATCCGCCCAGTCTCGTGGAGGTACGCGACCGAAAATAGTGGGGGGGGGACATTTGATATTGTGTCCCCCCCCCCTTCGAAATGGTGGGGGGACGCGTCCCTCCCCCCCCCCCCCGGGATTTCCGCCCATGCCTACCCGGTACGGTATGGTGGCCAGCTGTGTGTACCGTATAGGGAGATCGAGAGGAAGTAAGAGTAATATGTAGTGGGGGAGAAAGTAAGAGAGATACACTGAACTCCAAAAGTTTAGGAACACCTGCATTCAGTGTATAATTGGTAGGCTTTATTGATATTCAGGCTCATAGCATAGTTCAATTAAGTTTCGTTTTAAAGTGAATAGTATATAAGAATGTACATTTTATCCTTGATTCAAACAAAGTTATACTCTATTAAATGGCTGCCTACCAGTCAATATGGCATTTTCTCAAAATGCTAACCTTTTTATTACATTCGCGTAATATAGATATCCAGAGCTTTTCACCATTATACAGGGTTAAATGCGTAACTTCATTAATTTTTCCTTTTCCTAGTGAGAAGTCAAACACGCAAATAAAATCAAACGATATTTAGTGTTTAACTTGTATGGAAACCTATTTTTTTTTTATTCAAAAAGATAAATGACAAGAAAGGGGATTGAAATCTGTAGACTGGGGCGGCCAATCCATGATTGCCAGGACTTGTGTCTCTTCCGTTTTCTTCAAGTAGCCTTTGCATATTCTTTGAATAGTCGTGACGTGTGCTTTGGGTCATTGTTCTACTGGAAAACGAACCCTCCTCCGATCAGGCGTTTCCCTGAAAGGAAGGCCTTCCGCTGTAGGATTGAATGATAGCCTTGCTGGTTGAGGATACCCTCTACTCTGTGCAAATAAGAAAGATTGGATGATATCAGAGATCAGGGTCATGTTGCAGATAGGTTTTCTCGGTAGCTACCATTGATGGTAAGGTAGAATTTAAAACCTATATGCAACATGCTCCAGGAAAGTGTAGAAAATCAATGGACAAAAAACCGGGCAGAAAATTAATAAGAAGAGGAATATGGAATAATGAAAAACGGAACAACAAAGATGATAAGGCTCTGGATGATTGTTGTCATCAAAGATAGAAGGAAAACAACAATTAAAGTCAATAGTTCAACAACAAAAAAATAAAAGGTTAAGCGATGGTTGCCAGGAGTTCAGGTGTCGTGACTTCGGGCTCATCACCCTTTACCGACTACCATTAGTTCCCTTCTGGTATGGCGACCGGCCCATCGCGCATCCCTTCCTACCTCCTAAAAACTATAGCCTATAAGAACTATAGACTCTAACTCTTTAGGGGAGGAACAAGGGCGATCCCAATGCCTTTGCCGGGCCATCCGACAATCCTTGAACCTTGGCTTTGCAACCTTGGAGTTAGCGGGTTTCGAACCCGTGCTCGCTAGCACGAGTGTGAGGTAGTCCCGGCGCTTACCCTACCACTAGGCTATAAGACGTCGGTGGTTTTGCTTGGTGATTTTAGCGTATAGACTATTAGTTTCAAATCAACGAGAAAAAAACCAAAAGAGCATCTATGTCAGGAATCGAACTCATGACCCTAAGGTTATCAGTCTGACGCTCTACCAACTGAGCCAACAGACCGATTGCTGATGTTGATACGTTTTCATAGAGTATTAAACATTATACTTGCAGATTGTCAACAAGTTTCTATCTATTACTTAGGTAATTTTCTTTTTGATTTAAGGAAATGTGCAATTTATGAAAAAAAAAATCACATGGGGGAGGGGGGGATTTGTTGCCCAAATGTATCCTGAAAGTGACCCGAGAGCCCTATAAATCTGATACAATCTTGTGGTAACGTGAACTATGATATGACATCTTCTATGCTGTGAGATAATTGATAAATGTTACTTTTCCATGGCGCTCGCTTTTCTCTCCGTCTCTCTCTCTCTCTCCCAACCTCCTCTCTCTCTACCTCTCTCTCTCCCTCCTCCTCTCTTTTTCTCTCTCTACCAGCCCCCCCCCCCCCCCCCGTTTCTCTAAAGCCATCTTCGTTGTTGTTTTCTCTTCCGATGCAAGCATTCGTTCATATAGAGTACCGAAGTGGTGTCGACATATGAACATGTTGTCAACACAAATTGGCTCTAAACAAACTCACTCAACTGAGAGGTTTACCTGTCCGATACTGTATACCGGGCTAGTGTCCGGCATTCTCAATTACATTCCCCGTTGTAATCACCGCTGCTTGTTCTGCCCGTATTGTTTAGAGCCATTTGTCTTAATAATGCTCAAATGGCTTCACACTTCGGTACTCCATATTCAGATAAGCAGACGTAGACGGTTGCTTATTTTCCCCACAAATATATTTTTTATTCTTGAATGCATCAACATTTTCAAATTCATGACATATATCAATACGGTAATGATGAAACTGGTCCATGTATAATCATGTAAATGCTCATTGTTTTGATAAAGGAAACATTCAAATATCTATACACTGTTTTGTGGATGCAGAGAATTGTCCTAATCAAAACTCAATTCAAACAGTGATGCAACACTTTGGCAATTGTCGACAAAAACTCTCCTGAATATAAAAAATGTCATGTTGTTTTCTTACATATTATTTGCTGGCTGACCCCCCCCCCCCCCCCCCCTCCCCACAAAAATTCGACTAAAATCAGAGTAAGAAAGTAAAATAATTTATTACAATATAAAATTGAAAATGAGAATGAGGGATATTAGGTGGGATGTGACAAACATACATTTTATTTCAAGAACTAAAAATCAAAAAATACATACCTGTTCTTTTATAATGCTGTCTTTATTAAACGCTTTGAAATATAACTGATTAAGTTCTTATTCATTCATCCTTTAAAAGATAAGTACATTTATACTAGGATGCCTTATGCCATGGTCACAACCGGCCGTCCGTGTTTTTCTACGTGGAGTTGGCAGCTTGCTTGCAAACTTCTACAATCCTTCCCTGCGTCGTCCTTGCGTCCGACGCAAGGAGTTTCAGTGAAACCCGACGCAGATCACAAGCAGAGAGAATCATATATGTATATGTGAAGGAACATCTCGGGGGAAATCAAGAAAAACCGAGCTGTATAAAAACACTCTACAATGCAAAGAAGCTAGGCCATTTGAATCACCAATTAGATATTTTACACACGCCGACACTGATTCTGATAACATGAATATATAGATGTACAATTTACATGATGGATAGCTTTATCGTTGGAGATTCACATGCAATAGAATGTCATTTGAGGGAGAAATAGTTTGCTCAAACATTGCTTTCCTCAATTGAATACAACCACAATTATTCTGCTTCTTATAGAGAATGAATTCCATGTCGTGTTCTTGCATCAATACTATGCGCTTCACATGCTATTACTTGCAACTCAGGCGTGTGTGTGATGGGGATATGTGTCGAAGAATGATCCATGCCGCCGGTCTCTTACACTAATACATCATGGGACGACTTTCC
The DNA here is from genome assembly GCA_963669155.1 of Arbacia lixula. Taxonomy (NCBI): domain Eukaryota; kingdom Metazoa; phylum Echinodermata; class Echinoidea; order Arbacioida; family Arbaciidae; genus Arbacia; species Arbacia lixula. The sequence continues at coordinate 11,297,662 of OZ022590.1, read as the reverse complement.
CTTATATGTGCAGTATTGAGAATTCAACGTGCTTCACATAATCCTTTAATCCTAATACTCACGGGGGTGCATTAGTCCCCCACCACCCGTCATTTATTTGTCGGTACTTCCGAACACCTCAATATTTCGAATCGAACACGATTTTTTTTTTCTGATCCTTTTCGCGCATTTTGATACCAAATTTATGACGATCGGACCTACTGTGCAAATACCAGATTACGTTTACCAAACACATGTGACTAAAATTTCGCTATTTCTCTATATGACTGAGCACAACCATATAGACAAAATCATGCAGGAGATTTCCCATTTTATGTAAATACTTTTCTTATAGGAAGTGTAAATAATTACAATACACACAAACCCACATACACCCACATTCACGCACACTTACACCCAAATCGCAAAATGCGCTTGACGAAAAACAATGAAATACGTAAGAAATAATTACCACAACCTATCCTTTTTTCGGGAATTGATGAGGGATTTTTTAAAGATATCTGTACCAGAAATTGATATTCCTAAGGCTTTATCTAGTGATTTCTTGCATAAATGAGCATACATTATTGAATTAAAAACATAAAGGCACTTTCGTATATTTAGCTATACAACTGGTAGAGTACATAATTCTTGACTCTTATAAAAAAAAAAATGAGGGAATCGGGCGGCCCATGGCCATAATGCCCCCCCCCCCCACCCTAACATGCTTTGAAATACCCCGGTAGTATTAGGGTTAAGAGAGGTCGTATCATTCTTTGTTCAAAAGTATTCATGCATGCAATTTAACTTTTCGTGAAATAATTCAACGATCATGATTTGCCTTGTGGTCTGTCCAAGCTATCTTATGTTAATATGACTGCTTGATATACTATCTCTCTCTCTCTCTCTGGGTGCTTTGTCGTGTGACGTAGGCGATCATGGAGTGCCACACGGTTCTCTGTACTGAGCTCTTTGTATCAATTGCATATCATGGTAAACCAGTCAGTCAGGATGCTTATCAACTTAATAATCCTTCTTCCCATGCCCCATACCCCTGGTTCTTTTTCATCAATCCAAACTCTTTCAAGTAAACTTTACACAGTATACGACGGACAAAATCTCAACCTCCAGATTCTTGGCTCACATATCAGTTTCATAATATACATACATGATAATGAAACATTCTTCTTTGTGACATAACACATACATCTATGACTTGAGTCATATGTCACAAGTTAGGTAAATACTCGTTCTAGGCATATCTGAATATGATCCGCTATTACGGTGAGCATGTCTATACTGACAGTCCAATGGGTGGATACAAAATACCTTTTGTTCCCCTGCATCAGTTATAAACTAATGCTCAATACCCCAAAGGAGATGCAGTCCGCTGGTTCAATAATGATGTGCGAGTTTCGGCATGTAAACAATTCAGATTGGCGATTATTTCTGACCAGTCAATACTAAAGCTCGCAGCTTAATCAAGAGAGAGATGTGTCACTGATATTTATATAGGACATGTGTGGAGTTACCCCGGTGTTCCTCTGTGGGAAAGTCCACCCTTCAATGACCTCTCCTTACGGAGAGATGTAGCGTTGATTAGTTGAGCTACCTCTGCGCGTTCTCTTCAAATCGTTCCAAAGCCCATCCGTTAATTCATCGTGACCTTCATTTTAGGCAAGATTGTTGCGCTAGATCAGCGGGCTCTCTCTCTCCCTTACCATTTTGTCAAGTTTCGCAAAAGTCCATCCTATAATGGCATCTCTGGTAGGAGAGATTTCTTGTTCATTTGTCAAGCTGGCTGCGCGGATTAATTATCTCCCTCACTCATCCTTCGTTAAGTCGTGGCAAAGTCCATCCTACAGTCTAAAGTGACAACTCCTTTAGGAAGATTTAGCCTAGTGTCCATTTGTTGAGCTCCCTCACTCATTCTACTTTAATTCGGCCTGCTTTGGCGCTTCCTACAGTAGCGTCCCCGCCGACGACGGAATTCCTATGGAATTCTCGCTTTCATTATGATACATTAATGAATCATTATGAATTATGATTCCCCAAGATGTAAATTACTGCTGAGTTTCTCTAACTGGAACGTGCGGCAGCGCTGCAGTGTCAGCTTGCCCATAAAGCCGTAGATGCTCTCCTCCTACTCGTCACTGTGCTTCGCAATGTGGGGAGTTCTGCAACACTTGACGTCAAAGTCGCTCTCCACATGCTTGCGCCACTGCTCGACCAACTCGTCGTTTTCCTTGGCCGTGGCGATCGGGTCATCGCGAAAGAAGAGGTTCAGGGCGGGCGCCTTGACCGTGCGGCCAGTAAAGATCTCATTCACCTGAAGGACAATGCAGAACAGTAGGACCGTTAACAATGCTTTGTTTCTTTGGAAACCCTTATGGAATTCTCGCTTTCCTTCATACATTAATGAATCATTATGAATTATGATTCCCCAAGATGTAAATTACTGCTGCGTTTATGCCTTGTAAAATGTTAGAAATATGTGGCTTGTTTGAGACCGAGTCGTTGCGAGACTAGACGGGTCATTGTGAATTCGAATGTGTTTTATTTTTTTTTCAAATCTCCTGTAAGTCTCTGTAACTTATCTATGCTGTCCTTGCGACATCTCCACCAATGAGACGGACCTTTAACTTTTACATTACCATTTCCTGAAAACCACATTGGCAAACTACACATCTTCACACCAATGCTCACGGGAGAGTTCACCCTTCAAGCTCACCTTGACGATGCTATCCATGGTGTACTTGTTGGTCAGCCAATGGTAGGTCTCTGTAACCCTCTTGGTGACAAACTGCGTAAAGGAGTTGTCGGCGTCCTACGAGTAGATACCCTCGTAGCTATCCCTGGAGAGAATACAACTGTACAGGATCTGAGCAACGATGCGGTAACGCACCGATGCATAGGCCTAACGGCTACTCCGCTCCGCACACGCACGTGGCTGCTGACGGAGAAGGCATGGACCAGGAGAGGGCGTGTGTCGCCGTCCGTGACATAATCCAGGATCTCCCGCGCGATCTCCTTGGCATTGGCGGGCCAGGCGATGTCGATGGGTCGCGTCATGACACCAGTACATCGAATCTAGAACTAAAAAATATACAAAATTGAAACATGTATTATATTAACATATGACTTCACATAGGAAAATATTAATTAATAGTAACTGATCGGCAATAGCGACGATTAATAAAAAGCGGCACAACATGAGTATTGCAGAGATGTAAGTATAAACAATGATTGGTTGATTGATTGACTGATAAGAAATTAACGACACTACTAACACTTGAGTGTCATATAAGTGTCGAACAGTTCATCTAAAAGGATTATACTATTCAAGTTTCCCTCATGTGATTTACAGAATTTGAGAAGGAATATAAATCAGAAATAAAGCAATATGTTAACTACTTCCTCGGAATAACTTCCCTACTCTTTATGAAAAGAGAAGCATGTTCTTTAACGTGCCAATGGTGTGACTCTCCTTTACACGGGATCGACGGTTTAAAGTCTCCTCCGAAAGACTAGGCAATTGGAATAAAATACGTTGCCCAAGGGTATACATGTTGTGATTGGGATACGATCAGTTTTCCACTTAAAATCAAGTGTAAAGATTGATATCCTTTAGAAAGTTTGTAACACATAATCGCGAAATATCTCTAAATAATGTCTTGAGGTCAGGACAATCAAAAAGTTAATACGAATATTTGCAAGTTCAACACATTCAAGGAGAATGTGTTTAATTGTTAGTGTATAATTACATGACATGCATTGAGGTGGAGTTTCTAGTGCAAATAAGTATGCATGAGTCAAATGAGAATGCCCAATACGAGCACTGGTCAAGTATAAACAATGCAGAAGGTTTACCCTCAAATACCTCACTGGCTTGATAAATTGGGTACACCTGTGTAAAAAGAGCATGCAGATAAATCATGTAAATAAAATAATTACACCGGGGAGCTAAAGCTGCTAACTTATTTTATTCTATGTTGCGCCAGGTAAAGAGTATTTAGAGAGGATGAATGCTGTTTGTCACATAGTGGGTTTCTTCATAAATAAGATTAATAATCAATAAAAATCGGAACTAATATTTATGTAGTTTCAAAATGAAACTTTAATTAAAAGGAATGCATGAAATAATCAGATTATAATGAAACGCAATAACATACACATATCAATTGAATTGAACAGTGAAATATTGCCTCAATACAATAATCTTTAAAAAGGCATGATGATGGATAAACAATCAAATACTTTCCGATTGACTCTGTCTACTAGTCATATATATATCAAAAGTAATGAATGAAATTATGGGTTTACATCAAACTATCTTCGGTACAGATATCAAAACCTGCACATGGCCGGTTGATAATGTTCAGCGCAGTGTGCAGCGTCAATACAACCCGGTTGCCTTGACGACGCGATCGCGATAACGTTGATTTTTGAAGCGCGAGTTCATCGAAAGACCCGCTGTCGAGGTTACACGGTAGGACGTCCAAGCTGAGGTGGTTGTAGTTGCGATCCTCGATGCTCGGCGACGTCGATGAAGGAGACCAGGAAACCGAACTGTCACCGCCCGGTCTGGGTGCAAGGGCACGTGATGGCTGAGCCCTTGATTACGTCTGAAATACAGTTACACCGAATCATAAATATATATTCAACCCAAGTATAACTTGTACGCTTTAACTTTATATTTTGTAAAGCACACGACATCTTAAAATGTCAATAATCACACTATTAGGTTTACCAATCAATAGACTTCGCAAAAAAAAAAAACAGCAACCGGATATCTCCTCGACATCTCCAATTACCATAATAGCCATTTACTAGCATAATAATGTCCAGTGCTAGAATGATTCATACCTCTGCTTTGTACAATACTTCCATTTAACCAGCAACCATTACTTATGACCGCTTGTTAACAAAATGCGTAAGTTGCATAAACCATTGATTATCAAAACATATAGCCACGCTAAAGTAGTTCTCATTTTCATCCCAATATAAATATATGCCGTAAATACACGGTGGTACCGATCAATGAGAAATACCCAACAATATAGGCTTCCTCAAAGTTCAACATGGCAGACATAAAATGGCCGACTTTTGTTACTTGCCAAAAGAGGGCGTTTATGACATATGACTACTAATTAAACACATTTCAGTTTTTGCTAAAAAATATATACGCTCAGTTTCCGAACTAGAAGAAATCGTTTAATTTGAAATAGTAATTTTCGTGTCAGAAATTGTTTGCATTTAAAATGTTCACTTTAGTTGAAAGCACTGATTTTTAGAAAGTTGAAAGCACTGATTTTTAGAAAGTCAAACTTTAATCTGAAAGATTTGCCTATTAAGAAATTAAACAGTTGTAGAAACCCCCCGCAAACTGGCATGTTTCAGACTTACAGTTATTTTAATTGAAGATCCTGTTGCCTTCCTCCCGGAGGAATTTGTGTCCACACGACGGCCGTCTGCACTTCCCGCTCATGACAGCAGAAACAGTGGCAGCTAGAGTTGGGGTGGATGCACTCACTCTCATGCAGCAAGTCCCCAGACTTCCCCTACTCTCTCCCGCGCACAGGACTCCTCCCCGTGGGTGACAAAACACGTCAATTACGACAAAATAGCTTCTCACACCACTCCCTCAAACTCATGTACCCTCGGACCCTCGTTCCATCATACCAAAACAAAATCTACCAATCATGTTCTCCCATATGTGTCTCGTCACTTACTATTACATAATACCCTTAGGGCAAAATCAGGCAAACCGAAAAAAACGCGGGTAACAATAGATTAGGCACTGCTCCTAGCTGCGAAAAAGGATAGACAAAAGAATTAAGAATGCGATGCATCCAGTGCGCCACAGAGCCTAGGTTACCTGTATTATAAAAACATATGGTATAAGGGCTTTTAGAAGATGAGTCGAATTAACTCGGCCATGTGGTGTTTAAAGCTATTACAAAAGAAACACATTACTGAGCAACGTGGCTTCCAATGCCAGTCAGTTAGCATTTGTAATTTGGCTTACATTTTATTTTGACACTGTTTATAAGTTGATTTTAAAAGAATTACGAAACTAAGCATTCTGAATGTGGGCTGGTAATAAAATCTAGGTTACTGGACCTAAACAACGGGCTGATTTGGAAAGAGTATTTTGTATTTAACTTTCCACATGTGGAATTTTACAGGTTAAAAAGGTATTATACTGATGAATTTCAGCATTCAATGAAAACATGTGCATGAGATATTAGGTTTGAAAAGTATCTACGCATTAAACAGGCAATTTGCATCGTATTCATATCAAAAAAATAAAGAAACGTTCAAACAGGGGTAACGAAGATTCAAGGTAATGAGAACTGGCACATAATACGGAGGATTCTGTTCTGTATAAGCGATGAAGTCTGACTACTTAAGAAGGATGCAACGAACTCCAAAACGCATTGCAATTAGCGATTGAAATCACCATACAACTCCAAAATGTCTTTTTGTTTCCCTTCATTAAACACACGAGTAATCGAAATCATTAATGCACATTTTGGAGGGAATTGCACGTCATTATTCAAATGACTAAATTGCTTCTTTTACATTATATCTGCGAATAGCTTAATGAACAATTTCGAATAATTATTCGATTTATCAAGCAGTTTCAAGCCTTTCTATGTTATACACGAAGAAAAAGAATAATCGCTGTCATGATAGCAGGCATTGTATAAAATACACTGGTACACTTCACTAGCCACATTGTGTTTGTAATAATAATAATTGTTCATGAATGATGCCAAAAGCATGGCAAAGGTAAGAAAATTGCAACGGGACACATGTGTTTCAATTACAAGACGTTGGTTTCATTCCCTCTTCAACTTGATTATGTTATTTATTTGACGGGAAGCACGGAGAGTGAATTGAATTCACAACGTCACAGATACCCCTGTTATTCATTCTGCAAATGCTTGGCGAAGAGTAGACTCATGAATTACAACGTGTTGCGTAGCGTGGGAAATGACACTGCATGAATTATGTTTTCACATTATCATTGGGCCGTTACATTACCAGTCTATTCGGAAATACAACCTGGTGGAAATTAGATTTTTCTTTTTTATTTGTCACCCAAATTCTCATAAACTTCGCATATTGACTATAAGATCTAGTATACATCTAGTACTTTGCAAACTAACATACTTGTTTGCCATCAAAAATTCAGATCAATATTTTGATATCAAGTACAAATCTGTACCGTGAATAAAATTATAAGGCTACAGAAACCGTGGATGATTTATCATACCCTGTTCAACCATCCAACGTTCCGTCTCAAGTCACAGAATTACAAGATTAACCATGCTAGCAGTTCGACAACATTGTCGGGCTACACGACCCCATAGTAGTCAAATTTATCACGTGACACTCGAACAGATGAATCCATATATGCCTTTCCGAAATAGTCAAGGGCATGGGCGGAAATCGCTCCCCGAAGGTGGAGGGGACATGTTTTTTCTCAAGAAGTAGCTGAGCGGGGGGGGGGGGGGGGGGGGGGGAGGGGGGGGATGCCGTTTTTCGAAAAAAATTTAATCCGCCCAGTCTCGTGGGGGTACACGACCGAAAATAGTGGGGGGGACATTTGATATTGTGTCCCCCCCCCCCCCCTCCCCCTTCGAAATGGTGGTGGGGGGGTTATGACGTTTTTAGAAAAAAATTCAATCAGACAGAAAATAGTGGGGGACATTTGATATTGTGTCCCCCCCTTTCCAAATGGTGGGGGGACGCGACCCCCTCGTCCCCCCCGGGATTTCCGCCCATGATAACAAGTGGTATACCTGTTTGACATACAAAAACAAACTCGTGATCAATTTATTACAGTACGTACCAAGTTGAACAACAAAATTATTGCAGTTGAAATTTGTGAGATATGAAACAGTGACGGAAAATTCAAATAATGCGTAAAAAATAATAAACTGCTGCTATGTACCAATAATTCGCCTTTCAGGTTCCGCTTCTTTATTTACCGCAATATGTACACATCAAAAATCGAAGCTGATAGTGAAATAAATTTGCCCTTTTTGAACCATATGTTATGGCAATTTTTGCAAGAAAAAATACCCAGTACATGTGCGAAATCAGTGAAGCTTTAGTTTCTAGACTATATTTCAATTTCATATTGTAGGCTTAGGTGCTAGACTTTAAAGTACGTGTACATGGACACAACCGAGTCTGTAAAACAACTATGTGTCTGGTAACAAAGAATACGCCCACTTGCTGGTTGTCTGTTTTGGGGTCTCTGCAGTTACGTAATTGAAGCAGTCACGGGGTGATATGACCATCATGCATTTAACTCCATGAACATGGAGCGCATGATACGACCATGAAATACATTGTCTGTGACATGACTGTCTAACAAAAACTTGTGTGTTAGCGCGAACTAAAATGACACCGTCTCAACACAGTTATAAAGTCAGCAGGAAGAAGGACTCCCCGGTGGTTTGCCGCGGTCATAAGGTCACTCTATTAGACTGACCGCAAGGACGTGATGCAGAAATCAGCATGGAATGTACGTAAATACTACTCACGTACACACGCTTCGATATTGGAATATATAACTCCGTGTAAGAACGTGCGCATCATTTATTTTTCGTGCACCTGTTTGCCATTCGAAGTCAGCATTGACAGATCCCTCCTTGGTTCTATACCGTCAGTAAATCAGATTAAAGAGCCGATCGACGCATATGCTTAAGGTAAGGAAAGTTGCACATAATTATGGCAGTATTCAACATGAATTTCTTCTTAGCATGCCTAGTTGGATCTGGAGGTGGGGTTTCCACGCACCCTCATAGCGTATCTTAATTTGTGACTGTGACATGTTTTGATCTTCAGAGTGTCTAGAGATATTCCACATTGAATTTAAATTGGTTTTGATAAAAGCAGAATCATGAAAGAAACATGTATGTTCGTGAAGGTTTGATGAAAATTTGACAAATCATAAGAAAGTTACGATTGTTTATTTGAAAATTTAATTTTGTGACGTCACGGGTGAGATGTTCTCCAATATGTTCCGTACTTCTTTCTTTCTTTCTTTCTTTTTTTTTTTTTGGGGGGGGGGGTTGTCGATTTTCTAATAAGGATATGCATCATTTAACCTGTTTTAAATTTTATACTACATCATTAGAAAAACGTTTATGTATTTACACATATACCTATAACAACAAATGTCCCTTCATAAAAAAAAAGTCATATACAGCACATTATGTGAGGGCACCTCAAAAATCAAAACTTAAATATATCTTTCTTATCCCTTGACAGATTTCCATCCAACCTTAATTCACTGATATGTTTCTTTCATGTTTCTGCTCTTATTGAAACCAACTTATCTTCAGGGTATACTAACCCTTTAGATGGAAACAAAATGGTTCAAATAAACGCTACTCACTTGCAAACCGGGCAATACCATATCTCGAAAGATTAAATATCAATGAGCAGGGAGACCTCCAGGGCTCCGTAACATAAATGTTTGCGAATTCCGATTGCATTATTGGTCAGTCTTTTGAACAATTGCTATTTTGCAATTGATTGCGAACCTTTGTGTTGCGGAGCCCAGGAGGAGTATTCGAGCCCTATAGAAACAGCCGCTTGTTCTCATTTTATTGCGTGAGAACGAACATGATGCGTATGCATTATTGTATGCATATCATGTTGATTTGACTAGCATGTGGGATAGTAAAGTTAGTTTTCAACTCATCAAACCAATCTTAGCATGTTACTTGAAAGGAATTGGGCTGATTAGAAAAAATTGTGCAGGTATGGGCATGGGGCGAGTGATGAAATAGTCCAAACTATCCAACAAAAATGGTAAACTTTATCATGGACATCAGAATGATTTTCGACAAAGAGTAGTTTTCTCATACCTTGGACAAGATCCAGTGATGAAAAGGCCACAAACAGCAAAAAGAAAGTAAACTAACACCATGCAGAGGTACTATCTTCAAATAGTTCTCCTTTCTATTAACTGCGTATCGTTGCGAGTGACATGAAGCAACCATTTGAGTTAAAAATTAGGTTTTTGTTCTTGTGTTTGCTTTCATCCGAAAGATTATAAATATATCGCAATATGTATAGGACCATAACGATGAAAGAGGAACGCGAGTATGGTCTTCTGGCCTGCAGACCGTGCAGATTATTGCAACTGCTGACAAAAAGTGTTGACAAAAACTTGACACTTTTACAAAATGCTTAAAAATCAGTTTCAACTCAAATAAAGCTGAAATCAATACATCATAGAGTCAAAGGATGCCATTTTTAGACAGGTTTTGTGACATTTTATCGATCACTTTTCTAATAAAAATCCTTGGAATATTTAATGGGAGTTTCACTTTTGGACAAATTCGGACCTCAGAATGTATGTCTAAGAGATAATCAATTCAATGTGTATCAATGTGTATCACACCTGTCAATCCACCTATCAATCCACTAGCAACTGCCATCACAGTGTCATTAATAACGCAGGATGCTTCTGACAGCGAGAAAACAGGTTGCATGTTGGCATGTATTATGCACAATTGACATTGTTGTGTTTTGAATTAATTCACACAGACAAAATTTAAGGTCCAAATTTGTCCAAAAGTGATACTGAGACTAATGGAAGTGTGTACTAGAAGGCCGGAAGCCGAGTTCTAAAACATCATTGCTCCCAGCGTCATTACGTGACTGTAACGCTAATTGTCCCACTGCCATATTTTTAGTCCGCCCACTATTCGAAGAAATCATGGAGATCGATCGAGAAACGTATCTTCGGATTTACGAACATCATTTGCCTATAGGTACTAGGCTTTGAGGTGTATAGACACAACCCAGGATTTTGACAACTATGTCTGGTAACACAGACTATGTGCCCTAATCCCATCCTCGTTTCTCCTCATAGGAAGAAGCCAGAGCTAGAAGCCATGCATGACGTAATTGTGGCGTAGTATGTGTTACCATGGGTTGTGTAGTACATAGGTAGTAGGCTAGAACATCGATCATCAGCCAATCTTTGGGAGGAACTAGGTGATGTCAATATGACAAGCCTGGTTTGCACATGACTCCATTACACATCCCAAACGAAGCTATAGCACACCTGTAGGTTTGTCCTCCAAATAATATCGGTACCCCGGTGAGATGCCCGCATTTCCCCGACCTGATTCAGTTTCGATGCGCGAATAACAGGGAGATTCCCCCCACCCCCCCCCCACCCCCGCCACACACTCACACACTCACACACACACACACACACACACACACACACACACACACACACACACACCTTGTTCCGTGCTCCGCGAGAGCCCATGTAGATACAGTATATAGGCCTGTAGGTCAAGGTGTCCCTAGAAGGCGAGAGGTGTGTGCACCCCTGAGACAATTTGGCCTGTGCGCTAACTGTATAGTCTTACTTTCAGGCTGTTGGACATTCTTAATTAAGCCAGACTACAATATTCAATAAACATGGTAAACGGGTCTGGTTGCAGTAGACTAGTCATTTTCAATTCAATTTACTTTCAAATATTTTCCTTTCAGACAAGTAACATGAAAAACTCGTCCAGCCGTGCCCAAGCTGGTATTTCCATCTCAAAAAAAATAAATTCGTGTTCGCTTGTCTTTATTAACTACATAACAAGCACTACATAACATAACTGCATAACAACGCAATCGCGTATGCATCATATTGGTGATAGCAGCTACTAGTCATGACAACTAAGTGGCGGAATTAAACCTTGTTTAAAGGGATGGATATCCATGTACTTAAAGATTGTCCGTCCCTTTTGCAAGCTTAAAATTTGAAATCGTCTATCACGATCGTAAATTGAAGAAAGTGTGATTCAAGACCATACCTAAGAATATAGCATATTGAAGCTTTCTGTATGTAAAAAATTTCAGCCGTTAAATTTCAAACCGACTTTTTTCGTACTACGAAAAAAGTATTGGTCTTTGTTACAGTATCTATGTGGTTATTATGCGTGTGTGAAATCCTAATTTCATGAGTAACTACCAAACTTTGGAGATGATTCCTTCCATAGAATAGTTTTTTTCATAATGCGTTTAATAATTTAATAAACAGATTAATCAATAAAGCAGATATTTCAATACAAACTGCTAAGAGCCTGTGGTAAAGACTATTAATCAGACGTTGTTTACGTGTATTATTTGAATTTTACACTACGTACCAGTTTCAAATTGTGAATATAGAGCTTGCTAACATTTCTCTATATGTTTTGTCAATGTTTCGATGGTTTTGTGGTGATCTGAAAAAGGGACTGGCTGTCTTTAAACATCCTTGATTCAAACAATACAAATCTTAACATTTTAAAATGAAACAATTTGAACTCAGATTATGAAAAATTACGGTAAATTTAAAACTGGTGATGCGTGTTCATTTTTTGACCGTCACAATTTGTTCCATGATAAAATGACCCTGAAATTACTCCTTTCTTCTTCCCAAGACGAAAAACCAGTAGAAACCAGTAGAGGAAAACCATTAGACTTTCTACTGGTTTCTACTCGAAATTTTCTCCTGGTTTGAATATGGAAAGTGAAATGATTTCCTGTAGAATACCAGTAGAAACCAGAAGGAATCTCTACTGGATCCAATAGAAATTCCAACAGAAGACCAGTACGATACCAGTAGAAACCCGTAGGAATCTCTACTGGAATAGAAGACCAGTAGCATACCAGTAGTCATCTGGTTTCTACCTGGTCCAGTAGAGATCCTACTGGTTTCTGCTGGAAATTTTTCTACTGGTTTGAATATGGAAAGTAAAATGATTTCCAGTAGAAACCATTAAAAAAATACCAGTAGATTACCAGTAGGAATCTCTACTGGATCCAATAGAAGACCAACAGAGGACCAGTAGAATACCAGTAGAAACCAGTAGGAATCAAAATGTTAAACCAACGTTAAAAATATTGATCTACCTTTATCTTAGGATAATCCAAATCATTGCATATTCCTATATACCCTTACGTAATCCTATCCTATTCTATACTTATTCCTATCTTATCCTATTCCTATCCTATATCTATCCTATTTCCTAGTGTTATCTTCACACACTTTCATATATATACATATATATAGCAGTACGGTTATAAGGAATTTTTCACACTACTTTTCAAACCATTAGATCTCTTAGGTTTCTATTGGTTTCTACTGGTCTCCAATACCAGTAGAATTCAGTGGTCTCTAATAGTTTCTACTGGTTGGACTTTGTATTTTTTCACATTCCTTTTTCAAACCATTACATCTCACTGGTTTCTATTGGTTTCTACTGGTTTGACTTTGTATTTTTCACACTTCTTTTCAACCCTTTAGATCTCATAGGTTTCTACTGGTTTCTGCTGGTCTTCAATGCCATTAGAGTCTACTGGTTTCTACTGGTTTGATTTTGCAGTTCATCTTCAGACCAGTGGTCTCTACTGGTTTGCGAAAAACCAGTAGAAACCAGTAGACGCTCTCTACTGGTTTAAATTGGTTTCTATGGGAATTTCGACCTGGGATATTATCTGACACTGCGTTTGCAAAACAAACGGGTAACAGCAATCACTTTACCAACTCTTTATCAGTATCCAGGGGCCATATTCACGAAACATTACTAGGCCTAGTTAGTTGTTAAAGTGCATTAATTTACATGCAATAGTAACGAACTAGGCTAGTAAGGTGTCATAAATATGGCCCCGGTTCACCAAGAATTTACCACAAAACTGCAAACTTGCCGTTTTCGTAATGTCAACGTAATAATGTAACAACTCTCTACCTCACTGCAGGAGTAACGCGTGATTTCCTTCACCTGTATCTAGTGATTCAGTTTGAATGGATGGAACGCACTCTGAAAGTATTAGTTGTTGCTACTCAAAAAACTTCGAATAAGCTTTGGGGGTGTCATTAGTAACACTGTTTGTATCACGCGAATAATTTCGAACAATACGTTACTAATGGTAACCCCAAAGTTTGTCCCAAGTTTGTTGAGTAGCGTGTTAGGGATAAAGTTGTGAATACATTGCGAAATAATAGCTCTGCACGATGGCATCTATGCAACACTTAATCAACAACATTCCAACATCCACCGAATATCGTCGTACAATACAACGTAATAAATCATCAATAATCTACACATCAAACTTAGCATGAACTTCTAAATACAACCGGTCATGACTCTGTGTGTACAATGGGTCTGTGTGTATTACCGACACTATGGATATGATCATTTGTTATGCGGACACAATTTCAAAGGGTCCCTTCTCACTTGTGTCCGCATAACAAAAGGCCATTTCGGGCATGATACATTAACAGCTTAGGGTTGCTAACACGTTCACCCAGGGTTCACCGTAGAGGGATGCACACATAAACATAAATATTTAGGCTCATCACCGACGCTATTATGGCCGAGAGGTCTAAAGCGCCGTATGGAATGGTAGCGCCCCAAGTCACGACACCTGAACGCCTGGCAACCATTGCATTATCTTTTTTATCCACATAAATGTGTTGTTTTCTCTTTATCTCTACATAATAAGCAGCCATCGATCCCATAACCTTTTCTTCTTTTCCCCTTTCTTTTTCCTTTTCTTCTTTTACTTTTTTTTGAAAATCCACTTTGATTTGTTGTTTTCTATCCCTATCCGTAGTAACAATAAGCTTGGATGATGCGAATTAAAAACAAAAATAGAATATCCAAGGCCAGGCCGAAAAATTAACTGAAAAGTATATTCTCAACATAGTCCAGGCATAATATATGACCATGAACGAATTGCAACAGAAAGTATCTCGACTGATTTATGCTCTTTGAGGTGTCCTCTATAACATATCAAAAATCTTAAGAATCCTGGGGCCCTGCCCCCTATAGCGCTCACAACACAAACACACATTGTACACCATACGAGCAAGGCATTCGAAGCTCATAGGCTGGCTGCGATAAACACGTAAATTAACTCCTTCTTTTCATATTCTGCCTTCAGGTTCTTCATATTTTGAAGTCAGCCTTCACCGAAAGATGATGTCCCAACTTGTATAGTGAGCGTTGCACAAATGACATTATTGGCGTCACTGACCCCGTTCACCACAACCTCCAATACCTTCAGATCACTCTACATGTAACGTCGCACACTTCAAGAGATTTGAACGCTTGAGCTATAGTAAAGGTAGGGTACCCATTTTGCATGTCAACACACTTGTGTAAATACCACGAAAAATCCAATGAAATGCTGTATTAGAGCTTCCCTTACAATATTACAGCTAGAAAGTGACTTTCAATGGAATTATGTTGATCGCTAGATTTCGAGTTTGTTTTGGAAGACGCCGCCAAAACGTCATGTACCTTGGAGACTGGAGACCGCTTTACTGCACATTGCAGCACTCCGCACCGCACTGATCTACTGAGGCATGCGTAGCCCCTTTGGACTATCGCACTGATCGGTGCAAGACGGTATACTACGAAAGCGGTTCTCTTTTACCAATTTCCATTAGAGACAGCTCAATTTTTATTTTCAAAATTAAGGAGGTTTGTCAAATAGATTTGCACGTACACGACTATTATAAGAGATAATTCGTCAATAATTCAATGTAACAACGTAAGTAAGATGATTCTTCTTGATTCTTTGTGTGCTACGTGTGTATTTAGTCACAAGTAGTACTCACAAATCCCATAGAGTGCCATTTTATCTGGCAGGCAAAGGGTTAAAGCACGTTTCATATGTGCCTTTATGTTTATCGGTGTTTTGCATATGTAATGTGCTTATTTAAATTTTGTTATTGCACATTTCCACTCTACATTCAGGTCTGCGTAAGGGACCACACTAGAGGAACCGTTGAACGAAGCATCGAGATCTCTTCATCATGAGCCTATGCAGTCATCGCCGTGCGATAGCCGGGATCGCAGCGTTATCGGTCATTATCACATCGTACCTGGTGTCGACAAGATTCATGGCCACGGTACAATATAGATGTGATGTTGAAGTAGGGTAAGTTCAGTGTCCTAAATAGATAATAATATATAATCTTTAGATAATGACAAGTTCTTCTTTGGATCATATGTATTTCATCATGATCATCGGCTATTATATGCAAAAATCAAATAATTTTAAAGACAGCCCGTCCCTTTTTCAGATCACCACAAAACCATCGAAACATTGGCAAAACATATAGAGAAGTTTTAGCAAGCTGTATATTCATAATTTGAAACTGATACGTAGTGTAAAATTCAAATAATGCACGTAAACAACGTCTGATTAATAGTCTTTACCTCAGGCTCTTAGCTGTTTGTGTTGAAATATCTGCTTTATTGATTAATCTGTTTATTAAATTATAAAACGCATTATGAACAAAATTGTTCTATAGAAGGAATCAACTCCAAAGTTTGGTAATTATTCATAAAATTAGAATTTCGCACATGCAAAATAACCACATAGATGCTGTAACAAAGACTAATACTTTTTTCGATGTACGAAAAAAGTCGGTTTGAAATTTAACGGCTGAAATGTTTACATATACAGAAAGCTTCAACATACTACTAGTATATTCTTAGAAATAGTCTTGAATCATACTTTCTTCAATTTACGATCGTGATAGACGATTTCAAATTTTAAGCTTGCAAAAGGGACGGACAATCTTTAAGTCAGGAATTGGTCGATTATATTGTAATGTGACGTACAAATGTACATTTTTCTCAACGTAACTTCAAAATATGATTTATTTGTAAAGATATAAGTACATTTAGATCGTTCTATTGCGTGGATCTAAAAGTAAGATGATTGCTGGTAAAATGTATTTGATAAAAGAAAAGAAGCTGCTTTCAGTAGTTATCTTCGTAAAGGATTGGAGATGCACAAGGAAAATATCATGACAGTTATGACAATAAGTCATTTCAATATCCGACTTTGAGATTGGTCTGTCGATTTGCTGTTTTAACCATCTCCTTTTTAAAACGTTTTTTTTTTTGCGCCATATTTTTACCATCAGTTTATCATAGTTTATTTCCTACCTGGTTTTTTTTTTACAAACTTCCTAAACGGAACGACATTTTTTTCAGATCTGTAGGTAGCACCAGAACGAATGACAATCACTATGTGACGTCACTGGTAGCTAGTAGCAACAACCGCCATCAGACCGTTAATCATCAAGAGCCTGTTCAGAGAGTAGTCTTCATCAAGACCCACAAGACGGGGTCTTCCACCGTGGCTTCTATCCTGCAACGATACGGTTATCTCAATCAACTCTCCTTCCTGGTTCCCAGCTGCGGACACATCTTGAGCGTAGGCCAGTCGTTCACGATATCGCGCGTAAAACAAGCGCCCCTTGAAAACGTAACCATGAACTTATTGACGAACCACGCACGCTACAACCGAAGCGCGATGGATGTGTTGTTTAACGGCGCACATTATATCACTATCCTCAGGGAGCCTGCTGCGCAATTCCAGTCCACTTTCTACTATTTCGAGATGTTTAGATACCTGCCGGCAGGACAGAACACCCTCGAAGATTTTTTTGAAGATCCGGGAAAACAATTTGAACTCATGCGCAGACGAGACGAAAACCGTACAGTCTGGCGCATGCACAATCAACAGCTTTTCGATCTTGGAGTCGAGGGGAACGAAATGGGTAATGAGATATTCCTCAATGAGAGGATTAAGCAGTTTGATCAAGACTTTGATCTTGTTCTAATAAGCGAGTACTTTGACGAGTCTATGGTGTTATTGCGAAAATTATTACGTTGGAACATCGACGACTT
Source organism: Arbacia lixula (assembly GCA_963669155.1). Classification (NCBI taxonomy): domain Eukaryota; kingdom Metazoa; phylum Echinodermata; class Echinoidea; order Arbacioida; family Arbaciidae; genus Arbacia; species Arbacia lixula. The sequence goes on along the minus strand of OZ022590.1, from coordinate 11,279,945 downwards.
GCGCTTCGTATCGAAAGGGGTCCGAAAGCCGGACTACAGGCACACGGTCAGCGAGGAGCTCAACGCGAAAATCCGCGCGTGGAATTCTGCAGACGTGATGTTCTACGAGTACTTTAACAGAACGCTTTGGCGAAAAATACGGGAGTATGGCCCGAGTTTCAGTAAAGATCTGGAGGAATTCCGCGAACTTCAGCGGGATTTGGTCGAGACGTGTGACGATCATAAGGCCCGAAATGATCGGCGCACATTCCACGCGCGTCAGAAACACGGCTCGCCGGATTGGTGTGCGCACTATTTCAAAAGCGATGTGCTGTACACCAAACTTATAAGAGAGAGAATGAAGGAGAAAAATGTGCCTCTATATCAAACATGCTGAGTAATATTGATTGATCCAGCTGAACCCCTGAGTCCGATATCAAATAATTTATGTTTAAGATTTAGTATTTCGTTTATTATAAACGTTTCAAAGTAAATGTGATATTACATTGACGTTATTTTCTTCGTTTATATGCTGATGTCTTGAAAATGGAATTAGATCTGGAATTCTTTGGCTTCGAGACCATGATATCGATAATTAGTGATACGACCGATGTGATCGCATATCAGCGTCACGTATTCACTTCGTTCCCACAACAGCTTTCCTTTTGATAGCCATTATATAAACTGTTTCATGTTTATGTGTTAAGAAAGTGTAGCCCCTAATGTTTATGTTCATGTTTTAGGAAAGTGCAGCCTCCAACCGATAAGAACTAAACATAAAGGCAAACACACTGTATGACACCAAGAGTTACTGTCAGTAATCTTTCCGAATTTATGAAAAGTACAAAGGAAATTCTTTTACATATGTTTTCACAACGCACAATGAAAAAAGGTGTTAGTCCTCATATCGGAGCATCTGTTGTTGTTGTTTTTTTGGAAATCCCAGGTTACTTACCAAAAGTCTTTACGTCACGTTTCCCTTTTTGTCTCGCCTGAACAAAGTTCAAACTTGGTACAGATGATCCTTGGGCAATACCACAGGTGTCGTCATGGAGAAGATGGGGTCAAAGGTCATCTAGGGGTCAAAACGTGAAATAGTATTAGGCCTTGTCGTTACAAAAATGTTAAAGTTTTTGTTTAACTTGCTCTCATTTGTTTATGTCGCCATCAATTGTGATCAAATTTGGTACTAATGATCCATGAGTAATACCACATGTGTCATCATGAGGTTAATGGGGTCAGAGGTCATCTAGGGGTCAAAAGGTCAAATGATATGAGGCCGTGTGCATCTTTTTTTTTTTAGTTTTTGTTTGACTTGCTCTCATTTCTTTATTTCTGCATCAATTGTGTTTACACTTGGTACAAATGATCCTAAGGTAATACCACGTGTGTTGATGAGGATGATTAGGTCAAAGGTCATCTCGGTACCATTTTAAATATTTAAAACAAAACTTAGCACTTTTTGTTGATTGCGAAATCAGGCGAGACTCGTGGTTCGCGAACCACCTTGTTTAACAGTACGAATTAGAGACTAATAGATTTGTGTCTATTTGGTGTACCTTTTGTCATAATCACGGTGCAATATTTTCAAGCTTCATTTTGGTGTATATCATCCGTGGGCTGATAAAACCTCGTATCTCAAAAAAAATGTTCAGGAGAGCGAAAAAACATTCTTATTTAGAAAAATTATGTACGTGGGCCATGCTATGTTAACTACAGACTATGTTTGAATATCAATTCAATATAGAATGGTTGAAATGCACGAAAAATAATTTGGATGGCGGGAATTTGAGTTGCGAGGTTTTCTAAGTCAGTCCGTAATTGAGATTACGAGGTTTTCTCATTACAAATTGACTTACGAGGTTTTCAAACTAGTCTAAAATGAGATACGAGGTTTTCGCACGGTGTTGTATGCAGTGAACTATGCTATTTTTTGTAAACTATGCGCACTTGCGCGCATATAAATTGACAAACACACACATATCCATTCACGTTATACACCCACACACACACACACACACACACACACACACACACACAAACACACACACGAACACACACACACACACGCGCACACACAGACATGTGCACACGACGGCAAAAAAACGCAGAAGACGCAAAAAAATACATACAAACCCTTGCATGTGACCCACATAAACGCAAACAAACACTAGGTACCACACATAAACACTCACATTTTGAGTCAAACACATTAAAACATGTGTAGAAGTGCGTCTTGAAACTTGCTTACAAACCCATAATTAATCCATTTAAATTATGCAGAAAGATCATGTGTATGATATACACAAAAAACCTCGCGGAATGACCATTTTTTTTTTCAAATTCAGTATTCAATGTAATTTGCAAATTGAATGATGCAAAAAATATATAAATGTGAGTATTGCAAAGGCAAATTTCAGAACATAATAGTTCAATACACATGTAAATCACAAGTTAATCTTGTATTATCTATGGTAGGGTACTTCCGTGGGTGATATGCCACAGAAGTAAAAATTCAGAAATTCAATAATGCAACTTCGTGAGTCATTACTGTATTTGAGGTTTTCTGAGATGTTTAACAGCAGCAGCAACATTGTAACTGGTATAGTTCCAATATAGTTATATTTATTGCAAAGTATAAGCGTCATTGATTTTAAGAATCCGGATCCTTCATGCTATTTACTCTACGGCCTGATAGTGACCACCCCCTAACTAAAAAGTTAAGTTTATTGCTTCACATTGTGGACAAGCGATTGAAATTGTTGAACTTATATGTTGTATGTTGTATATTTCAATGATGTTCGGAAAGGTCAATAAATAGCCAGGAATGCAACAGGGTTTTTTTTAAATTGAAATGCTTAGGACTGAATATTAAAGGGGAATATTAAAATGGTTTCAATGAAAAGAGACAAATAAAAGAAACATATCAGTGAAGGTTTGACGAAAATCGGTCAAAGGAAAAGAAAGTTATTTGATTTTAAAGTTTTTATTTTGTGACGTCACATGCGAGGTGCTCTCCCATATGTTGTGTACAATTTTTTTCGAAAATGTGCATTTTCTCACAAAGATATGCATCCTTTTACTTGTGCGTTTGATACATTATCAGAAATACGTTTTTACACACATACCTGTACGAAAAAAATCATTCCGTTGTCAAAAACAGAAAAAAAGCAATTTATCGACTTAGGTTGTACACAACATATGGGAGAGCACCTCGCACGTGACGTCACAAAATCAAAACTTTAAAATCAAATAACTTTCTTTTCCTTTGACCGATTTTCGTCAAACCTTCACTCATATGTTTCTTTCATTTTTCTCTTTTTATTGAAACCAAAATAATTTCAGGGTGAACTTCCCCTTTAACACTGAATTAACGTGGCATCCGATCCAGCATCCTCGATAAAGATTCAACTTCAGAATCGGTTTCCAGTGGTTTTGAGTCACTTGAATCTTGATGAGTCACTTGAATCTTCTTGCCAGGCATGTTTATTGTATAGTATTGCTGAGTACGTTCCTCGTTCCCTTGCTGAGAGCAAGTATTTTCCATCCCCTCGACAACCTATCCTTTTCGCTAACTACTCCCTATGTTGAAACAAAGAGAACTAAAAGTTATTTTTGTCCATGCTGTAGAACAAAACGAAAATGTCTATGTTCCCACTGCATTATCTGGTATCTAAACCCTACTCTTGCTTGCAATTAATCAAACCAACAAACAAATAATACTTCAGAAAAGAGGAGAGAAATCAGACATGACTATTTTGGAACATAGCGTTTTAAATTGAAATGATTCAAAATTCCGTAGGGCGAGAGGGGTGGGGGAGGTGGCTTTGTACTGGCGGTGTATGGCAGGCATACGGGTATGCACCGCTCTAAATGAGATACGTGGTTTTATCAGCCTACCGACGATATGTATTTTTTATTTTTTATTGTAAAACATTGGGAAGAGAAATTTCTATGAATAAATGGTTTGATTGAAATGGCATAGTTTTATATGTATATCATATTTATTCCAAATCACTATCATGTACATGTAATACGTTTTCTTTGTCATATTTTTAAACAGTTTATAATACACGCCAACCATTTATTGTCAACGCGATCAATTCGGTGGTCAAATTGACATTCATGTACATGTACTTGTATAAAAAGGACTTTTAATAAACCATTATTGAATTGAATACATGCCGTCCGACTGGTTTGAAGAAAATACTATACGCTACCCGCTGGTATTCCATACACATGTACGTGTATACAAATCGACAGGGGTTAGGCCATTTCCTGACCTACTTTTATCTGACCTAGTCTTTCTGACCCAGTTTTTTTGCCATTCACTCAGTACGGCCTCTGTTATTGGCTACTGTGCTAATGAATATTCAAGACTATGGTATGGCTTGTCGAACATTCGCGCCGGCGCGGCCAAAGAGGCGGCCAGGAGGCGCAATTTTTTCGAACATTCGCGCCGGCGCGGCCAAAGAGGCGGCCAGGAGGCGCAATTTTTTTTTACCCGCTAGCTCATAGACGCCAGAGCTTTTCACAGCTGAGAGAGAAATCCTTGCTCTCTGCAATCGGCCACAGCCTGCGAGAGCACGCTCATGCCGATATCAGCTGTTCCTTTGTACCATTGTATGTGGGTAATGAGTTGATATAAGGACACTAGAAAACCTATTACTGTGCACAAATGCCATGTTGTGATAAAAAGTTGAGTAAATAGATATGTGTTTGTGTTATAATTATTTCATGTTTGCTAGGTTTTATCAGACTATTTATTATTTTTATCTGTCCCTCCCGACATGATGCTCTAAATCCCCTAGAACAAAATGGAATCTCCCGTCTCTTTTTCCCCAAATCTCGCTAGAGAAAAAAATATTGGAGTCATCGACTGTTTGATAGGGGTGCATAATAAATTTCTACCAAAAATATTCCTTATTCAATCATTCAATAACATTTTCATGAGATGATGTATTCTTCAATAATACAACAAGGATAAACAAACTCACTTTTATCTTATTGTCCCACAAAAATCCAGTGTTTTTTACATTATATTTTCTTTCTGAGAGCACCGTCCCCTTTTTCTGTAGTGGAGCAGTCCGGCGCCGGCAATTCCCGCGTGGACTAAGCCACGTGACTCCGAGAGTGTAATCAGAGAGCGGTTGCGAATGGGATGTCAATGAGAACGCGCTTTAGAGCGCTTGTTGATATTAGAAACAACTTATAGTCTTACGTTCCTAGACACAATGAATATTTATACTCCGAGAATTTTGATAAGGCACGATCCAAAAGAAGCGCAAGTATCACAATAAGATAACCAACAAATAAAGAAAAATGTTTGATTTTATCACGGAAGCAAGATTTTGTTAGCATTGGTAGCATTGGTAGTCAAGTAGTCTGGACGCTACACTATGCATGAACACATTCTTTTGCAAAATGTAAACATTGCAGGCTTGTCTTGGGGGAAGTTCTCAAACTATTAAGTATTATGACCTTCCAGACAGGCATGTGATGTCTACATTTTGCAAAGGAATGCGAATGTGATGTTAAGTATTCATTTTTCTCCATGTTCTTTCAGGGAGTGTTACACCTCAAACTTTGATGGTATTTTTGCCATGATGAACGACATTTACCTCAAGTAAAGAAAAGTTGTGGTTTTCTTGAAACAATTTACAGGAATTTAGTTACTACATTGATATAAATCATTGCCCTCTGAGGAGTACAGTTTTGGAACATGCATCATGGAGGGAAAAAAGGTCCATAGAAACAGATGTGTTGGAAGTGAAAAAGAAAAAAGCGTGATTATTTTTGTTTGTTTCTTTCTTTACATAGTTATTGTGGATTTTTTTGTTCATCATGTGGGGTTCAGAGAACTAGAAAGATGAAGAAAGGAAGAATGAAACACCTGCTGAGCAGGCTCTCTTTATTATACAAGATATACATATATACATATCATCAAAAGGGGGTAAACTGTGACAAGTTGCTTGCAGAACCTGTGGAAGAAAGCAACTAGAGAATAAAAGAGGACAGCAGCCATTCTCTCTGCACAATTACAGCCACAACACGATCACAGCAAAACGAGTGTTTGGGACTGGGTCTGCGATGAAATTTGAAGTGTTGAGAACACACCTGATTTAAACTGCAAAAAAAAAAAAAACTGTTTAGAGGTATACTGATGAAAGCTACACGATAACTAAAACAGTGCTGGTCAGTGCGACTGAAAAGGATGCAAAGCAAAAAACCTCGGATCTATGTCTACCTATACATCGTATTGTTCGCGCTACAGCCCAGTCTTACACACACAAAGGTGACACAAAAGAGGGCTAAAAACAGGAAAGCAAAGGAGAGGAAAATAATCCCTACAGCTTCACTCAGCTAACCTATACTAGGAAAGTGAATGAGCGAGCAGCTAGCTCGCTAACTGCACGTGCATGCAGTGAATGAGAACGCACCCGGGTGTAGAATTTCGACAAGCCATAGTCTTAAATATTCATTAGTATAGTAGCCATTAACAGAGGCCGTCTCATGAAAACTGCCTCGTGTACAAAATGAATGGCAAAAAAACTGGGTCAGAAAGACTAGGTCAGATTAAAAGTAGGTCAGGAAATGGCCTAACCCAATCGACAGTGGTACTCTCTGCATTGGGACTTTTTTTCAAGGGGGTATGAGGTAAAGCTGGTTCGACACAAATAATCCATGCAACCTGCTTATCATCACCAAGGCTCTGGCTTATTCGTTTCTCCTCGGGTGAGGGCGCACATGCAAATGGAGGACCTAAAAAGGGTCGAAGTTTGATTCGACCCGCCACCCGAGCGGATTGAATCAGCAGTTTGAAGAGTTCGTTTTCGAGAAACGTAATTCCCATTCTTGAAAGTTCAACAGTGAAGGTTACTTTGTTCAAATATGCTATGTAGTTTTGAACTATACGTACGTTACTGATGTACATGTAGTGCACGTTGCCTACTACTAATGAAGTCTTCTTTCATATCAAGAGGGGGCGCGATTCAAGCCGACGTTTTCTCGAATGTAGCTTATGCGGTGAATGTGTTTGTTTAATGGGATAACCCACCTTGAAATTAATGTGGTATTGATTAAAGCAGAAACATGAAAGAAACATATAGGTGAAGGGTTGATGAATATCTGTCAAAGGATTAGAAAGTTACCGTTGTTTAAAGACAGCCCGTCCCTTTTTCAGATCACCACAAAACCATCGAAACGTTGGCAAAACATATAGAGAAGTGTTAGCAAGCTGTATATTCAAAATTTGAAACTGATACGTAGTGTAAAATTCAAATAATGCACGTAAACAACGTCTGATTAATAGTCTTTACCTCAGGCTCTTAGCAGTTTGTGTTTAAATATCTGCTTTATTGATTAATCTGTTTATTAGATTATGAAGCGCATTATGAAAAAAAAATTCTATAGAAGGAATCATCTCCAAAGTTTGGTAATTACTCATAAAATTAGGATTTCACACATGCATAATAACCACATAGATACTGTAACAAAGACTATATAGAAAGCTTCAACATGCTATATTCTTAGAAATGGTCTTGAATCACACTTTCTTCAATTTACGATCGTGATAGACGATTTCAAATTTTAAGCTTGCAAAAGGGACTGACAATCTTTAAAGTTCTGACTTTAGACACATGATGTGTGCTGTATGATTCCATACATTGCTTTTTCTGTTTTTGATGGAGATTTTTTTTCCATAGAGGTATGTGTGTAAAAACATGGTTCTAATAGTGGATCAAATGCACAAGTAAAATGATGGGTATTCTTTTGAGAAAATGTACGCAAGATATCCTGTGACGAATTTTCATCAAACTTCACTTTTATCGCGAGGGGCGTAATGCCTTATCACTTCAATGACATTACTCACAAAGTAAAATGTAAATTAATTACATAATCAACCAAATTTCAACTTATCATGATGCACATTGTTGCAACAGCTATTCAGCTCTGAGATGGTACTGAAGGGACCAAAGTGTATTGACCGTATTGCCCCAGTCAGTGCGCGTGAGTGCGTTCTTATCAGCGGGCACTCGTAGGATTCACTGCGGTGCGGAGAACGTTGTCCTGTCTCTAGGCTTCAAAAAGCGGGAGGTTCCTCGCGATATATCGATCGTTAGAATTCAGCTCACATATAGTTTCCAATCAAAATATTATGAGGGAAGTTCTTGTGCATTTTTTCTTTTCATTTTCCGTTGTATTGACACAATTTTACCTTCTTGACCTACAAAAGGGGCTACCACATCTGTAAAGACTTGGGAGAAGAATAGGAGAAGAAGAAAAAAATGATGATAAGTGCAATTATACGAGTCAAGTCAGGAAAATGAACATCTGTCATACCTATAGATTAATGATACAAGTCGATAGTAATACAAACAAACTACGTCTTCGTCGATGATTAGTTTTTCACCAACAAAGAATTAGTCATAAGTATGCAGACTGTATGCTGCACCCCTTACTCCCCACACCCATTCTGTCCATCATATTTTGAACGCTGAAACATTCACCAATCGTGTTTAAAGTTCATGCTTAATCAGACAAGGAAACATTGCATTATGAAGCAAGTTCCAATGTGTGTGCGCGCGTGTGCCTAGAGTGTGTGTGCGTATGTGGGAGAGGGGGTGTTTGTGGGTTTGTTTGGTGGGGTGTATATGTATATACACACTAAGAAATTAGGGTTCAAAATTGAACTTCCAGGCGTGATACAATAGCAGCACCCCAATGGGGTTCAAAATCTGCACCCTAGTCGAGGGTGTAATTTTGAACCCTCTAATGGGGTGCATTATTGCACCCCTAGGGTTTACTACTGAACCCTCACAGGTTCAAAATTGCACCCCTAGGGGTTCAATTCAACATCCATACGGTTCAAATTTGCACCCTTAAATGTATAGTTTTGCAACTTTGGGGGTTCATTTTCCATCAAACCCAACCCTGTGTAATCATTTTCCTTTCTTACTTCGGAATGATTTGTATATCATTGAGTATGTAAATTTTTCTATTGATTGATAATGGAATTTTAATAATTTCCATTGTTTTTGTATACTTCAAGTAAAGGCTATGATGTATGTAATAATTGTGTTAAATGAAATCAAAATAGGGATTGATGAAAAACAGAAACAAATATGTATTTCACAATTGTTGAATTCTTCACCCAGCCACCTGAAGACTTGTGAAAATTGTCTGTTGTACAGTCATGCATGCAGAGATCTAACTGGAAAGGGTAGCGAAATATGCTGCTAGGGTAACTCTACAGTGAGCCCATAATAAAAAAAATATTGTTCCTACTTTAAACAAGACAACTTTAGAAGGATAGGAATTTTTTTGACTCACTCTGTTGAGTGCGGGGTCAGAATGTCCATGATGAACAAGGGTCAACGGTACGACACCATTTATCTAATCATTTTGTATTTGTTTATTAAAATAATTATTATCTGGTTGCGTCACGAGGAGCCTAACAGGTGTCTAACCCAGTATTTTTCGACCCTCTCTTGTTTTCATACACAAATTGCACTTGCAAATATGAGATAACACTCACCGACCTATCAGGTCCGTTGACCGAAGACACATAGACACATATATTTGCGAATAAGAGATAACATTGTCCAACCTGTCAGTACCTTTGGCTGACGTCTGGAAACTGATGACAGAGGCAAAAATTGTGTTAGTTGTTCCTTAATCACTGTGACAGTAACAATCATTCTTGAATCAATTACATTTCAAATGGTTTGACATTATTTTCAAACATGAAATGAGGATATTTGCTGTAATGTCCTGCGGAGGGATACAAATGAAACAGAAAAGGAGGAAGCAGAAAGACAATTCGAAAAAGAAGAAGAATAAAGAAGATGGAGAAGACGAAGAAGAAAATGAAGAAAACAAATAATTAGAAGAAGAAGAAGAAGAAGAAGAAGAAGAAGAAGAAGAAGAAGAAGAAGAAGAAGAAGAAGCGGAGAATTTCCTGCAACTTCATGAGGACGTTTTGCTATTTCTAGGTCTAAATATCGATTTAACAGTTCATTGTAATTTTGATAGTTTGCGCTAAATTTTCTATGAAATAAAATTATAAAATAACTGACATATCTGATTTAAATTAACTGGCCATAGTGAACCAGGGTAAAACGTGCAACAAATCTTATCTAATCGGCTTGTATTTGTTTTTATAAAAATAATTATTATCAGGTTCCGTCACGAGAAGTAAAACAGGTGTCATACACAAATTGCACTTGCAAATATGAGATAACACTTACCATGCTTACCGACCTATCAGGTTCGTTGACTGAAGATAATGGTCTCTACCTGTTCTTTGATTTCTAACTTTATCTCACGTAATCAATCACGATTAATCCTGATGTGGGATTCCCGCATCTGATGTAGACGAGAAGGGCATAAATACGGCCGCTCTGGCTCCTTCATCACAGCAGATCTGATCTGACTTCTCATCCGAGCAACTTCCTGTATCCGAGTCCTCCAACGACACCCAACAACCCAGTGAGTATTGCTTTTCGTTGTTCCCTGAGATCACGGGGATATAATAGCTACATGCCCAGATGTATAGGCCTACATCTCAGCGCAAGCTCGTCACAAACGCTCAGCTATGGTTTAGCCTACCAGGCGATATCCTTGAATTAAATAGAAGTATTGTATATACTTCAGAGAAGATGTCAATCTCAAGATGTTTTTCTGGTGAGAAACTATGACACATGCTATACCATGAGCATGAATTGCACTTCTGAATGGCAGCAGGGACTTTATGGCATGCTAATTTCCGGGCTAGTAGCCCGAATTAATGGCGCCATTTAAAGGGACGGGGTAGTTGTCAAGACCGTGGTAATGATTACGCATCGTTATCATGTCAGAATCATTCTGATATTATCGTGTCCGGATTTCTTTAAATTTCGCTGATGTTATCATTGTGAGATGGTTACTCTCTGGTAGTCTTAAATCTTTTATATATAGTAGCATATCATTACCTTGACTTTGTCATGTTCGTTTTGCTTCCAACAGTCACCATGCGTGCTTTCCTCGCCCTCCTTCTCGTGGCTGCGGCTACCGCCGAGCTTGCCCCGCTCCTGAAGAACTCCGAGCCCATCCCAGGCAAATACATCATCAAGATCAAGGTAAGAGGTATCACATGGTAACACAAAACTCCTATTGATATCACAGTACGGCACTCTCTGACAAGGCTACCATGGTATCATAAGACCCAATAAATAAAAAAAATTATATAATACATGTATAGTAAAACCACCTCTAAGACATCAGCATCAGGATTAAAAGCGCTATTTCCATTATATGAAATGCATGTATGTGCAATAAAATACTGTGTTCGCCGTAACTTTGTTTTCATGCAACTGCGAGTCTTCACAATGATAATACAATTTCGTTAGAATAATATTTTTGATGATCTCTATATGTAAAGGAGAATATTGTAAATTTGCATCCACTGACAACGGAATAAATGTAAGATAGTGGGAAAAGGGTCACCATAAATACTGACGTTTGTGTGTGTGGCGCATTCCTTCTTATGCAGTCAAATCCACTCGTTATGATGGAGTAAGTCTACAAACTGAATTTAACATCATAGTCGTGCAATTAAGTGATTGCTTTTTCCTTTGCTTTCCTTATCTTCGTTAGAAAGAGTTCCAGCTCGACGACATCGCTGCAACGGTTCGCGTGTCCGGTGGCCGCGTCGGCAACATCTTCAGGCGTGCCCTGTACGGACTCGCTGCTGAACTCTCAGACAACGTCCTTGACCTGGTGAGTACAAATTAAAGCTGTTTGTATAGCCAAGAATAATGAGTTTAAGTTAACAAGACATGTTTTATCACATCCGCCCTTGTTACCCCCTCACCCCCCCCCCCCACACACACACACACACACACTTTTTCCTCTCTCTCTCTCTCTCTCTAATCATATTATCCGTATGTTTTGTATATCCATCCCCTTGTATCTCTCTTTCTCTTTCTATCTATGCAGTGTTTCCCATGTATGCCCTCACAAACATATCTAAATATGGTTACATAGTAAAAACAAACAACGAGGTTAATTCCACATCGTGAGGTACAATTAACCAATGAAATAGACTGTAGCCGAGTATATATCTTGATTAATACATTGAACCAATAATGGAATAAATAAGTAATCAGTATTGATTTATCAATAACGTAATTCTTTGGTTTCATCGTTATCTCAATTCGTGCACGAATTCATTCCCAACGTAATTTTCTGCGCAAGACTGTAATTTATAATCAAGTATCCATCTCGATCGACAGGTGCGCAAAATCCCGGCCGTCGAGTACGTGGAACAGGACGGTGTTTACCGCACACAGGTGACATGGGGTCTGGACCGTGTTGACCAGACCGACCTTCCCCTCGATGGCGTCTACTCCCCCAGGGGTGAGTCCGTACTGCCTGCGTCATCAAGCGATCCCCGTAGTCCGACCTCAGTTAATCCACGACCAGGGCCTTTTGATAAAATATACAAAATATTATTATGGCTTTCAAATTGGTAATACGCTTTTATGTAGAATTGTAATCTTAAAATGGAAGATAAATTACATTATATTATCAATGAAGTGCCACCAGATTCCAAGGCCTTAGTGATATGGGAAGACATAGAAGATGAAAAAAAAAACGTCCTCAATAAAGTGAGTGGTGGGTGGGACTGGATATCTGCCTTCCTACAGGCGACCGCCGACGATACGATCCGATCAGTCATACGGCTCTGCGACTAACAGAATCGTAGGAGCCGCTCACTTGGTTTGTGCAAGAATATGACGTCACATTTTTCAGTCGTGGGCCTTTACGGCTGCAGAATCGTGGCAGAATTGTGTCGTCTGCGGTCGTCTTAAATCCCGTCAGCGGTCAAGCGGCTCCAAACACAACTGCTGTAAGCTATTTTCATTTCTTAGATAGAACCAATTGAACAGGTACAAAAATTGCTACATACCGTTGCCAAATATTTAAAGAACATTTATTGCAAAACTGCGTCCATTGGCCCGACATTAAAAATGTTCTTTTGTACGCCCTTTATATTCACCTTTGACTCAGGCACTGGTTCCGGTTACACCGTGTATGTGATCGATACCGGTATCCGCGATACCCACAACCTCTTTGGGGGCCGTGCCGTACAGGAGGTCACCTTTGCTAACGGAGGCAACGTGAGTAGAAGCCGAGATTTAAATGCTAATCCACGTAGAGAAACTATGCAGTACATTTCTTACTCAGAAGACCATTGCATTTTATCAGTCTGGGATTACGGTAATCAACTAACTCATTTTAATTCTAATGGCCTATTCCATGTTTCACTCTGTCAGATCGTCACTCATAAATGTGGTTTCAATAGTATGGTATTTAAGGTTTAGAACCAATTCAACGATACGACAGTAAATGATCTTGGCTTCGCTCTAAAAACATTTTGCAAGCTAATCATTTGTACTATGACTGCTTTATTTATCCACAGGAAGACTGTAACGGCCACGGAACTCATTGCGCTGGTACAGTCGGCTCCACTACCTATGGTGTCGCCACCGGAGTCCAGCTTCGTGGAGTCAAGGTTCTCGGCTGTTTTGGATCTGGCTCCACCAGTGGTATCGTGAGTGGTACGACAATCGCTTATAGAATACGTTGCCAAGCGTTTGGGGTACATTTCTGAAACGGCACGGAGACAAGGGTATAAATGAAGAGAAGGGGAGTGAGTTAGTATATGCAGGCATAGACTCAATTATGGCATTTTCTGAACACAATTATCCGTCCAATAAGATGCTAGAGCCTGACTTGCCAATGCGGGAAACCTGCACGAACATAATCATAAGAGCCATACCTTTGCAGTTTCAAACTGGTTGACTAACGATATGAAGTAAGAATTGAGATGAGACAAAAGTGGGGGAATAAGAAATCAAGATGAGAAGGAGGACAAAGAGAGAGACATACAAACAAGCTATTAATGTGATGTGCTTCATCAAAGACATTATAGCCCATATTGATGATTTAATTTCCGAATTTTGTTGTTTATTTGGTTGAAATAATTGTTGTTATGATTTGATCTTGTTCTACTATGTACTAATGAATATGTCATTGGTCTAGGTTGCGACTGGGTTATAGCCGACTCCACCGGCAATAGCATTGCCTCCATGTCTCTCGGTGGTGGCGCCTCAACCTCTATGGACACCGCCGTGGCTGATATGGTCAATGCTGGCATCCCTACTGCCGTGGCAGCAGGGAACAGCAACGCCGATGCCTGTAACTATTCTCCCGCTCGTGAGAGCTCGGTATGTCTTGTGTTTTGTATTATCAGTAGGAAATTACAAGTTACCCATTTAGACCCTGCTCGATCATGTGCCATGTTTAACGATTTGACACTCTAGACAAAATAATTGCAAAAAAATCAAATTCGAGACGTCAATTGAGACTCCACCACATCACGTGGTACTATTCTCGCGTCAGAGTAACAAGTAAGCTCAGGAAGTGTACTGAATGAAGTCGAACTTGACAGAAGCACCTTTCATGTACATCGCGTGTTATCGCCCGTGGTAATGGATATTTTGATTCTCCTTTTTACTTGCCTCAATGTGCATATCATTTGTGTTTGTATTGCAGGCTATCACCGTTGGCGCCACTGACAGCTCTGACGCGCGCTCTTCCTTCTCTAACTATGGCAGCTGTCTCGACATCTTCGCTCCTGGCACCAGCATCACCTCCACATGGTACACCAGTGACAGCGCCACCAACACCATCAGCGGTACCTCCATGGCATGCCCTCATGTCGCAGGTATGTCAAGAAGCAAAAGACATTCGCAAACGAGATTTTTATTAATACAAGATTCTAGGAGAGCCTCTAACCATTGCCTGAATAAGCCTGGTAACTTAATTTCATCAGCTGACATGATGAGGAACAAGGTAACTTACATCCAATCCTACCATGCATATACCTTCATAAACTCATGATCAAAGTAACATCAAGGCTCTCAGCAGCCCGTCCCTATATCTCCTATGTCACCCCGGAACCTTCAACCGTATGATCATTGATTATTGCGGCAGACTGGTATCCCTCGACACATTATTATGGACCATTGTGGAGCGTGACAAGTTGAAGGAATCATTTGGCAATACAACCCCCATTCTTGAAATTCGTGAGCATGAATTTCGTTTTCCGACTTCTAGGTGGCATTGCTCTGTACGGCAAGAACACTGCGTCCATGCTGAACTCCGCCAGCTCTGGCAAGATCTCCGACGTGTCTGGCTCGGACAACCTTCTCCTCTACGTCTAGGTGAGTCAACTCTCATACAAGCAATCAAACTCAGCAAATGCTTGATTAAATCTGATTGACGAGCATAAATCAACCAGCTGTATGGTAATCACATTCAACATTATTTCAATCTCAAACTTTTAAAATTAAAACTCTTCTGTGTGTGTTTTAAAGTACTCACCTACAACAAAAAAATTAAATCAAATAGTTGAACACTTAACTGCTTAGCCCTATTTGAAAATTGTAAACATGACTGTCATCCGTTCATCTTCTTGAAATAGCATCAATGAACTACACTGTCGAGGAAGAAACATGTATACAATCACTCATGAAGATAATGAAATCACTAGCCCAGCGGTTGAGGCATAGGCCTATCGGTTCACTTATATACACACAGATCCGGGTTGCCGCTGCCGGAAGCCCACCCTCAAGGTGATTCCAAATGAAAAGTCGCTCCATTTGGCAATGTGTAGATGAAGGCAACCCACCACTTCCCTGAGAGGGAAGTAGCCGTGTGGACTGGCCTACAGAAGTGCCGTTATAGCAGGCGGTAGCTACAAAACGCTTCTATGTGAACGAACCTTTACTCTACCAAGGCAGATATTGGATTTCACATTATCTTGTCTTTTCTCTTCTGTCTTCAGATGGACAAGGTGTAGGACGTGGACTGAGCAGCAACCGAATCAAGTGACACGACCAATGTTCCTGGGACGAGCGCAATCACATGAAAAGTATAATGGAATATAACCGGGATTCAAAGAAATACTAACGAGGATTTCCGAAGAGATTTCGCAAAAAATGTTTCTGAACAAATTCTGAAAACGTACGGATAAAAAGAAATTGAACAACGCTAGTGAAATATTTCTGATCATATTGTTCAATTTTATGTCGTCTTGTTTGGTTCAGTCCACGCAGCTCAATAAAGTGAAATTACAACCAACTTACATACCCTTCAGATCACATTCTTCAATTTTTTGGTTAAAACGGTGTGCAAGTGTGTGTGTATATACGTGTGTGTTTGTGTGTGTGTGTGTGTAAAAGAGAGAGAGAGAGAGCAAGGAGATGTGGGATTTCTCTTACATCCCTTATGTGTGACAGAGACAGAGACAGAATGAGACGACAGACAGAAGGTGAAACCAGGGATCATAATTCCTCCTGAAACTATATGTGTTTGTGTGTACATGTATTTGTGTTCATATGCGTGAAGAGAGGAGGTTTCGACGAGATGTATGTTTGTATTTGTGTGCGTGCTTAGGAGTCCTTTTACATGCGTTTGCGTGTGTCCATGCTTGGGTGTCTTTTGATCGCAGTAGATTTTGAAAAAGCAATTGATTCGGTGAGCTATATATTTTCCTTTTTAAGCTAATGGATTTGTTCGACTTACCGGTAGATCCATTTTTCTGTTCTTGGGTAAAAATATCATAACAAGGTAGTTGTAGGTAGATGTGTTATGAAATGGGGTTATTCAACCGGGTATTATGATATTCAATGCGGAGTACGACAAGGAGATCTCTTGTCACCATACTAGCAGTGCAAGTATTGGCACAATTCGTTAGGACAGATCATATGGAGACGTTAGGCTTTTTTAATTTTTGTGTTACAAAGAAATGTTATCAATATTAAATATGTTTTGGGAATTTCAGAAAATAAGTAGTCTTGAAGGGAATGGTATAGATAATTTTTCTGTGGACGGGTGAAATTAACGAAAAACCCAAGGCTCTTGTTAAGGGGAATGTGGTTCCGGAAGTTGAAGTCTTAGGGTTGTACTTTTCAACAGACAAATAAATTAGATACGATTTAAAAACTATAATGAGATACTCAGTAAAATAAAAGCACTTAAAGGATGGTCGAAGGAAAGGGATCTGGCATTCGTAAAAAAATATTTTTATAAAAAACAAAATACATTGTCAAAATTAAGTTGTTTCTTCCATTATGATTAGTGTCCATATGTGGGTACAGTTCTAAAATTGGAGAAACCCTCCTTTGTGTTTTTTTTTTTTTGGGGGGGGAGGGGGAAAGGTAATATTAAACAAATGAAGATTTTGAGTATGGGTGACTAAGAATGGTGAAATTTGAATTGTTTGCTTATGTGGTTGAAAGCTTTGTTCTATGGGGGAAAGAATTCAGCTTACAAAATATATTTGACTATTGTTTCATAATAGTAGGAAGATGAGGTATATTTTTAGGCCATTACGAGATGCGTAAACTGAAATTATGAGTCCCACATTCTCATTCAGAAATCTAAAACAGTTAAATGTTTGACAAGATGTAAATAAATCTGAATATTTTGAGAATTAATCTTTGATCACCACCATGTCTAACAGCAGAAACGTTTGTCTTGAAGATTAATTCATCTTTTATATTGGTTTATGTGAGATTGGAAGTTAATCACATAATTAAAACAGGCCATTTAACATCTGCTTCACACCTCAGAATGTGAGTGTGTAAGCATGGCAAGTATTTATCAAGTTTTGTGCACCTTTAATCACATTTCACCATTTGTTGTAATACTATTCACTGCTCTTGGATTGGAATGAACGAAAGTAGATAAAATTCAATTGCAAATAGCATACAAATAGTAAAAATGACAATAATGAATAGGATCTGCAAAGATCGTTGATGTACATAGGCTACATGTAATGAACAAAAGAGTGCCTGTAGGATCATGAAGATGCGCCTTTTGGAACACCACAAAACATATTACCCAGGGAGCAAGACAGGTTTTCACGACATGGGCTGTTGCAAAAAATTGTTTGGTATCAATGTGTTTGGGAGACCAGTCCGCACATTTTCTATGTGGACTACCTTTGCGATATGCTGCTGGAAAGAAATGGCTGCTGTGAAAATGTAGTATTGACCACTATTTAAGATAACATTTGAATAGAACATTTTCCCATATCATATGAGGTATCATATTAAAGGAGATAAAATTTCCTACAAGATGGTACCACATTTGTTAGGCTTTGTGGTGATTTTCATAACAATTCGGGGCAAAGAATGTGAATTCTTGCCATATTTTTCAAAGATTTTAATTTCAGGGTAATACACATTCCTTCATATTTCCGATAGTTTATTCATTAACGAAATGGAACTTGTCAGAAACCTGTCCGAGCATCTGTCCTATATGATGTGCAAAAATCAATTACAGTGCTTATCGTCGGTGGGCTGATAAAACCTCGTATCTCAAATTTTTATGAAATTCACTTTTTTTGATA
Organism: Arbacia lixula; assembly: GCA_963669155.1. Taxonomy (NCBI): domain Eukaryota; kingdom Metazoa; phylum Echinodermata; class Echinoidea; order Arbacioida; family Arbaciidae; genus Arbacia; species Arbacia lixula. Next base: position 11,261,500 of record OZ022590.1, on the reverse strand, counting down.
AATGTGAAGTTTAAGATGTAATACATCTTGTAATAAACGCTGGAGTTGAAAATCTGAAAAGAAAATCTCAAAATTCATCTTTTTGAAAACCTCGTATCTCTTGCCTCTTCAAATAATGGTATGATAAAACCTCGTAAGTCAAGATACATAGCGCAATTATGCGCGCAGCTAAGAGCTGGTGCGCGCCTAACTGCAGCGCGCAAGCGTGCGCACGACAAAAATTTGCAGCGCGCGCGCGCCCGCACGGCTAGCTGCGCACATCGATCGCTTACCTAAACCTACGCTTAATGTATTCATGGCCGGGATCAATTAGATCTATTGGATGTCGTCTTGCATTAAGGTTTAATACTGCTAATTAAAATGAGATGCTCAGTATTATGAGTAATATCTCTAACGACATTTTGATAATCAATCAGCATGAAGATACAAATATTTTGCTCAACTCTCTTCGATAGACTGAACAGGCTAGACGCTATATCACTTGCTTTACAAGCCGTGGCCTGTGGCCAAAGCTACGCGCATAGGCCAGGCCGAGTCAGTAGATGAGGTTAGCTGCATAGCGTTAGATAGTCGATATCTATTTTGTCCTGTGTTAAAAAGGCAAAATTCTTGTGAAATGTTTTACTTTCACAATTTATTCTAAGCCTATATATAATGTGCATGTGTATGTGGAGTAGAAATAGATGGCAACCACGTCAAAATATGAAGTGTTCGACTTACAACTTGTTGAAACACGCAATATCTCTAGGATTATTTTGACCCCCGGGGGGCGGGGGGAGTTACTCACCTTTGTTTCCCACGGGGGTGTGCCTCTGAAAGACCAAACCCGTACCTATCATTTTGGCGGAAAAGGGTACCAATTATTGCGGGGGGGGGGGAGTCAAGAAAACGATGTTTTGTATGCTTGAACGACAAAATGGGCGCAAATATTTAATATTTAATGAAAAAAAAATACAAAACTGGGGGATATGTCCAAGGATTTTGAGTTTCACGCTTTTTGTTTAGGGATTTTTCTCAAAATAGTTATCTATTAGAGCAGTACATCCTCGTATACCCTACACCGCGAGAACGAAGCCCCCCCCCCCCCCCCTACAGGAATAATGAATACTGAATTTGGAGGGAAACATCGTTCTGTGATGTTTTATTGTATTTATTATACATAATTTTTCTGCATAATTTAAATAGATTATTTATGCATTTGTAAGCACGTTTCAAAACGCAATTCTGATGCATGTTTCAATGTGTTTGACTGAAGTACGGGTGTTAATGTGAGGTAGTATTTTTGTGCGTCAACGTGTGTCACATGCAAGGGTTTTCATGTATCATTTGCGTCTTTTGCGCTTTGTGCCGGCGTGTACACATGTATGTTTGTCTGTTTGTGTGTATGTGTGTGTGCGCGTATATAATGTGAATGGGTATGTGTGTGAATATGTGAGCATGCATGTGTGTGTCTGTGTGCGCGCGTAGATCACATGAACGTTTGTGTGTTTTGCTGAGTTTGTATGTACTTTTTGCGTCTTTTTGGCCTGGCGTGTGCACGTGTTTGTGTGTGGGCGGGTTTGTGTATGTATGTGATGTGTGTATGTGTGTATGTGTGTATGTGTGCGTATACCATGTGCAACGGTGTGTGAATGCACGTGCGCGCCAATGTGTGTGCGTGTGCATAGATCACAACATGGCATAGTGTTTGCGTACATTGGCGAGGGTCACATGCATGGATATGTATGTATTTTTTGCGTCTTTTGGCCGGCGTATGGACGTGTATGTGTGTATGTGTGCGCGCATGTGTGTGTGTGCGCGCATAGATCATAAGATTAACGTTCATTTATAATGTTTATGTACGTTTACGTGTGTCACATGCATAGGGTTGCATGTATTTGTTACGTATTTTGGCCTGCGTGTGCATGTGTATGTCTGTGTGTGTGTGTGTGTGTGTGTGTACGTGCGTGTATATGTGTGTGTGTGTGTGTGTGTGTGTTTGAGAATGTATGTGCGCGCAAGTGCGCATATTGCACAATATTAGCATGGAATACTGTGTACGACACCGTGCGAAAACCACGTATCTCATTTAAGATCAAGTAGGAAAACCTCGTAACTCAATTTGAAATGAGAAAACCTCGTATCTCAATTTAGGACTTAGTGCGAAAACCTCGTAACTTAAATTCCCGCCATCTAAATTATTTTTCCTGCATTTCAACCATTCCATATTGAATTGATAATCAAACATAGTCTTTAGTTAACATGACAACGCCTATGCACAAAATTTGTAGAAATAAGAATGTTTTTTCGCTCTCCTGAACATTTTGTTTTTTTGAGATACGAGGTTTTAACAGCCCACCGACGTTATCTTGATATGAAGTTATAGTAATCTAAAGTACATACCTTGATGTTGGCCAAAGCAGCTTTTTGTACATTTCTGTTTCTCTGCCATATGTTTAACACGCAAAACTGTTTATTGAGTATGTCTGTTCCTTGTATCCATTTTGAGCCTCTTGTGTCCACATTTTCTCCCATGTCTTCATCATCATGATAGTGTTTGGTAAAGAGTTGGGTGTTCCTAATGTAGATTTATGGGTTTGCAAGCCTGACGCAGGTGAAAACCTCCAAGTGAGGAACCCGCCTTAAATACAGGTTGTATTTTAATGTATGTTGTAATGCCTATGAATCATGTTTTTTTATCACCGAGTCCTGAAATATGCTTTATCACCTTGAAATAATAGTAGAGAGACATTTTGCACTGGTCTTGACATCCACTATGACTTACCAAATAACCGCCATTTTCCAAAATGGCCGCCACGAGTGACTATTTGTGACCATATCACGGCTAATACAGTATAAAGAGTTGCAATTTATGTGGCGTTAAACCGATTACAGGGGTTAAATAATCCATGAAATTATTCAAAATTGGTTTGGTTTTGTCTTCATCAACTTACATTGCTATATTAATCTGGTTCAGTGTTTTGGACTTTAGAGAACCATAACTATGTATCAAGATTCGCACTGTTCTTAATTTTTACACATCATATAAGGCAAATATTTAGACATATAATCCTAAATCTTTAGTCTCTTATTGAAAAGAATTTTTGAAATATGAATAAATTAATTTTATGAAAAAAAAATGGGGGGGAATTGTTGATATCATTTTTTTTCCTCAAAATTTGACATTTTCTCACATCATGTGAGGTATCAAATTAAAGTGGATGACATTTCAAACAAGGTGGTACCATATTTGGAGGGCTTTGAGGTGATTTTCATTACAATAGTTGGCAAAGTAGTTGCATTTTAACAATTTTCCCCCCAAAATTGAATTCTATACAATACTAATTTTGTCATATTTCAGAATATATTTACAATAACAAAATGAAAGTTTTTGGAAAGGTGCCTAAACATATGTTACATATGATGTGCAAATATCAAAGAGAGCCCTTATCTTGACATATTGTTATGATTTTCCAAAATTCAAAATACTCAATCAGAATAATTACAATGTGAACCGATTAAGACAAAACCAGCCGTCAGTATGAAGGCCAGCTGTTACAGAGAATGTCAATTTATTTCAGGATAACACTACAAGATTGCCTGGATTGTTTAACCCATAAGATCAGATTAACACCCACATAGATTGAAACTCTTCGTGCAGTATTGACTGAGATATGGCCAAAAGTAGTCACTCGCGGCGGCCATTTTGGAAAATGGCGGTTATTTGATCGGTCAAAGTGGATGTCAAGACCAGTGCGACATGACATTCTACTGTTATTTTAAGGCGATAAAGCGTATTTCAGGACTGAGGGATAAAAAAAGAATGATTCGTAGGCATTAAAACATACATTAAAAATACAACCTATCTAAGGTAGGTTCCTCACTTGGACATTTTCACCTGCGTCAGGCTTGCGTACCCATAAATTTATATTAGGAACACCCATTTTTTCACCAAACACTATCATGATGATGAAAACAAGAAACAAATTGTAATATGGGAGAAAATGTTAACACAAGAGGCTCATAATGGACACAAGGAACAGACATACTCAATAATACGGTTTTGCGTGTTAAACATATGGCAGAGGAAAAGAAATGTACAAAAGACGGCTTTGGCTAACATCAAGGTATGAATCTTAGATTACTCTAACGTTATATCAAGATAAACACTGTAATTGATTTTTGCACATCGCATAGGACAGATGCTTGGACAGTTTTCTGACAATTTTCATCTCGTTAATAAATAAGTTATCGGGAATATGAAAGAATGTGTATTACCGTGAAATTAGAATCTTTGGAAAATATGGCAAGAATTCACATTCCTTGCCCCAAAGTGTTATGGAAACTCCACAAAGTTTAGCAAATGCGGTACCATCTCGTAGGAAATTTTATCTAGTGTAATGTGTTACCTCATATGATGTGGGAAAATGTTCCATTCAAATGTTATCTTAAATAGTGGTCAATACTACATTTCCACGGCGGTCATTTTGAAAAGTGGCTGCCATTTCTTTCCAGCAGCATATCGTAAAGGTAGTCCACATAGAAAATGTGCGGACTGGTCTCCCAAACACATTGATACCAAACAACCTTTTACAGCAGACCATGTCGTGAAAACCCCGAAAATCGGGTTTTGCTCCCTAGGTATATGTTTGTCACTTTTTCATCATGGTCGCAATTATCAGTAAATGCAAATAGTTCTTTTGTCTACAAGGTGTACGGTTGCTTAAAATCCATTTGAAAGACTCGATGAGTGCGTGGATTCAGCTATAACATTAAAGGAAGCCAACTAACAAACAGCTTAGAATATTGGATTGAGTTTGTAGAGTGATAACGACGCCGTCCATAATGACCATGTTCATCCAGCCATCACAGTCATGATTTTCACTCAATGCAATGATCCTTAAGTTGCTTCGATTGGGTTGTGTTACTCAGTGCTTCGTTCTTTGTGATGAATTCAGTTCGATGCGGTTCTGAATCGTATTAATCTATCACTTTTAAAGTCGCAGCGCACAGCAAGCATGCAAAGGTAAAACAACAAAGATGTCAGTTCGCTCATCAGTGAATTCTTAAACCTAGCCGACATATTATTGTTTCTACCTATCTATCCAAACCACGATGTATGGTATCTCTTAAAGGTCAACACTCAGCAACCTTGCGTTTCAGTCTTGAACTCTAAATCACCTCCCCCCAGCTGCAGGTACACTTATACTGCAACGATCTTTCATTTAGTGGTCAAGACTGTAAACACATTCTTTACACTTTCCCAAATACTGATTATCCTTTAAATTTCTGAAAGCAATCATCAGATGACAACAAATTGTCTACTTGTACAGTATCACTCAAACGTTAACACTATGTCGTCTACTATAACTGTATATACAGGTAACTTCAAACACAAATCTGATAACCTGTAATCAGATTTATATTTTACAATGCTTAAACTGTGTTTCCCTTTTCTCATCAAAAATCAAAATTGTACTCACCGGTAAACTGTTCTCACACACCATTACAATCTAACATAGACTGTACATCATCCATCTAATCTTTACTTCTTCCTTCTTTTCTCTCTTTTCTTTTTCATATTGAATTATCCGGACATTGAACACTGGATATCCTCATGGCACAACTTTGTATTTAGGCTTCACTTTATACTCACTCTGACCACAAGGTGATTCATATTCTCTTAAATTCAAAACACGAGAAAAAAAAAATGTGTTGAAAGTATGTCTCAAATCTCAACTCAATGTGAACAAACTTGGTTATCATCGGAGTGCCAATCCTTGGGACATGTTGCATCAAGCCCAGTGTCAATGCTCTAATCAACACGCAATGCACAGCATGTGGATTTTTGCTTCATTCCAATACCTCTGTTTACACTGTTTCAATACCACATAGTATTGATGGTGTCAAATTCCTGATACGCAGCCAATTTTAAAGAGAAAACTCTTAGCTCCTCTTTGCAAGCATTGTGATTGTCTACTTCATTAAACTCATAAAGTCACATAAACCATTGTTTTGTTTGTTTCTTTTTTCTTCTTTTTTTTTTACTTCAAATCCCTAATACAATTTTACTTATCAAATTTAACAATATGGCGTAATCGTCCTTACACTATTTAACACTGACAATAATGAAACCGCAACAGGGTTTCACCTACACCTAAAGTTTTCTCTCATATTCATGCAGTACGTACACGTATGCTTGCAAAATGACAATGTCATCACTACTTCTATCGCTGTCACTTCTACACCTTGGACACTATAGTGTACTTCCCTGTGCTAAAACATACATGTACATGTAGCATAAGTTTAAAACTGCACATAACTTATATGAATAACGCATGCACGGAAAAAGACACCATTTAACACATGTACGCTGTAGCACTAATATAACCACAATATGAGATTGGTATGTTACTTTATCTCAAGGCACTACATTCTACCTGTCAATATGTATGAGGATACTCTGCCCTATCGATAGGACAAATGAACAAGACATAACACTTGAGGGTATTTGTTATAGCATCCATACATACATACCTAAGTTGCTATGAACCTCCTTCTGCTGCACAGACATTGCCTAAATTTGACTTAATTTGGTTTAATTTGACTTAAAATAACTTTAAATTTGACTTCATTTGGCTCAATTTCTTCACATTAAAGGTACAATATATATTCCTGCAGCTTTACTACTGTAGGAAATGAAACACTAAGTTAACAAGTTTTCTTTCAGTTCTCTCAGCTGTTTGTTATGAGAGGGAAGAAAGAAAGGTTTTCGAATCTTCCTCGATATAAAACAATTTTGTTTCAAACACCACAATAGTCAAATTCCTTATCATCCAACATTATGAATAAAACGCCATCTATACATGTGATGGTTCCCATACTAAACACAACAAAAAAGGAAGTCCCCCCCCCCCCCAAAGCAAAATACCATAACTTTTCATCGGAAAGGTTTTGAGCAAAATAATTTCACAGGATTGTTTCTTAACTTATTGACTAAATTCTGTGTGAAAATCATATTAATTAAATTAGTCATGCATGAGGGGGCAAAATTGAAAGGCAAAAAGTCACTTTTCAAAAGTCACAAGGGTGATTGTTTCTGCCGTTTTAACAATACATTTTGGCATTTCTTGAGCGTTTTTAAAGTTTGTTTTCACTCAACCATAGCTCGAAAATGACTTCTTAAGTTTTACATAACAGGTCATGTTACATCTTTGGTAAAATATCCAGAGTTTATTTTTTTCACCAAAATAAATGTTTTTTAAAGGTTTCAAACTCAAGAGGGATGAGTATTTGTTAACGGTGCTCACTCAACCAGAACAACGGGTTGAGTGTTGGGATAGGTGTTAGTGCATCGAGAGATGGATGATAAACATTGAAAGGACATAAATCATGCACCAGAAATGGAATTAATAAAGAATTACTATGGAAGAATCCTAAAATTACCCTTGTGACTTTTGAAAAGTGACATTTTTGCCTTTAACACTTGCCCACTCATGCATGACTGATTGGATTAATGTAATTTCCACACATAAGTTAGTTAATAAGTTAAGAAACAATCCTGCCAAATTATTTGCCCAGAACCTCTTTGATAAAAAGTTATGCTATTCTGCTTAGGGGGGGGGAGACTTACTTTTGTTGTGTTTATATGAATAACACAAACACGTTTATGAAACTTTGCAATCTCACAAAACACACGGAATGTACACATATTCTGTTACTCACCTACATCTAGCCCAATGGAAACTGAATCATTGGGTATCACACGACAACTGCTAGTTTGCTGAAATCAAATTGTACAATGTGCAAGTGACTATTTCACCAAGGACTAACTACCTCATAACATGCAAGTTATTTCTCGAGTCAAATAGCACTCCCTGACAGTGATATCATGTCTTCTATAAAAACTTTAAACCAATATACAGCTTAAACGTCTTTGCTTGGTAAATGACACTTTTCCTTTTCCCTCCTTTTTACGTGATCTGTCGTAATCGACAGATGACCTTCTAATTTCGTTAGAATTTTCTTTATTTTTATTCTCTGCCCCCCAGTTTTTTGTGTCACCTATATCTCAACAATGCACATGTCATGTTTCATCGTATTTTGACCATGTATACGTATACATGTGAACGTATCATTGCAATAACTTTCAAGGTCATGACATGATCGTGACGTCATCTACGAGCAATTTAATGAAAACCTATCAACTGATATATTATTTATTGATCCCTAGAACTGATCATGTATAAAATTCACATGCTTAAAATCAATATTAAGACAATTAATGAATAAAAACGCGCGCGTACGCAAACGTTGATGCAATATCGCACGCGTACGCGAACGTTAATGCAATAACGCGCGCGCAAAATTTTAAATTGCTCCAAATCAACTAAAAATTGTGTTGCATGTGTTTCAGGCCATTTCAAGCATTTCAAAAAAATTTGCGTGTGCTTAACGCGAACGCAATGTCAAAATTCCGTTTTTTTACTAGTTTCATGTTTCTGACACTTCATACATCACATCCTGTTATTTTGAGCCATTTCCGTGCAATAACAAGGTCGTGCGGGTGCGTCAAAGTTTTAAGTCTGCGCGTGCGTCAATACGTTTTTGTGTGCAAATATTGCAAAAAAAACATGACTACTTTCAATCGGCCATAGCTCCCAGAATAGCTGGTGACCCCAAATTTTATTTAATATTCCGAAAAAGTATGAAATGCAGATGTGATTTCATGTTTTATTTTGTAAAAAAAATAATGATAAAAATAAAATCTAAGCGAATCAAAGGGGTTTAAAAAAAGAAGGGAAAAAAGAAAACAAAGGGAAGATGTTACACGTTCGTTCCTTATTGTCATTAGAGAGGAAAACAATAAATTAGAGAAGTTAAAAAAAAAAGAGATTAAGCGATGGTTGCCAGGAGTTCAGGTGTCGTGACTTCGGGCTTCCGCCCCTAACGACTACCATTAGTTCCCCTCTGGTATGGCAACCGACCCATTCGCATATCCCTCCCTACGTTCCTGAAACCCGAGACTTGAGAGGCCCTAACTCTTTAGGGGAGGAAGCAAGGCAGATCCCAATCGTTGCCGGGCCATCCGGCAAGCCTTGAACCTTGGTGTTGAACTTTGGAGATTGCTGGATCGGAACCAATGTGAGCGAGCACGAGTGTGAGGTAGTCCCTGCGCTTACCGCTAGGCTATAACACGTCGGTGTTGAAGCTGGGGATTTTTAACGTATAGACTGTTAGTTCCAAATTAAGGCGAGAAAAGCAAAAGGTATTCTAGCGCTGCGTCTCAGACTCGAGCTCTTGCCCTTCGCTTCCTCAGCCCGACGCTTTATCCACTGAGCTAACTGACCGATTCTCGACGTGATACGTTTTCCAAAGCTTATGTAACACTCGCATCACTCTGCTGAGCTGTGGCAATGATTAGCAATGGCATGGTCTAGATAAAGGACTTGGTCCACGGAGCAGTTCCCATTGTTATTTTACCAAGAACGACGTTTTCTCCTTACATGTTTCGTTTATGTTAGTGCACACACGCATCGATTGAAAAGATCGGTTTGCTAACATATTCAAATGTATGCATACCAGTTTGAAAAAGGTTGCCCCTGACAACCAGAAGGCTTGCCCGAGGTCTGCACGACATATCAACAATTAACGTATGCAAAGTGGATTCCAAGTACTGAAATACCATTGCTTGAACCAGGTACAGGTTACGACTAATTGTAACTACCGTAACTATTAGAATCCGCGCTGATTCAAGCAAATTGCTCATTTACTTCAACTATTAATGATTTCCGATCCGTCCTTGAAAAGAAATATACCGATATAACATATTGTTCAATTAAACCAGGCCTATCACTTGAAATAGACAGTTAATCGTAGCTATTGATTAACGATCGATAAGGGAATCCTTTATTTCTTCGAGAGGGAACTTTGACTATGCTATACAAAGCGGCGTTGGTAAGATCAACCCGCTAGGATTATGGTTTGTTATCGATTCTACGCACTAGCTAGCCGGCCACCGCCATCATAACGGCGTGTCGTGACGGGGGGGGGGGGGGGGGTAGGCCTAACGAGATTTCATTGCAACCACACGGAGATAATCTGCAATGAATGTTCCGCATTTCTAGCCAGATTTTCCATAAATACAAAATTAGGAGTAAAACGCAGCGATAATACAAAGGGCCAAAAAGCCGTTTTCGTTAAGTATGCACAATATTCCCCCGAACTGCCTAGTGACGCGTTTGTTTGTTTTGTATTTCACCTGTATTTCGTGATTTATTTTCAATGAATGGAACGCACTCTGATTATATTAGTTGTTGCTTCTGTAACAGAACTCAGACAAGCTTTTATTTGATTCACGTAAATAAGATTTGCATTTTTAACGAGAATTGTCTATTACGTGAAAGGCGTTCCTTGAAATACAATGTGGAATCATGGACTTATTATGGATGGACTGCGCTCGGATAGACTTCCTTTGATCTATGAGGTCCGCCGCCTCTTAACAATTCAAGACATTCAGGTGTTTTAAACAATTAGCTGTATTTCTAATTAGATAGTTCCTTCTTTTGAATAAAAAAAGAAAATATGTTTTGAGAAGTATGTCAACCGTCCAGCCTTCGCTGGGAGCTCGTAGCTGATCTTTTTACACACACTGTGAATTAGTTTTGGGGTGAGCGAAGGGAAATTTTGAAGAAAAAAAATGAAGAAAGAATTTGGTCCGTAACTTTTTCGGACACTCCGCATACTAAATTCAGGTTGTTTCCATGAAAGATGAAACACTCATTAAACGATTTACAAGATATGTATATATTAAGGAAATATGATTCGGAAATGTGCGATATGGAGGCATTTCTCTGGCATGTTTTCTACAGTATTCTCCTTATCACAAAAACGGAGCAACAATATAATCTGAAATTCACAGAATCATACCTTTATGAGATGTAATACTAGTGCACATGCACTTTAGTTCATGAAGTGGTTCTGAAATCTGCGCATACAGAATATATATTCCTCAAAATGCATCCTACATTTTGTCATGCTTGTTTGGCGGCGGATCTCCCTCGATCAAAGAGCCAAACGCGTCAAATATTCCATTGTGATATCAATGCACACAACTGCTGTAGGAATAAATTACACTTCGTGCTGACTCCATTCCTTACACCTCTCTGATCAGATAACCAATTCAGAGCACAACGATGACCATTGTGTATCACACCTGTCCATCCACTAGCAACTGGCTGCAGAGTGTCATTAATAATTCATGATGATTCTGGTAGAATGGCCATTGTCGTGTTCTGCTTTGATATGTGACACGTTGTTGTCCAATACTGTTGGAATAGCTCTGTGTCTGATACATACTAATAGACCATTTTCGTAATGTAGCCTATGGACATTTTATGCACGTCGTTCAAACAATGCGTTACTGATGGTAACCCCAAAGCGTGTCCGAGGTTTGTCCAAGTAGAAACACCTCATAGATTCAGAGTGCGTCCATCCAATGAAACTGAATCACGAAATACAGGTGAATGTACCAGCGCGTCACTAGACAGTTATGGGGAAAGTTGTGACTAAATTACGAAAATAGATTATTATGTCACTTTTTTGTTAGACGTATCGAATTCCTATTATAAAGTCAATATAACAGCGCATCATATGAGTGTCAATATGATCGATCACTATACACGGACAAACCTAATTCATGTTATTCAGAATCTACTTCTATACAGACATATTTGTGACACAAAACTCATAAACATGTATCAAACTTGGATATACCTAATTCATGTAAGTGAGAATAAGTGAACTGGTCAGTGTAAATTTTTTCAAGGTAATGGCATGACCTTGACGTCAACAATGAGCAATTTAATGAAAACCTATTATCTTTTCCTCAAAAATCTGATCATCTTTAGCTAATGAAATTTGACATGCATAAAGTTAATGAAAAGACAATCAATTTAAATGAAAAAACGCGCGCGTAATTGCATGTTAGTGCATTGACGCGCGCCCATCTTTAAATGCTCTAAATCAACTGGAAATTGTTTTGCATATGTTTCAGGCCCCGGTTCGAATTCTGGTGTGGGCAAGGTCATTAATTCATTCCTTTTGAAATGTGATTTTTGCCACCGTCTTCTGTTCTTTCCCTCACTTTGTCTTTCTCTTTGAGATTTTCTTTCCCATTTTTTTTCTCTCGCCCCTTTATCTTAAAAGGCTATTAATTACATTTTGTGAGCACATACATGTGACCATTCAGGCAAGTTCTGCAATGTTAGTATGTTGTACGTGCGCTATGAGCTTTCTTTAGCGTTGCCTCTGATTTCTAATGCATAGATGGTGTCACCGTGTATTTACCAGCCTACGTCTTTGCATGAATTTGTCATAAAGACCACATCATACTTGTCTACAAGTATGTCTCGTTTCTTTTTCTTATTTGTATGAATGCAGTATGCGATCCTTAGTCTTTAACCTGAAGCACATACAAGTGTAAGCTGTATTCCTTTATACACACTCTTTATATTTCCTAGCCTAATTCACATCTGACATACCAAATAGTATCTCATAGGTAATTGATTTTCCAAACATGCGGCATACATTTATATAATCCTCTATATTGTTCTGAATATGCACAAGTTATGCGAGGTATATGGCACTGTGTGCAAATACATTAACTACGGCACTACAGCAATATGTAGGCATATTACATGTACTCGAACAGTTTGTACTACAATGTCACGTGTGTCAACTGAAATGTTCAAGCTTTAAACTTATAATTCCATCTACATTAACAGTTCTGTCCATTTTAAATGAAACTGGTTCAGTTCACCTTGCAAATAGTTTTGCTTCCATCAATTAATGCGCACCAAGCCTTGGTTCTATCTATCGCTCACAAACTGTGGTTTATCCATAGAGCTATATTGAAACACTACGGAAGCTTAGAAGTGCCCCCAGAAGACGAGATAATTTAGGACGTGAAGACGAGAAGACGAGACGAGAAGACGAGAAAAAGAGTCAAGAAGACAAAAAGACAAGACCTTGGATCTCGTCAAGTCGACTTCTGTAGGACGAGAAGACAAAAAGACAAGATCCTGAGAAGACGAGAAGACGAGAAAAAAGAGTCAAGAAGACAAAAAGACAAGATCTTGGATCTCGTCAAGTCGACTTCTGTAAGACGAAAAGACAGAAAGACAAGATGCTGGATCTCGTCAAGTCGACTTCTGTAAGACGAAGAGACAAAAAGACAAGAACTTGGATCTCGTCAAGTCTACTTATGTAGGATGAGAAGACAAGAAGACGAGATCTTGGATCTCGTCAAGTCGACTTCTGTAAGACAAGAAGACAAGAAGACAAGATCTTGGATCTCGTCAAGTCGACTTCTGTAGGGCGAGAAAACAAGATGACAAGATCCTGGATCTCGTCAAGTCGACTTGATGAGGATGGGAAGGCAAGAAGACGAATTCGAGATCGTCGCTCTATCATGTCTATACGACCGATTCTAGGCTATATATAGGCAAGGGTGTTTGTCTATTGTGATCAGGCTTGACGCAACGTTTCATATTCACACTCATAGCATCGTTAAAACTTGTATAAAATCTACCAGTTGGTGTGATGGCTGAAAATGCAGTTGAGAAGGAGGGCGACTCTCCTTCGTCGACAGAGTTTAATGACGACGACAACGACAAAACTGAACCTGAACCCATCAAGCTTCTATGTTTATAGTCCGGGAGCCCAGAAGATTTATTCATGTGAAAAGGGCCGGAACAACTGACCCCATAGGTCGAAAGGATATACCCTGGACATCACAAAAATGTTTTGCTGGCAAGGTGTACCCGATGCTTTTTCCCCCAAATCACCACAAATATGACGTCACTACCGGAAAGCCTTTTTTCAAAAATGGTCAGAATATAATACGTGGTATCATCATAACAAAGGTGTTAACACACATTTTTTTATGCCCAATTATCAAACTTGATTGGTATAGTTTGGTTGCCTAGTAAATGTGCAATATCATCATTGACTTGTTTTGGCAATGGCAGGTCTGTGGGCGACGTCGACGACGACGACATGTCGCGACGATGTCAGCAAAATGCAACACATTTATTCGTTTTTTGTGCTCTTTTTCGGTTAAAACTTTTTCAATTCTTGTAGTTCACAAACCATTCCAAATATTTATTTTAAACTTAGTTTGCTGTGTTTGGCATCTCTCAAGCTTTTAAAAACATAAAAGAATGTGACATTTGGTCACGCTAATGGCCATCTTCTGACTAATAATAAAGCGTAGTGTTTTGGAAGAATGCACGTAAAGTCGTACAAAATACTGCCTACGTCCTGTACACTCGTATATTCTGGATATGTGCTACTGTTTGGTTGAAACATTTTAAATCCTTGTAATCCAAGAACCATACCCCATATTTCCTCTTGATTTAGCCTTATGTTTTTGGCATTTCTTCCACTTTTCAAAACATATATGGATGTTACATATTGTTACACCTATGGTTATCTCCTGACCAATAATGTATCGGAGCATTTTGGAAGAATTGAGTGAAATCGGACAAAATTCTGCGTATTAACTGCATACGTGTATTATTAGGTACTGGTGTTACTTGATGGTTGAAACCTTTTAGATCCTCGTACTTCAAGAACCATATAACATATTACATTTCGACATGCTCTGATGTTTCAGGCATCTTTTAGCCATTCAAAACATGGATGTTACATATTGTCACGCTTATAGTCATCTCCTGACTAATAGCATAAAGTATCGTTTCGGGAAAATGAGCGTAAAATCTGACAAAATATTGCGTATACCCTATGTGTTCGGTATACGTGTTCTGGATGCCTGATACTTTTTGTTTGAAACTTTTTATATCCCTTTTGCTGAAAATCAGTTAAAACTTAGTTCTTTCAGACTTCCTCTAATGTTTTGGCATCTGTTCCGCCTTTCAGTAAATGTATGGATTTCACATATTGTTACACTTATGGTCATCTAACATCTCTAATGTCTAATAATATACAGAAACATTATGCAAGAATGCGCGTCAAATCGGACAAAATAGTGTGTCGATGCTACATACATGACAAACGTGTATGATTTATGCCCGTTTTTCTTTTTGCACGAAACCATTAAACTTATTGTTGTTAAAAAAAATCTTCCAACATATTTCTTCGAACCTTGTACTAATATTTTTGCTTATTGTCTGGTTTTTAGATATGCTTATTGTAATATTTAGTAAGGATATCATTGTAAATAAGGTATTAACATTAAAACACACATTATGTTGATCTTGCTTTCCTTGTACATGGGCAATATCAACATCAATTTTTTTTTCTGGCGATGGAAGCACCCTGGGCTACGTCAAAGATGACGGCTTGCCGCGGTGCCGTCTGTGAAAGCGTTTTTTTTTTTACATTTGGAAGTATTGCTGGTTTTGATGAGAATTAAGTGAAAATGTTGCGTTCGACAGATTGCTTTCCAAGTTTCTTTGAACTTTTGGATTTTTTTTTCGGGGGGGGGGGGGGGGAGTGGGATGGGGGGGGGGAGTGGGATGGGGGGGGGATGGGGGGGGGGATGAAACCCACTGTAAATTATGAAATGTCAAGGTTGCTCACAATTCAAGAACGATGGCCGAATAACGCCGAAGTATGGTGGATTCTACTTTGTCGATGAGGTGCACTGTGTACATTAATGTGTTGATACATGGCAGATTGTGAACATAGCCATGTCCTTCCCCCCAAAAGTACCAAAGTATATGACCAGACCCAGTCACGGCAGAATGGTTCTACCATGATAACGGCCCGTGATGATAGTAACCCCAACTTTAAGCTCAGTTGCCTGCATGGTATGGGCGCAATAGCTCATGTGTTTTCCGGCGACATCGACGACGAAGGCATGCAGCGGCCATGTCTGTTTTGGTGGTGAAATTTTGCATGTACATCTATCATAATCCGTTTAGCATGCTCCATTCACACTATAATTAAGTATGGTCCACATGTGGGTGCCCTGCTAATGCTGATTGTGGTAAGGATTACGGGGCCACATTACAGGACCATGACTACATTCCAAATTATTGTTAGATTTCATGACTGCTTTAAATTGTTTTGAAATTATGGAATAGTTAAGATCAAACCCGTTATGATACAAAACGGTTCAGTCATGATTCGTTTATTATTTTTTGACTAGCATAATATTAAGGTGTGGGGTGAGCCTTCTTCAATGCATGATTTTGAGTTTGTGATCAAGGGGGTTATAGGATTTATATCAAATCGACGACCCGAAATCCATGAATATGCATTATAACATAATTACATAATTACATACATGTAAGTAAACAAATATTCCAACTCTTACACGTACGTGAACGAAATGCTTGATCGATAATGAATAATGATGTATCTGTGTTTTACGATTATAAGCATAAGCTGGAGCCGGAAGGATAGTTTAGCCACCACACACATTGTCACACTTAAATAGATTTACAGCACTTTTGAAGAATGTAAAAGTGACTTTTCGAAAGATTTCCGGAATCTTACCAAACACTCTTGGTTTGCGTCAGTTTGGCAATTATGCTCGTGGAAGCAAATATCTACTGGAGGCTCACATCTAACATGTCTAATGTGTTTGTGAAAGTAATCTGTCAAACAAATACTTGCCCAATTTCACTACAAGCTTAAAAGGGTATTTCAAATATAATTAAATTTCGCAGGCGTCGCTATTTCATATCTCCGTCGCCAATATCACCCTGAGCGTTGCCATTGCCAACACACTTGGGTAGTTGCGCACATACACTAGTCGACCGACATGGCAGAGTTAAACCAAACTGAGTAATCTAACGAAATTTTACAATGTAACTTGTTGTAAGATGTCACTATGTATATGAACAATTTTACTTTATTGCGCAAATAAAAAAGTGATGTCCGTATAGTTCATTTTGGCGGGGAGACCACGGTTGTATACACGACCCGCCATGCAGCAACTAATTTTTGTGAAACTCATCGACAAAATAGAATATGCTTTGGCATTATTCAGCCGTCGGTATCAAATCCTTTCCAACTTATATTTTACCAAAGTAATATTTTTTTTTCTAATTGCTACCAGCCAAAACTTCATAGAAGCTTCGAATGCTTTTTAGATGCAATGTTTTGGCGCAGTTTACACCAAAATCCCGTGAACATGAGAAAAAACTGCTTTTCGCCGGGGGTACGGCAACCGGCTGCCGTCGTTAACATCGAACAGTGCCCATCCATCGCCAGGAAAAAAAATGAATGTCGATATTGCCCTTGAAAAGACAAGCGTGGTGAACAAAATTAGATATTGTAACTTGTAAATATATGTATATGTTTTAATTTGAGTACCTTACTTAATATGATAATGCCATTTCACAGACCCTCCACCGGTCTTTCCGGTAGTGATGCCACAAATAACAATTGGGTCATTTTGGAGGGTAATCTACGAGATGTCCGCTATAAATTGATGTAATTTCCTTATCGACATACTTGGTCGACACACTCCAACCCAACCCAAACCGTCAGGGCTGTCGATAAAACTCTAGATAAATTATTAATTGAGCTAGATCTCGTATAATGAGCAACATACTACAGTGTAGGTTGTTTTATTTGCACACATTATTTTGCATAAATTGATACGATGACCCGTAGGTGAACACAAGCTTGATCACAAATATCCTTATACGCTCATAGAGACGACGACAACTGAAGTTTTAAACAAATATCGTGAAGTTTATAATACAGAGAACTATATATCAAGCAAAGGACTCTCAATCGAGGGAAGGATTATAAAATAAACTCCATATCTTATTCAATTTACGCGGATTCTTCCAAAGTGTTGCGTTTCAGTATTGGTCAGGAGATGACCATAAGGCTAGGGTTTCAACACCAGAACAAGTCCGGAAAATATATTGTGGGATGTTTTCTTTTTTAAACCATAGGGATATATAAAAAAAAAATCAACCAAAAAGTAACGCGCATTCAGCATAATTTTGTCCAGAATGGACACATATAAAACGTATACGCAGTGATTTGTCCGATTTCACTTTGAAAAACCCTTACGTTATGTTATTGGTCAGTGGATGACATTTAACGTGACAATATGTAACATCCATATACGTTTTGAAAGGTGGAAGGGATGCCGAAATCACCAGAACATGTCGGAAAGTAATATGTTGTATGGTTCTTGGAGTACAAGGATCTAACAAGTTCCAATCCAAAAGTAACACGCATATGGGTATACACGTATGCAGTTCATACGCAACATTTTGTCCAATTTCACGCAGTTGTTCCAAAATGCTCCGTTACATTATTGGTCAGGAGATAACCATAGGTGTAACAATATGTAACATCCATATATGTTTTGAAAAGTGGAAGAACTGCCAAAAACATAAGGCTAAATCAAGAGGAAATATGGGGTATGGTTCTAGGATTACAAGGATTTTAAATGTTTTAACCAAACAGTAGCACGTATCCAGAATATACGCGTGTACAGGACGTAGGCAATATTTTGTACGACTTTACGTGCATTCTTCCAAAACACTACGCTTTATTATTGGTCAGGAGATGGCCATTAGCGTGACCAAATGTCACATTCTTATATGTTTTGAAAAGCTTAAGAGATGCCAAACACAGCAAAGTAAGTTTAAAATAAATATTTGGAATGGTTTGTGAACTACAAGAAATGAAAAAGTTTTAACCGAAAAAGAGCACAAAAAACGAACAAAAGTGTTGCATTTGCTGACGTCGTCGCGACATGTCGTCGTCGTCGACGTCGCCCACAGACCTGCCATTGCCAAAACAAGTCAATGATGATGTTGCACATTTACTAGGCAACCAAAATATACCAATCAAGTTTGATAATTGGGCATAAAAAAATGTGTGTTAACACCTTTGTTATGATGGTACCATGTGTTATATTCTGACCATTTTTGAAAAAAGGCTTTCCGGTAGTGACGTCATATTTGTGGTGATTTGGGGGGAAAAGCATCGGGTACACCTTGCCAGCAAAACATTTTTGTGATGTCCAGGGTATATCCTTTCTACCTATGGGGTCAGTTGTTCCGGCCCTTTTCACATGAATAAATCTTCTGGGCTCCCGGACTATAAACATATAAGAAGCTTGATGGGTTCAGGTTCAGTTTTGTCGTTGTCGTCATTAAACTCTGTCGACGAAGGAGAGTCGCCCTCCTTCTCAACTGCATTTTCAGCCATCACACCAACTGGTAGATTTTATACAAGTTTTAACGATGCTATGAGAGTGAATATGAAACGTTGCGTCAAGCCTGATCACAATAGACAAACACCCTTGCCTATATACAGCCTAGAGTCGGTCGTATAGAGCGACGATCTCGAATTCGTCTTCTTGCCTTCCCATCCTCATCAAGTCGACTTGACGAGATCCAGGATCTTGTCATCTTGTTTTCTCGCCCTACAGAAGTCGACTTGCCGAGATCCTTGGATCTTGTCTTTTTGTCTTCTTGTCTTACAGAAGTCGACTTGACGAGATCCAAGATCTTGTCTTCTTGTCTTCTTGTCTTACAGAAGTCGACTTGACGAGATCCAAGATCTCGTCTTCTTGTCTTCTCATCCTACATAAGTAGACTTGACGATATCCAAGTTCTTGTCTTTTTGTCTCTTCGTCTTACAGAAGTCGACTTGACGAGATCCAGCATCTTGTCTTTCTGTCTTTTCGTCTTACAGAAGTCGACTTGACGAGATCCAAGATCTTGTCTTTTTGTCTTCTTGACTCTTTTTTCTCGTCTTCTCGTCTTCTCAGGATCTTGTCTTTTTGTCTTCTCGTCCTACAGAAGTCGACTTGACGAGATCCAAGGTCTTGTCTTTTTGTCTTCTTGACTCTTTTTCTCGTCTTCTCGTCTCGTCTTCTCGTCTTCACGTCCTAAATTATCTCGTCTTCTGGGGGCACTTCTAAGCTTCCGTACTGGTTCCATCCACGGCGCGAAAACTGTGTTTCCATCTAACGCACACGAAACTCTGGTTCCATCCACGGCGCGAAAACTGTGTTTCCATCTAACGCACACGAAAACTTTGAAAACACTGATTTGAATCTTGTAATCAAATTATGTTATTTCAGTCAATAAGCTAGGCATTCTTTACTAATTGTAATGATTTCGCTTGTCTGCAGAAGTGACTTAGTGTAAGTGGACTTAAATTGGCATCAATTTGTTTGGGAAGACTAGTGATAATTTTTACGATCGGATTTGTTTCCCCATGCTGAGAAATAAAGAAGAACATATGCACAAAAACAAACATGTGCGCGCATACATGCAAAATTGCTCATCTAGTCGCACTCCCCTCTCTTCATACAGATAAATACCAATTAATACACACACAAATACACCAACACACACACACACATCGTTTCACTAGGAATATGATCCCTCCATGATTTCACCTCCTTTCTCTCTTTCTCCCCCCCCCCACACACACACACACATACTCACAATTGATGTGGCAGTGTTCTCCCACATCCCTGTTCTCTCTATCTCCATTCTCACTGACACACACACACACACACACACACACACACAAACAAACACACACACATTCTATCTCATACAATACCAACTATTAACACATGATCCGAATAGTATGTGTAAGTTCATTTGCTATTTTAGTTTATTGACTCGTGGACTGAACCAAACAACAGGATATGAGATTGCACAATATACATGATAAAATCCATAAACAGTAAATTCTTTAGCATTGTTCATTTTCTTTTCTACAAATTTTTTAAATGTTTATTACCGAACATTTCTGAAAGATCCTTGATAGTTTTTTTCTCTGAATCCCGGTTGTATTAATTATACTTTTCATGTGATTGCCACGTCACAGAGACATTGGAAGTGTCACGTGCTTCGGTTGCTCCTCAGTCCACGTCCTAGGGTTTGTAAGTTGATAAGTCATTTCAGTTTATTTGAGCTTTGTAGACTAAACCGAACAAAACGATAAATCATGATATTGCACAATATGATCAGGAATATTTCACTAGCGTTGTTCAATTGTTTATTTTGCTCCATACGTTTTCAAAGTATGTCATTAAAGACAGCCAGTCCCCTTTTCAGATCACCACAAAACCATCGAAACATTGGCAAAACATATAGAGAAGTGTTAGCAAGCTCTATATTCACAATTTGAAACTGATACGTAGTGTAAAATTCAAATAATGCACGCAAACAACGTCTGATTAATAGTCTTTACCTCAGGCTCTTAGCAGTTTGTGTTGAAATATCTGCTTTATTGATTAATCTGTTTATTAAATTATGAAACGCATTATGAAAAAAAATGTTCTATGGAAGGAATCATCTCGAAAGTTTGGTAGTTACTCGTAAAATTAGGATTTCACACACGCATAATAGCCACATAGATACTGTAACAAAGACTAATACTTTTTTCGTAGTACGAAAAAAGTCGGTTTGAAATTTAACGGCTGAAATTTTTTACATATACAGAAAGCTTCAACATGCTATATTCTTAGAAGTGGTCTTGAATCACACTTTCTTTAATTTACGATCGTGATAGACGATTTCAAATTTTAAGCTTGCAAAAGGGATGGACAATCTTTAAACATTTCGGAAAAGTCTTTACCAAAATCCTTATTAGTATTTCTTTGAATCCCATTTATATTCGATTATACTTTATTTCTCATTGCATTCGTCATCACAGAAAAATAGGTTGTGTCACGTGATTCGGTTGTTGTTCAGTCCACGTCCTGCACCTTGTCCATCTGAAGACAGAAGAGAAAAGACAAGATAATGTGACATCCGATATCTACCTTGGCAGAGTAAGGGTTCGTTCACATAGAAGCGTTTTGTAGCTACCGCCTGCTATAACGGCACTTCTGTAGGCCTGTCCACACGGACAAATTAGTCAATTTTGTAAGTAATACAAATATCGTATATGTCCGAATTTTTAATGAATCCTCATTACTTTTCTAAACAAAATCATGGTAAAGGAATTGTCATAATCTGCCCTTAATTGCCTTACAGTTTGCAAACAAATTTGTGAAAAACAAAGCTTCTAGAGACAAATGGGCAATTGAAGAAAATATTTCAAGCTGACAACAGCTAAATGTCGGCCCGGCGCATGGAAAATCAAAACATTGTCATGATTATAGAATGATTTTTACATTCATGAGCACGCTTTCGAACCCATACAGATGTTTGAATGTATTAAACTTGAGTGTTTTCTTCTTCCTAACTCCTCCCTGTGGTATGTTAGTGAACCAATACGTTTCGACTGCTGGGCTAGTGATTTCATTATCTTCATAAGTGATTGTATACATGCTTCTTTCTTGACAGTACAGTTCATTGATTCTATTTTAAGGTGATGAAACGACGACAGTCATGCTTCCATTATATTTTAAATGTAATATCGTATTTGGAGAAAGTCTAAAAATTGAATTTAGTTTAAAATACTTTATACAGAGAGTCACAGAAAGAAGTTAATTGGGAAATGTAAGACAGTGATGGGATTGAATGTGAGCAATGCTACAATTATCAAATTACCACAAGGGAGGTTAATTTATGCATGTCAATCAGATTATATCAAGCATTTTGTGATTGCTTGTATGCGAGTTGACTCACCTAGACGTACAGGAGACGGTTGACCGAGCCATTCGGGTTGGAGATCTTGTTCCAGGTGGCGGCGCTCAGCATGGACGAAGTGCTCTTGCCGTACAGAGCAATACCACCTAGAGATCAGAAAACACAATGCATGCTCACGAATATAAAGAATGGAATTGCCACCACTGGAAGCAGAACTCAGTCGCACCTCTCCAGCGATAATGACTGACGTTACGCTAGATACGCAGCCGAATTCCGAATCCGGATAAAAGATGGTGGATAATCGGTAAATAGAAGGTTGTCAGGGTTTTTTTTTTAGTTTTCCAGCAATTTCGGTGACGGGCTAGCCAGTCCTTCCTGGTTGAGTAAAAGAGGTGTGGTCTGTACACCATTGGTTTTCTTTAGCATCAAAAACATCTCCCGCAAATAACTCCTTATGTAACAATGTGATGGCCCATATAATGTTTCGAGGGAGATACTAATCCGTCGTATTTAATCATTGATCAAAGGGTCGATAGTTCCTGTGATTTTTGTGTGTGTGTGTTAATGTGTATTCCTCTAAGTCATTACAAGCAGCAACTTATAGTAAAGTGAGATGGGCGATATGGGAACGGATTCCTGAGTACTTTCACGTCACCATGGTCACGCGTATATGAAAGTATATGCATGGTAGGAAAAGATGTAAGTAACCTTGTGCCTCAATATGTGTGCTGATGCGATAGACTGACCAGGGTTATTAAAGCAATAGATAATATGTAAGCTATCCTAGAATCGTGTAGGGATACGTCTGCGAATGCCTTTTGGTAATTGACATACCTGCGACATGGGGGCATGCCATGGAGGTACCGCTGATGGTTTTGGTGGCGCTGTTGCTTGTGTGCCATGTGGAGGTGATGCTGGTACCAGGAGCGAAGATGTCGAGGCAGCTGCCATAGTTAGAGAAGGAAGAGCGCGCGTCAGAGCTGTCAGTGGCGCCAACGGTGATAGCCTGCAGTACAAACACAAATGATATGCACATTGAGGCAAGTAAAAAGGAGAATCAAAATATCCATTACCACGGGCGATAACACGCGATGTACTACATGGAAGATGTTTCTATCAAGTGCGAACTCATTCACTTCATTCCCGAGCTCGCTTGTAACTCTGACGCGAGAATAATGGGTCACGAGTCTGAATCTCTTTGCGTATATAGTATTGCCTACAGTGTCAACTCATTAGACGTGGCACGTTATCAAGCAGGGTCCAAATGGGTAGCTTGCAATCCCCTATTGATAATACAAAACACAAGACGTACCGAGCTCACACGAGCGGGAGAATAGTAGCAAGCATTGGCGTTGTCGTTCCCTGCTGCCACGGCGGTAGGGATGCCAGCGCTGATCATGTCAGCCACCGCGTTGTCCATAGAGGTTGAGCCGCCACCACCGAGAGACATGGAGGCAATGCTCTTGCTGTTGGCGTTAGATACGACCCAGTTGCAACCTAGACCAATGATATATACATCAGTACATAGTAGAGCAAGACTAAAATCATGACAATTATTTCTACCAAATGAAACAAAATATGATATGAAATCAAATCATCAATATGGGCTTTGAGGACTATTGTAAACCCAACGGATTAATAGCTTATTTGCATGTCCCCTCTTCCTTTCTCATTCTCCAGCTCCCGTTTCATCTCAATTGTCAGCCAGTCAGTTTTAAAGCGCAGAGGTGTGGCTCTCATGATTATGTTGGTACAGGCTTTCCACACTGGCAAGTCAGACTCTAGCGTCTCATTGGACGGATAATTGTGTCCAGAAAATGTCATAATTGAGTCTATGCCTGCATAGACTAACTCACTCCTCTTCTCTTAATTTATACCCTTGTTTCCGTTCCCCCCCCCCCCCCCTGATATGTCTCATTTTGGTACCCCCACCCTCTTGGCAACACATTCTGTAATCGATTGACGTACCACTCACGATACCACTGGTGGAGCCAGATCCAAGACAGTTGAGAACCTTGACTCCACGAAGCTGGACGCTGGTGGCGACACCATAGGTAGCGGAGCCGACTGTTCCTGCGCAATGAGTTCCGTGGCCGTTACAGTCTTCCTGTACATTCATCAAGCAGTCAATGTACAAGTAATGTATTTGCTTGCAAAATTTGTGTGGAACGAATCTATGATTATTTGCTGTCATATCGTTAAATGGTTTTAAACCTTGAATCAACATATTACTGAAACTGTATTTATGAGTTACGATCTGATAGACTAAACCTGGCACAGGCCTATAGCATGTATGCAATGAAAATGAGTTATGGTCATTACCATGCTCACAGACTGATGAATTGCAATGGTATTCTGAGTAAGAAATGCACTACATACTTTCTCTAGGTGGATTAGTATCTGAATGTCGGTCTACAACTCACGTTTGATCCGCCAGCGTAGTTGACTTTCTGTTGGGCACGGCCCCCGAAATTGTTGTGGGTATCGCGGATGCCAGTATCGATCACATACACGGTGTAACCGGAACCAGTACCTGAGTCAAAGGTGAATAATTTACAAACGTAGCTTCAGTCTTGGGCCAATATTAATATGCAATTTTGCTATTGAGCATTTTTTTCAATGTGTGACTGCAGTATATGGCAATCCTTTTACATGGAAAATTGGTTATAACTTATTTTATTCCACATACTAAGAATGTTGCTATATGATTGGTCAAGAGTTGACCACGTGATGAAGCGTAGTTTTTCCCATCTGATCACCTGGGAAGAAAAGTTCGTTACACTCTAGGTGATAGTACTTTTTTGAGAAGGAAAGTTCGTTACACTCTAGGTGATAGTACTTTTTGGTTTCGCTGATCTCTTTACTCCTCACAGTCCTAACGCGTGATCAATATTTTGAGTACGCGCGAAATAAAAGTGCGTAGCTCGGACTATCAATTGTAGCTCGGCGCAGACGACACCGCGGTGCGCGGAAATTGAAATTTGTATTCTCGGAGGATCTATGTTCTCACCGATACCGCACAGGTAAGAGAATTTCGATTACTTCTTGCTTTTCCGTCAAAATCTTACGAATTAGCGTCACTATGTCATAGTGTTCGTTGGAATTTGTAGAGTCTATATAGCAACGGGGACAAAGTCAATTTGCATCCGGGTTTCGGAGCGTCGCGTGAATATGAAACCAAAAAGTACGATCATGTAGCCGCACCGACACGAACGCTTTTGTACTTTAAATTGTCATTGATTTTATAGATTGTTGGTATCAGATGTGGAATATAAAGCAAATAATCAACTTTTGGTTTCAGGCAATGAGACGAACGATCACTTCCTCGGCGATCTGATTGTATACGCTATCTTTCCTCAGCTCAAGCTTCGGAAAGATAGCTACAGCCAGATCCCTCGGAAGTGATAGTTCGTCCCATTACCTTCACCGACGTTGATTATTTGCTTGTACAATAGTACAGTAGTCGTGTTTGGGACCGCTTGGCAAACAATGATCACGATGAAACGCACATAGATCATAATTAGTGTTGACGGCCGGGACTTTGGAACCCCTGACGACACAAGTTTGCCACGATTATGCAGTCGTAAGGGACCACGACTTGCACGAATTCAATGACGGCTCATGCGATTTAGTTAGTCGCAGACTCGTACGACTGATCGGATCGTGTGGTGGCCTTTGGGAAGGTGGGGATCCAGTCCCACCCATCGCTTACCCTATTCTGCCCTACTCTGACATAAGGAAGCAAGTGACAAATCAGTATTAGTATTAGTATTCTTAGATTGTACCCAGCATTCCCTACATACAGGCAAAATCTGGACAATAAACATTCATCTTGCTGCGAGATATTCAATCTAACACGATGTGGTGTTGCACTGATGGCAATGCAAGTGACAGACACATTTTGCAAAAGTCTCTTTTGTTAGCTGCTTCCTTTTGTCAGATTAGGGCAGTATTGTAGTACAGTATTTTGCTTTCAACTATCATGTCCTCTCATATCAAAATGGCCACGGAATTTGGTGACATGTAACCTACCCCACTCAGAACCACAAATGTACATGCTATATGGGTTGGTGTTTTTCCTTCTGGTTAAGTTTTACCATCATAAATCATCGATAAAAGATGCAACAACTGGAAAAAAAAATATTTTTACTGCACAACTGAAAGAAACCCATTATTGTGCTTTAGTCATCATTGTAATATAAATCACCTTCGGAAAGACGTTTAAATGTATAATAAACATGAAATCATCACTGAATCATGCCAGATTCTTTCGATTCAAATTGATCAAACTAACAGGTAAAATTAATATTAAGTTCCCCAAAGTGTAATACCAATTCGAAGGCAAAACCAGTATTTTTTTTTTAAATCCTGGTCGTCGACGAACTAGGGTCGATAAACGGGGACCGTTTGATGACGCAGGCAGTGCGGACTCACCCCTGGGGGAGTAGTAGTTATCGAGGGGAAGACTTTTCTGATCCACACGATCCAGACCCCATGTCACCTGTGTGCGGTAAACACCGTCCTCTTCCACGTACTCAACGGCAGGGAGATTGCGCACCTGTCGATCGAGGTGGATTGTAAGATGCATTTCAGTTTTGAAGATGACGTTGTGAATGAATTCATGCACGAATTATGATAATGATAAAAACAAATAATTATGCTATTGTTAAATCGGTTGAGATTTTCTTAATATATTAATCAAATTATACACTTTTCCAGAGGCTATTTCATCTGAAGATTTCAACGCATGATGTGGAAGTAACTTCGTTTGTTTTAATGCAACCATATTTGATAATGCCCAGTGGGCAATATATGGGATTATTACCTGAATGAGGCATTTTGGAGACACGATATAAACGCGTATTTTGTCTGTCTAACTGATTAACTCAACATAAACTACGTCACAATGGCTCGGTCAGTGATCAGCTGAATGACGAGTGACCATAATATTCGTACACCCCTCCTCCCTGAAAAAAAGTAATTTTCCAATTGCACCTACGTACAATAATTAGCGGTCCATAATATCCGTATTCCGAGCTCATCAATCCCCAACGCATGCGCGTATCAACATACGCATACGCGTATCAACGCGTATCAACATCTCATAGAATGCAGGTACAACATGCACAGAGCCCATTTGTGCTGAATAACTGCAATGTTACCATAAACTACTACTCGAAGTAAAAAGACGAGAGCAAACCTGTAAATAGCTGTTGGTGTTAGCCTTTACAAACTGTTAAGAGTTACTTTCAAAGTTCAACTTGGTTACGCGTTTCTTGTTCCTATTCCTAAAATGTTCAGCTTGCCATAGCCATTAACAGTTTATTTGTGGAGATCATAAAAGAAAGTACATTGCAGACATGACAAGAATTGACACTAAAGGCTTGACCAAGGTAAGTCCAACAATTTAGTTATATAATCTATCAATATGTTAGTTTAATGTACCAGAAAGAGTTGAACAGGTAATAATAATAATATTGACTGGCGTTACTTTCGGGAGATACCAACAATATTTCCCTCACTAGACCCATATTGCCCTCGTCTTCGACTCGGGGCAATATGAGACTAGTTTGGGAAATATATTTGGTATCTCCCTCAAGGCCAGTCAATATTATATAAACATACCGAATAGATAGAGAGAAAGAGCAAGAGCGATAAAAGTGGGTGGATATACAGACATGACAGACATGCGGATAAAATAGAGATATAGAGAGAGGGGGAGAGAGGAAAGGTGGTAACAAGGATGGCTGCGAGAACAATGGTGATTAAACCGATTATTCTTGGCTCTACCAAGGATGCATGCACATCGCTTTGAACAAGGTTTGAAGACGCCACTCAATATTCATGACTAGCAGCTGCTCTCAACAATATGATGCATACTCGATTGCGTCACGTTCACCTGGATTTATAATAGGTCATATGCATTCCTATACGTGCATACATTTCAGCTTTCGCTGCTGAACTTTTAATTTTGTCACTAGGTGCTTGTTATGGAGTTAATAAGGACAAGCGAATACAAAATTTGATACTTTTGAGATGAAAATACTAGCTTGGGGGCGGCTAGGCACGTTTTACATGTTACTTGCCTGAAAGGAAAATATGTGAAAGTAACGTTTCATGCAATTTTTTGATGGAATATGATGCGGAACATTGTGAAATTGAGACTTCTATACTGCAACTTGATATCACGTTTAGAGCCTTTTTTGCCACATTGTAACAATATGCTTGCGCAATTGTGCCATGTAATACCTACGTTGCATCAGTAAAGATTCAATCGAGGAATAGTGTCACAATATGGCAAAAAGGCTCTAAACGTGATATCAAGTTGCAGTATAAAAGTCTCAATTTCACAATGTTCCGCATCATACCTGCTTACAAAATTGCATGAAACGTTACTTTCAGATTTTCCTTTCGGACAAGTAACATGAAAACCAACCGCGGCCAAGCTAGTATTTCCAGCTCAAAAAGTATCAAATTTCGTATTCGCTCGTCCTTTTTAACTACGTAAGAAGCTCTTAGTGACAAAATTAAAAGTTCAGCAGCGAAAGCTGAAATATATGCATGTACAGGAATGCTTATAACCTCTTATGAAATCCAGGTGAACGTGACGCAATCGCACATGCATCATATTGTTGAGAGCAGCTGCTAGTCATGAATATTAAGTGGCGGCATCAAACCTTGTTCAAAGCGATGTTTATCCATGTGCTTAAGCATCCTTGGCTGGAGTCAGCACGAATAATAATTTATTCCTACACCAGTCACGTTCATTGATAGCACACTAGAATATTTGACGCATTTGGTTCTTTGATCCAGTGACGACCGCCGCCAAATATGCAAAACGAATTTTGGGTGCATTTAGAGGAATATATATTGTGTATGCGCAGAAGATTTCAGAACCACTTCATGTACTAAAGTGCATGTGCAGTAGTAGGACATCTTATAAAGATACTATTCTGTCAATTTCAGATTATATTTTTGCTTCGTTTTTGTGATAAAAAGATAATACTGTAGAAAACATGCCAGAGAAATGCCTCCATATCGCACATCATGCAATCATATTTCTTTAAAAATATCTTGTAAATCGCTTATTGAGTGTTTCATCTTCCATGGAAACAACCTCAATTTCGTGTCCGGAGGTGACAGAAAAAGCTACGGACCAAATTCTTTCTACAATTGTTTTCAAAATTTCCCTTCGCTCACCCCAAAACTAACTCACAGTGTGTATAAAGAGATCAGCTACGAGCTCCCAGCGAAGGCTGAACGGTTGACATATTTCTCAAAACAGATTTTCTTTTGTTATTCAGAGGAAGGCACTACCTAATTAGAAATACAGCTAATTGCTTAAAACACCTAAATGTCTTGAATTTTTATGAGGCGGCGGTCAAAGGAAGTCTATCCCAGCGCAGTCCATCCATGATAGGTCCATGACTATACAAACAACTTTAATGTGTGCTCACCAGGTCAAGAACCTTATCTGAGAGTTCAGCAGCGAATCCGTACAGGACACGCTGAAAGATGTTGCCAACGCGGCCGCCGGACACGCTAACCGATGCAGCGATGTCGTCGAGCTGGTATTCTGGCTAACGGAGAAAAAAACATAACGGGAAGAGCGATCACTTCATTGCACGAATTTGGTATTCAGTTCTGTCTGTAGCCCTACGCCATCATAACGAATAGATTAGAGATGCACCACACATGCAAATGTTAGTATTTATGATGATTCTTTTCCAACCATTTTACGTTTACTCCGTTGTAATTGGATGTAATTAGCATTCAGAGAATGCGCCTCTTCGAAATCACTGCACATACTTCAGAAATGGGATAAAGCGCGTTGATCATGTTAAGGCCCGGACACACCGCCTGAACTTTGTTCCTTGAACGGAAGGGAGAGGGAGGGAATTTCGACAATTTCGGAGCGGTAGAAGGGACCATCAAAGGTGGCCGAGCGTATACGGCGTTGCCTGAACGGGGGCCAACTCCTGTTAAACGGTGGTGAACGGCGACGAGCGGTGACGATTTTTTTTTTCTTCACCGCGCCAGGAACGCTCCAACAAAGTTCTGGCGGTGTGACCGGGCCCTCTAATGCTAGTGCTTAAAAGCTTATATAAATCAACATCAAGATGAAAACGTGTTGATTAAATGCATATTTTCGGGTCGCTCAATATGCTCAGAGAGGGCAGGACTGTGACATCAAAGGAGGATTTTTTAAGAATAGACCACGTACCTTGATCTTGACGATATATTTGCCAGGGATGGGCTCAACGTTCGTCAGGAGCGGGGCAAGCTCGGCGGTGGCCGCAGCGACGAGAAGAAGGGCGAGGAAGGCACGCATGGTGACTGTTGGAAGCAAAACAAACAGGTCAAAGTCAAGGTAATGATACGATATCACAGGCGCGGTGGAGCACCCAATTTGCATCTCATTATCTTCCGGATCTATTTGAATTTGTAACGGACTTCTACGGCAATCCCAAAACGTGGTGACTGATAGTCGAAATATTTGCATTCGCGTCTCGTCGCTTTGCGCCCGAGTTATGAACTGACATTTTCCAACCTATCGAAGTTTTCAATGAACTTCATAATCATGAAAAAATATGACATTTGATGGAATAAAACGCAAGATATGAAACTGTTTTCAAATCATACGGACGATAAACAGGTCGTCTATTCAATTCTGACTTGACTCTGGCTGATGTTCAATAAACATGATATGCGCTATACATATTCATGAAGGTCAACTCCATATATGGCAGAAAAGTCGAACGTGTAGTTTTTGAGATATCATTAGTTTTCTATGGGGCTTGAAATGAAAATTTTGAGTCAGCGAACTGCAAGCGAGGCAAATACACATGCGCATAATGCTTTGACCGGCAGGGTTCGTGAATAGGGAGCTTTCGTTATAACACCACGGACCAAAACGAGAACAGTGAGTAATCTGTTCTAGCCGTACGTCCGTGGTAGTCACAGGCAGTTTCGCAAAATCAGACAGAGAACGCGAGCGGTGGTGCGTGGGACGTCATCTGACCCCCTGACACCCTCCGATTTGCAATGGCATCATCTGTACGGGCGCTCATTGGCTGCCATCCTCAACTCGTCGAGAACGAAAAATCTCAAAATTCTCGTTCTCGATTCCTCGCGCGGACAGCGATGCGGAGGGTGGCGCATGCGCGGATCGATCTTGGTGTCGGTTTACCGTTCTCGAGCCCGTCTGTCCTCAAAACTAAAGCTCGCTAATATTTTGATGAGCGGAACAGCTGATCGCCGATTTCAAGTGAGCGACTTCATGGATTTGGTATGGGTTTTTGTGGAGTTTTGGGAAATGTTCTTCATTAAAAAAAAAAATATGTTGTATGAGCCCGATAGGCCGAACATATGCAATAATAAAGAAGTATTTTAACAATCAATGGCAGTCATGATCATACACGATGTACTTAGACCGAAAAATCAGCTCACTACACTGACTCGTCGCGAGTGTTCAGCTGCAGGCTCAGCCAGTGCACGCTGCGTACGTATCAATGCTGGTATCGCACAACATGATTTTGAATATGTCGGACGCAGGCGTAACGTTGTGTCATTGGTTTTCTCGCGACTCCAATTTGACATCGTCTTCAATTCAATTCTGACCTGAGTCTGGCTGAGCGAATGTCGTCATGAAATTTCGTATATAGATCAATAAGTCCTTTATCATTCGATACATTATCATACCTTAGCGGGCCGCCGGCAAACATTTCCGAAATTTAGACGAATTCTAAGCCAATATTTGCTCAGTTTTCTTCGTCAAAATATCACTAGAATTTAACATTTTCCATGTTTTCCGGTGCTAAAATTGTTGAGATGTGCATATGAGTACGCTTGTATGTTTAGTAGGATTAATGTCCCAAATTTATTTTTTCAAAGAAATATGTATTCCTGGAGTTTTTTGGCAAGAAAAATGTTTACTTTTTTCCCACTGTGTGAAAACATGTTGTTTACTTTATGCAAATGAGGTACCGCTGTCACTTGATTTCGGGGATGCTCCACCGCGCCTGATCATATATGAAAGAACTCGCTCTGCCGTGATTTCAGACTTCCACAAAGGAATCATCTCACAATGACAACATCAATGAAATTAAAAGATATCTGGGCAAGAGAACGGCTATGTCATGATCACGATGCTTTATCAATACACCAGTTCGTAGTTAGCTCTGGAGCAAGTTTGGTCACTATGACCTTTCCCTTTTTCATTAGGATAAGCAGTTGATTAATATATCATTTCAAAAGGAGATGTTACGTAATGTGCTTACCCGACATAGCAATTTGCGATATTCAAACTCTAATAAAGGAACCATCTCAAAACAGGTGACAAGAATAGTAGGCTACGGTCTGTGAACAATTGGGAAAGCTTCTATTACATTGTTTATTGTAAACTAATTGTTGTCGTTTGGCCTGTTGTCAAATACCCCATGATTGAACACCTTGGTGTTCTTTTATAAATTGGATAACAAGCATATTCTAAAATAACTTATTAATGATGATGCTTATCTCAGTGATTTAAAAACCAACAAGCTGGTTTGGTCACTATGACCTTCATCTGCTCATGCGCAAATTGTAATTACGAACTGGCTTATTCCACGTCCTTGGCAACTTCCCCGTACCTTTAAATGGCGCCATCAATGCGGTAAACTCGGAAATGACGTGCGTACCAGGAAGCCCCAGCCGCCATTCAGGAGCGCAATTCGTGGTTATGGTAATGCGTGTATGATAGTTCGTTACCAAAGAAACATCTTAAGATTGACTGTTTCTATGAAGCATACTTCCATTCAATTGAAGCTAGATCTAGTCAGGAAAGTTGTCACCTTGTAGGTGAGATCCTATAGTGACCCGAGCAATACTGACGAGCTTGCGCAAGGTTAACTGATGTAGGCCTATACATCTGGGCATGTAACCATGATAGCCCCGTGCCCTCAGGGAACAACGAAAAGCAATACTCACTGGGTTGTTGGGTGTCGTTGAAGGACTCGGATACAGGAAGTTGCTCTGGTGAGAAGTCAGATCAGATCTGCTGTGATGATGGAGTCAGAGCGGCCATATTTATGCTCTGCTCGTCTACACCAGATGCGGGAATCCCACATCCCTAGTGATATTACGTGACATAAGGTAAACACTCTTTTGCCAGGTCATCAATTTTAAGTTAATGGGCAAGAAAGGTATATAATTGTTATCTCTTATTTGCAAATATTTGTGTCTGTCCATTAATTAATTGTTAGATAGATAGAGGCCTGGAGATGGCAAAACGTGTTCATTAAGTTCTAGCAAGATATCTCCTTCTTCTTCCTGTTCTTCTTGTCATGTTCTTTGTTGTCAATTTGTTTTTGCCCTCCGAGGGACGAATAGAATATTCAAAACGTGACTGACAGAAATGGGTTGTTGTTATTGTAATATTGATTTATTAGAAAGAGAGACGATATAATTTACCCTCTGTCGCTACACCCGTATATCCACACCTACCCCCTCCCTCCCACCCCCCTCCACCTCATCCTCATAACCTTTATGAGGACAATGTTCTTTGGTAATAACCTTTATGAAGACTTGTTCATTGGTAATAACCTTTATGAAGACTTGTCCCTTGGTAATAACCTTTATGAAAACTTTTACTTTAGTGAATAACCTTTGTTCATGATTTCTTCCTCGGTGGATAGTGAGTTTCCGATTGAAGATGATTCCTATGAATTTTTCAATAATGTTATGGGAATCTCTTTCTCAAGCATTTGCTTGCTTATATTCCGTCCTCGTGCCACGATATGTACTTGAAATTTATGTTTGGAGCATATTTAAAATATATATTTGTATTAATGTTGCTTATGGAAATATGTAATGAAGTAAAATAGTCGTAGTTTGTAGTCATATGAAAGCATTCGATATGTGAGTGACGGAATGGGATTTGTCATTGTCTTATTTGCAAATATTTGTGTCGGAAAAATATTTGAGAAAAAAGTTCGAAAAATGCTGTTAGACTCCTCGTGACGCAACCCGACAATAATTATTTTGATTATTACAAATAATAGGTGTATAGATAAGAGGTTTTGCACGTTTCATTTTTAATTACGATGGCTATTGTAATATGCTGATCCTGCATTTTACAAAGTTAAATTTAAGAAAAAGTAGAAGTATAAGTAGGAGTAGTAGTAATACTAGTAGTAGTAGTAGTAGTAGTAGTAGTAGTAGTAGTAGTAGTAGTAGTACGCAATTCAAAGAATTTAACAGTTAACGAAATACAAGTTGTATGTACATACAATCAAACTTACTGTTTCTGAGAAGATTTGTTACCTCTAGCTTCTACAGTATTTTGTATACCCATATAATTGTGTTATTGTTTTTACCATTTTGAATTCAATGAAAGATATCACTTATTCCATTCCATATCTTTTCTCATAGGATATTGATCGCACACTATTGGAACTATAATTCACTGTTACCATGGTTATATCGATGTAGGCCTGAAGATGGCAAATCGTTCTCATAAAGTTGTTGCAGGAAATCCATTTATCTTCTTTTTCCTATTCTTCTTACTTATTTTTCTTCGTTTTCTTCTTCTTAGTCCTCTCCTTCTTTTCTTCCCACATTTGTCTACATGTTTTTCTTCTTTTTTTTAGGTGGTCTGTCGTAATCGACAGATCACCTCTTAATTTGGTAAGAATTTTACTTCTGTATTTATTTTTATTCCATTGCCCCCCGTGCACTTGTTTGTGTAATCTATATCTCAACAATCATGACAATGTTGTCATGTTTTATCAAATTTTTATCATATATAGGTATATATGTGAACTTGTCATTGCAATATTTTTCAAGGTCATTGCATGACTGTTACGTCATTTACGAACAATTAATGAAAATCTATTATTGGATACATATCTAGAACTGATCATCTATAGCTAATGAAATTTGGTAAGCATAAAGTTTATGACAAGACAATTAATTTCAATGAAAAAACGCGCGCGTTATTGTATGCTAATGCAATAACGCTCGCGCAAAATTGTCAAATCTCCAAATCAACTAGTTTTGCACAGGTTTCAAAAATTTCCGCGCGTGTAACGCAAACGCAACGTCCAAATTTCGGGGGTTTTTGACTGAATTCATGTTTCTGACATTACATAAATCGTATTCTGTCATTTGGGGCCATGTTTATGCAATAACAAGGTTATGCGGGTGCGTCAAAGTTAAAAGTCTGCGGCTGCGTCCATACGCTTTGGCGTGCAAATATTGTAAAAAAAAAAAAAAAAAAAACATATCTTCAATCGACCATAGTTCCTCAGAATGGTTCGCAAACCCCATTTTTTTTCATATTCTCAAGGAATATTGAAGATGTGATTTCATGTTTCATTTTATCCTTTAGTACATCGTGACGTCATCATATTGCCAAATGAATTTAAAAAAAATAATTTTCATGCATGACGTCTGAACTTTTTTACTCGTTTTTGCGTATCTCAGTAATCCTGTATCAATTTTCTCCCAAATTTCAATATGTTGTAGCTGAAACATTGCTCTATTGCATAAATTGCCTCTATTTTTTTTTTATCACGTCTTCATGGTGTTAACTTTGATTAAATGTATAAATGTCAAAATCGGATGTGTGTTATGTCAATGGAAGGGGCATTTTTTTCCAATCATGAAATGACATGACGATCTTCAATATTCAATATAATATATTCAATATAAAAAAGCTGTAGGCCTATCTTGCCTATGTTTGCATCTTTTACTCTGAAATAAGACTACATTGTAGCTGAGTCTACTAGCTTTCGGGGACGTGGTCTCCATTTTTTAATCAGATGTCGGGATCATGGCTTGAACATCGATTTCTAAATTATTCTAGCTCCTGCTATGCATTACGTGTTAAGTTAATGAGAAGATTTATGGATGAATTGGTTAAGACGCTGTTTTTCAGAACGCGCGACCCTGGTTCGATTCCTCGTGTGGAAAGGGTACTTTTTTCATTCCTTTTGTAATTTTTGTGATTTTTGCCACCTTCCTCACCTTGTTATATCCCTCACTTTATCCTTCTCTTTGAGATTGTGCTCCCATTTTTGTTTTCTCTCGCTCCTTTTTCTTAAATGACTATTAATTACATGTTGTAAGCACATACTTGTGACCGTTCAGGCGAGTCTGTGAAATGTTAATATATTGTAGGTGCGCTATGAGCTTTCTTGAGCGTTGCCTCTGATTTATAATGAATAGATGGTGTCACCATGGAAGGTACATGGCGTCACTGTGCATTAACCAGCCCATGTCTTTGCATGAATTTGCCAATACAGACCACATTACACTTGTCCACAAGTATGTCTCGGTTTTTTTTCCTTTCATCCCTCTGCAAGACATCAGAGCACATATCCTCATATCATGTTGGAAAATACTATCCATCGATTTTGCCCTACGGGGGGACAAATAAAATTCTGACATTTGTAAATATATAAATCTTTTCAGAACATGATTGACGGAAGGGGCTTCGTTTTTGTCATACTCATCAAGGAACGGGAAGAAAGACTTTTGCCAAGTCATCAGGTTCATTGAACAGGCCTGACAGGTTGGAAACAGGTTATCTCTTATTTGCAAATATTTGTTTCTGAAAATTATGAGAGGTTTGACAAATACAGTGTGAGCCATCTGTTAGACACCTCGTGACGCAACCCAATGATAGAAACTTCGATAATCAAATACAAGATGATTAGATATGAGGTGTTTCACCTTCCACCTTTGTTTTGTACGGTGAGTGTATCATTTATGGCAATATGGCTTTTCTGACGTCACTGGAGGTGTGCGGTTTTTTTTAATTTTCGTCAAAATGAGACTTTATTGCGGCAAATAAATGTGAAATTCGTTTTCAGTGGATAGTTTTACATCGATAAGTGGGAACTTATTTTTCTAATTTAGTAACCCTTCACGGATAATAGTGTGAGAAGACCAACCACGCCTATAACACGGTTAATAGAATGCATATAGAAAACAATATTAAATGACTGCTTACATTTCAATAGCAGAAAATTTATAACATATAAAAATGTAGGGGGAGCCTATAAAAAAGCAAAGCTTGTAGGGTTATAGGCTCCCTGTTACTTACAATACATGAAATTACATAAAGATTTATACATTTGTAAAATGTTTGTTCGTTTTACGCGTCCAAACTATGAATTTTCTTTCCCTTTCCCTTTAAAAACACTTATTGTACTCAATCATCCAAACATATTTTGTATTGAAAGAAACAAAACTTGTAATAACCGAAACACTCTTCCCGTTTGTCCATACTTCCATTGCTTAAAAGGTGACAACGGAGGGGGGGGGGGCATTTCATCAAAGGACTTGTCGGACGTTTTATCCGACACACTGTTATAAGCTACTGAAATGCTTGCATCTTATTGGCCGAGAGCAAACTTGTCGGATAAAATATCCGACAAGTCCTTTGATGAAATGCCCCCCGGATCTTCTTGTTGCGATTGATACCATAATACCCAGTTGAATAACCCCATTTATAACACAGCTACTTACAACTACCTTTTTATAATATTCTTACCCAAGAACAGAACGATAGATCAAAGTCGAACAAATCCATCATCTTAAAAACGAAGCTCTGTAGCTTACCGAAAGATGTTTTTTTACTGTATCGTATCTAATTTATTTTTCTGATGAAAAATACAACCCTAAGACTTCAACTTCCGGAAGCACATTCCGCTTGACCGGAGCCTTGGGTTTTTCGTTAATTCCACCCGTCCAGAGAAAAATTGTGTATACCATTCACTTCAAGACCTCTTATATTTTCTGAAATTCCCAAAACATATTTTGTATTGATAACATTTCTTTGTTACACAAAAATTAAGATAACCGAACGTCTCTCTCCCCATCATCTCTCCTAACGAATTGTGCCAATACTTCCATTGCTAGTATGGTGACAAGAGATCTCCTTGTCGTACTCCGCGTTGAATATCATAATACCCGGTTGAATAACCCCATTTCATAACGCAGCTACTTACAACTACCTTTTTATGATATTCTTACCCAAGAACAGAACGATGGACAAATCCATCATCTTAAAAACGAAGCTGTGTAGCTTACCAAATGATGTTTTTTTTAATCTACTTTGATCAAAACACATGCACACACGAAAACACACATAAAAAGACTCCCAGCGTCGTCTAGTCGCATCGCCTCTCTACACGCACGTGAATACTACAGACACACCCAAACACGCCCGAAATCACACACATGGAAAATGATCCCTCGTTTCACTTTCTATCTGTCTGTGAGTGTTCTCCCACATCCCTGCTTTCTCTGTCTCCTGTTTATTTGCATCTCTCTCTCTCCATCTCTGTCTGTATTTCTCTTTCTCTCTCTCTCTCTCTCTCTCTCTCTCTCTCTTTCTCTGTCTGTATTGCTATTTCTCTCTCTCATTCTTTCTCTCTCACACACACAAACACACACATGTACACCGTTTCAACTAAAGACATATAGGAAGAATGTGATCTGAAGATCATGTAAGTTGATTTTCCATTTCAGTTTATTCATCAATTGATCTGAACCAATCAGTGGGATACATAAAACAAAAATTGCACAATATGATCACATATAGCGTTGTTCATTTGTTTTCAGAGTAGGTTATCAAATATTTTTGAAAAAAT
Organism: Arbacia lixula; assembly: GCA_963669155.1. Taxonomy (NCBI): domain Eukaryota; kingdom Metazoa; phylum Echinodermata; class Echinoidea; order Arbacioida; family Arbaciidae; genus Arbacia; species Arbacia lixula. The sequence continues at coordinate 11,222,316 of OZ022590.1, read as the reverse complement.
CTCTGCAAAAATCTTTGTTAGAATTTTTCTGAATCCCGGTTATATTTTATGTGATTGCACACCGTGTCAACTACAAACTTGTGCAAAGAATATGATCTGAAGGGTATTTAGGTTGATTAACCATTTCAGTTTATTGAGCCGTGTGGACTGAACAAAACAACAGGATAAATCATGATATTGCACAATATGATTAGAAATATTTCGCTAGCCTTGTTCAAATGTTTATTTTGCTCCATACGTGTAGTTTGTTACCAAACATTTCAGAAAAGTCTCTGCGAAATTCCTTGTTGGCATTTCTTTTAATCCTGGTTATATTCCATTGTACTTTTTGATGTGATTTCGCTCGTCGTCACAGAAACATTGGTCATGTCACGTGATTCGGTTGCTGCTCAGTCCACGTCCTGCACCTTGCCCGTCTGAAGACAGAAGAGAAAAGACAAGATAATGTAAATCCGATATCTGCCTTGGTAGAGTAATGGTACGTTCACATAGAAGCGTTTTGTAGCTACCGCCTGCGATAACGGTACTTCTGTAGGCCTGTCCACACGGCTTCTTCCCTCACAGAGAAGTGGTGGGTTGCCTTCATCTACACATTGCCAAATGGAGCGACTTTTCATTTGGAGTCACCTTGAGGGCGGGCTTCCGGCAGCGGCAACCCGGATCTGTGTGTATGTAAGTGAACCAATAGGCCTATGCCTCAACCGCTGGGCTAGTGATTTCATTATCTTCATGAGTGATTGTATACATGCTTCTTCCTGTACAGTATAGTTCATTGATGCTATCTTAAGGAGATGAACGGATGACAGTCATGTTTCCGTTAGAAAGTCTAAAATTTGAATTACTATAGATAAGTACTCTAATACAGAGAGTCACGCAAAGAAGCTTATTGGGAAATGTCAGACAGGAATGAGATTGAATGTACGCAACGCAAAGTTAATTTATGCATGGCAATCAGATTTAATCAAGCATTTTCTGAGTTTGTTTGCTTGTATGAGAGTTGATTCACCCAGACGTAGAGAAGACGGTTGACCGAGCCCTGCACGTCGGAGATCTTGTTCCAGGTGGCGGCGCTCAGCATGGACGAAGTGCTCTTGCCGTACAATGCCACCTAATGGTCAGAAAACACAATTCATGCTCATGAATATCAAAAATGAGATCGGATTGCCACCACTGGAAGCACAACTCGGTCTCATCTCTCCATTGATAATGACTAACGCGGTGCTAGATACGCAGGCGAATTCCTAATCAGATGATGGCTTATCGGGTTGTCAGTTTCTGAGTTTTCTAGCTATTTCGGTGACGGGCTAGAAAGGTTGTGGGTATCGCGGATACCAGTATCGATCACATACACGGTGTAACGGGAACCAGTGCCTGAGCCAAATTGAATGATTATAAAGGTTGTACAAACGTTGTATTAGTCTCGGGCCAATATTAATATGCATGTTTGCCATCAAGGTTCTTTTCAATGCTTGATAAGCAGTTTTGGTATTGGGCTTCTTTTCGATATGTGACTTCGGCATATGGCAATTATTGTACAATACATGGTTAACTTGCTAGAATTTACTTTGACAATAGCTCTACAGTGGTTGCGTTTGAAACCGCTTGACAAACACTGATCATGATGATACGTGCATATATCATAATGAGCGCTGATGGGACTTAGGGCCACCGCAGACGAAACGATTCAGCCAAGATTCTGCATCCGTAAAGGCCCACGACTGGAAATATGACGTCACCTCCTTGCACGAATCCAATGAGCGGCTCCTCGAACTCAGTTAGTCGCAGAGTCGTACGACTGATCGCATCGTGCCGTATGCGGTGGCCTTCAGGAAGGCGGGGATCCAATCCCAACTACCACTCACTTTACTGAAGAAGGTTTTTTTTTTTTTCTTTCAGCTTCTTTGTCTTCCCATATCCCTTAGGCCAGGGAATTTGGTGGCACTTTATTGATGATATAATGTAATTCATCTTCCATTTTAAGATTATAATTACACATAATACTTTTTTGCCAATTTGAAAGCCATTTCAATATTTTGTATTTCTTAAAAGGCTCTGGTCGTGGATGTACTAAGGTCGAACAAATAAGGGGACCGCTTGATGACGAAGGCAGTGCGGACTCACCCCTGGGGGAGTAGTTGTTATCGAGGGGAAGATTAGACTGGTCCACACGGTCCAAACCCCGTGTCATCTGTGTGCGGTTAATACCGTCCTCTTCCACGTACTCGACGGCCGGGAGTTTGCGCACCTGTCGATGAGGTGGATACTTGATTGTAAGATACACTGTGGTATAGAAGATTACGTTGTGAATGAATTCGTGCGCAAATTGTGATGACGGTAAAATATACATTACGTATTTGCTAAATCTATGCTGGTGATCTATTCATTTCATCGTTATTTTAATGTGTTTGACACAGGAAGGCTTGAAATTTCAATATATCATGTCATAGTTTCTACCATTGTTACTCTTGCCTAGTAAAAGGCATCCCAATTTGTTTCACTTTGCATGCCCGGGTAAAAGCCGGTACAGGTGTACCGCTTATTTAAATGGGTGATCGAATGTTAAATCTCCCCTTTCATTTATATGCGAACTAGTCGTAAATATTCGAGTATCGCTGTTTCAGTACTTTCGTTCCCGTAGATTTGTCCTGGTACCGTTTTCAGTTACGTTTAGTAATTTAATGCATGTTATGGGTTATTTAGTAGCACCCACTCTAGCTTCTCCGTGCCACGCCCGAGGTGATACGTTGGGCAAGGTATTTAAACGTACGTTGTACACGTTAAGGCATTACGTTCTTTTGCTTTCGACCTGTACGGTGGTTATTTTAGTTCGTGGTGAATCTGTAACTGAAGTGTAACCGAAGATAAGCAGCCGTCAGCAATTATCATTTACCTTATCGTAGCTGACAAGTTTTGAAAAGGCGTCTTCGCTGTATCTTGTATGGAAAACTCACCTATGGGACTGACGTCACGTTTCGTGTCCTTCAGCCGTGTCCACGTCACCACTTCACCACGTCGCCATCTTCGTTGAGGAGTCGTCCGTCGCAAGGTCGCCAGCAGGTCAAGAGCGTCTTCATTAGTTAGTTCAATGCAGCATCATCATCGTACCGGGGCCCCGACCGCGAACCGCCAGGTTTTCGTGTGTTTGTTGTTGGTATGATTCCATATGATTTGCGTGTGTGGTTTATCTGGTCCGTATAAATAATTTGTATTTTATCACGTGATTTTGTTGTTCAAATGTAGGTTTAATGAAATTTTCAGAACTTTTCCCAATACAGATTGTCATGAATGTCTAATGGTATACCATGTATATCCAGAGTTTTCAGTAACTGATTAAAATAATGTTAAGTTTATTTGATTTGTCCTAGTCCGTTTGTTGTGTTAATTGTCCGCAAGTTCTTTCTCTTTTTATCTTACTGTCGGCTCTAAACCGGGCCGTGACAGTATTAATCCACTTATATACTTTGTCATAGGCTATTTCCTCGGTTGCTAGTACCTCTTAATGTCGAAGAAACTTCGTTTGTTTTACTACAATCATATCTAAAACCAGTTGTGGGGAGGAAGATATGGGATGGCGCTTGATGAATAGAAAGAAAGAGAAAGGAAAAAGATATACAAGGGGTGGACATACAGACATGTAGAGATAGAGAAAGAGAAAGAGAAAAAGAGGGGGAGCGGGTAACAAGGACGGGCGCGAGAACGACGGCGACAGAAAAATGGCTTGTATACGTCATCATAATTACTTATTTGTACTCATCAGGTCAAGGACATTGTCTGAGAGTTCAGCAGCGAATCCAACGTGGCCACCGGACACGCTTACCGTTGCGGCGATGCCATCGAGCTGGAACTCTTTTTAACGAAAATAACGAAAACAAAGAGAAAAGCGATCACTTCAACTTTGATTCTCAGTTCAGTCTGTAGCCCTACACGATTATAATGAATGGATCTAACTGCACAGGGACCGATGCACAACACATGCCAATGTTAGCATGTATAGTGATCCTTTTCCAACTATTTTACATTTATTCCGCTGTCAGTGGATGTGAATTGTATTCACAAAATTCACAAAATCATCATCAGGATAATTGTCACGAAAATGTATTAGCATTGTTAAGACTCTTAGTAACATGAAAAGTATAGACAACATATGACGAAAGTAGTTTTCTATTGCACATACTTAAGAAAAGGGATATAGCGCCTTAATCATATTAAAGCTGGTGTTTAAAAGGTGATATAAATTATCATGAACATGCAAACATGATGATTAGATGTGTATTTGTCGGTCATGCAATACACTCGGGGAGTGACGTAGCCTACTGTGACATAAAAAGAGCCATTTATAGTGTAGACCATGTGTTACATCTTACATTGATCTTGACGATATATTTGGCTGGGATGGGCTCAGTCAGTTGGTATTGCCCAATCCAATGGTACATGTATTAGCATTTATCAGTTTGTAATGAAATATAGGTTCAATTTACATGCAATCAATTTTGCTATTTACTGAGGTCTAAATTTGCAACGCCTGGAATCTGCAGTATTTTGTTTATGGTATATATTGCAGAAAAACCTAGATGGCTGCTACACCCGGATGCTACGAACTGCACTCAATGTCCATTGGAAACAGCACATGACAACTGCTGAATTGTGTGATGGCCTCCCCCTAAAAATACTTCTTCTCCTCCTTATTCTTCTTTCACTCTTTCTAATTCTCCGTTTTCTTCTTCGTATTCTCCAGTTTCTTCTTCTGTCACTCTCTCTACTTATCGTTCTTCTTCTCCTCATGTCCCCTTTTCTTTCACTCTTTCTACCTATCTTTCGTCTCTCTCGTCTTCTCCGATTTCGTCTTCTTCTTCTTTTTACTTTTTCTACATTTGTTCATCTTCGTTTCTGTTTCTGTTTTATCCCTTTGCGGGACATCACAGCACACATCCTCATTTCATGCTAAAAAATACTGTCTATTGTTTATCCCCTCCGATAGAGGAATGAAATATTAACATTTGTAATCACATGGAAGCGTTCAACATGTTCAAAGCGTGAAACAGGGTGAAGGGGTTGTTATTGTTATATTGACTCGTTATCATGGTTAAAAGAGAGACCAGTGTACCCCTCCCTAATTCCCAATCTCCCATAACCTTTATGAAGACCTTTTCTTTATCGAATAACCTTTGCAAAGACTTCTGCTGGCTAGTGAGGTTTTCGCTTGAAGACGGAGCCGCGATTGTGGGCTACCTAGACCCCCCCCCCCCCCCCCCTCCTCCATATGCAATGTATCAATGAAAGATATATATTTCACCCACTTTAAAACCAAAAGACACACTTAAAGTGTATAGAGCTATAAATTCCAAGGTTTCCAGACGAATGCCTTCAAGATTTATTGTCAATTATGTCATGACAAATATTGTTGCTTTAGCAATACATAACAGAATACAAATTATTTGAGAATTCAACTTAGGAAACACCACAAAACATATCAAAAGTAACAAGGTACATGTATATGACTTTTGTAACTGTGCTTCTGATTGCACATAAGATCCGGAAATTCAAGGTTGTGAAGGTCATGCATAATTGCCAGTTACAATGTCAATACACTGGTGCAAAACATTGAATGTATCGTACCAGAATATGATGTATGATGCTACATTTATGTTATATACATATACATATGTAATTTTATAAACTCAATAGTAAAGTGAAAACATAATACCATACAATTCAATTTGAATTGTCAACTTCATCACTGTCACCATCCACAGACTCTTCCTGCACATTGTAAAACGTGTATCTTAGTATGCTGGACATCCTCATCGTGTGCATGCAACATACATGCATATACCGGACCCTCCGACTGTACTTCCATTTGCGTCCATTTTCGTTAGTTATGTGGTATAACGGATGTTATGCTGACCATCTATCTAATGGAAACTTGTCCCCTGTACTAGTTTTTACTACTACTACTACTAGTAGTAGTAGTAGTAGTAGTCGTTGTAGTAGTAGTAGTAGTCGTAGTAGTAGTAGTAGTAGTCGTAGTAGTAGTCGTAGTAGTAGTAGTAGTAGTAGTCGTAGTAGTAGTGGTAGTAGTAGTAGCAGTAGAAGAAGTAGTAGTCGTAGTAGTAGTCGTAGTAGTAGCAGTAGTAGTAGCAGTAGCAGTAGAAGAAGTAGTAGTAGAAGTAGTAGTAGTAGCAGTAGTAGCAGTAGTAGTAGTAGTAGTAGTAGTAGTAGTAGTAGTAGTAGTAGTAGCAGTAGCAGTAGTAGTAGAAGTAGTAGTAGTAGTAGTAGTAGTAGTAGTAGTAGTAGTAGTAGTAGTAGTAGTAGCAGTAGCAGTATCAGTAATAGTAATAGTAGAAGTAGAAGTAGAAGTAAAAAAAAAAATGTGTGTGTGTGTGTGTGTGTGTGTGTGTGTGTGTGTGTGTGTGTGTGTGTGTGTGTACGCATCGACGTCCATGAGATCGAAGCAGACCCAAAGATCAGGTCGGCTTGGGTGTGCACGGTCGGTTTATTTCACCGTCCCCATCACGTTTCGGTCGAAAGTTCACTCTTCGTAGTTGACTGACCTTTCGTTCATGAAGACGTTTTTTATTTGCTCTGCTATCAGCTTGTATCAATAACCTACAGAAATGACAGGTGTTCAATTTCCTGACTGGTACCTATTGTTGCAATTTTCATCCTTATTATCTCTTTTCTTCTTCGCCTTTGACTTTTCAGTATCTTTAATTCATCATTGCTTCTCTTCGTCTACCTCTCCTTCTTCTCTTCTTCTTGTTTCTATTTTTTTATTTGATGTAATTAGTGTGGCAAGCTTACCCCTGCTCGTCCGTTTAAATAGGTTTGATCGATTAATTAATTGATTGCTCAATCGATGTCTTGATTGACTGATTTGTTTATTTTAAGTTGGGAAGTACAGTCAAATGTACCTGTACTCCATTACACTCGAGTGGTTATAAAGGGTTTTTTGTTGTTGTTTAAGGAGTATCTCCGTTGTCGAGAGAACTTATCGTCGTTTCCATCTCGAGTGATGGCACACTGCCATTGGTGAGAGAGATCGCTGGCGTTTTCAAAATGAGGCACGATCTTGCATTTATGATTGCAAGATTATACGCGTGTCTCGAAAGGGGAAACTGTACAGTTGTACGTTCCCCTCTTCTACAGTAGATACACGTTCTATTCACCGACAGTTCGCCCTCTCAAGGAACCATTATTGTGTGTTTTTGAGTGCCACTTCGTGTGAACGATATTTACCCACGCGGGGGGACCTTGCACTTTTGTAGTCAGTTTCCTACGACCTTACACATTATTGTAAGGTGTCATCCTTTTAACGTTTTCACATCTATTAAACAGCGCACGACTGTAATTAGCCACTTCGTAATTGCAGAGATTTGTTATGGAAGGATGTGAAACAACATTCTTTCTTTGAGCCCATGCGTGGCACCGAAAAAAAATTATGTGGTCTCAGCATGTGCTTTTCATGTGTTTTAACAATAGCGAACAGGATTGCCTAGCAACGGTTTCTAAGAGAGAACAAAAGAAATGTAGAGTCTTATTTCGCTTGTCCACTTCTGTTGGATTGCATCAATACTTTTGTGAGGAAAAGAGATATCAGCGAACAAAAATAAACAGTTTTTTAGAAAGGATCTCAGCTGCACGCAAATTCACGCAAACTCTGTTAATTAAAATAAACAGCTTAATATATAATTTTGATAATGATTGAATCCGACATTTCCGGAAATCTCCGGAAAGTGAAGAAATTTGTTATTTATCTAAGTAAGAATATTATCTTATATCTCCGTTTGTGCATCATTCAATAATTATTTAGAAGAAAAACGAATACAAGATCTTTAGTGGTGTTGCCCTTAACTTTCTTGAAAATTACAAAAAAAAATGTGATATGACACACAGTTTCGAGAAACAAAACAGGGAATTAAAAATATTTCTTTCCAAGTTGACAGCAGCTAAATGTCGGTGCTGCGCATGGGACATTGAAGCATTGCAGTGATTGTGGAATGCTTTTGACATTCATTAGCACGCTTTAGCGTCCATACAGATGTTTGAATATATTATGCTCGAGCATGAGCAGATTATTGCTGGCAGAAAATGACGTAAGGTCAATGGCACTACTCATAGAGGGAAATGGGAATTCATTAGATAGTCAACCACATTTCACCTTATTATCATGCAGATATGGCAAAAGCTATTCAGCGCTGAGAAGGTAATGAAAGAACATTTCACCATGTGCACCTGTTTCTATTGTGGTTCTGGGGACACTGTGGAATATCTTTACCGGTACATCCACCATTCAACAAAGCTTCATGACAAAAAGTCCCAATCAGCAGTCTGTAGTATAGTGGATTGTCCGACAATGGTGTAATTACGAACTGGTCTCTACTCAGGGGAAAATCGAGTAATTGCGCCCTCTCGAGAACGCCGGCAGTCTTTGGATTGTCTGCGTGTCATTGTGAATTAATAGGCAGCCCGAATCATAAGCTTTCATTTCTATTCACTGGAAGGGCTAAAATGAAAAACAATACTGCTATTCCAGGGTTTGTGGGGTCAAAGATTCCATTTATGACATTTATTTATACATATGACCATCACTTTATTGTCAAATCAAAGATGACTGCCAGAATTAATTATATTCAAAGGCTTCTACTACTACAAGTGTCTGTAAAATGCTGCTTTGCTTGCGCTACCCAGATAGCAAAGTATCTGGGGCCCAGATGGGAATCATGTGGGTCTACTGGGGCCCATATGTACTATGTACTACCTATATGGGGCCCATGTGGCCATGAAGTGGTTCTGAAATCTTCTGCGCATACGGAATATATATTCCTCTAAATGCATCCAAAATTCATCTTGCATGTTTGGCGGCGGTCGTCACTGAATCAAAGAACCGAATGCGTCAAATATTCTATTGTGCTATCAATGATCGCGACTTGTGTAGGAATTAATTATTATTCGTGCCGACTTCTAACACCTTCCTGGAGCAACATAACTTGGCAGGATTGTACCTTCAGTTATTGACTTAGTCATGCTTGGGTGACGACACATTAAAGGAAAAATTGTCACTTTTCAAAAGTCATAAGGGTAATTGTTAATGCCGTTTTAACAGTACATTTTGGCATTTGTTGTGCAATTTCTTAAGTGTATTCACTCAACTATGACACGAAAATGACCTGGTGTTCAAATGATGGGTCATGTTACATCTCTGTCAAAATATCCAGAGTTTTATTTTTTTCACAAAAATAAAGGGTTTTTTAAAGTTTCAAACTCAAGAGGGATGAGTAATTTGTAAACCGTGCACACTCAACCAGAACAAAAAAAAGTAATTGTCGGGATAGGTGTAAGTACATCCAGAGATGGATGATAAGCAATGAAAGGACCTAAACCAGAAATGGAATTCATTAAAAATTCATATGACAGATTCCCCAAATTACCATTGTGGCTTCTGAAAAGTGACAATTTTGCCTTTAATGTGTGCTCACTCATGCATGACTGAGTGGATTGATGTAATTTTCACACGGAAATTAGTCAATAAGTTAAAAAAAAACCAATCCTGCCAAATTATTTTGTTCAAAACCTTTTCGCTCAAAAGTTATGTTTTTTTGTTTAGGGGTGGAGGGGACTTAATTTTTGTTGTTTAGATAGAAGCTATATTTAAGCATACATTCCAATAACCGTTTTATTAAAAGAAATAAATGCCACCTAATTGAGTCCAGACGACAATAATTACAATAAAATGTCCGTTTTTAATTGTACTAACCAATGTTTTTAAAGTAAATTTCCGTAGTACTATATATATGAAAGTGAGTGTACTGAGGAATACGATAGGATCGAGTAGGATAGGATAGGATAAGATAAGGATTACGTGGGGGTGTACGGTGCAAAATATAGATGGGTCCCAGATGGGCCAAATGGGGCTCATATGGGCCCAGATGCTCCTCATATGGGCAGCCCATAAGGGGCCCATATCCAGGCTGAGATCAACCCATATCTAGCTCATATGGGCCCAAGATATTTTGCTATCTGGGTATACTTTCAGCAGAATGGTGTAGGCACACAAGTATTACTTGTACAACATGATGATATCAACCTTAGATCACATATACCACGTGTTTCTATCATGTGACAAATCAATTCAAATGTTTAAATTTATTTTAATTTTAATTTTAATTTATTTCTTTATTTCACAAACATGTGCAAGAAATACATGCAATACATACGGAGAATGAAGATATACATACACAAATTTAATATATTATACACAAAGACAAAACATACCATACAGGCCTTGCCACCTCAACTACCCCACTTCCCCCAATCCAAAAATTAGTGGTCCACCCCTACGACGAAACAGCATCTCAACTTCCAGCCCCCATTTCACATGTATCCAACTGAACCCACACGTTATCCAACTAACCCCCTCCCCCCCCCCCCCCAAACTTCAAATCTCAAACTTCCATCCCCCATTTCACATGTATCCAACTTAACTCACACGTTATCCAACTAATCCCCCACCCCCCCTCCCCCCCACCCCTCCCCCCCCCCCCCCCCCCCCCCCCCCCCCCCCCCCCCCCGACCCCTTCCAGCCGGCCCCCCCCCACCTTCCAGCACAGGCAAGACAGGGAGACAAAGGAAAAAATACATGTAACATAACAAAAGCGAAGAGGTCAACCCGGCCCAGAAAGCACGTGGGGACAACAGTCAGACCACAGCCGCAGCAGCAGGGCGCTGCACCTGGTTTCGCCATTGCCCACACATATCTGTAGGCCAGGGTGAACTCACACCTCAATACTCTATTCATAATTTTAAAAAGCTTAAAAATTCCACTGCTTTTGTAGTATCACCAATCGCATCCAGACACCCTTCAACTCACCAGCACAGACAACGCACTAAGGGCAGCCAACCAACCCAAGGAGGGGCCACGCCCACCACCCAACGTTCTTCTAGGCCTTTCCCTGATCCAGGCAACAGCCCCCCGTACGCCTCCCGTATAAGCAAATTGGAAGATGCCCCAACACGAAGCATGTGTTAGATTTATGTGTTAAATATATGTTAGCTTCAAATCCCACCGCTGCCACCATGCCATACTTAATGATAGTATGTAAGGAAAGCCATAATCTGCTTAAATCCATATCATGGAGTCTAAGCTATGGCTCTCTATGAGTCCATAGATATGATCACTTCTGCAAGTCTAAAATTTGTAATACTGGCAAAAAGCTCTATCATAAATATATAAAATGAATCATGTAATAATCTCGCTATTTTAGCCTTCACAGTATTCTTACGTTTAACTGACCGGAGCGGGGGGGGGGGGGGGGGGGGGTACATCTTAAAGTGGGTGAATAATTATACAAGAGCGTGTATGGGGGATATAAGATGATTATGGGGAAAACTATACATCTTCATTGATACTGATGTTGACATTCGACGGTGAGACCTTTGTATTGGCGGCGATTGACTCCTGGTAAGACATTATGTGGCTGTGACTTTATTGAGTCTGAGCTGAGGTCATGTGTTTCATGGGGATCTCAGGGATGCTGGGCACATGACTGTATAGGGTAGGTATGAGGATGCATAGAAATCTGTCATGAGGGCCTTTAATAAGCAGTACCCCTCCCCTTTCCAGCACAGATATGTTGAGCAATCGATTGTGTACGCACTCCTTTATCGTTCTTACTTTTAGAATGCAATACTACCGATATGTATTTGTTAACAAGAAATCAGTTGATTCTTCATAAACATGATAAAATCCCAATAAATATGATCAGGGACCTATCTATGTAGTCCTGCCCTTATGCGAGCTGCTGCTCTTGGGCCTATAGCTGATCGCGAGATCATTGCCATTCTGAATGGAAAATTGTGAGCCCACAGATACTGAGTTATTTTTAGACGTGGCTCATCGGCAGATAATGTATATTGTCAACTGGTATCGCGTGTTTACTCAGCCCAGTTATTTTTGGTTGACTGTAGGCCTATATCTCGAATCTTTGTTTGCATATAATTTGTATATCTGATACACACAAACTTTTCACTCCAAACTTGACCGAGAGCGTCATCAAATGTTCATAATATAAACTACCAAAAAAAAAAAAAAAAAAAAAACATCATGTGCTTCCGCCTAGGCCTATACCAAGCACGCACGAAGATTGATAGCCCCCGTCCCCACCCCGGCACGGTGCACCCCCTTTAAACCCACCTCTCCCTCGATCTATATCGATCGATCGATCGAACCCGTTATAATATGAATTTACAATGTATTCATATATTAATTTGTAAGGATATATTGTATTGCCGTATGTATTTTATTTTGTATATCACATGTATGAATTGAAGTTGTTGACAAATAAAAACTTCTTAATACAAAAAAAAAAAAAAAAAAAAAAAAAAAAAAAAATAATCCGGGTTATAATTCCTCGAGCTCATCTTTATTTTAATTGACTCCTTTCTACGTTTTTGATTTTGTGTAAAATATAGGCCTCTCTCTCTTTCTCTCTCATTTGTTATATTATGTTTTTGCATATCTAAGCTTCTGTAAAACAATATCACACATACGTTTTGTACGGTAAATCTTTTGTACAATAACATGCCCCCCCCCCCCCCCCCCACACACACACACACCCACACCACACACCCTAAACCCACCGTCACCGCTGCATGCACCACCATAATTCACTGTGATGTCGAGAACGTAATGTGGAACCCGGTCGGCTAATTTGTTAGTTTACTCATGTTTGCATAGTATTTTTTTTAGTCGATGGAGCCTGGGTTATTCTTCGACTCGGTACACTCTAGAATCTTAAGAATTTCCGTTGTTTATTAACTACGGAGTCTAGTACGCGCGGGCTTTGGATAGGGGGAAAAGAGACAGCTTTCGTTTCGTTTGCGAAAAAAAAGTGTCGAAATCATGGGCCCAGCTCCTCCATCTGCCGACGATCAAGAGGGATTTTGGGGCCCTCCAACCTCCACTTTGGATTGGTGTGAGGAAAACTATGTGTCAACTCATTATATTGCTGAATACTGTAAGTAAATATTGTGTTCCAGCTGCCCACACCCTCCTTTACGTGTTGCGACGGTCCGATGTGCTATTTTTTGTGTTGGTGGTTTAAGCCATCAATTTAGAATGCGGGTTGTTGTGTGGGATCACCTATGCTATGGTAAAGTCTATACTTTGCTTACTTCTGAGTTGAACTTGAAGGACTCGTAGACTCGAGGTACATTATGTTGTAGTTCATTTAATACTAAAACAACTCCGATATGAATAACTCTGTGATGAATACATAAAGTGATGAATCTCCTGAAATAACTTGGGAAATATAACTCTGCTGAAATAACTCGGGAAACAATTCTCAAAATATAACTGCTGCCGAAATAATTCTGGAAGTAACTGCCTCCGAAATAATTCTGGAAATACTGCCTCAAACTCTGTGAGCTCTCTTCTAAACATATACTCTAAAAGTTTGAAGTTTGGATGACTTCAAATTTCCTCAAACTAAATGTTTCTAAAACTGGATTCACTATACTATGTCGGAAAAACCAATTCAATGAAAATTTATCCAACGTAAAACTCAATGTATGTGATAATGAAATTGCACTATCCTCTAAAGTTAAGAATCTTGGCATATGTATTGACTCGTGCTTTACGCTCTCATCTCACGTCAGTAATACTGTATGTACCTGTAATTTCCATCTTAAGAATCTGTGGCGCATTGGAAGATTTATCAATGAAAAAACTTGCCATCATGCAGTTAGAGCACTTGTACTTTCTCGACTTGACTATTGTAACAGTCTCTTTTCAGTTCTTTGTGTTAAAGATCAGAAAAAACTTCAGAGTGTTCAGAATCGTGCAGCACGTTTAGTGTTTTCAGTTGGTCGCAATATACATACGTCTCCTTTGATTAGGGAACTCCATTGGCTCCCCTTTTCTCAACGTGTCAAGTTCAAACTTTGTCTGTACATTTATAAATTGATTAACAGTACTGGTCCTTCATATCTTGTAAACACAATTGCTCATTACACACCTGCTCGTAATCTACGTTCCCTAAATGATACCACCAAACTTGTTATTCCGAGAACAAACCTCTCCATAGCAGAAAAACGTTTTAGTATAGCTGGATCTAGAGTTTGGAATACACTCCCCTCTTCCATCCGAACAACACCGACCATATCATCTTTCAAACGACAACTCAAGTCATATCTTTTTCCAAATATCTAGTTTTATATTTTCATTTATTTAATGTGTATTTGTTTTGATGATTTTTGCTATCACTATTTGGTTTGACTTGGCTAACCCATCTGGGGCCTGGTGGCCTCAAGTGCTATACTAGACTTCTGTGAATAATGTGCTGACCGGGCTTGTCCCTTAAATTGTTGGTGAACGAAGCAGCAAGCAAGAGGCCACCAGGCCTCATCTGGCACAGTTGAGAACTCCAATGGTTGATGCAATTTAATGTATATATTTATATTTTATATCTGATTGTAAGCGCTGTGATACTTTTTGTGTATAGCGCAGATAAATAACCATTATTATTATTATTATTAAACAATTATAGTGTAATTCACACAGAAGGTCAGTTTCTTAGATGCATAGTGATCTCACAGAAACTGTACCTTACCTACGGTCATCCTAAATTCCAGTCAATGTTATTCAGGCTAGCCCCATAAACTCGAGGGTCAGCTATAACCTTGAGGGTAAATCGGCTTCTGGAAAGTGGTCATTAACGTGGAAACATTGTTTGGGCGGGGGAGTGATTAAAGGACTTATATCACATAACAATTGAATGATATTAAAATGATTTAGATCTTAATGCTGATATGAGAGTGAAGCTATGATTATTATTAGTTCTGATATTATAATAATGTCAAGTATGATATCAAAATACATTTTATCAACATTAAATTTTAAGTCGACCATAATTCGTTTTTGATTCAAGTATAATTGAAACTAAATATATTTTGTCCTTTTTTCTATTTTTTTTTATATGTGTAACATATTCAATATAGAAAAATGGAATTGAATTACTACTTGCGCTTGTGCAGTGGGTACAAAAGTGGTCACCCCTGCCCCCGTGCCCCTGACTTTGGCGATGAAAATGTGAAAAGTGAAGAACTTTTTCCTACTGCATGGGAGGGTTAAAGGGAATTATCCAAAGTGTGAAGAACGTAACAAATGAAGAATTGAACACTTGTAATGGATATCATATTGATTTATGACATCTGCTGAAACATATGTTTTCAGATCGAAATATGAATGATAAAATAAAAAGGCAGGTGGCCCTTTTAAAAGTCATGAAACTCGACATGAATCAGCAGTATACATGTACCCTAATGATATTGTGGATCAAATCTCACAGTCAAAGTTCCGCAAATCTTTTCAGGAAAAGCCAAATACTATCCTTGTTTATGTGTGAAACGCCTCGTTTTGTAGAGACCACACTCTCAAAATCTAGCACACGCTTATTTGCGCTATTATTCAGCTTAAACTTTAAAGCCAGTTTCCAGTTCTATTATTGGAATGGAAGTTTAAAGGGAAAGTTCACCCTGAAATTATTTTGGTTTCAATAAAGGGAGACACATGAAAGGAACATAGTGAAGGTTTAAAGAAAATTGGTCAAAGGAAAAGAAAGTTATTTTGTTAAAAAGTTTTGATTTTGTGACATCACGTGCGAGGTGCACTCCCACACGTTGTGTACATATTTTTCAATAAATCACACATTTATGTTCTTTGATGAAGGAATACATTCTTTTCAAAGCAATATGTGTGTAAAAAAACATTTGTCTAATGATATATCAAACAAACAGGTGAAATGGTAAATATCTTTTTGAGAAAATGGACATTTTCCAAAAAAATTGTTGTCAACATGTGACAGAGCACCTCGCATGTGACGTCACAAAATTAAATATTTGAAATCAAGTAACTTGTAAGTAAGTTTCCTTTGACCGATTTCCATCAAACCTTCATTAATATGTTTCTTTCATGTGTCTCCTTCTATTGAAACCAAAATTAATTCAAACTGAACTATCCCTTTAACCCTTTGTGTGCCAGACAAACGTTGCTCTATAAAGTTGTATGCATTGTGGTGTCACAAATAGCCTAGCTATAATAATACCAGTATTAATGAAAAGTAAAGCTTATATAGCTCATTATAATGATAAAGATTCCCTTTGCGCTTTGCGCTTTGCACTTTGCTCTATAAAGTTGTATGCATTGTGGTGTCACAAATAGCCTAGTTATAATAATACCAGTATTAATGAAAAGTAAAGCTTATATAGCTCATTATAATGATAAAGATTCCCTTTGCGCTTTGCGCTTTGCACTTTGCTCTATAAAGTTGTATGCATTGTGGTGTCACAAATAGCCTAGTTATAATAATACCGGTATTAATGATAAGTAAAGCTTATATAGCTCATTATAATGATAAAGATTCCCTTTGCGCTTTGCGCTTTGCACTTTGCTCTATAAAGTTGTATGCATTGTGGTGTCACAAATAGCCTAGTTATAATAATACCGGTATTAATGATAAGTAAAGCTTATATAGCTCATTATAATGATAAAGATTCCCTTTGCGCTTTGCGCTTTGCACTTTGCTCTATAAAGTTGTATGCATTGTGGTGTCACAAATAGCCTAGTTATAATAATACCGGTATTAATGATAAGTAAAGCTTATATAGCTCATTATAATGATAAAGATTCCCTTTGCGCTTTGCGCTTTGCACTTTGCACTTTGCTCTATAAAGTTGTATGCATTGTGGTGTCACAAATAGCCTAGTTATAATAATACCGGTATTAATGATAAGTAAAGCTTATATAGCTCATTATAATGATAAAGATTCCCTTTGCGCTTTAATATTTACAGAATTTACAAAAGATTTGTATCTTACATTCTTACATTAATAGCATTGTATTAAAGATGATACTTATAGGAAATAAAATCAAATAACTATAGTTTATTTTATGATTGAATGAGTTATTTAAGCAATTTATGCAGCTAACATGCCATGACAGTGTTCAGTTTTGTGTTTTATGAAAATCAAATTTCACTAAATTGACTCTCTCCTGACCTACAAAATCGCCTAAGGGAAAGTGGTTTTGTGTGTAGGTCAGCAGCTATAGAGACTAACTGCAGTCTACACACAAATGTTCACAATGACCATTGTGTATCACACCTGTTAATTCACTAGCAGCTGCCATCACAGTTTCATTAATAATGCATGATGATTCTGGCGGAAAAGAAGCTGTGGATTGGCATGTGTGATGCACAATAACGCCCCCTTTTCTTACGTCAAACCTAAAGGCCGTTTCGAATGACAGTAGGGGAAATTTGTCCCAGAAAAGAGGGTGATTGTTTTCACCCTAATTTTGCTTTTTCGGAAGTGATATCCAAGCTCATTGTATGGCTTATAAGAAGAAATAAGGAGATGATAAGGGTTAATGTTCATTCCTCCATTCCCAGGGAACACCATCTCAAACCTGTTCATGATTGTGCTGCCCATCATCTCCAGCGTGTACATGTGGAGGGAGAGGGTAGAGAAGAGATTCCTCTACGCAAACCTTGGACTCTTCGGTAAGCATGCAGTTCCTTCCCCCATTACAAACTCTACGCCCTGTTTCACATAGAGTGAGTTAATATTAAATTACTATTCAGAAAAAAAGTCAATCTCTTGGTAACATCATGTGGTTGTATTCTTTCAGGGCATTCAAACCACTAATGTGGTGAAGAAGGGGGTAGAGAGAGTGAAAAGAGGATCAAGATGATTTTTTGTCTCGCCCACCGGAGGTGAAGGTGAGACTAAGGGATCCAAATGGCGTCCGTCCGTCGTCCATCCGTCGTCCGTCCGTCGTCCGTCGTCCGTCACAAATGTTAAAGTTTACCTGCAAGACTCTCTTATGATCCATAACTTGGCAACTGTTACAGCAATGGCAGCCACACTTGGTTGATAGAAGCACTAGGGGTATCTTCATGTTATGGTGTTGTCAGAGGTCATGTGATGATGTCAAAGGTCATTTGAGGTCATATATTAAAGAGTATGTGCAAGTCTCTCTTTTTCTATGTTAAAGTTTACCTGCAAGACTCTCTTTTGACAAATAACTTCACATAGGTTGCTTGGATTACAACCTAACTTGGGTCATAGATGCACTGGGGGTACCTTCATGTTATGGTACCGTTGGAGGTCACAGGATAAGGTCAAAGGTCATTTGAGGTCATACGTTAAAGTTTACCTGCAAGACTCTCTTTTGACAAATAACTTCACATGGGTTGCTTGGATTACAACCTAACTTGGGTCATAGATGCACTGGGGGTACCTTCATGTTATGGTGCCGTTGGAGGTCACAGGATAAGGTCAAAGGTCATTTGAGGTCATACGTTAAAGTTTACCTGCAAGACTCTCTTTTGACAAATAACTTCACATAGGTTGCTTGGATTACAACCTAACTTGGGTCATAGATGCACTGGGGGTACCTTCATGTTATGGTGCTCTTGGAGGTCACAGGATAAGGTCAAAGGTCATTTGAGGTCATACGTTAAAGTTTACCTGCAAGACTCTCTTTTGACAAATAACTTCACATAGGTTGCTTGGATTACAACCTAACTTGGGTCATAGATGCACTGGGGGTACCTTCATGTTATGGTGCTCTTGGAGGTCACAGGATAAGGTCAAAGGTCATTTGAGGTCATACGTTAAAGTTTACCTGCAAGACTCTCTTTTGACAAATAACTTCACATGGGTTGCTTGGATTACAACCTAACTTGGGTCATAGATGCACTGGGGGTACCTTCATGTTTTGGTACCGTTGGAGGTCACAGGATAAGGTCAAAGGTCATTTGAGGTCATACGTTATAGTTTACTTGCAAGACTCTCTTATCACACATAACTCATCACATGTTGCTACAATGGCAATCAAACTTGGATGATGGATGCACTGGGGGCACCTGCATGTTATTGTGCTGTAAGAGGTCACATGATAAGGTCAAAGGTCATTTGAGGTCATACATTAAAGTTTACTTGCAAGACTCTTGGTGAAGGCTTCCTAACTTGTGCACAGAATTGTGTGAGCATGTGTGAGCATTACTGATGTAGATTTAGGCAAACATTACTCATGCACATTTATGCAAATTTATTCAAAGTCACTATTTTGCACCTGATTTTGATGTTGTCTGTTTAAAGTTGCTTATTTGTGATGTTGTCTGTTTAAAGTTGCTTATTTGTTTGTTTCAGTTTCAGATATTTCACAATCAGCCAGGGATACAATTCTTTTGCGTAGCGACGGAGATCGCGATATTTCTGGTTATTTTCGCAAGTGGGCGAGACACAATATTGCTAATGCCTTGTTTTAAGTTTTCTAACACTGTACAAGACTGTTTTTAGCTTGAGTTCTTGGTGTTAAAATACTAAAAATAATTGAGATGAAATGGAGGGTGGTAATGAGAGTTGTGAACTAAATACAGAAAAAAATAGAAAGGAGAGAGGCAAAGTATGGTGAAAATATGAGGTATATGTGGTGAAAAGGATGAGTTGCTGTCTATCGCAACATTACGATTGATGGCAAAGCTGCAGTGTATTGCAAACTCACAATTAAAATTGAAATTCTTGTTAGTGACAAGCATCCGAATGCAAAGTTTAGAATTTATCAAATTTGATTAGAATTGTAGAAATGCACTCCCACTATGTTCAAACAGGAACAAAATCTCATTTAGCATAAGAACAGGTTACCAGTGGGCGTAAAGTCATGGGTAATTGACAAAAGGCTTTATGAAATGGGGTCCTGCTATTATTGACTTCAATTCATCTTCAGGGTGTTATTCTCCTTAAATAACAGTCATTGTTTCTTCCTCTTTCCAGTCTGGGGACCTTGTAGTGGTGGGAATCGTCTGATTCTCCTGCTATTATTGAATTCAATTACTGTAAAAGTGGAAGTTTTCGCGCATTTCGCGCGGCGTGTATTTGCCACGAAAATGAAAGCGCGTGAATATATTTGGGCCTAAACGAAGTTGATATCGGCGCGCTTTGTATGTGTGCTTGCTTTGATGCATCGTGCGTCACGTACGTAGGCCTACGTTTATGGTTTAGCCTTAGTAAGCGCTTCATCAACATCATTATGCTATTGCCGCTGCCCGACCAGCACTGGCGTGGCAGTGGTGAGCTGAGTTAATTGATCGTCCAAAGGGTTGGACGACCCGCGAAATTCATTTTACTCTGTCAAGTGCAAAAAGTTAATCGCGCTAAAATTTCCACTTTTACAGTAGTCTTCAGGGTTTAATAACTATCATTGTGTCTTCCTCACTCTGGTTTGCGGACCTTGCAGTGGTGGGAATTGGCTCCTGGTGCTTCCACATGACTCTACTCTATAAGATGCAGGTCAGTTCAACCAAGCAAGTTTTAAAGGGATAGTTCACCCTGAAAATAAGCTGGTTTCAATAAAAGGAGACACATGAAAGAAACATCGTGAAAGTTTGACGAAAAGCGGTCAAAGGAAAAGAAATGTTATGACGTCACATACGAGGTACTCTCCAATATGTTGTGTACAATATAAGTACATAAATTGCTTTTTTTCTTATTTTGACAACAGAATGAATTTTGTCATACAGGTAAGTGTGTAAAAACATATTTCTGATAATTTATCAAATGCACAGGTACAAGGATGCATATATTTTTGAGAAAATGCACATATTTGAACAAATATTGTATACAACATATGGGAGTGCACTTCACATGTGACATCACAAAATGAAAAATTTCAAAGATCATAAGTTTCTTTTCCTCTGACCAATTTTCGTCAAACCTTCACCTGTGTATATATGTTTCTTTCATGTTTCTGCTTTTATGGAAACAAAAATAATTCCAGGGTGAACTATCCCTTTAACTTCAGGGTGGAATTTTCCTTTAAGAAACTATATGGGTTTCTTTACTCTGGCACAGCAGCTGGCCCCCTTGGTATTTAAAGGGACAGTCTACCCTGAAGTTAATTCGGTTTTAATGCAAGCAGAAGCTATCCCTTTAAGCAGATTTCATGGCATATACACAGAAAAGTGCACTTGATTTTGAGCGTTCACTTCAAAAAGGACCAATAATGAATAAGCGCATTTGATACTGACGTAAGGTGCTAAATAGTTACTATGGTTTAGCCCAAGGTCTGATTAAATTAATTTATATAAAGCATGGTCTAAATTTGCGGTCCTTGGTGAATTTGAGCCAATGGGATAAGTTTGTATTACTGCTGAATGAATTCACACCATCGCAACCTTGTATTAGATTCTTTTTTTACTCCAACTTGAGTCATTCTGTATCTTATATTTTGTTAAGAGTGAATTATTCCTTTAAGATGAGCCAATTAGATTTGGGGTCGAATGGAGGGGGAAAATTTTATTCAAAATTTTTGGGGGCTACATTTTGAGCATATTGGCTGATTTGGTTACAATGTGACATTGTGTCTATGGAAATTTGGGGGGCTCTTAAAACATTTTCCAGGGCTCTTTCAAGCATTTTGGGGGCGAAATCACCCCGAGCCCCCGTGTATTTTTTTCCCCTGGTAGATTATTGGAAGGTTCAATTGTATCATTGCCATTCCACACACATAATACCATGAGAACTTGTGAGGTGGTGAGAAGTGAGATGTAGTGAACATTTGGAAGTAAATCCATTAACAGTTTTCCACTACCAATGGACTTTAACTTAATTATTCCTTTCATTTTTCTGCCAGCTGCTGGATGAATTGCCTATGGTATGGGGGTCCATTGCAATGGTTTACATCAGGTGAGTTTTCTTCGTCTTCAGTTTTGTATCCGTGAGATACATACACAGTGACCCAGTGTGATTTTTCCCATGAAATGGAAAAAAAAATGGCCCCTAAAATAACTGAGATCCCCTGTGAAAATTTTTGTCCACATTAGGTAAAATGTGCAGTATGGGTGACAAACACTACATCTCAAAGGAATTGGCATGGGGTAAGGGAAAGGGAAGAAAGGGAAGGAGCCCCAGTTTTAAACCATGGTATATTTTGTCCAGTTCAGCATGAAACATGATTGTTTAGCCTAAAAAGCATCGTGTTTCATGCTGAACTGGACAAAATATACCGCGGTTTAAAACTGGCTCCTTTCCTTTCTTCCCTTTCCCTTTCCCTTTGTCAAAACCTTCACTTCTATGTTTCTTTTGAACTTGTTGCTTGTTTACCTCCAGCTTTGAGAGCTGCTCCAAACATGACGAGGTGAACTACGGGCTTCTCGCTTTCCTCATGATCTACTGCGCCCTGGCAACTGTCATCTACCTCACTGTCATCAACCCCCTCTTCCACCAGGTGGGTGTGGTCAGTCGCCATGGCAATTGTGATGTCTCAAATATCTAGTGTTTGTGGGGGTACCCTTCCGTTTGGTCTATTCCCATTTGGTCTAATTTCCATTTCGTGTAATCCGATGTCATCTGTAAACACTGGCTGATTTTTAGGGGTGAAGGAAGGGTCGATATTAGAGAAATGATAACAGTATAGGGTTCTTGATAACTCTATTTCGTTCTAAAGAGTAGCTTGATAGTGTCACTTGTAGAAGAAATGGGGATTAGAGTTAATGGGAGAGAAGACCGAATTGGTATCAGTGGCCTTTCCATACCTGTATAATTTGACATTATCCATGAACAATAAAACATGACAATATAGTTATCAAAACAATCTATAAACCTGATATAGTTACTTCACTAAAATGCAACACCAACAATTTACACTTATTTGACCCATACGAGGCTTGTCCATAAAAGTTTTTGGAATTACCATAAATGGGTTAATATCACAAATGTTCCTATAAAATCTTGAGGAGAACTGGTTTTGCATTTCTCAGATGGAATTAAAATATCATTTTTGTTATTTTGCACTTGATTTTCTTTATTCACAATGACAATGGGGTCTCTTATTAGGTTTACCATCGCATTACTGACTTTCTGACCTAGCCTAGGGACTAGGCTGTGAGGTTAATGGACACAACCCGGTCTGTTAACAACTATGTCTGGTAAAACAGACTTTGTTCTAATTACATCATGCCTCCTCTGACTCCTTCCCCTCCGAGGAGCGAGGATGGGATTAGGGCATAGTCTGTGTTACCAGACATAGTTGTTAACAGACTGGGTTGTGTCCATACATCTCACAGCCTAGCATCTAGGCTATTTCTGACCAACAATTTCACTTTTACTGGCCCACATTAGCAGAGCACAGGTAGTCGAGTCTCACCCTCTGTCATTATTTCTCTCCCATATTTAGGTTGCATATGGTTTTTTAGTATTTCTTCTTGTGGGACGTGGTATATATATTTTTAGGTAAGAAACGCACAATATGGTATCCACCTAGCAGTCACCTTCCATGCTGGTGTGTAATCTTCTGTGTGTGTCGCTTGTATTAAATTGTATTAAGTTGTAGTCTAGTGTTCTCTGTTCTGTGGAAGGTATGGAAGGTAGAGGAGTTGTTGTGAGGTCATCAAGGTGCTATTAAACCATTTCACATACTAATTGTTGAGCTACAATCTCTCCTCTCTCTCTCTCTCTCTATATATATCTCTCTCCCCTCTCTTCTTTTTTAAACTCGTTCCATCTCTCTCCATCTTCCTCTCCCTGTGACTCCCTCTGCCTCCCCCTTCCCCTCTCTCTCTCTCTCTCTCTTCCTACCCCCCCCCCCTTTATTTGAACTTTCTTTCTCTTTCTGATCTATCTCCTGTTCTCCCTCTTCCCTGCCCCCACCCCTTTCTATCTCTTTCTCTATTTATCTCTTTCTCGTTCCTCTCCCTCTCCCCCTTTCTCTCTCTCCTCCTCTCTCTGTCTCCATCTCTCTTTTTCTCTTTCTGTTTCTGTTCTGTTTCTCTCTCCCTCTCCCTTTTCTGTATCCCCCTTGCTGTCCCCCCCCCCTCCAGCTCTTTCTCCCCTCTTTCTCTTTCTGTCTTTCTCTCTCCCTCTCTATCTCCCTCTCCCTCACCCTCCTCCACTTCTCTTTCTGTATCTCTCTCTCTTTTTCTCCAGCTCTTTCTCTCTCTCTCTCTCTCTCTCTCTCTCTCTCTCTCTCTCTCTCTCTCTCTCTCTTTTTCTCTCTCCCACTCCCTCCCCCTCTCCCTCTCCTTTCTCTCCAGCACATTTGTCACAATGTTCCATCAACATCATTTTAACACCACATGTTTTCACTCACAAAATGTGTGTGTAAGATTATCTTTCAATCCATTGCCAGTCTTGTCTCTGTTTGTCCTATCACAACATGTATCATTTTTTACTCGCAATTCACATAGTCATCATCATACATTTACATAGTTTTGTGACACACATGAATGTGAAATGTGTAGTTTATCATCTCATCTTGGCCATTCCAGTCCACATCATGAAGAAAGTCCATTATATTTGAGGTACTTTTGTGATAGTGTCACAAATGTTATAGATTTGAGACCTTACACCAATTTCATAATGTCCATATGATGTCAGAAAAGTATGAAATTAACTTGCCATGCAATATAAATGCTGGTCTCTGGAGATTGTGTGTATTACTAGTGCATACCGATATTTAAAATAAGGTTCATTAGGAATGAATTACATTATGAGACTGAGTCTTCAAGCTGCGCTCATATTATGTTGAGTGATTTATTAACATCAGTGATTTAGATTATCACGTCATCCATACACTACAGCTCAAAGGAATTGGCATAGGGAAAGGGAAAGGGAAGAAAGGGAAGGAGCTGCAGTTTTAAACTGCGGTATGTTTTGTCCAGTTCATCATGAAACACAATGCTTCAGCTGCTGAACTGGACAAAATATACCACAGTTTAAAACTGCGGCTCCTTCCCTTTCCCTTTCCCTTTCCCTATGCAAATTCCTTTGAGCCCGATTGTATCTGTTTCTGTTCAACATCACATAACTAATACTTTTGTGTTTAATTGAATGTCAAAACATCCCATGCACACAATATCTCATTTGGAATTTCATTACGAGAAATTGCAATGTCACAGGGCCTTACCATGAGACAACAATAGGGATCGTGTTTCCCATAATGTCAACAATGTTTCAAAAAGCAAATAAGAGGCAAGTATTGGAGCCAACACAAGTTCTGCACATCATTGATATCTGGTTTATTCTCAATCTTTGAAAATGGAAACTCTTTTAACTTTTTCATGAAATTATTTGCATCCTATTGGCTTCCATTTCTTCACAGAAACTATGGGCAATACCTGAACAAGTTTCTCTACGTGTACTGCACAGCCATGTACGCCTTTGCGTTCTTCCTGTGGAACATAGACAACAATGTCTGTCCAAGCATCAGGTATGGTATCCTTAAAGATCAGCAAATGGTACAAACATGTATCCAGTAAGGTATGATCATTATGAGTGTATAAAAACTACTAAATCAGACCTTTCTGATTATTGTACGAGCTGTTTTCGTGAATCACTTTAGGGTCACAGATTTGACCAGCCATAAAAATGTTGCTGTATAATATTCTGCCCTAATCTGACAAAAGGAAGCAACTAACAAAAGAGAGTTTTCATGTATATAAGCAAAATGTGTCTGTCACTTGCATTGGCATCGCTGCAACACCACATCATATTATACTGAATATCTCGCAGCAAGATGACTATTTCTTGTCCAGATTTTGGATCAAATGCAAGTAGGCGCGCTGATAGACATTGATGTGCAATGTCCCTTTCAGTTTCATGACATCACACCATCAGCTTGATTGTGTTAATGTAATCAAAAGACATGGAAGGACGTTTATTACTGGCTGCCTCTGGAATAGGAGCGCAGGGCATACGGTCATTAATATTGGTTAGAATCTTCCTAAAATATTTTTTGGAATACCGTAAATTTCGGCGTACAAGACGCAACGGCGGATAAGACGCATCCCGACTTTGAGCACGCAATTTGAAAAAAAAAAAAAAATCGGGTCCGTATAAAGTTTCAACACATATACACATGTATGGGACTATATATACAGTCAACAACAAAATAAATGGCTTTGATAGCCTGACACAATTGATGTACCAGTAATACGATCTCAATCACATCACCAGCATACTTAACCCGAACTAAAAAAGCCCCAGGAGTAGTATTTGTCCGCGAGACAACTCAAAGAAACCGCTGATCAAATGGCTTAAACTAGAAAACTCCGTTTGATGGAGACTGCCATTGATTCTAATATCAGCTCTGGCCACAAGCTGGCGCTAGTACACAAAGATCGTTCTTTGTCATAGAGTGTCTCAATGTAGCTCTATGTTCTTTGTGTACTAGCGCCAGCTTGTGGCCAGAGCTGATAACAGAATCAATCGCAGTCTCCATCAAACGGAGTTTTCTAGTTTAAGCCTTTTGATCAGCGGTTTCTTTGAGTTGTCTCGCGGACAAATACTACTCCTGGGGATTTTTTAGTTCCAGTTAAGTATGCTGGTGATGTGATTGAGATCGTATTACCGGTACAACAATTGTATCGGGCTATCAAAGCCATCCACTTTTTTTAATGTCACACAATGCATAGTCCCATACAGGTGTATACGTGTTGGTTTGAAAGACCTGATTTTTGCTAACGCCGTGTATAAGACGCACCTGGACTTTGGCGTGATTTTCAAGGGAAGAAACATGCGTCTTATACACCGAAAAATACGGTACCAAAGATAAAATATTTTAGGGGCATTGTATCTTTGGGGAGATAAAAATTTTATCTGTGTGGATTTTCGAAATCGCCCCCCCCCCCCCCCCCCCCAGTATGCGATCTGGCTTGTGCACTCAAGATACTGAGCAGCGCATTTTCCGCGTAATCTACTGGACGGACAATAGACGGGAGGTTATGAATAATCTTACGATGCCTTATACGGCACAGTTATGATACACCCTTTTGGTTTCTGCAGTTCCATGCAAAATTTGACCTCCTAACCCAGACTCGGTTCACAAAGCAGGAAAAGCTAACCTTGAGAAATGGGTTTAAAGGGGACCACTGGGCATTACAAATCTAATGTTTTGTTGTTTTGTTACTACAATTGAATATCATCGTAGTGTTGTGGAGGTCTGATATGTTTCTGTAATTTGAGAACAATGCGTTTAATTAATACTGCGGGACATAGCTGTTCTCAATGTTTCGCTTGCCACTTTGATTGCAGATCTGCTAGATCAATACGCATTTGTTATTATTGTACCCAGGCAAGCAATTTATCTGAGAGGAAACGATAGTGAGCACACAAACTATTTTTTCGATTTTCTGGCCTCGATATATTGCAATTGTGATCAATTAGAGTATTGTTAGGTGGTATGGTTGTTGGAACTGAAACGTGATTGAAAATGATTCCCTAGCAATGTAGAAATAAACTCAGGATCTCAAACTTGTTTTGTATGTTCATTTGAGAGATATCTTTGATGTAAAAAGAGGTAAATCTCTGCCCGGTGGTAACCTTTTAACTCTCATTACTCGCAGAGCTCTTCGTAAGGCGCTGCCCTTCCCCTTGGATGCGGTGACCCAACTCCACGGCTGGTGGCACATTCTGGCAGGCACCAGCACGCACTGCTTCATCGTCCTTACGTAAGCGCGAGGTGTTTTGACAAAGAATATCGAATTTGCAGGGTTCATGACATTCTCTCAATTATTATTGTATTAAGCCTATTAATACTTAATAAGATTTTTACAACTGATGAAAATATTGTTATAAGAACTTTACTCAGAATATAGGAACTTAAAACTAACTTTCAGTGGAATCATACTGACCACTACATTCCAAATGAATGTATTGATAGGTTATCTAAACACACAAAAAAGTCCCCCCTAAGCAAAATAGTATAACTTTTGATCAAAAAGGTTTCGAGCAATGTAATTTGGCAAGAATGTTTTTTAACTTATTGACTCATTTCCGTTTCGAAAATCACATTAATCCACCCAGTCATAGATGAGTGAGCACACATCAAAGGCAAAATTGTCACTTTTACTTTTACTTTTTTGTTGTGTTTATGAAAGAAAAGGTACTGGCTTTAGAAGTTTCAATGAAGCAAGAAAACTGTTGTCATTATCCTGGGCCCCTTAACATAAAGGTCTGCAATCAATCACAAAATGGCAATGGACAATCAACACCATTGTTACATGTGCTCTTTGTTCAAAAGACTGACCAGTAATCAATCAGAATTCGTCTTTCAAATTTGCGATTGATTATGTTACGGGGCCCTGGTCTCCTTATCAACCACAAGGAAAGCACAGAAGGGGAAAGAAGGGTTAGCTATTCACTGATGCATTATGGGATACAGTATGAGTACAGTTTTTGAAGTAAAACCTACAGAGGGATAGCCAATTTATTGTCTCTTTTATTTTTGTCTTTGCAGATGTCACTTCAGGTCAAGCTACCTCCGTCAAAAAACGGAACTGCGGGTAAGCACAGTATGTTTTTGAGTTTAAAGAACCAATACTTCCCTTTATGTGTGTGTTCTATCATTTTAATAATTTTAACTCATTCTTTACTGAGCTGGCATAATTACAGGCCAGCTTTTCTCCATTTAGCTTCAAAGCAGCATGACACCTGTCTAATCTACTGTATGGACATGAGATGACAAGCTATGATTTTAAACTCCAAATTCCTATTAAATGTGGTGCAATTAAGCCACACCCCTTTGATAACTGCTGTTCCAAGTTTTACATTGTAACTGGACAGAGCATTGTTTTAATAAAATAGCTAAACGTGAAAGGTAATGGAGAGTAGGGTAAAGACTATCAGGCCCGAGAGCAATGCAGAGCTGTTCTACCATGTCCGCAGGCTCCATTCTCAGTTTATTACAGGATCATGTTAAGCGGCTATCTGAAAACTCATTTAATTGTGAAATCAAATGAGATGTTCAGGTTTGAAACTCGACTATGAGCACAGGTTCCATTCTCATTTTATTTCAGGATCGTATTAGAGGGATACCAGTCGTCCACCCTGTAATAAAGTTGGGTTCAATAAGAGCAGAAACATGAGAGAAGCATATCAAATTGGTCAAAGGATAAGAAAGTTGTGATCTTTATAGTTTTGATTTTGTGATGTCACATGCAAAGTGCTCTCCCATATGTTATGTACATTTTTTTGGGTGAAAATGTGCATTTCTCAAAAGGATATGCATCATATTACTTGTTCATTTGATACATCATTAGAAACACGTTTTCATTCACTTACTCCAATGAAAACAAAAATACATTCCTTCATCAAAAACAGGAAAAAGGGCAATTTAAGGGATCATAAAATACACAACGTATGGGAGAGTACCTCACACGTGACGTCACAAGATTTAAATTTCAAAAGATCATAACTTCTTTATCCTGTGTCAGATTTCCGTCAAACCTTAACTAACCTGTTTTCTTCATGTTTCTGCTTTTTTCAAACCAAATTAACTTCAGGATGAACTATCCCTTCAAGGAATTCTCTCAAAACTATTTAGTTGGGTAATCAAATTAGATGTTTATGTTTGAAACTTTCAGAATTTGATCTTCACTCTTGCTCTTGTTCTTCCGTTTTCTCCCTTTTTCTGTACAGTACACTGCTGGGTTGATTCCATTTGTTCACCATCCATTTGGGGCCCACGAAGTGAACCACAACTTGTAGTAGAGAGAAAAGAAATTTAAAACCACCCCACCCAGTCATCTCAGATTGTGAAACCAACTTTCAAAATGATTCCGTAAATTCATCATTCTCAGAATTGTCTTCACCTACCATTCCTTGCAGGGTGTGAAAGTGCTTTAGATATAACATTTGTTTTGTTATACCTTACCTTGGGTCACAAATATTTTATCGGTTAGTTTGCATTTCTAATAATTGGCCTTCTTTTTATACTTGTATAGTCTTGTTGCGTATTATGCAATAGGTTACAGGGTTGTAAAATCACAAAAATGACCAAAATAACCAAAGTGAGCTCTATGCATATGTGTGTGTGTGTGTGTGTGTGTGTGTGTGTGTGTGTGTGTGTGTGAGTGGGTGTGGATGTGTGTATGTGTGTGTGTGTGTTTGTGTGTGTTTGTCTATTTCAAAGTATTCCAAAGTAAAAAGAAATGCCTCAATGTGCAACTCATAACAAGTGCACAACAGAAAAAAATACACTTGGGCTCTCAGAGATGTTGCCCCTATGAATACCATAAGAGACCCTGGAAAAAATCCTAATAGGGTATGATACAAAACGTAGGTCCGGGTGTCTTTTTATGAAATCATACGCAGTAAAAACTTTGAATTTTTTCCCTGGTGCACTATTCATTTTATGAGGAAAGTAAGCCCTTTGCAAGATGAGAAGTATAAATATAAAATGTCCTCTTTTTTTAAGCTATTTTCATCTCATTGTGTGCCAACTCAGGTGAGAAGCCAATAAACATATTTGTGCTTTTAAAGAGAATGCAATTATTTCGTCAAAGGAGGAAAAAGGTATATTGTGATACATTAATAATCATGTCACAACAGCAATTTGTAGTATGATAGTTGAACATTGTCAGAACCCACAGCCCACTAGTGTATTCAACTTTCGAGTGTATAAGAGATAACACTGACATTGCTTGCAATAATGCTAGATGAAATTTTTTACATTGAAGGTGATATTATTTTGAGTGATATGCCAGATTGATACATGATTTAATGTATGAATAAATACAATTTATATGCTTGGTTCATATTGGAAACCAGTGGTCAAATGTATTTCAGAAATGTTGAGAAGTATATGTGGGATGTATACAGTATGCATTACAGAATAATGTTTTCCTGATGATTTCTCTCACATGAGAATGACAGGTGCTGTATACATTTATTATTTGACCTACTGTACTTGTATTAACATTTTTCAACTTAGATTTCTTGTCCTCCTCAGGAATTTTCATGTGTGAAAATGATATGGAAATCAGGAATTATCAAATTAACATGTGCTGCAATACTCCAACCTCTAAGAAATGATTGAAAGATTTTCATTTCTGACAAATGCTGTTTCACATTGATTTCTGTAACATGTGAATGATATACAGTAACATATATGCACATTTGTGTTTGGTATTATGATATGCGGTGGCAATTTTTTTATATATTTCTCAGAAACTTTGATAAAGTCTTTCATTTCCGGTGTATTTCTGCTTCCCAGATGATTTCTCATCAGAGAATGATGTGCAGGTTTATAAAAGTTAACATGCTGCAATAATTACAGATATTGCACCATTTAGTAAGTGTAGTAGAGTATATGTTCATGTCGCAATGCCTTTACATGGAAAGCTGTTTCAACATAATGTAAGTGATATATGAAACTCAAGTTTTTGTCTCGCCTGAACGAAGTTCGGTAGAGACCTAGTGATCACTTTTCCTGTTGGTCTGTTGGTCTGTTACCAAAATGTTTAAGTTTTCATTTCTTTATTTCTGCATCAATTGTGATCACACTTGGTACAAATGATCCTTGGGTAATACCACGTGTGTCATCATGAGGATGATGGGGTCAATGGTCATCTAGGGGTCAAAAGGTCTGATGATAGGAGGCCATGTGCATCATTTTTCTCAAAGTTTTTTGTCTTGCCTGAACGAAGTTTGGTAGAGACCTAGTAATCACTTTTCCTGTTAGTCTGTTGGTCTGTTTGTCTGTTGGTCTGTTACAAAAATGTTTAAGTTTTTCTTTAACTTGCTTTCATTTCTTTATTTCTGCATCAATTGCGATCAAACTTGGTACAAATGATCCTTGGGTAATACCACATGTGTCTCCATGAGGATGATGGGGTCAAAGGTCATCTAGGGGTCAAAAAGTCAAATGATATGAGGCCGTGTGCATCATTTTTCTCAAAGTTTTTGTTTGAAATGCTCTCATTTCTTTATTTCTGCATCAGTTGTGATCACACTTGGTGCAAATGATCCTTGGGTAATGCCACGTGTGTTGATGAGGATGATGATGTCAAAGGTCACCTCGGCACCATTTTAAATATTTGAAAAAAAACTTAGCACTATTTATCGATTGCGAAATCAGGCGAGACTCGTTGTGCGAACCACCTTGTCTTTGTCAGCATAGTTTGTTTTGTACCAGGCAAATTTTTGAAATCACTTTTTGTATTTTTTTGTTCAACATTTCTTTATCATGATATGTGTCATCTATAATGACATTCCATGTTTTGTCTGAGTTGATATTTTGTAACAGAAAGTCCTCTGTAAAGCTTTGATGTATAGCTTTTATTCAATTTGTAGAATGTGATGCAATATAATCTAATCATCTTGATTTTTATCTTTTGTCTTTCTTATGATCATACTGAATTAAATTATAATATATACTATACTGTGTAGATATTTTGATACATATTAATTCTCTAATGAATTTATCAAATTGCTGTACTCTTTGTTTATTTGTTTTTTGTTTGCTGCAAGATTAGATAAAACCAAAGTGAATTATTATACGGTGATATATTGTAGTTCTGGTAGATGTTCCCTGTAAGTGTTTGTTTTTTCACTTTAAATCTAGAATTTGAAGGTATGGGACAGAAGTGGTAATTATTTCAAGACCATTAATTTTGACGTGTCAGAACTATTCCAGCTTGATTCTACTTTTGTTGTCAGCTGGGCCATGTTGCCCAAAGTTTTTCAATTATTGTAACTTACCATCAGTGGTAACTACTGTGACAACAGATGCAATGTTGAGAGCTAATTGGCTGTTACCATGGAAGTTACCATTGATGGTAAGTTTCAGTAATTAAAAACCTATAATAGCAACATGTCCCTGGTGTAACTGTATAGGTGCAAATGTCTTTAATGTTTTAACATCCAAGTGTTTATCAACTTGTCAGGCAATGTCCACTTCTTCATCTACCTTGAATCATTGTAAAAGTGAAACAGTAGTAATGAACAATGTGTATATGCTGCATTTTGAGAGTACAGTAATAGTAAGTCTTTCATGATTTGCAGACCCTGATTTAATTGATAATTTGTGAAGTGATGTTTGTTTAATGTTGTGTTGGTTTGACAATGTCACAACGACGCTTGATTCATGTGAAACTGAGTGACTGTGTGATGATCAACACACTAAGTAGACATCGAGTGTGAATTTTACTGTCGTGTTCATGAATAAATTGGCGATATGTAACACAGAACATGGAAATCTAGTTTTCTTCTTAATGTCTTGTTTGTGCGTGTGAGTCTGTGTGTGTGTGGGGGGGGTGTGAGAGAGAGAGGGAGAGAGAGAGAGAGAGAGAGAGAGATAGGGGGTGGAGGGAGAGAGGGGAGGGAGGGAGAGAGATTGGAATGGAGAGAGGGAGGGAGGGAAAGAGAGAGAGAGAGAAGGGAGACTTGGGGCCATTATTTCCATTTTGCATTCTATTAGGTGAATATTTTCTATTTCGTCTAACATTTCAACCTTCAAATTACAAATTACACGTTAGAGTATAAATGATTGTTCATTCTATATGTCTGTATATTGAAAAGGCACAGTTATATATGGTGAATACTAGTTATGTTTCTTTTCCGTCATATAATGATTAGGCAAACTCACCGCGGCTTTAAACAATATGAGCAAGAAAATGAATGCGTGTTGAAACAACGATTGGTATTTTGAATTCCATAACTGCTATAAGCCCATGAAGAGACCCACGTCAAAATTTCGGCTCGGTTTTTCAGAATACCACTCAGAAAAAGAAAGGGAAATGAGAAGAACGTGATACGGGGGTTGTTAAAAGAATAAATGCAAAGGGATGGAGAATTGGGGTGGGGTGGGGGGGGGGCTTCGGGAGGAAGGGGGTGGAGGTGTCAAAGGATGAAAAGGGAATCGCATTGAAAGGAAGGGGTGCTGAGTTAACGGCAAATGCAGGTTTTGCTCATTTTTATGCGAGGATGACTGTGTTCCGTGTCTTTGGCACAACGGTTTGGCATTGGACAAAACTGTTTTTTTTTTTCTTTTAAAGTCGCATGCGCGCACCAAGAAATAAAATTCAGAACAAAAATATTTTAAGAGCATTAAATTCAATGTGTTATTCTATATGTTATCAAAAGTTGCACAGCCCTTCAATATAGCTTTAACACTTTAACCACCACCCATGCATAATTCGTATTCCGTTCACAAAAGCCATATAGAGCCGTTGTTTCTATAAGCGCATCATGGTCGGGTAAAGGTTAAATCGGGGTTAAATATTTATTTGTGAATAGACCGGTTTGCTAACATATTCAAATTTTATGCATAACAGTTTAACAAAGGTTGCCCCTGACAACCGGAAAGCTTGCCAAGTGCTGAAATAGATACTGGTTAATGGAATAACTCGTTACTAGGCCGGAGGAAAGAAATATCCATAAATTTGACTAACCGGTCTATTGAGCCGGGAAATACCGCTTCCTTATATTGTCCCCACTGCTAGAGGGCAGCAGAGTGTTTTTGATTTGATTAGAAAACGTCTGGTGTGGTGGAAATGTGCACATTTACACAGTATTCAATATTCGTGCAATTCCATGCGTACTAGTTTTGTCTGTCAGGATTGGGAAAAACTCAGAACTTCAGAACTTAAATATTTGAAGAATGCTTTATGTAACAAACGCATTATTGCTGCATGTTTCTTAATCTTATAAATCTAAGTGCAATATCATCACGCAATATCCCCCCCCCCCCACACCATCACTAAACAAACGATCTACCTAATTCCTCTTTCCTCCCCCTCCCTCTTTCCTCCCCCTCCCTCTTCCCCCCCCCCCCCCCCTTCCCCCTTTCCCCTCCCTCCTTCCCCTATACCCTCCCCCGGTCCCCTCCCCCTCCCCTATGTGAAGAAACACAACACGCCTAATTTCGCCTAAGCAGACAATGTATTTTTATTTTATCCTCCATCCTCTCTCATTTGCAATCACCCACCCTCCTAAGTCAAGCCTGAATTTGATGTCGCCTTTTGGATCTTTTACTGTAGACTACGCCTAGTCAATCTTTGTTGATAACAACAATACCAAATCGCTTCAATTACAATGCGGTGAGCTGAAACGTGCACAAATTCACGAAACGATAAGTACGCGGTGCACGTGTGTGTTTTGTGTACATAAAATCTCGATCAGCTGATCGTGTCTATTTTGGTCCCAAACGTACGTATACCGTATCGGAGCGCGGTAATCGAATGGTAACTTAGCCTAGGGTGGAGTAACCTTCATTGATGAATCACGGCACCCCCACCCTTTTCCTATACATAATGGCTCAGCACCAAATATCTGCAGGGTTACGAGGAAATGGAACGAGGGGAGGACTCCGTAAGAAAGCAGTTTGGCGAGCCTTCCGTTGGAAAATAGGGAAAATACGGTAAAAATATAAAGATTTAGAATCTATATTGGATTGCCGTTTTGTTTTGCCTCAGTCCCGTGTGTGGTATATGTTGGGTGCGCGTGCACTGTGTGGAAATGTCGCTGCCGCAGTGTCACTGAAAAAGAAAAATTTTCTAAGTAAGGGGATGACACTTTTTGGCTGTCATTATCGTAGACCTCCTGCATAAAGGAATATCACAAGAAGAAAACTCTCACTTTTGATGTAGGTTCTCTTAGATCTAGGGCCTAGTCGATAGGAACATTTTTTTTAGTCAGATTTAATCATGCAAAAAACAAAACAAAAGCAAAACACTGTTCCATTCAGCTGGCAGCCGTGAACATAACGTTTCACAACATTCCCCCTACCTGCGTCGTAGTAACATGTTATGACATGCAGGTCATATGCATATTGTATGACACTGACATGCAGGCCTCACTGAACAGTACCCTATCCTAACCCTAAGCATAGTCCTATTCTAGCCCAGATATTGAACACTGAAACTTAAAAGTTGTGCTCGCTCAGAGTCTTAATGATGGCCCAAGAGCAAGAGCCAGCGGCCACCTGGAATGCTATCAGCGGCCCAGCTGGCCACACGATAATGACTAATGTATCATCGCTCACAGACTGGGCCACCTAAAAATCCATTTGGCCACCTGGATCTCATGTCATGCTCTGATAGTGGCCATGCTGTGATGGCAACTTCAAAAAAGTTAAGAGCAAGCGCTGGTCCGAAGTGAGATAGACAGTGGTTTGTCAGATACAGCTAGATAATAATCTAACTCATGAGTCATGATGGGAATTTTCCACATCATACAAATTGTAGGCCCTACTTTTTTTAAGGCTTTTAGCAAAAGGCATTGTCTCCTTATTGATTATTAGTCATTTCACATTCAAGCAATTTTTTTTATTCAAAAACAAATCCTGACATCCCGGAAGTCACAATGTCTAATGAATCTAGGATGTTTCTCTCTTTATTCTATGTTTTGACTTCATAAGACTATAGACACTTATAATCAAAATGTAAATTAAAGAATACTTTCATATTTTATGTCATATTTATGAAGAAACAGAGTTTTTGATGTGACATGTTGACAAAAATTAACCATGAATATTTTAAGTGAAATAACTGTATAGAATCCCATGTATGAACTGCTTGGGTCACTCATAGTCATACTGTGACTTGTGAGGATGTTAGTCAACTGTTTCATCCGTTGAAACCAAATATTACTTGTACATAAACAATACTTCCAGGTATGAAATATCAAACTTGTATCCTGATATTGTGGGTACCTGAACTACATGTAGTTCACTGTTTCATGTTCCAGGGGGACACCAAATATGTTGAAAATAAGCATTAAATATATGACTAATATCCTGACAACTTGGGTGATATTTACAGTTCAGGCTTTCACACAAAAAATATCTCAAAAAGAATCCCTCATTTATTGAATCACCTGGTTTTACCACACATTGTCAGATACAATGTACCAGCATTTGTTATGCAATGACTTCCAAGTTTCAAGGAATGTGCCTCATCTAAGATATGAGAGTACATGTACAGTGTACAGGTTGTTTATAAGGCTAAACACCTCTAACTTCCTTTTATAAATATTATATCTATTCAGTAGCTGATGAATTTCCCCACCACTGCCTCTGAGTTTTGTTTATTTTTCTTTGATTTGTTTTGATTTTCAGTCTGGAACGAGGCAACAGAGTGTGGGAGCGTCCTGCAAGTTTCCAAATGTAAGAGCTATTTTTATTGTTCATGGGTGTGCTTATCAACTCTTTTCTGGCCTTTAATCAGTGTTTTGAAACATGATTGGAAATGCTGATTGTAAAGTTCTATAGTAAATTAAGAAAGGTAACCTCTGTGTATAGGTGCATTCATGAATTTTGTCAAGTAGAAATTCATCATGTTTTAAATGCAAATGTATTCATTTTTAGAAATGCTGATTCAAAGTTTAGATGGTTCATAAACACTGCCAAAGTCTGTTACGGCCCTGTCACATATTTATTGACTCTCTACAAGGAGTTCAATCGAAGTTATTCAGAGAATTGAACAAGGACTCCTGGGGGGCATTTCATAACAGTTGTCAGCACTGACAAGTTGTTTTTCTCTGACAGTTACCATTGTAACAGTCAAAGGCAAGTGCCTCTCAGCCAATCAAAGCTGAAGATTTCACTGAAATTGTCAGCACTGA
The DNA here is from genome assembly GCA_963669155.1 of Arbacia lixula. Taxonomy (NCBI): domain Eukaryota; kingdom Metazoa; phylum Echinodermata; class Echinoidea; order Arbacioida; family Arbaciidae; genus Arbacia; species Arbacia lixula. The sequence goes on along the minus strand of OZ022590.1, from coordinate 11,184,918 downwards.
CTATTTAGTCAGTGCTGACAACTTTCATGAAATGCCCCCTAACTTGATAGTGATTGTAACTTCGTTTTTTCCAGAAAAGATCTGTGTACACCTCACTAGCGCATGTTTATTAATCTTTTCATTTTGTTTGTAAATGCCATCTGTCAAGCTCATCTACCGATAGTTGTGTGTACAACATCACACAGATAGCTTGATAATGGTTTGATGACAGGGCAGTCAATTTCCCTGAAACAGTCAACTAACAGCTTTAGTCATTTTCAGTTCCATTTCTTCACAATGGAACTGATTGATGACATGTCATATGTCCTTTATATTTATTTCATGGCCTGAAGAACTATTTCATACCCCACAGTTTTGGAAGAATAATGGTTGCAGGTGATAATTCAAACTTAAAAATAAGAGTCTAGTACCCACAAGACGAGTCACTCTTTCATTCCCCTCTCCGTCCATCCAAAATGTTTCAGCGAGTTGGAGAAGGAATTGAGAATGATTAGTCTACTGTGGCTAGGCCCATTTATGGAATATTATAATTAGATTGAAACTACCCAACAGCCTGGAACCAAGGCTATACCGGAGCTCTAATGAAGTTAGGTTTGTACACTCCAGCTCAAAGGAATTGGCATAGGGAAAGGTAAAGGGAAGGGGCTGCAGTTTTGAACCGCGGTATATTTTGTCCAGTTGAGCATGAAACATGATGCTTTTTAGGCTATATAAGCATCATGTTTCATGCTGAACTGGACAAAGTATATTGCGGCTTAAAACTGCGGCTCCTTCCCTTTCTTCCCTTTCCCTTTCCCTATGCCAATTCCTTTGAGCTGGAGTGTACATACAAGCATGCAAGAAATTTGTAATATTTACAGAAATGCCTTTTAACCTCATAACACTGATGCACTGATGAGTAACAATACAAACACATCCATCATAAATTGTAATGAAATGCTATTTTGCCATGGGAGTATAAGCTTTATGTTTTGAAGGGAGTTATTTTTTTCAAACTCTCAAATGGTGTTTACAAATGTTGATATCAGGAAACAAGGACAAAGGTCACTTCTTGTTTGACGTGAAATAGATTTCCAGACTTCATGTCAATAAATAGCAATGCTAGTCTGCAGTTTCCTAGAATATAAATGTGCTATTATTTTTAAATTTTCCTGAAGCTGTTGGTCAAAAATACTTCTATTGGGCTTGGAAGAGATTGGAGTTTACATCCAGAAATTGAATACTCTGGCATTCTAGACACAATACCTTTTGTTCTGATGTCCGGTTCAAGTACAGTCAAACTAAAACTGATTTTAGATGTTGACACCATAATAGTATGATTAAAAAAGGTACTTTGCAAGTGCTAGGTACCATGTGTCAAGTAGTGACATAATTTCATATTATCTTTCAATTTTCTCATTTTTCCACTAATTGACAGGATTACCATAATCAGCTACTTGTAAGCTGTTTTTCACAGGGGTCCAACAGTGGCATATTTCCACTATAGATTTATATGTTGTTCTTCTAGTTTATGCAATGTCTCTAAGGATTATATTTTGCCTGCAAAAGGGATACATTGCATTAGCCTGAAGTTGAAAAAATGCTTTTGGAACTAGAATGTGCGTGGTCCGCAATGCGATGACAGATCTGGCAAAGACCCATTGTTGGCCAACGTTGGTCAATGCTGACCAATGTTGGTCATACATTGTTGATCTTTGATGTTGGCCAAATATATTTGACCAATGTTGACCAATGTTGGTCCAGAGCATGTGCTGGCTCTATCCACGCTATATGCATACATGGACTATTGTGCTGGTGTGATCATGTGACAAGTTCCGGAATGCGGTTAGACTACAAAATATTTTAGACATTTTACGCTGGTTACAAAATATTCCCTAGTTCTAGGACGTTACAATATTTTTGGTTATATTCCTATAGTCCCATAGACTGCCCTTATTAAGTGTGTTAATTTGTCTGCTTTCATTTTGGCTTAAAAGAAAGATATATCATATATCCCACAGTTTTCACAATTTCTGAAGAAAACGTCTCGCAGGATTGCAGCTTTAGCCTGCCCAGATCCCTCCCTTACACCCATAATCTTTCCCCACGTAATTGTCACAACGAATCATTGGCGTAGAGTGCCTAAATTATCTTAATCAAATTGTTATTTAATCAGGCAATTTCCTGGATCACCAATCGCCCATATCCCCTCGAAATAAATCAGTCGGATCCGAGCGGGTGCGTTCCCACCCTGATACACTCTCTCAACTAGGAACATTCCCACTGAAGGGGGAGTTCATACTGCCAGACTTTCTCAGGTGTTTGAAGTAGAGTTTTGTCATTCAGTTGTGTTTTGATGTTACATACTTATCCTTTTTGTACTCATATTTTGTGTGGCTTGTTCTTTCTTGTCATTTATTTATAATATTTGTCCTCTCATCTGTTTCTCTAGATGTATTTCATTTTCTTTGTTGTAATGATGCATAAGGTTTTCATTTTATCTTCCATTTTCTTTTGTCTTCTTTCTCTGAATTTTTTTCTGTTCTGTATCTCATTGTTTTCTTCACCTCTCTCCTCCTCCTGTTGTTCTGTTTTATACTAGTCCTACTTCTACTCCATTGTCTTCATATTTGTCAAAATTTTCTTCTTTCTTTTTCTTTTCTTCTCTTCTCCTTTTTGTTCCCATTCTCCCTCCCCTTTCCCATTGCAAAGTCTTGAATAGAATATGATCTTTTCTTCATTACCACTTAAATGGTTCCATATCTTCAGTCCCATCATTCTTTGTTTTAATTTGTAAAACATGGTGACACATCACATGACGTATTGCAGTGTGAATACAGCCAGTATCGTAAGCGTTTAAGATTCTGTTGCAAGCTCGTTTAAGGCCAGTGGGTGGGACTCCTATCAAAAGTAGGTCAGAATACTAGGGTGTGATGAAAACATCCTTCAAGCTGACACCAGGGGCAAAGGGTGTGTGTATGTGGGGGGGGGGGGGGGGGGTGGGTGGGTGGAGGGGGGTTAGTCTCCCCCCCCCCCCCCCCCCCTTGCCCATTCCCTTAACCCACATTTTATTAAGGTATTGATTTGAATTTGAAATCTTCACCAATTTGTGTTATAAGGACATGATGAACTGAATAGTAATGGGTGAATATATGGGGGGGGGGGGGGGGGTGAAGGGGGGTTAGTCTCCCCCCCCCCCCCCTTGCCCATTCCCTTAACCCACATTTTATTAAGGTATTGACTTGAATTTGAAATCTTCACCAATTTGCATTATAAGGACATGATGAACTGAATAGTAATGGGTGAATATGTTCTCCTTGTTTCTTTGGAGGAACATTTTAAAGTTTAAATAAAATGGAAAATAGCTAGAATAATATATTAAGTTTATACATTGCAAAATAAAAACTGTTTCCCTCATAGTCCTGTATTTGACATCTTGACTGATTTGTGTTGTATTTCCAGAATTAACTGAAGGGTGATGGGTGAATATGTACTCCGTTTTTCCTCTGAGAAGTGTCTCAGTAATAACATTAAACAAAACAAGTCTAAACTGTTCAAAATGCAAGCTGTTTTTTCGTCACAGTCCTGTGAAAGTTAATGGGATAAAAGTTTTTGAACTTTATTGTCAGATACTAAAAGAGTGGTGTAAAAGCATGATAATATTTAAGTTAAGATTGGCACTTAGGGGAATTAGACTTGTATTTCTTTCCTCCATTTCCTTTTCTTGGAGAGTGGATAGGTGTGCCACTTAATGATATCATTTCATTAATTGCGATGCGATGGATGAAGCATTCACATCTCTAGACTCCTCGTAGGAGAAGGGCCTTTGGCAATGCGACTCCCAGTGCAACATATTTTTACATTGACCTCAGTGGAAAAAGTGGATTAATAGCTATAGCTCAGGAGGACTGTTGTCTCTCTCAATTTTGCGTCAGGATATCAATGATCCTAAGCTATGATATTTTTGACACACCCCTCCACGACACCAACACGCTCGATACACCAATCATAGCGCGGGTCGTCAGGCACTGAGGGGTGTGGATTTAATTGGGGGTAATCTAGTTTAGCCAACTTTCTCGCTGTCTTTAAGGGTGGATATTTTGAGCAGGAAGACGTAAAAATGTCTCCACCCTACACCATATTTTGTCATTTAGTATTCCCCATTAGCAAGGGCTAAACGCCCGCTTGTAAAATATGGCTTGACTAACTACTGTCCTAGAAGCGCTGATGAGTTCATATAGTGCTTCTCACCCCTCTCCGTGTTCTGTGTCCCTCACCCTCTCTATACTTCCCCTTTCCTAGCGCTGACAGCTCCCCACCCCTTTTGTATTTTCACCCCCCCCCCCCCCCCTCCATTGATGTACATCTTGTATCACTTTCCCCCTATATGATTTGTGTTTGTCTGTTTCTCTTCTCTCTCTCTCTCTCTCTCTCTCTCTCTCTCTCTCTCTCTCTCTCTCTCTCTCTCTCTATCTATCTCTCTCTATATATATATATCTCTCCCCCCCTCTCTCTCTCTCTCTCTCTCTCTCTCTCTCTCTCTCTCTCTTTCAGTATCTCTGTCATTCCTTCTCTTTTCCTGTGCCTCTTGTGTGTGCCTCTTCATTTCTTCTTTACCCTTTGCTTTCCATTACTTTTTCTATCTTCTCTCTCACCCTCTTTCTCTCTCTCACTTTCTCACTCTTCTTACCCTCTCTCTCTCCCTTTTGGTGTCTTTCTCATTTCTTCTCTTCCCCTGTTTCTCTTGTACACACCTCATTATCTCTTGTCTCCCCCTCTCTTCTCTCCACCTTCTTTGTCTTTTTCTCTCATTCTTGCTTTTGATCCTACCCCCCCCCCCCCCCCCGTCCATCCAATGAAAAAAAAAATCGTTGTCTGTTGCTCTCCTTTCCTCTCTATCTTTTCATTTCATTCATTTTGTAAGGGTACTGCATTCTTGGCAATTTCTACAACTTGATGGTTTTATGCAACATCCAGTATATTGTCTTTTTGTGTGAGTTAACGCATTATTTGTCATTCATTCATTCCTCTTTCATCACGTTTTAAATTTTAAGTACATGTTCCATTCATATAATTGCCAATCTTCCCCTCACACCCCCCTACCCAACCCCTCTTCCCACCCCACCTTATACAACCCACCTCACATCTTCCCCATTCCTCTATTCATCTCACATCTGTGTGACCCTCTTTCCTTCTCATTTCCGTGCAGTAAAAATAAGAAGAACTATGCCACTCCTTAAAATGCAGTCAAAAAGTGCTTTCACCCTCTGCCCTTCCTATTTTCTCCTTCTCCCGACGACCCCACTCCACCCTACCCTTCCCATAAAATGCCCTATCCCTCATTTTACAATATCGTATATATTCTCCAATTCAATCACAAAAGGGCCTTTCCCTTTTTCTCCCCATCTTCTCTATATCTACTTCTCCACCTATCTCCATCCACCCTCTTCTCTTATAGTATGCATTATTTATATGCATTAACCTAGCTTCTGGGCTGCGAGGCATTTCTAAACGAAACTGTTTAATAAAAGGGTCTGGCTGAAGTAGACTAATCATTCTCGATTTCCTCTCCAACCTCTTGGACTGAGGAGAGCGCAGAACGATACAGTGACTAGTCTTAGATTACTAGACTCTGTTTGTCAGTTGAGATAAAAAAAAAAGTACAACAACCTGGAAGCCAAGCTCTGTAGTCAGTATGCATGTTTCCATGAATTCCATCTAAATGTTTGACATAGTTGCTCATCTCCATTCTCACCCCCTACAATGCACTGCTCCCTAGCTTGTGCATTGTTCCTTCGCACGATCTGTTACAAATCTAACCTCTACATCTTCCCCAACCCTTTATTCATACATCATCTTAAAGAAGGCAGTCACACAGTTAGCCCTGCACCATCTCCTTCTTTTGTCTGTTTACCCCCTCCCCTCACTACCTTTCATATACGCTATATAAATGTATAGTCAGTTAAACAAATAAAAGCACCGTTTGATTGTCTATCCTCCCTCATTCATCCATCATGTCCATCACTATCATTATTTCTTAAAGAAAGTACCCTCACTTCACCCTACTCCTTCCTTTGTTCTAATCATCCCCCCTACCACCCCCCTCCCCCACCCACCCACACCCATTCCATCTGTACTCATGTTTACCCCTCTCTCCCTTCTCACTCCTCCATTATGTACCCAAAAATGTTAAGAAGAAGATTACTCAAAGATCTCTCCCCCACCTCCTTCTGTCCTTATGAACCCCCCCCCCACCCCATCTGTCACCCATCATGTGCTCCATATTAAGAAGTAGTAGCCTTATAACATTCTCTCCACCCCTCATCTCTTTATGTTTACCCCCCCCCCCCACGCCCACAATATCAAGATGATCCCTCACCTCAGAGCACCGTACATCACTCCCCCTCCTGTTACCATCCCCCTCTCTCTCCCTCCATCAGTCACCCATCATATGCATCATATCTTTAAGAAGATCATTTGCAGCTCTCTCACCCCCCCCCCCCCCTCCCCCACCCCCAACTTCGTCTTCCTGAGGGACGGTCATTATGCATTATATCTTTAAGAAGAAGATCACTTAATGCTCTCTCACCCTTTCCACCCTTCCCCCCACCCCCACCTTCCTCTCCCTCAGTCACCCATCATGCATCATATATTTAAGAAGATCATTTGAAGCTCTCTCACCCCCCTCCCCCATCCCCAACTTCATCTCCCTGAGTGACAGTCATTATGCATCATATCTGTAAGAAACTCACCCGAAGCTCTCACCCCCCCCCCCCCCCCAGCTTCCTAACTATCCCTCAGTCACCCATCATGCATCATATATTTAACCCGTTGTGTTGCCAGATGAACTGCTGCCCTATGGGATTTGTGTGCATTACCTGTTAGCAAGCACACACACATGGCACGCAAAGAGTTAAGAAGAAGATAACTTGAAGCTCTCTCAACCTTCCCCGCCCCCACCCCCACCCCCTCTCAGTCATGCATCATGTGCATCATATCTTCAAGAAGTCAATCAAACAAAGTGCCCCCTCCTCTTTCCTCTTCCTCTGCCCAATAGAGGGAACCTCCCTTCCGTGCCACTCTCTTTCCCCCAACCATCGCTCAATTTCCCCCCCTACCCAATGTAATGATCCAGATAATCCTCTCGCCCGCGAACAAATTTGACTCATATATTAATTGAAAACATTTCGTTCTAATTTCTCCTCGATTCTCATATTATGGTTGTGTGGCGCAGAAATGAATACAAACTTAATTGGTCACGAAGCGTGACTTTGTGTGTGAGCTTTGTCATAATTTGACTCTTGGGATTCTAGAATTAAAGGCAGATTGGTTGGCACACACATCAATTTCATAATTCATTTTAACTCATTACATACCAGAGAGAATGGCCCTCTGTGTGATCTTTGTATGATTGTACCAAAATGCAATGATGGCACTCGGAGAGTTAAGCAAGAATTTCATGAATGTTGCCTATAGATGCTTGAATTGTTGTAAAATTTGCTACAAGACATTGCATTAATGTGTGCATTGGAGATTAGTTAATTATTGGTTTAAAGGTCATTTATCCCTCTTCTAGATTTGTAAAATTAGGAAGATGGATCAGTAGCAATACCTGGCATCAAGAGGAAAGTACCATTTGAAAAACTCACCTCAGAATAGAGAAACTCAACAATTATTTTCAGTGGAATTATATTGACCGTTGTATTTTGATCTGTGTAATATTATCATCAAATTGATTCCATCAGCACAGTATCAGTTATCACATTGTGATTTCCTGTCAACTTTCTGATGATAAATGATGATGCTGGCAGTAGGGATATATCATTGTTCGTTCCAAATTGATTTTGAAGATGATAAAGATGATGAACCTTAGGGGTAAAGTTAAAATGAATCGTTTTAGCATTCATCATTTAAATTCTAAATTTCTATTGCGTTTCACATTTTGCAAAGTGGATCTATGTGCTATGCATCTGGTCCATGCAAAATTTTACAGAATTTGATTTCATCTGCCAAACAGATGCATTATCTTTAAACGCTGCACACGCGTATCAGGACTCGAGAGATGATGTCTATACTCGGAAAAGGGTGTGAAGACAAATTACACGGCCATAATTTGATTATTTCAGAGGACTATGCCTGCTAGTGATGCATACATGTTTATAACACCGAGTAGAAATTGCAATTGTATCCATTTCAACAAGGGCCTGGAGAACAGCCTTTCAAGATTCATTAGTCGAGCCTTCTTGTCTGTTTTCATTTATGTCCAGAAATAGATTTTAAGTTGGATGTATTCCTTACGCAAAAGTGCTGAAATTCAGCATGGATCAGAAGTATACCCTAATGATCATGTATGAAATCTCACAGTCATGGCTTTACGAACCTTGTGCAGGAAAACTGAAAAACGCTCATTCTTTATGTTTGAAACACCCTGTTTCATAGCAACCACAGTCTACATTCATCTACAGTATTGTCCGGTCAGTGATATGCTGCTCGCCTCAACCCATCAATAACCCTGTTCATATACACCGCCTATCTGCGAAAAAGTCGCAACATTTGCAGCAATTTTGCCGATGCATTACCGATAGCTGCGTATATGAACGGGAATCGCTCAAATAATGCGGTATTTGCTTCCTCCTTTTTTGCGCTAGTAATAATACCACAATATTGCGGTAAGTGAATCTTATAAACTGCGTCTGCAAAATAGGTGTAAATGTTGCGCCTTGTGCATCGCGCTCTGGCATGTGGGTTGCTAATCCTACCGCTCGTAGGGCTGAGCGGAACATGTCATCATTGGTTTGGAGAGACTCCAGCTGTCCAAAACACAGCAACATTTCGACTTTTGGGGTGCATATGAACGGTGCTTTTGCAGCTCGCTGGAAACTTGCTAAACCGATGTACATCAGTAATGATAGCGGTATATGGTATATGAAGGGGGTTAATGTGGTGCAGAGAGCTGTGATGTGCACTGTTGCGGTCTGCGGTGTGTAGACTTCAAGAACCACAGAGATTTTCCGGTCATTTGCAAAGTGTTAATGATTTCCTCATTTCATCAATACTTCTCATTTTTCCTTGTATTAAATGCTATTTGGTGAGTTATGTGGTCAATGTTTATACTGTTCCCTAAACATTAGATGGGGCTAGAATAGGTTTGTGAATTAAATTTTATTTGTTTTATGTTTTATATGAAATCATAAATTCTTGTAAAACTGTTAAGTGATATTTCTCATGAGTTTATTTTAAATATGTCAAGCTTTGTGGACATAGACATTCGTCATAAACCTCTATTTGATTTCTTCAAAATTAGTAATGAACTTCAACTCCAACTTCATTTTCCTCTGGTAGTGCTAAGTAAGATTGAAGCTTATCTTTTACTTTTACTTTAATCTGTTTGTATGAACAATTGAACATCTTATGAAATAGTCAAAATAAGCCATTCATGCTTTTATTGTGCAATAACAATGTCCAGCACAAAGTTTACCAATGACAATCTATGTTCATGTAGCTTGTCCCAGACATATATCTGAATGTTGGTCGGGTGGTACCTAAATAGACCTGGCGGGTGTTTCACCAAGCTGTTTGTAAGTTACGAATGACTTTACGAACGACTGGTAATCCCTTCTTGTGCTAAATGCGATACCACACTTTGTTCAGTGAGAATCTGATTTAGCACAAGAAGGGATCACCTGTCGTTTGTAAAGTCGTTTGTAACTTATGAACAGCTTGGTGAAACACCCCCCCCCCCCCTCAAAAAAAAAAAAGTCATAAATGGGTGTCCTACAATCCTTCACACTTACAGCGATATGAATGTAACTACCATAGAACCAGCCTATGAGCTCTGAGCAACAGGTTGTCATGTTACTTACAGTGCAAGTAATGGAAGTTAAAATTGTTGTACAGCTATGCAACGGGGGCCTGCTTTTTTACTCGATTTTAACATACAGTCACAAACAGCTGAGAACACAAAAAGCATAATTTGGAAACTTCACATTAGAATAAACCAAAGTTTTTAAAATGTTATCTGATTTAAACTTTTTTCAAGTCTCAAAGGAAGTTGCATACTAGCAATAATGACGTCTCTAAGCAGTGTTAATGAAGAAGTTACTAGATCTTGATATTGTAGCTGTACACAATACTATCCAATGTTGAATCAAACAAAAGCATTTCTTAACATTGATAAAAAAATACTACACTTTTCCTTTTTTCCCCTTGTTTTCAACAGCTTGGACAATGTGGAAATATTTGTAACTAGTAATTATCATGATCAAATATATAAAGCAAATTATGCATTTGAAACTAAAAGATTCATTAAGATATTCATTTACATGTATGTTGAGAAGGTACATGAACTGATATTCAAAATCTCAAACTGTATTGCTGCTTAAAATCTTAGATAATGCAGAACATTGCCAGTGTACTTGTACAGTACGTTTGTCCCCTATTAATTTCCTCTACTAGCTCCAAGTTTACATGATAGAACTTCTAACTTAATACAAAACATCAGCAATTTATTCCAAATATATTTTGTGTTGATAGTTTTATAATTCTTTACAAAACTTTCAGTAATTGTGCTTGCATAAATTGTGGAAGACTTCTTTTTGCTGATATACATCAATATACAGATGAAATTTTACAAATTCTACTCACCTTATCAAGTTTGTGCATCCCACCCATACATGTCAGAAAACCATATTTGTATATCTTGAGAAATATGTAATTAGCAATAATTCATTGTTGGAAAAATTGAAATAAGAGAAACCAGAAGCGGGAGTTTAAACCGAGGTGGCCAGATTGATGTGTAATTTGTGTGTCCCACCCACATTTTTTTGGGTGGAGTTTCCATACTTAGCTGCTTCCTACGCACTCCCCACTCTCTCTCTCCCTCTCTTTCTCTCTCCCTCTCTCTTTCTTCTCATTGTCGTCGGCGCGTCTCAACTAAACGAGATTGTAAAAGGTTCCTCGCACCGAGCGGCTTGAACAGGGAGCGGCCCTCGCTGGCTGGATCGGTCGCGATGCGTGCCGTGCGGCTGAACACAGAGAGGCGGATAGATGGCTTATGCTGGGGGTAATGATGGGGAGGGATAATCTTTGGGGGGAAAGGGATAAAATAACTTCAATATGGCGACTTGTAATTCCCCAGGATAAATTACTTCTCCTTGCTTTGTTTAGCCTCTCTATGTGGAAATGTGTGCGTGTCGGTGCTGGTGTATGCATGTGTGTGTGCGTGTGTGCGTGTGTGTGTGAGTGCGGACATCTCTCGTCGAGTTCAGATTAATAAGAAAGACGCATCGATGAGGACAGAGAGAGAGAGAGACGGAGAGAGCTGAGTCAATTGCTGTGTTTTTGAGGTCAGGGGAGGAGAACTCGCTTTATATAGCCAAGTATTTAAGGCCCGTTGCAGAATAGCGATCAAGCAGTATGGTTGCCGAGATGAAGGGAGATGGGGTGAGTCGTGTATTCCTATCTTGCTTGCTACCTTTGCTTCTGTCTTTGTTTGCTCAACGAGTTATTTATTTGTTTGCTTGTCAGTCTCCAGCGCACCCCAGTTACACAGATACAGTCGTTGCACAGGGTTAGTTTGTGAAAAACAGCCACAATGGGCATGGACATCTATACATTGTACTTGTCTGACTTTTTGATTTCTATTGTTTTGATATGCTTTGTGAATTATGTTCTTGAAATATCCTATTGAACACAGGAATCTACATTTTGTTTATTTCTTTATGAATATGTTCTTCATTTTTGTATTTCTTCCTTGGTAAAACAGTGACGATATAAACCAACAGGTCCTCATATTGGATGACATTTTATTGACATTTTTAATTTTGTTAATTATTTATTTTATTGGACATGTACTGTGTACATATATCTTTCATTGTAATCTTCTAGCATTTTTATTGCCCCAAGATGGTGTTTATGTGAAGCTATTGTCTGTAAATAAAATATTATGTAGATTTTCTAATACTAGTTACTGATATATGATTACACTACACATACTGTTCATGATTTATTCCAAGAATCAAATGTTTTGCAGAGAGACAGGATGGTACAATCTTTGTTTTGTTGTTATTCTATATGATAATAAGATTAATTGATCAGTCTGTTAGAAAAATAATCACAGAAAAAGAATGAAAGAAAGTTTGTGTATTAGTTCTAAGTATTGTGTCTTTATCATAAACCACGCTGTACAGGGTGAGTCAGGGAAAGTGTTACACTTTCTTACATGCTCATATTAGAAATACAAGAATAAATCATATTTTTTGTACCAGTGTCAGATAGAGCAACTCTTCCAGTCTTATTTGATACTTCATGTGTGGGGAATCAGTAATGAATTTATCGGATAGGAACAAAATAGTGGGTCGGGGTGAAAACCCTTTTGCGCCAATTTCAACAATGTCTTGCATGAGTTGGATTCCACTACCCAATAAGCTTGGTGCAAATGGGTTTGGACACTTTTTCAAGCAATGGCTGTTGTGCACTCAACCATAACAACGACACTGAAGCAAATTTTACCAAGTAACAATGGAATATTTACTCTATCCGTACTTGCTAGAAATTCTCTCTGAATCCCACATTTTCTTTAAAAAAATACTTAATTTAAACAGTGTAACATTTTTTTTAACTCACCCTGTGGAAGCCAGTTCAAGTCCCAGCATGGTCTTCTTTCTCTCTGCTTATTTTCCTGACAGGTTGATTGATCAAGCTAATTACTACAAAGAGTAACAGTGAAAGAAAGATGATGTTCATAATTTGTTGCACTCACACCATGGTGACCTGAATGGGTGGTTAGCTACATTTTATTATACCATGAAAAACAGTGATGATAATGCACATGGGCTCCAATTGATGAGATTTGAGAGTGATTAATGATCATTTTCAATGATGACTAATTGTCATAAACTCATATTTCTGCCTAGTTTTACTAATTTGTCAGAGAATATGAATGCTAATACCATTAAGATACTGTGTATAACTTGTTCAATTAATTTAGTAATTTATTTCTAATACATCATTTTCTCAATGTTGTCAGAGCATAACTCTTTAGTCATTCTTCTGTTCGTTATTCTCAGTCCTTTAACTCTTCTCTGACTTCTCCTTCTTTTCACCATTCTATTCCTTTTTCAGTTTCCTTATCTTCCTTAATATTGTTTCCTACTTATTCTTTTCTTCTCCTCCATCTTCATCACAAATTTTTGTCTTATCAACTACATATAAGTGATAAGTTCATACACAGTAGTTTTTTAGGTCTATTGCCTGTGCTGCTGATGTTGCTCTTCTTATAATGTTTCTTCTTCTTCTTGCTATTTATCTGTTATTTCTCATGTTTTTTTTTTCTTCTTCTTCTGCCTCACTTATATTCTTTTCTTTCCAATGGTACATAGAGATTTTGTTACTAATGTGTTTCTGTGTCCCGCCTAGATAAAACATGCAACTGGCATGCTGGCCAAACACTGCATTGCTGATTTTTCTGTGGCAGAGTGGATGAAAATTACCCAGATATTATGTTTTGGGGCAAATTAAGTTATGCAAATTGGGCCTAGGGTTATGGTAAGGGTCAGTGTTAGATTAAGAATAGGTTTAGGGTAAAGGTCAGGGTTAGGTTTTGTGTTATTTCTAACAATTTATGGGATACAAGATGTGGAATCAAGATGTTTAAGGTGTTTTTATTCCACTACTGTCTCTCTTTCTTCATCTTCTTCTTCCTTTCCTCCTTATCCGTATGTTCCCTTTCATGTTTTTTCTTCTTCTCTTCTTGTTCTTCTCCTCCTCCTTCTTCTTGTTTTTCTTCTTCTCCTTCTTGTAGTTCTTCTTCATCTCTGTCTTCTTCTTCTCCTTTTTCTTCTACTTGTTCTACTTCTTCTCCTTCTCCTTCTTCTTCTTCTTCTTTTTCTACTTCTTCTTCTTCTTCTTCTTCTTCTCCTTTTTCTTCTATTTGTTCTACTTCTTCTTCTTCTCCTTCTTCTCCTTCTTCTTTTCCTTCTTCTCCTTCTTCTTCTTCTTCTCCTTCTTCTTCTTCTTTTTTTTTCTTCTTCTTCTTCTTCTTCTTCTTCTTCTTCTTCTTCTTCTATTTGTTCTACTGCTTCTTCTTCTTCTTTTTCTTCTTCTTCTTCTATTTGTTCTTCTTCTTCTTCTTCCTCTCTTCTTCATCTTCTTTTTCTTCTATCAAATTTGATACCTTCATGAGAGTCTACGTTTTTATATATTATACAATTTTATTATGAAGTATTAGGCAATAACATAAAATCAACAGAACACAAAAAAGTCAAGCATGCATGTATTATATACAGATGTATGAACTTAAAATAGTACCACTAGGAACCAAATTACAATGACAAAAAAGCAACTGATCACATGATGAAATTGATGTTTACAGGAAATTTGCCACGGAAAAAATATCCACAGTTCACGTTTTACCTTCCGGTAAACACATTCTCACTTGTACTAGCTGTATCCAGGTAGGAAGTTGGAAGATGGGTAATTATATCAGGTTGGGGCAATTTGCAAAATGGCAATGGCCAACCAACACCTTTGTTGTTTGCGCATTTTGTTGAAAAGAATGACCAGTAACCAATCAGAATTTGTCTTTCAAATTTGCAATTGATCGCAAACCTTTGTGTTACAGGGCCCCGAACTGACAAACTATCATGTTGACCCCATAAAAAGCATGTCCATCTAAACACAACAAAAAAAGTAAGTCCCTTACTAAGCAAAACAGCATAACTTTTTATCGGAGAGGCTTTGGGCAAAATAATTTGGCAGGGTTGTTTCTCAACTTATTGACTAACTTCTGTGTAAAAATTACATTAATCCAATTAGTCATGCATGAGTGGGCACATTTTTAAGGCAAAAATGTCACTTTTCAAAAGTTACAAGGGTAATTTTTAGATTCTGTCATCAGAATTTTTGATGAATTCCATTTCAGGTGCATAATTTATGTCCTTTCATTGTATTTCGTCCATCTCTCTAAGCAATTACACCTATCCCGACACCAAACGCAGTGTTCCGGTTGAGTGAGTACTGTTTAACAAATAATCAAAAATACAATACAAAAATACAAAAAGTTTGAAACTTTTAAAAACCCTTTATTTTTGTGAAAAAATAAAACTCTTAATATTTTGTCAAAGATGCAACATGACCTCTTATGTAAATATAGGAACTTAATTTCGTGTCATTGTTGAGTGAATATACTTTAAAAATCGCACAAGAAATGCCAAAATGTATTGTTTAAACGACATTAACAATTGCCATTGTGACTTTGGAAAAATGACATTTCTGCCTTTAAAATGTGCTCACTCATGCATGACTAATTGGAATAATGTGATTTCTACACATAAGTTAGCCAATACGTTAAGGAACAATCCTGCCAAATTATTTTGCCCAAAACCTCTTTGATAAAAAGTTAAGCTATTTTGCTTCGGGGGGGGGGGGGGAGTTACTTTTTTGTTGTCAAGCATCACACTCTGTAAAAATTTAAGAAATTGAATTAAAAAGTGTGATGTTATGTCAATCATGTAAGTATGATGTCCATGCAACTGAGTTAAAACTCATTTGTGGCTTAGCAAATATTTTATAGATTACCTATTGGAATTAGCATGGTGCTGCCAGGGCATGGTTATTATTCATGGCATCAAATATTTTGGACAAAGTTATCTTTTAGTGTGCAATAAATAGAATATCTCGTACCTCTGTTACATTGAAATCATTGTTTTTTTTTCCACTACCTCATGAAATGACCCCGATCCAAAATAGGCATTAACAAAATAACAGTACCTAGTAAAATGAGGGAAGGAACCCACATTTGACAAAGGAATCGGCTGGAAAACAAATCAAATCAGGAAATCAGTATGTTCATAAGATGATAGTAACTTAGGTGATTGTCATGTAACAGCTTCCATGGAATGTGCAACTTTTCCTGGAGACAAACTAAAAATACTCATTTAAGGTACAATATCAGGATATTGATTTTGAGGTGGTTAAGTTTACAACATCACAGCCCATGAATATAACATGGAACCATGACTAAGTAATGTACTAGGTGTTAAAGAAAACTTTTGACACTTTTGTGAAATAATCTTTAAAAAGTTGCAACTTCAATCAAGGTAAAATGTACACATCATCAGACCAAATGATGACTTGTCAAATTTTTATAGAAGCAGGTATGTTGTAATTTTATCAATCATTTTTTGTCTCGCCCACCGGAGGTGAAGGCGAGACTAAGGGATCCAAATGGCGTCCGTCCGTCGTCCGTCGTCCGTCACAAATGTTAAAGTTTACCTGCAAGACTCTCTTATGATCCATAACTTGGCAACTGTTACAGCAATGGCAGCCACACTTGGTTGATAGAAGCACTAGGGGTATCTTCATGTTATGGTGTTGTCAGAGGTCATGTGATGATGTCAAAGGTCATTTGAGGTCATATATTAAAGTGTATGTGCAAGACTCTCTTTTTCTATGTTAAAGTTTACCTGCAAGACTCTCTTTTGACAAATAACTTCACATAGGTTGCTTGGATTACAACCTAACTTGGGTCATAGATGCACTGGGGGTACCTTCATGTTATGGTACCGTTGGAGGTCACAGGATAAGGTCAAAGGTCATTTGAGGTCATACGTTAAAGTTTACCTGCAAGACTCTCTTTTGACAAATAACTTCACATAGGTTGCTTGGATTACAACCTAACTTGGGTCATAGATGCACTGGGGGTACCTTCATGTTATGGTGCTGTTGGAGGTCACAGGATAAGGTCAAAGGTCATTTGAGGTCATACGTTAAAGTTTACCTGCAAGACTCTCTTTTGACAAATAACTTCACATAGGTTGCTTGGATTACAACCTAACTTGGGTCATAGATGCACTGGGGGTACCTTCATGTTATGGTGCTGTTGGAGGTCACAGGATAAGGTCAAAGGTCATTTGAGGTCATACGTTAAAGTTTACCTGCAAGACTCTCTTTTGACAAATAACTTCACATAGGTTGCTTGGATTACAACCTAACTTGGGTCATAGATGCACTGGGGGTACCTTCATGTTATGGTACCGTTGGAGGTCACAGGATAAGGTCAAAGGTCATTTGAGGTCATACGTTAAAGTTTACTTGCCAGGGATACAATTCTTTTGCGTAGCAACGGAGATCGCGATATTTCTGGTTATTTTCGCAAGTGGGCGAGACACAATATTGCTAATGCCTTGTCTTGTAACAATGCTTTTGATATGAAATGAGATTTGCACTTTCTGACAAATTTTGACCTAACATTTTTGTGTATGAGATAGTTACATGTACCTGAGAACACAGCAGTGCCTATTGTGTATCACCTCTAATAATCCACTAGCAATTGTCGTCACAGTGGCAATAGTAATTAATTCATGATGCTTCTGACAGAAAAGACCTTGTGGATTGATATTAATGATGCACAATGGGCAATTTTGTGAAAAAAAAATTGAAAATCTCATTAGATATTCCAAGGATTATTACAAGAAAAATAATGGATGGAATAACACAAAACCTGCTTCTACAAAATTGACATCCTTTGGCTTGATTATGTGTAAATTTCACCTTGATTCAAGATGTAACTTTAAAAAAAAAATATGTTTCAAAAGTGCAAAAAGTTTTCTTTAACATCAAATATATAATGATAATCAAAAAAAGGTGCAACAACAAAATATGCCTCTCTATGCATGTGTGATTTATGTGTCATATTGCGGCAAAAAGGCGACAGTAGCTTACAGGGCATTGGTGCGTGATTGCGTATTTGATTGCGTTTGTTCGATAGCTTTTACAGGGCGTAGCCACTAACATATTTTATTACCAGCTCCCCAACACACACCCTATAGATCAATCAAGTGTGAACAAAAATACTTCAAATCAAAGCAAACAAAAGTCTTTCAACTCCTCAACTCTTAAAGAGTTATTAGCAGCTAGACAAAAAAATAATAACCATGTTTTTGTTTAATTCTGTCCTATTGGTAGTACGTCAGTACTTTGTAACCTGTAATCTCATATTTTTATGTGCAATGAGATATGACTGTCAACCCACTAGAGGATTTATTAATGGGGCGTAAGCATGTAGCCTGGGGCAAGGTTGTATGAAGAGTATTGAGGGCTGGGTGTGGAAATCGCCCACCTTGCTCCAAATAGGACGCAAATAAGTGACTGTTTCTTCTATTTTGCCCTCTATCTTTGCCCCTACTTTTTTTTGACAAAAACGGTTTCAGTGACACGGGAGCTAGAGGTGATGATGTCTATCATGAAATTCAACCCAGAAAGCTTCACTGTTACATGGTATAATTCATGAAATGTGGATGAAGGAGTTACAAGTGGTTAATGTAAATTCAAATAAGTAATTAGGGCCATATTGCATGTAGATTTTCAATGATTGTAACTTACCATCAATGAAAAATACCATGGCAACAGCCAATGAGCTCTCATTATTGCACCTGTTGCCGTGGTAGTTACCAGTGATGGGAAGGTTACAATAATTGAAAAGCTACAGTCAAACCTGTCGTAGTGGCCACCTGTCTATAGCAGCCATCTGTCTAAAGTGGCCACTAAAATGATTCCCCCGGAGAGAGATCATGCGTTAAAGAATCTGCCTATAGCAGCCACCTGTCTATAAAGGCCACAATTTTTGTTTCCCTTGGGTGGCCACTATAGACAGGTTTCACTGCATATGCAACATGGTCCTGATCAGTAATATCTAATCTGTTATATATCAGGATGCACACGTGGTTGAACTTTTGCCCTACTTTTCTTCTTTTTTTTTTAAATAGTTAAAGTAATATGAAGGCTAGAAGTTCATAAAATGTGTAGGAAGGCATCTTAAATATGCATACAAATGATTAAACAAAACCCTTTAAAAAGGTTAATTTTAATTCATGAAGTAATGAGAGCAGTATTATATAATCGGTTATATATCAGGATACATGTGTGCTTTTACTTTTGCCCTTCTTTTCTGATTTTTTTTTTGTAAGTAGTTATAAAGTAACATGAAGGTTAGAGGCATTATGTGGTTTTATGCTGAGTCATTGACATTAAAGCTCAACTATTATGATATAAAGCTGACACAAATATAACTAAATGCTGAAATAAAACCCTTTAAATATGTTGATCTAAATTAATCAAGTTACGGAGAGGAGTAATATCTGATCTGTTTGGAAACATGTGTGGTTGAACATTGAACAGGGAACATGTACCTAAATATAAACATTACGTAATGACCAAGTATATAAATGATATCAAGTAATTATGGCACTGTTTTTTTTTCAACTTCATGCAAACATTTACACCTTCATGGAAATACAACAGGACGTGCTGTGTCAATATTGACCCAAGCAAATTGTCTTGGATTTGTTTCCATGTAGTATCCCTGCTAGATAGATGCTTGGAAATTAGGTTTGTCTTCACATTGTAATTATTGAAAAATACTGATGACTGAGAAGAGTGTACTGTCCAAAATGTTGATAGACCTCAGAAGTACATAGCCGTTGCACTGAGTACTGTCAAACTTACCTTGGAACAGAAAAAAAAAATTATTGTCATGTTAACAAGTCATATAAAATGTGCGCTCTTTGAACTTCATATATCACATATCATGGTGTCCACAGGAGAAAACACTTTGTTATCAATATTGATCAAATGGGTAAAATATGAATATGATAACAAAAATATGAATTTGTTATCAATATTGATCAAATGGGTAGAATATGAATTTGTTGTATATCATATCATAGTAAAAAATGTTATCGTAAAATTTAACTTTGTATTTTCATAAACCATATTGAATACACACTTGTGTATCATGGTATTAAATATAGTAGAATTTAGCTCTGAACAGGAGAAAACACTTTGTTGTCATGTACATAAACTATGTCACAAATATATACTTCTTTGATGTTTGTATCATATGCATCATTGTGAATTTGTAAAATGGTATATAGACTGTACATTCATGTATCAATTATGTATATCCATTACTTCTAAAATGAGAAATGTCATTATGTTGATTATAAATAGGAGAACCCCCCCCCCCCCCCACCCCCAACAATGCTATGATTTATTTTTATCAGCACATCTTGGAATAGAGTAGGCGAGGTAGCTTCTATAAATAGATATTTCATCACACGTTTGCTACAGGTACGTGTGAGCCATTATGGTCTCTTCGTTGTTGATATACTCTGGAGTTAATCCCATGATGATTATTTTCCACCCTCCTTGGAAACAAGATTTCGACCAGGATGTGTCTTCAAAAAGAACAATAGGCCTGTACTCTGTACCCTGATTCGCCTGTCCCCATCCCATACCTCTCCAAACCACCACCACCACAATGATCACCACCACCAGCCCCCCTCCCCCCACATTTTGTACCACCCACTACCATGAACCAGGGTGATAATAGGTGATGACACACATATTATTTTTATCTTGTTCACTAGACCCATTTGTTATTTTTGACACAAAAGTGATGCATCATTGAACTCACATGCTTTCTTTCTTTCTCTCTTTCTCTCTCTCTCTCTCTCTCTCTCTCTCTCTCTCTCTCTCTCTCTCTCTCTCACTGTCTCTCCATATATCTATATTTGTCTCTCTGTGTCTCTGTCTCTATCTCTATCTGTCTCTCACTCTCTGTCTCTCTCTCTGTCTCTTGGTGTCTCTCTCTCTCTCTCTCTCTCTCTCTCTCTCTGTCTCTGTCTCTCTCTCTCCCCTCTCTCTCTCTCTCTCTCTCTCTCTTTATCTCTCTCTCTCTCTCTCTCTTTCTCATACAATTCACAGACTGTCTATGCCCTTTCCCCCTCTTGCTGTCTCTCTCTACACACACACATAGAGCAAAAAGGGAGAGGGCATAGTCTTTACCAGACATAATTATAGTTCTTCACAGACTTGATTGTGTCCATGCACCCCACAGCCCTAGCACCTAGGCTATCACATACCATGTAGATCCACACATACAAGTCTCATGATGTAGTCTTAATTTTTAGTTGAACTTTGGAGATGGATTTTTGTTCGTTATGTAAACATGAGCAGGGCACTCTGCTATGATATAATTTTGGTATTCTGATATTTCATCTATTGTAATGAGTTCTTCTCTTCTTCCTCTCCCGCATCCCCATATTTGAACTAGTCTTATGTTATTGAAACCTAGGGAAGAAAGGGAAGGAGCCGCAGATTTAAACCGCGATATATTTTGTCCAGTTCAACATGAAACATGATGCTTTTTAGGCTAAAGCATCGTGTTTCATGCTGAACTGGACAAACTATACCGCGGTTTAAAACTGCAGCTCCTTCCCTTTCTTCCCTTTCCCTTTCCCTATGCCAATTCCTTTGAGCTGTAGTGTACTTTTGTGATCATGAACCAGGGCAATATGCTGGAATGAGAATTCCCTGTTATTGTGGTGTTTTCTCTAACTGTATTAATGTCTTCTCTCCAATATCCTGGGAAGACAAGAAGGCCTTCAAAAGGTGATAGTGAGCAATCTTCTTGCCAATGGTCTTAAATTCATGTATTGTCCAATTTAGAAACTTGCTGAAAGCTATTTGCCCTCAAATGATCCACATTTGGAGTAATCACAAATCCTCAAAACGTTCGGGGCGAACAATTTGTGGATCATTTGAGGGCAAGTAACTTTCAGCAAGTTTCTAAAATGGACAATACATGAATTTCAGACCATTGGCAAGATGATTGCACACAATCACCTTTTGAAGGCTTTTTGTCTTCCCAGTAAACAGTACTATGCCCTTTAAAACTAATCTCTTGTTCACTCCTCATAGTTTTGTGATCATGCAGGACAATGCCCTATACTGTAACTTTCCCATTGCTGTAATATGCTATAGTTGTGTTAACGCCCTCTCTTCCATGCTCACTTTTTAAGAACTGCAACCCTCTTGTTTTGTGAACACAAAACATTTCTACACAAGGGTTTTGAAAAGAATATTTGCTCTACAATAGTCTACAGTCGAAATGACGTCAATCCTAGATCATTGGTAAACATCACGTCATACCTGAACTTCGTTCATTGTGCTGTGAGTATTAAGTTTGCTCAATGATATGAGTTGTCAAAGGTATGGAATGAAAAAGGAGAAACATTACTAGAAGTAGTTCAGGTGTCTAAATCAATGCCTCTTAAAAAACAAATTTCAATTAAATTCAAACGATGGTTTGATGTCAGCAAAACGTCACTTATATGAATGGAAAGGAGAGAGAAAATAAGTGATATGTCATATAGATGGTATTAGTCGATACATTTTGACCAAAAAAATCAAATCAAAATCAAATCCAAATTCGTCTTTAGGGTGCTGGACTTGTCCCATTCGATGGGGTTGGCAACACCAGGCAACGTCGCACACCAGCTCTCCATGCGACTCTGTCTTGCGGGTCAATGCCAGACAGGCCACATTCACTCACATCTTTCCTCACACATTCTAGCCATGTCTTCCTCGGCCTTCCTCGCCCTCTGATGCCAGGAATTACTAAGTCTGTGACAGAGTTAATACAGGACGTGGCACGCTGCACATGTCCAGACCATCTGAGGATGTATTATAGCTTCAACACTTCAAGCACATTACAATCATAGTCACTTGACAAAAACTTTGGAACAAAACTCCCAATTCAATAACAACTGTCCGCTCATTGTATTAACGCAAACTGAAACTGTTTAGCCCAAACAACTATAATACAAGCTAACTCATACCCCAAATTAATGTACATCATAACGTACTGTACACACATCTTTTTCTTTCTCATCTCTTACTTTCTTTACATTTTTGTCTGTCGTGTTTTTGTTCTCCTAATTGTAATGAGATATTAATATAAAGACTGTGTTTCACTCCACCTAAGGGAATCTAGATGCAAAAAGCTCAGCTTGTTAAAAGATTCCCTCATATTTCACTCTAAACTTTCTCTTCTGTTTACATCGAACATTTATGTCATTTAAAGATCATTCAAAGAATGAATGCACTTTATATTGAATCAACTTTGTATTGAATATGATTTGTACATAGCACTGTTCTGTTATATTATTTGTGGACATGATGTGTGAAATATGAAATTAACTAAACTGAAACTGAAACTTCAGATAACCAAATGTGTCTAATAGATGATTTTCGATATAAATTGCAAATATAAGTCTGACAAACAATGAGTTATTCATGGCAACCACAAAAGCTGTCCACTAGCAGTGAACTAATAGATTTAGAGTTCATTCTTCCCATCGAAACTAAATCTCTACCGCCATGTGGATGTAATAACCCATTAGTAAGGAGTCAGAAGGAAAGTTATCCTTGGTTTGAATATGTAATTAAAGTGGTATCTTTTTATTATGTTTTCAACATACAGGGAATATCAAAAGTAATGAAAAAAGATGGGGGAGTATAGTGGGATGACAGGAAAAACTTTTTGTTAACATGAACATATTTACTAATAAATACTATTTAGAAAATAGTAAAACTTTCAGTAACATTATCGGAAAGAATACAACCACGTGGTGTTACCGAAAGTTTTACTATTTTCTAAATAATATTTATTAGTGCACTCTCACCATGGAAACATTCAAAGAACATGTAATGAATATATTTGTTGTTCAACGTTATGAGTAACATATAGATATAGCATTAGTGCTCTTGTATTTGTATGCTGTCACTATGAGCATTCATAAACATATCATTCATGAATGGTCACTATTACATGTACATCATTCATTGTGAATAGTAACAACATTACCTTTATGAATATACTTTGTACATGTATGTACGTGTAGTTGATTAATGACAAACAATAACCATTCTGACGAGAGCGTACTGTGAAAATGTTTACAAACCCCGGAAATATATGTGTCAGTTTAATGACTGGTTGCTATGTACATGATTGTACATGATTCATGTTTGAATAATGAAATTGCAATTACGTATATCCCTGAACAAATATTTGATAAGTGACAAACAAAAAATTGAAATATCCTCGCATTTGACACATACCAGACTCTGTGTTCTTGTATGTCCCACAATGCAACAGTAAACAAACACAGGTTTATATTTTCATTGGGGGTGGCCGGGTGGGGCAGGGGGGATATTTGCTCATGATTTATTCGTCCAATGAAATTGCAGAATTATGTTTTGAGAAGAAATTCATGGCACTCAAACATTTCATTCTAAAACCCAACTTGTACACATGATAAGTCATACTTGTACATGTTCATGTATAAGTATTACAATGTCAATATTATCCTCAAATATCTTTAAATTGTGAGTGCATGAACATGACTTGTTTGTTGGGTGGAATGGAATGCTGATATACAAGTTACCAATTAAATTGTTACGACAATACTTTGATCAATCAGTTAATATCACATGTAACAACTTGTGCATATAAAGTTATAAAACATACTTTGTGTTTTGTATATTTTCAATGTCAATGTCAACGTATGCTCAAACTTTTAACTTGCGCACACATTGGTTTAATTGTTTATTGGGTGGGATGGTATGCTCGCTGGTATATATAAAAAAAAAACTTGTTAGATTAATTGTACTCTGATCAATGGATTAATGTCACATGTGACAAGTTTAAGTGCTGCCAACCCTCATACAGGAAACATACAGTTGAGGCCAGAAGTTTACATACACCCAGGAAATTCAAAGAAAAGTTTACACTTGCCAAACGTTATAAAATTTGCTGTATGCTCAAACTTTCAACTTGCGCACATTGCTTTAATAGTTTATTGGGTGGTATGGTACCGGTATGCTTGCTGATAAACAGAAAAAAAAACTTGTTATATTAATTGTACTCTGATCAATGTATTAATGTCAGATCTATGCACAAACTAAACATTGCAATGACTACCTGCAAGTGCTTATAATAGAAAATGCCAATTTTTTTTTTCCTTGACATAGGTAGCACATTTCTGACATAAAGAAATGATTATTCCCACATGAAAGGTTGTTAGTGAAATGAAATGGTAATGTGTGAAGACATGTGATACTCTTGTGGGCAGGTGGGGGTAGTCATTGTAAAATTTAGTTTGTGCATAAATTCTGTCTATTATCCTGCTAATTTCTACCTTTGAAGATGTCAAAAGAAGAATCTTGAGTTGGAGGATATTCTGGAGGTGGGGCTTATCAGTGCTGAGAAAATATAAAGAAAAATTATTTTAAAATGTAGGACACATAATTCCATTGAACAGTTAGTGATTTTGTTATTAAGTTGCATCAAATTAAGTCAACATACATGTATATTTTCATGTCATATGACCTTTAACTGGACAGTTTGAACTGCAATAAGTGATGCATTAAAGCGAATATACTGTACTGGGAAGACAAAAAGGCCTTCAAAAGGTGATTGTGAGCAATCTTCTTACCAATGGTCTTAAATTCATGTATTGTCCATTTTAGAAACTTGCTGACAGTTATTTACCCCCCAAAGGATCTACATTTGGAGCAATTAGTGATCAAATCACAAATCCTCAAATCCTTCCGCTGTACATCATGAAGATTTGTGGTTTAATCACTAATTACTCCAAACATGGATTATAGACAATACATGAATTGGTAAGAAGATTGCTCATGATCACCCTTTTGAAGGCTTTTTGTCTTCCCAGTTCAGTATTATTCCCTTTAAACTTGTTAAGCTGCATAACAAGTTTATTATCTCACTTATTGCAGTTCAAACTGTGAAATGAAACATAAAGCAACAGCTAGGCATAACTTATGCCTCTGTTGTTTATAAATTTCATCTATGAGGTCTGTGCGGAGAGACTAGTGCACACTCCACGTGGTGATACCAACCCGAGACAGGAACAACCCAGAACTCTTGTGTACCTTGCACCCATTAGCCTAGCATTCAGGCTGTGTGACATTTATAATCCAGACCGCACAATATTGTCTAGTTCCCTCAAGACTAATCACTATCCCATTCTCCTCTGTGAATAGTCTTCCTCTTTTCTTTCAACCAGAGAAAAGATAAATAATGACTAGTCTACAGCAATCAGACCTGTTTATAAAAGTGTCTGGATTAAAAATTCCCAACAGCCTGCGAGCCAGACTAGGCACCCACCCGCTGATTCATTCATTCATTCATTCATTCAAAGAGGAGGATGGCACGGAACATACAGTGTACAGTCCTACCCCGAGATAAAAAAAAAAAAGACACAATTATGAGTCAGGCTTTATTTGGGCGGTACAGTCCCTTGTATCCCACTTGTGTGCATTTGCAAGTCATGCCACTGTTTAATATGGGCGGGGAACAATTAAGTCAAAATGGAAAATCCTTCAGATGATAAAGTTCAGATCAGATGCTGATGTATTATTTTGTAGGGTGGGTGTGTCCGGTTAGTGGGGAAAAACAAAACTCTGCAAAGAAACAGGGAGTGCTTGTCAGATTATTGTGAGCCGGCGGCCAAATGGCATGGATACTTACCAGGATTTATATATTGAAGCAGTGCAGATATCTGTGTGCATATAACACATGTGTATGTTTTCCTATTTGAATAGAATTTTGTGAGCTTCTCATTCAACTTTGCATGAAGGTAATATTTAGTAGTTGTTGTTGTAGTTGTTGTTGTGTTTATGTATGTAGTTTTAATTGAATTTCACAAAATAGAGATCATTCCATGTATGTGTACATACACAGTGTAGTTTACTTTTTTTCTCCTGCATATATTAGTTTTACAGTTTATTGTACAGCCCTGTTAGTACACTCAAACCTGTTAATTGTTGGTGTCTTTTAATATTTCGTTTTAGCTTAATTTCACAACTTTGTGCAATGTGAGATAATTCCATATAGTTCTTTTTTCCTCCTTTCTTACAGATCAGTTTTGCAATGTCATTGACTTTTATATGTTTTTTCAGTGCACTCAAACCTGTTGACAAAGACCACTTTAAAGGGAAGCAGAAGACATGGTCTTTATGGAGAGGTGGTCTTTCTAGGGACACCTCTCTAGAAAGACCACCTTTCTATAAGTCACCTGCAAACTAGGGGGGTGTTTCACCAAGCTGTTCTGAAGCTAAGAACTTTACGTATACCTGACGACCCTTTCTTCTGCTAAATCAGATTCTCAATGATTTTGATTTCCATTAGCTTCAGTTGAATTCTGATCTTTATCAATTAGAATTCTTGTTGTTAACAAGTGTCTGAATACAAAGTTTATGATTTGTCAAATTGAATTAGGATTGTTAGAAATGAACTCCCACTATGTTGAAACAGGAAGAAGTTGGGGTATCTGATTTAGCAGAAGAAAGGGTCACCAGTTGTGTGTAAAGTCATTTCGTAACTTACAAACAGCTTGGAGAAATACACTGAATGGATATGAGCTGAAATGATCTTCTTGCACAGTGGTCTTTAACTCTTTGCGTTCCACTTGTGACTTAATAGAGAATCAGTTTATCTGGCATTCAAAGGTTTAAACATGTAGGTTTGACTGGATTTGTTAGGACATGATATGGAGAGGGAGGGGAGAGGGGTGTACCTAATGGTTCTAAGTGGGGGGGGGGAGGGGGTGGGGACACTTGTAAATCTAGAGATTCATGGTTCAGATCACTTTCCTGTATGCTTCCATGTTTTGCTTCCATGGTATTTGATGTAAATAACGAGAAGGAAGTTCTGTATGTAGTATAGGGGAAGGAGGGGTGTATTTTGATAAATATAGTAGGAAAGTGAGAGAGCCCTGAGAGATAGGGGGCAGCTGAGGGGGGCACCTGCATAGAAGGTGAATAATTAATATCCATTTCAAAGGAGTTCTGTCATTTTTCTGGAATAACATTTCTTCACATAGAATAAAGGAACTGGAATGTAGTTGCACTTTTTTTTTTACTTTTTTATCATTTTTTTAATTGCAAATTATTTTAGAATGCAGTCTTATCCCTATGAGACCTTTGTACTGACAACTAAATGTTGAACATTACAAACTAAAGCAACTCCCTAATTATTGCTGTTATTAAACAGGAAATGTACAATGATAGTAGGTTCAATACATTGTTCATGTGTCTGTGCTAAGAGGAGGGTGTGTCTTGTTGAGTACAGTGATATTATCATTTTGAATTCATTTCATCAAGGGTAGCGTAATGTGCATTGTGTGTAGATGTTTTATTGTGAGAACAATTAGAGCTGCGGAAAAGGAGGGGGTGGGTGGATAGGGGGGTTTACATTGTCCCTACCCTGTGTAGGTGTTAATACAAATGGAAGCCTGGGTGTGTCTTAACGAGGGTAATCAGATGTACAATTATGATGTTTAATCATGGGTAACCCTGTTTACATTGTGTTCTTTACACTGTGACTACAAAGTATGCAACCGTTTGTATGCATAGATGTTTGGGATGTCGAGGGGAGGGTGCCTAAAGTGAGGGCTGTGCTTTAATAGACATGTGTGTGATTTGTATTGTTATTGCCAAGGGTAGCTGCAGAATGCCATTATAAAATTATACAAATGTATGTTTTTGCTTAAAGGTTTTGGGGTGAAATAATAATTGTACCACAAGGTTTTTAAAGTATTTGCCACACGAAATGTGAGACATATCTCTGCCTGAGATAGAAATATTCTGTATTCAGAATACCATTACAATATGCTACAAATGCATGTTTTTTTCTTTAAAAATTTTGGTATGAAAAGTCCCCCAAGTTTTTTCAAGTATGTGCCACAGAATGCAAGATGTTTCTCTTTGGATTGAGAGAAACAAGTTGTACTCCATTCATTTTTTTGGCATATGGTACAAAGAAACAGCCCAACATTTGCAACATTGCCCAATTCTGTTTTTGTATATTAGTTAGTCTCTGAAAGTTCAGACTCAGTGATTCAGACTGACTGACTGACTGACTGACTGATTGACTTATTGATTGACAAGGATTTGTGCTTGCAAACTATTCTTTGACTTTGGATGGTGAGTAGGAGATGGGTGGGGTGAGGAATAGTTTGAGGTATTTCTCGTGTGGGAGGAGATAGAGTATGCTGCAAGGCCAAGGTTGTAGACAGGCGAGTAAGTGGGGGTGTGGGCTTCATACATTTATTTGGCTATCCCAAATTTTTTGTTGAAATATCAATTTGTAGAAGAGATTAAATGCCTGAGAATTTGTTATATTATATATCTTATCTTGATAATCTTGTTACTTGATTGGTAAACAGTCATAAACTAGGTTTAACCATCTTAGCAAAAGTATTTTATTTCCATAAATAACAGTCAATAGTACTTTAGTTTAAGATCACCTTGTACACTCCAGCTCAAAGGAATTGGCATAGAGAAAGGGGAATGGAAGAAAGGGAAAGAGCTGCAGTTTTAAACCGCGGTATATATTTTGTCCAGTTTAGCATGAAACATGATGCTTTTTAGGCTAAAGCATTGTGTTTCATGCTGAACTGGACAAAATATACCACGGCTTAAAACTGCAGCTCCTTCCCTTTCTTCCCTTTCCCTTTCCCTATGCCAATTCCTTTGAGCTGGAGTGTACCTATAATTCTAACATTGTCCTTCAGAGCAGTCTGTATTTGTTTATTATTTGTCCTGTCTACTGCCGATGTCTAAGATATTATTTTTATCTCATATTTCTATAGCTATAGCCTTATTCCATAATTTGATCAATATCAAGCTAGCTGTAGTGGAATTGACGGAATCATGTTTTAGAAGTAAGTTAGTGCATCCTGTGAAAAATAGAATATAGAAGTGAAAAATAAGTTACCATCCATTTTATGAAAAGGTTTATCTATCTATAAGTTTTGTAGTAGTCTTGCAAAGACCTGTTAATTGTATTTGATATTGTTAGTGATATAGCCATTTAGTGTGTGTGTGAGTGTATGTGGGTGCCTGTTTTGTTTTTATTTTTTAGTTTTAAGATACTGTTTAGATTCATACACTGTTTCTTGAAATCTGTTAACTTGTGAGAAAAAAACAAGAACAACAAGAAAAAAGATACTGTGTCCTGATTAAACCAAGATCAATGTGATAGCCACCTCGTAATCTAGCTGCAGTAATTCAATCACTCTTTAAGTTTTTCTCCGCATGTATGCTTGTGGCAGGTTGGATTTTAATACGCCAGCAGCCTGATAGACAGGCTAGCAACCCCATGAAACTTCCACGAGCACTCTATGATATCAAGTCCCACTCAAAACAAGAACAAAGCAATAAGCAGAATTAAAACTATTAAAAAGGTTTGGAAATCGTCAATCATGAGCCCTCCTCAAATTGGTCACATGAGCATGATGGGATTGGCCGTGTGACGTCGAGAGTCACCCTGACATTCCGCAATCACAATCAGACTCTCGTCCTCCTCCCCCTCCTCCTCCTCTCCCCCACCTCACATGACCGAGTCCACAGTTCCATCTCCGCCCTGTCCGTTCAACAGACCGAGACGCTTAATTAAAGGACTACGAAACCCTTCATGAAAAGTTGTTGAAAGCAGAGAAGAGCAGAGGAACTAAATACAAGTGTTCCGAGCTCTCAACAACTTTGTCTTGAGTTTAAAATCATGTACAAGTACATTTTTCCATTTGATTTGAAAAGGTTTATGGGAAAGATAAGTCATCGTGAACAGGAGCAGATTTAAAATATTTTGTACAGAGATTTTCATTAAATTATTTCATAAACGTGTACAAGTATGGAAGATTCAAATTTAACAAATATAAATAATAAGCATTATGACTACTTTAATTATACATTCACTACACAATGGCAATTAGGTACAAAGTAACAAAATAATAATGAAAGTTCATGTGAAAGAGGCCGACTATATTCTAGGGTTTGAGTATGAAAACAAGGCCTACTAGTTCCTTGGGAAATTATTCAATTACATGCTTCAAGAACCCGTTAAAGTGAGATTAAAACGCAATAGGTATATGCCTTGCGCTATAAGGTATCCCCTGAGCAATCCGTGACCATGGTACCTTTAATGCAAGTTTGATCCTAGCATTAGCTCTGGATTACATGTGTTTATTGTGGTCAAGTTTTCTAGTGGTGGGCATGGTATTATGGTTGGCATGGTAACATAGTCTTGACATTTATATATGTGTGTATATGTGTTTGTGTGTGTGTGTGTGTGTGTGTTCAACAAATACATGCTGGTAGGGAAATTGACAGTTTTGTACGTGCTGTAATGCAGGCGTTGTTTTGTTTTCCTCATTAATTGTCCCTGTTCCAATGAATATCACCATGGTGATAACTGCTTCCTGTTGTGCACGCGTCTGGTAGCCGACCCACGAGGAATAATTGACTGCCCTCGCAGGCCCGAGTAGTATAGCGGCTGTGAGGGAAGTGTTTACATCTATCTGATTCTAGTCAGGAAAGTTCAGACAACCCAGTTTCCAGTGTCCTTGGGAGTGGGAACGATAAAGAGGACAAGTAACTGAAATACAGCAAAGGACTTTTGTGTACTTCCCTTCATCCTAAATTTACACAAGTTTGGTTGCTACTCTTTTGTGTTAGTTTGTTGATGTTGGTTTGGGTGAGAATTTACAGCCCTCAGTTACTTCCTCAGTTAAATAGTATGTTTCTTGTGGTAATTTGCTGTTGTTGCTTGTTAGTTTGTTGGTGTAAAAATGGGTTTCTTGCGTTACTCTGTTGCTTTGTGACGTTTGCAGTGTATTGTGGTAGAAAGTGAGGGGGCATAATCAAAGTAGGACACCGTTAAAATGGTAAGAGTACTTTTGACAGGTCTTGCAAGAATTAATGATTGATAAAAATATCATTATTATGAGCTTGAAACACTATGGCAATTTGTGTATTTTATTGAACAGAGAAGCTTTAATGCTTTGTTTGCCACATGTGACTTACATGTAGCTCACAAGCAATACACATAATTTCCTTAGACCAGCAGCATATCTTGCACAAAAAGGGTGAATTAAAGACTTATCCATAAAGCATCCTTTCACACCCCTCCCCCTCCCCCCTAAAAAATGATAATGAAATAACAACAAACAAGCACTATTATTTGTTTGTGAGAGACAAAAATACCCACAAAATATAGATTTTTTTATTACTGAAAGTGGGGCCAGAGAGCTCACATGAGTTCTGGACCTTCAGACTATTGGTCATTCTCTGGAAACAGCTATTTTCTGTCATGGGAAATGGCCATTCTGTCTTGGGGTCAACCATTTCTAAAGTAAGTGGAATTAAAGGGATAGTTCACCCTGAAATTATTTTGGTTTCATTTTTTTTTAAAAATGTAAACAACATATGGGAGAGCATTTCGCATGTGACATCACAAAATCAAAACTTTAAAAATCAAATAACTTTCTTTTCCTTTTGACCGATTTTCGTCAAACCTTCACTTTATCTGTTCCTTTCATGTGTTTCCTTTTATTGAAACCAAAATAATTTCAGGGTTAACTATCCCTTTAACTTTACTATATCAATTGGTGGTCAGGAAGACAGGATATGACCACAGATCATGTGCACTGCTGACAACATGTCAACAATTTGTGATTTCAGTGGGCCTACTCACGAATTAAAGTCCGATCCCAGCCTTAATTCATCCCACCCTTCCAAGGTTGTGAAGTGCAAACTGAAATAATTGTGATTACTGTGTAGGTGTGTTATTTGAATAATCTCAACTCCAGAGCTATTTTTTTTAAAGGGCTGTATTTGGGTGGTCAGACTATTGGAATATGACCAAAATATTGAATTTGAACTAAATTTTGAATCCAGCTGCTATTTCGGTTGTCTTACCAGAAGGTTAACACCAAGAACTAAAAACTATTTCATTACCAGCAAAAATACAAGAAATATTTGCCAGTCTGACTGCACTGAGGAATCAAATATCTTGATTTTGTTTGTTGTGTAACAATGACCATGACACAGATTACATCCTTCCCCCCTCTTGCTTTAACACTTGAAGGGAATATACTGTACTGGGAAACTGTTCGGCCTGAACAGTTTGAGGAATTGTTATTTAATCACTAATTTCTCCAAATGAGGACAAATAACTTTCAGTAAGTAGATAAATAAAAATAAATGATGATAATTCCAAAAACATTAACAATTAGTAATACACCAAAAAAGGGTGGGTTTTTTTTCAACTCGATTGTGAATTGGCTGCAGTGTGACCATACAACTTCTGAATGAGATATTTGAGGACTGAACACTTTTCACTTTTCAATGACTTTAACCCTCTGTGTTCCTAATAAACTGCTGCTCTATGAGAAATTGTGCGTATTGATTGTAATCAAAGGCATATGTGGCACACAAAGACTTAAAGGGTTTTGTCACTTTTATGCCCCATTTGCAAAAGTCAGATGACGCTTGGCATTCCACCCTTGTGTGGGAGTGGGGGGTGGCTATCTGCTTCTGGCCCCTGTTGTCATCGAGCGAGTCAATAACTACTAAAATTCTCATCAAAAGTGTTTTTTCTATGTTGTTTATTAGTAATCTGACCCTGTTTGGGTTGTGGGTGTTTTGCCCTGATTTCACCACCAGAGAGATTCAGGATAAGGAAGGTGGAGAACCGTCGAAAGTACGTGCATGCGCAGACTGGGCAGTTCCCAAGGAAATCCAGTACATGGATTTACATACTATTACCCTATACATGCTGTATATGTTCGTGTGTTGTTGACGTCGCCACCATAGCAACAGAAAGTGTTATATTGTAGTGTCTGTGTTAAGAGCGGTCATAACGCAGCGCTGTGCAGAGTGTACCTAGAGGGCAGTGTCTGGTTTTCTCATTGGGTCACATACAGTAAGTACCACAGTCACGGTGTAGTTTGTAGCTTTGTTTCATCTTCTATACTTTCTCTCTCTGTTGAGTGTATACAAAGTGTAGCTCATACTGAACGTGGTATATGCCTTACATCATTATAATAATTTTTAATAACTTAGACATTAATTTACGGGGGATTCTTTTTAAGCCTGATATAATTAAACAGACACCATTAGTCATATAATGTATTATACCCCTGTTAGGAGAAATCATTTCTGCAAACATGCATTTTTAACTCTCTTTTGAAAATATGGAGGGGGATGTAAATGTGTCTTGTGTTGTCAAAAATTGGCATTGTTATATATTTTTTTTTGCTCACAATATGCTATGTTTTCATACTCGTTGGAGTAGAAGATTTGTGCAGGGCTTCTCTGTTTGGATGTGCCTGATTTAGCATCAGATCAGGGAGGTGTTAGGAAGGAGAAGAAACTCGAGCATAATGCATTCAAACATCTGTATGGTTCTAAAGCATGCTCATGAATGTCAAAAGCATTTCATAATCATGACAATACTTTGATGTTCCATGTGCCAGGCTGATATTTAGCTATTTTCAACTTGAAATGAAATTGATTTAATTTCCCATTTTTTCTCTAGAAGCTTTTTTTTTAGACAAATTTGTTTGCAAACTATAATGAGGGAAGAATATGACAAATCCTTTACTCTTGTTGTATTTCGAAAAATTATTATGAATCATTAAAAAATCGGACATATAGGATATTTGTGTTACTTACAAAATTGACCAATTTCTTCACTTTCCGACATCTTGTGCATTTGTGGGATTCAACCATTATCCAAATTATATATTAAGCTATGTATTAACGTTATTGGTGTTTGTGTGCGTTTTCGTGCAGCGGAGATATTTTACTTGAAAAAACTGTTTATTTGTGTTTGCTGATACCCGTTATGCTCATGGAAGTATTAATGCCATTAACAGAATGGGACAAGCAAAATGCGACTCTAAATTTCTTTTGTTCTCTCTGAGAAGCCGTTGCCACACAATCATGTTCATAATTGTTCGAACACCTGAAGAGCACCTGTTGAGAACACATAACTTTTCAGCGGCATGGCACATGGGTTCAAAGAAAGAAAGTTGCTTCATATCCGTCCATAACACATCCCTGATCAGATACTGCACTGCATTTTTCCTTGAATAGTTTCTTCCATTTAAACCTGTACAAAAGATAACCTTCTCTTAAAGACCACACTCATTGTCTCTTGTGAGCAGACTTTATATACAGGTTTCACTGGGCTTCAAAAATATGTGTACACACAGCCAAATGGCAGGCACCGGAAAATACGCTTATTTTATTTTCAGCGAGGTAGTCATGACCTTCACTTGACCTCTAGAACCGCGGAAAACGTCTCCTTTTCAAACTGCGATATCTTCATGAATATACCATATTTTCGTACACTATCTTTTGTAACTGTATGTTGGAGGTCGAAATTTACCAACTATGAAAAAACATTTCATTAAAATAGGGAGAAAAATATTGTAAATTCGAGATAAATATGTGGTTTTAATGAAAATAAAAAAAATAAAATAAACTCTATATTTTAATGTCAATTGCTTTTGAGCCCCTAATATTTAGAGGTCATATGAAGCGGAATTTATTGTACTTTATGGAGATACCATTATTTTTCAACCTCCCCCCATAGAAGGGTCAGGATCCAGCAAAACATCAACCATGTTCAAATCCAAAATGAGCGCGATATGACGAAGTTGTGAACGATCCTACCCAGCCAATCATAGTCCACGATAATAACGAAATACTACCGGCGATTCAAGTGTCGCGGACTATGATTGGCTGATTATGATCGCTCACAACTTCGTCATATCTCGCTCTTTTTGGATTTGAACATGGTTGATGTTTTGCTGGATCCTGACCCTTCTATGGGGGGAGGTTGAAAAATAATGGTACCTTCATAAAGTACAATACATTCCGCTTCAGATGACCTCTAAATGTTAAGGGCTTAAAAGCGATTGACATTGAAATATAGAGTTTATATTAATTTTTCTTTATTTAATTAGAACCACATATTTATCTCGAATTTACAATATTTTTCTCCCTATTTTAATGAAATGATTCTTCATAGTTGGTAAATTTCGACCTCCAACATACGGTTGCAAAAGAAAGCGTACAAAAATATGGTATATTCATGAAGATATCGCAGTTTGAAAAGAAGACGTTTTCCGCGGTTCTAGAGGACAAATGAAGGTCACGACTACCTCGCTGAAAATAAAATCCCG
The DNA here is from genome assembly GCA_963669155.1 of Arbacia lixula. Classification (NCBI taxonomy): domain Eukaryota; kingdom Metazoa; phylum Echinodermata; class Echinoidea; order Arbacioida; family Arbaciidae; genus Arbacia; species Arbacia lixula. The sequence continues at coordinate 11,149,039 of OZ022590.1, read as the reverse complement.
TGTTTTCTGCTGCCTGCGGACGAATATCGTTTGTGAAGTCCGTATGATTTCTGAAAATTCACGTCACTTTGAAGACGAATTGCACAAATGTGTTATTTCGAGCCCAAACAAAACTGGAATCAAATTCTCCGCTAGAGTACTCGCTTTCCAAAGCTGTAACTGGTGTTGCCGTCCAATTTGTAGAAGGGTCAGGATCCAGCAAAGTCTGAGAGCTTACATATATATCGGTTGCGAAGTCCGTACGATTTCTGAAATCTCGCGTCAATTTGAAGACGAATAGCAAAAATGTTTTATTTTTGAGCCCAAACAATATTGGAATCAAAATCTCCGCTGAAGTATTGGCTTTTTAGAGCCGTAACTGTCGTTGCCGTACAACCCACAGAAGGGTCAGGATCAAGCAAGGTCTGAGAGCTTACATATTTCAAAAAAAAATTGAGGCCTGTTTTTGAAAGCACATGACATAAAAACTCCTTTGCGGATTTCGGAAAAAAATGAAAAAATTTATTAAGCAACATATAATCTCAATCCCTGCCTAAAAGATTCCTGATCAGTATGCTTACAGAAGACACCAGCAACAGATCTCGCGAGCATGTCGAATTCCTTCATAATCTAGGTGCAGCAAAATCTGCGCGTGAGATTTCGCGAGACGAAAAATAAAACGCTCACGATTTGTATAGAACGAGCGAGCGCTGTTGATTGACTGCACACATAAGTTCTGCTGTGAAATGAATAGACTAGTTTTGTTTTGTTTTTATGATACAGTTTGTCTTTGTCTTGGTCTTCCATTATCCACAGTGCTTGTTTTGTTTATCAAAGTATAGTATGTAGGATGTTCTAGAATTTGAAAATGGTTGTCTTGTTTGCTTGATTATATTGCATTGATTTTCTATTGACCCTATTTTATGGGGCTTATTGAATTGAGAGGGAGAGAGAGAGAGAGAGAGAGAGAGAGAGAGAGAGAGAGAGAGAGAGACGTTTACGGGTTTATGAAATCTTACTAGCCTAGTTAGTTATTAAAAATGCATGTAAGCTCATTGAACTGTAGCATTTAACTAAGCTTAGTTAGGTTTCATGCATATGACCCCCTGATAAATAAGTATAATTGATTCTTACTATTCAAACAAAAGGAATCCTCTGGTAAAATGACAATGAGATTCTCTATTCATGAACATTCAGCAAAATGTGACATTGGTCATGTGTCAACTTGTTGATGATTACAAAACATTGTATTGCAGATTCATCGATGGGGACTATTTGGGGGAATGTATAATATCTGCCTTACTCTGACCAAAGGAAGCAAGTGACAAATCACTCAGATCTGGGTTATTGGTACTCTTAGATTGTACCCAGCATTCCCTACATACAGGCAAAATCTGGACAAGAAATATTTCTTGCTGCGAGATATTCAATCTAACATGATGTGGTGTTGCACTGATGCCAATGCAAGTGACAGACACATTTTGCTCATTTACAAGAAAAGTCTCTTTTGTTACTTGATTCCTTTTGCCAGATTAGGGCATTTTGACACAGTCACATGGCCTTTCTTACTGATTATAAAATGACATCAGCAATAGTTACAATTCTGGTGCAGCATTATTCTGCTGATTGCTTATTATTTACCTCGTTGGTTTGGTGATTGTATGTATTTACTCCCCGGTTTGTTTGTGGGAGGGGGGAAGTCAAGGAGTTTTTCCTTTGAAAATGGACTCTGTCAGAGTGATTGGTCAAACCTCAAACCAGGCTGGGATTTCCCCCTGGTATATTTCAGCATGTTTGTGTTGTTGGTTGCATGGGTGATGTCATCATGCACCAACATCTGGGTCATTCTGGTGATGGGGCAAGTGGTTTCAGGACATTACAGCAATACCACTCCTTATATTGTTTAGTGTCATTATGAATCATCGTGCATTATTACACAATATCAATCATCCCATGATCAGCCTGATGTGACTAAACTCAGTGCAGTTATATGTAAACTGGTGGTCTGATCAGGGTGTCGGTGTAGGACAAACTTTGTGGTTTTTATGATTTATTTCCCTCTAAATAACTATTAAAGGGCAGGGCATGATATATGTTTTGTTGAACACAATCAAAAGTGGAACGTGACATTTGGGTGGTCCTTCTGTAGGTGAGTGCAGTTATAATGACTTTGTTTTGTAGGAAGTGGAATGCATGAGATGAAGGTGTAAAAAACGAGAGAGAAAGATACCACAATTTTGTGTAGACCATAATGCATGCATTGTGTATTATGGCTTGGTATCATTATGATATTGATAAGATAAGTAGACATATAGATAAGTAGACAGGTGTGTGAATCATATCAAGTTTATTATAGTATATTAATGAATATATAGGTATGTTGGAGGGTGGATGGTATCAAGTTTAATATGGTATATTAAAAAAATATATAGGGAAGTAGAAGGGTGGATTTATATAAATAGATATATACTGGTAGATAAATAAGTAAATGATTTTAAAAAATCATTAGGAGCAATGTAAGGAACAACCATGATCTTAAGTGAGATATTGATAAGATACTTTCTGGTTTATCAATATGGAGATTGAAAGATATATAAATAGGGATAGGTGGATGGGCAATTTGTATGTAGACAAAAAGTTGGATGGATCACGAGATTAGTGATAGATAGAGTTATGAGTCACTACCCTTTCTGTTTCTTTTTGAGATTTCTTTTCTAAATTGGCTCGGAAGGAAGGAAAGGGATGTCTGTGGTTTATAGAAAGAAAACTGTAGTTTACATACATGTAATGGATAAAACTTTACGAAATTTCACGTATTTCCTCCAGTTGTTATTTTTGTTTTTTTCAATAATCGGATGTACTCTGACGAAAGGTACATGTACATTGTAGTACTTAAAAATGTGTCTGGGCAAGTAGAATATGGGAGGATTTTCTTAAAATGAGTGAAACATAAATTGTTGTAATTCATCTTTATTGGTTAACAAAACACATAGTGATGTGATAATGGATAACATGATTTATATTCCACATGCTAAGAATGTTGCTATATGATTGGTCAAGTGTTGATCACGTGATGAAGCGTAGTTTTTCCCATCTGATCACCTGAGAAGAAAAGTTCGTTACACTCTAGGTGATAGTACTTTTTGATTTCGCTGATCTCTTCACTCCTTACAGTCCTAATGCGTGATTAATATTTTGAGTATGTGCGAAATAAAAGTGCGTTCCACTCGGACTATCAACTGACAGTAGCTCCTCCTGATGCGTCATAACGCGCGTCCTAGTAACGCGCGTCTTAACGCGTGTTCCCCATGGCAGCGGCTTGGGGTTAGGTAGAGAAGAAAACATTACTTTTGTACGTCAAACTGTCATTTTTGGTATAGATACTTGGTTTCAGATGTGGAATATAAAGCAAATAATCAACTTTTGGTTTCAGGTAATGAGACAAACTTATCACTTCCTCGGCGATCTGAATGTATACGCTATCTTTCCTCAGCTGCGCTTCGGAAAGATAGCTACATCAAGATCGCCTCGAAAGTGAAAGTTCATCCCATCACCCTCACCCTCACGTTGCTTAAATAACAAAGACATATTGGGGAGACGACACTGGCAATTCCTTTTCACTACTAGTCCTTAGCTTGTATACAATTTGAGACAATTATAATCACAACATGTCTTCAATTCCCAAATATATTGCCCCTGCCCAGTCATGAATATATTTATGTGCCATGAAGTGATGATTGTCAAATAATGATTTTGATAATGCTAATGACACAATAAGTGTATTTTACTCTTTGTATGCCTGATGATCTATGGCATTTGTGTTTTTGACTACAAGTGTAAAAACTAAAAAGACATTTGTAGCCAATTAAAGAGTTCAAGGGTAACATATTTTGTTCATATATTTTTAGGGGGAAATTGTGTGATTACTATCCCTATTACAAAATTAAGTGATATGAATTGAATAGCGGGACTGATATTCATACATTTAAATGTCATTTTGTATATTTTTAGAACCAAATGATGTAATTTCGTTCGTGATTAAAAAACAAGGTGATAAAGCTTGGTAAATCTGAAATGCTAGTTGTATCATCATCTTGGGAGCCAGTTTCACCTTCATTCACAATCACCTTTACCCTGCCATTCTGGTCATCACTGAATGTTTATTGGTCACAGACATCGTAATAGTTGGGATCAGCCTTCTAAAAACAAATCTATTCTCATTTCGTCCGTCATACTTTCACGCTGCCCACACACACGTACCTCAATTTTTTTAAAGACTGACTGCAATTTTAGGACGCCCCTTTCATCGCACGTGGTACGTGACGCGGGAGAAGGGAAAAAAATCGATCACTCTGCAAAAAGGAAGTGGAAGAGGGAGAGGAAGAAGAGAAGAAACAGAAGGAAGTTGTTGTAACTCGGGAAGTGAGCAGGCTTTCTGAAAACAAAGCAAGCTAATGATAGGAAATAGTCAGCCTATTGTTTCAGGGCAGTTTCGGTATTTTTATACAGCTGTATTTTGGGTGGCATGCCGGGGAAAAATTTGGAAAACGTTTGGCAAATGATTGCGGGCGAAACTTTTTTGTACGCTTTGTGGCCTAATTTGTTTCTCTGTGACATGATTTACTTTGTCCTTTGCAGATACAATATGCTCATATTCATGTTTTGAGCTCAGTTTTCACTCAATTTGATCACCCCCTCTATGATTTCTGAAGGTAGATACACCTCAATGTTTTCATTGTTATGTTTATGTTGTCCCTTTGCTCAAAAGTAATCTTAAAGGGCATATACTGTACTGGGAAGGCAAAAAAGCCTTCAAAATGTAATTGTTAGAAATCTTCTTGCCAATGGTCTTAAATTCATGTATTGTCTATTTTAGAAGCTTGCTGAAAGTTATTTGCCTTCAAATGATCCACATATGGAGTAATTAATGATTAATGATTAAATCCTCAAAATGTTCAGCCCAAACATTTTGAGGATTTGTGATTTGTGATTTAATGAAACTTGATGGCAGTTCCATACATGAGGGAATTGCATGTAATGCATACAAAAAAAAATTGGGTACTTCAAATATCTCAACAAAAGATGGGAGGAACGTACTTTCTCTAAATATTCAGATTTGTGATGAATCAAAGAACTGATTTGGGGGGAATATAAAGAAAGAGTGTGCAAAAAGACAAAAACAATTTGGGGTACTCCAAATGCCTCAACAAAAGTTGGAGGATCCTTCTTTCCCTAAACTAATATTTTTTTATAATAAAAAGCGGATCATAAAAGTGAGGAAGGAAGATCAAGGAAGGAAGTTTGTAACATGCACCGGCATGCCCTGTCCCAGAGATCTCCGGCTGAAAATGGCAACATGAGACCAAAACACAAGTGAAACCGAATGACGACCAGTGCATTTAGTCACACTAGCGACTAGGAAGACCATGTAGGGGGGGGGCTGCAATCATTCCTCCCACAAAGCTATTCCTTCCCGCGACCCATCCGTATTGTAAGCGCCCCTCAAAACAAAGCCCAATGAGTTGTCAGAATTTTTGCGATGATGTGTTTAGATTAGGAAGTAATACACATTGACGGGGAGAAACGTGACTGTCAGCAGCGCTACGGGCTAAGCTTTTGATATAAAAACGGGTAGTATATAGCTGTGGGCAGGTACATGGTTAGTGTTAGTTCTTACTTGTGAAAGCAGCTGGTCTAGACATCCGAAACTACCCTGGTAAGAAATCTCACTCACTTCTGATTTTGACTCAGTTGAAATACAGATCATGGCCTGTCCTCTCTATGGTTCTTTGAACATACTTATTTCATTAGTAAGTTGTTAAGTTTCGTTTGACCAGCTGACTGTCTTCATATTTCATACTTCAAGTTGGTTTTTGGTTCTTTTTTGTCTGTTTGTTTATGTCTGGACTGTTTATATAAATTTGTCTTCTTTCAGGAATATTTGCTTCTGCTAGGGGTATTTTCTTCTTTCTTTATTTTTAAATCGCATGAATTTCATTATTGCGCATTGATATTCATGTTTCTGTGTCATTTTTTACCAAATATGAATTTGCTTGGAGATATGTTGTCTCTTTTATGGAATACAATTTTGAGGGAACAAAAGTTTAGCATCCTTTCTTTTTTATATGAATGTACTTCAATGTTCTGTGCACATAGTTATTGATGACGAATGGAGTTGCGTACGAAATGTAATCATTGGTAATGGTTTAAAGAAAAATTGACATTTTTATGATAAATTATATCTGATTTTTTTTTCCAAACTATAAACAATATGTTTCTCCCACATTTTCAGGAATGGAGATTGAAGGAAATGATTGTTGTACATTTGATGACACTATCTTAAATTGTTTGGTAGTACCACAGCACACATGTTAAATATGCTCTGAATATAGACATACAATTTATTCTCATATCATGATTTTTTTTTAATTAAATTGTTTTCAATGTACAGTCCTTCTATCCTTAATGGTACAGGGATGAAGTTAGTCTAGATTTGAAGTACCCTTTGAAGGATATGGACCAATTATATGAAAAGTTTGTTATAGTTCTGTCACACGAATGGTGGTTGTACAGATTCCTAAATAGATTTTACCTTACAGAAGAGCGATATACCTGCTATGAATTAGTCTGCCTTTGCTCTGAGTACAGTCAAAACCCTAGAGAATCGAAATGTGTTTGTTTGCTTGTTTATTTTTGTGTATGACTCCACAGGTGTAAAGAATTTGAAGAGGTTTAATTACATGCAAACTACTTTGAGGGATTCAAATTGATTGCTCATGACAGACATGTGGTCTTTGAAGACTGGTTTAACTGTTTCTTGTTTCTTTGTTTTTGTGTGTGTCTTCACAGGTGTAGAGACTTAACCCACACAGCACGATGCATCCAAAATTGAAGGCCTTCATGAGAACAGAAGCTATGGAATGTGAAGTGGCCGCAACTCAGACTCCGCCCATAGATACCACCGGTGGCTCTGCCCGTCTCGACAACCCCTCCGGCCCGCAGGATATGGCTGCGGCAATTGCGGCGACGGTCGCCGCGGTACCGGGCGACTCCCTGGAGACGGTGACAGCAGAGGCCAAGCTGCCAGGAGACGCACCCTGCCACACGAGGGAGACAAATATAGAGGCATCTGCAGCAGCGCTGGGGGTTCCGAAGCTGAGGCGAATGAGGAGTAGGACGTCCAAGAAGATTGGAGAGGACTGCGGGGGGAGAGGAGCTGGAGGAAATGATTGCGATAGCGATGATGATGACGAGCAGTGGTGCAGTAAAGGGATCGCGGTGTTCCTTGCGGCGGAGGACGAGGAAGGGGTGGAAGGAGTGGAGGGGGAGAAGGGATCGAAGGACAGGAGTCAGGTCTCGGAGAGCATGGAGGTAGACCCAGCAAGCAGAGTGGAGGTGGTCGAGGAAGCAGCGGACAAAGGAGATGCGTGCCAAGAACAGCAGCAGCCGGACACCCAGAGCAAGTCCATGCTGGCTTGCTTCAAGCCAAAGAACAAGCTGTGTCGTCTCCCAAGCCAGTTCTTCCCACCCTCTAGCAGACCGCTAGGTAGCCGGTTAACACCACGCGTACCGTCCACACCTCTGCATGGTTTCAGCAGACCTCTTTTACCTGTAAGCCTTGCAGGAAGTAGTTCGGTATCGGGGCAGGCCATCCGGCATTTGTTCACACCGAGTAGCGATGTTGATATGGACACTGGGGAGGCCATGATGGCGTCATCCCCAGCGGAACGGACGATTAAAACGGAGGAAACGAAAGATGTTATAGCTTGCCCACCGACTTCCCATGGTAGACCCAACGGCTGTCTGCTCGGAAACACCCCCATGTATGCACATAATCCCTTCACGATGATGCCTAACTTGCCGCTGATCGTGAAGACAGAGCCTGGTCTGTCACCCCCCTGCCCCATCACGCACCCCAGGCATAGCCCTGTGGCTGGCCAGCCATTCATGCCGCGAGTACCGCACCAGACGAGTACCCACATGGACTACATCAGCCCCATCGCCAGCCTTCCGCCCATGGAGGCGCTGCAGTGCATGCAGATCGAAGACCTCATGCGCATGAACTTTGTATCGCTGAGCTCCATCAAGCACGAGCACGGGCCGCGGCTGCTCTCTTCCCTACACCCCCACGGTGCGCACCATGCCTTCTACCCCAAGCCTGACCTCTTGTCAGCTTCAAAGCAGCACCCAACACCGCACGGTAACAACGTCGCCAAGCTCTTCACCTGTCAGCAATGCGGGGCCACCTTCAAGCACCGGCACCACGTGGTGCGCCACATGCGGGCGCACACCGGCGAGAAACCGTTTCGGTGCGAGGAGTGCGGCGCGATGTTCGCCCGCAAATGCATCCTGACGAACCACATCCGCACGCATACCGGGGAGAAGCCGTACGTCTGCGGGGAATGCGGGGACGCCTTCAGCCGCAAGCACCACCTGGTGATCCACCGGCGCACCCACACCGGCGAGAAGCCCTACGTCTGCACCGTCTGCGCCACGGCCTTCGCCCGCTCGCACCACCTCAACCGCCACCTCAAGACCCACATCCTCATGGGGCAAGGCCACCTCACCGCCGCTCTCCCGTTCCTGCCATCAGAGGGCGCCATTGACCTCTCGCTGTCACCGGGGGGCAAGCTGCCGGCAGATCACCTTCCAGCCGTCGATCTCCGCCTACAGAAGGCCCTGTCTATTGAAGGAGAGAAGCTATCTACAGCATCGGAGGATGTACAAACAGTCACTGAGGACAAGCCTCTCTCTCACAGTGGGCAACAAGAAACAGTTGAAACGTGAAAACAAAGCCGCTCTCATCTCGTGACCAAGACCACCGTCCCATACTAGCTGTGCAGTCAGTAGATTATATCATGTTATGCCAAGGTCTGCCTGCCATCGCATCCGCCACTGAAACAACAGGTGACTGTTAAGTGCACAGCTTGTGATACACTCATATCTTTCATACAGAGAATGTTTATAGTTACCATAATATGCCTCAACTTTGCTGCGACAATTGCCTTATTCTCACCTATATCAATTTTTTGTGATACAAACTCTTTAATCATGGCACATAGTTCCTTAATTTGTGACTGTGTCATTCAATTGTCCTGGGCTGGCATATTGCATAGTGTAGTTGGAATCTGTTTTCTGTGGAATCTGTTTTCTGTGGAATCTTCAAAGGATCTGTAGACATATTTCAAAGCTTTCTACATCCATACAGAATAAATAAAAACTATGCAAGCCCAGGGCTGAATGGGAAGGAAGATCTAAATTGTGTTTATTTTTATTCTTTTGCTCACATGTCTTTCAATCTTAAAGGTGAGTAAAACCCTGATCGCAAGTTTATTGTTTATGAACAGAAAAATGAGTGAACAGTCTGGTATAAAAAAAAAATTGGGAGGAAACTCAGCCAAATCTGAGAAAGTTCTGAATTTGTGAGAAAGTTTCATCCTTGGCCCTTGAGTGTCAACAATTTTCAAAAATGATAAACCGGCTAATGATGTGTCTGATTTCTTAACACTTACATCGATATGGTTGTCCAGTGGGTTTTGTTTTTATTCAAAGTAACTTTGCATCAGGGTTTTATCTCTCTTTATTAATTCACAAAGCAATTCTGATTCATCCGTGATTTAACTGCCTGTCTCTCACTGTCCACCTGTGTCTTAATATGTGACTGCCTAATTATTGCATCAATTGTCAATGTTTGTCTTGTGAAGTAGTTGGAATCCAGATTGAAAGCTAAGCTTTTAAAATGGATATGCTCAACAGTAATGGTGATAAGAGTTCAAATTGTGATGAATACCCATGTTTGATTTCATTTCTATGTCAGAAGCTAAGAAAGACTAGCTTTTGACTTTTTATAATATAGAGTGATATTGTTCAGATTTTCTTATAATTGGTATAAAAGTTTTAGATATTGAAACTGAAAAGTGAAATTATAGGCTGGCTTGGGGACTTAAAGCTTAGCATTCACAGAGTTGAAAGTGAGCATGCACTGTGTACTATGCAACTTGCTTAGTTAGTCTTGTTCTTGCTTGTTAACGATGTGATTGCTGTAGCTTACAGACTCCAAACTAGCCCAATGTCAGAAACTAAGGAGGAATGACTAACTGTATGCAAGGGAACAACGCTTAGATTTTTAAAAAATAACTTGTGCTTGATTACATGCAAATGATTAAGCAGTGATAGGTAAATTATGAGGTGATCTTAGCTATATGATTTTGTCCCTTTGCTGTTTTGAAATTAGACACAGTATACCTTGCCATTTTCAGTGAGGTAGTTTGTATGTATTCCATGACCTATATGTTGTAATTCATGTTTTCATGAATTGTGTATTACAGTGCCAAACATTTTCGCTGGAAGAGTAGATATAAAATTTGCAAATTTGAAAGAATGTGTAGTTCTATATGTGAGTATGTTGCTATTTTATAGCCAAATGGTTGTGTGTGATAAACTGCTCAAAACTTATTGTTTGAAACGTAATGCTGCTCGTGACCAAATCTGATATAAGGGAAATCCCCATTAATAGATTTCTTACATCATATTGATGTAATTGGTGTATTCTGCAAAGTCATTCATTCATTGGTTGATATTCATTTTAACAACTTTTTTGAAGTGCTCCAAACTATTTTTCTTTTCTTTCTTTTTTTAACTTTAAAAATCAGCTTGTTTTCTTTTTGCCCAATCTCAGAAGTCCTGTTCCAAAATAACTTTCAGTTTGCAGTTAGGTTAGGTTCCTTGTTTCTTAGGAGTGTCTGTTTCTATATTGGTATTTGTCAGGGATCCGCAAACCATTGTTTCATGAGCGGTCAAGGTGAAATCCCTGAATTTAGAATCAAGCAACTTTGGGAGTCCCCTGAAAATGTTAGTGATTTCCCTGAAAAACTTGTTAAACCACAACTCTTCTTTCCTTTTAGTATTCAATTTTAAAAACACATGCTTATCCTTTTATTGCTATGGAATAAAGCAAGCCATAAGGATTGATTTCTTTTTCATTTCAATTTTTTAATTTAAGTTTATTCACATCTCTTTAAAACATATAAAATACACAGCATGCATTGGATACATCAATTCCATTATAAACATACTCAAGTTTAAAAAACAGACACTAAAACTATGTTAACGTAGAACAAAACAACTGTTAGTTCTCGAGCTGTGAATTTGTTGAGACATATTTATCTTTGTTAGTGCTCTTTATTCAACTGAGAAAACAGAAATGAAATCTTATTTATTGTCAACTTCATCAAAAGTTATCAGCCGTTGGATGATATTAGTGCAATAGAAGAGAGAGGTGTCAGACAGACATTCAGTGGAATTCATTTGACTCTGTACAAATCCCACTCCGCAGCATTTTATCTGGTAAAAGAAAGATTATATGAATTGAATAGAATTGAATTGAATGGTTTAAATAGAATAAACATTGCAGTCCGAAGGCCAAATTACATTCAATTTTCAATGATTGATATGTGTAAATAGATTGACACTCAAGATAAATCAAAAGGTCATTACTCCACTGTATAGATACAGGACATCAGGAAAATACTTGCACAATACCAAATGAAATCTATTTTTAAGTTCTTTTAGAGTGTTTTACCACTGACAGAAATCACAGTGTTTAGCCTTTCCTGGGGTTGATCAGTTCCGGAACAGACACAACTGAAGCACGCCTCTATAAAATGGCTGAGAGATTCTAAGCCACGCAGCTCAGTAGAGATTGCATTCTGTAGCATAGGACCAATGTGAGTTAAGAGTTTGATGAACATGTCCTCTCATCCTACCTTCAGTACAAGAAGACAGGGAGTGGACATGACTAAATCAGCTTCTCACTTTCATTCCAAGATCTGTCATTCAAATAAAATTAATTTATATATGATATTTTCTTTGGCCCATATTCATAACAGAGATTTAACACAAACAGTACATCGAACCTGGACTAATTTTATTGGACGCCAAATAAAATGGCATGGAGCATTATTATTGATTCGGTATGATTCAATTTGTCCTGAAAAACAGTATGGTATGTTGAGATTGATTGTCCACATAATAATTACAACGAATGATGGAACTCACCCACTGTTGTGATTCTGTGATGAAAACCAACTATGTTGTGACAGCATAAGACGATTTATTTTGATTTATTTATTTTGCGCTCCATAAAGTTAGTCAAATTCTAGTGCGTTGTCTCAATTCAACCACAGTTGTAAATGCAGATCTATGTTTTGATGTTACTCTCCATAGTAAAGCATTGATCGATGAATCTGTTAGAATCTAAGTAAAGAAATAGAGAATCTGTTATCTACTGCTTCTTACTTTAAAACAAAGGGTTATATCATCTATTGGCTCTCTGCAAAACAGTCAACTCTTTCAGTCTAGAAAATATTCTGTCAACTCAGAAATCAAACTGATTTGCAAGTTCTTTGTGCAATTGTTTCCATGTGATCTAAATGATCAGCTGTTCACTTTAGTCTTGTAGATGTCTATGTAATGTATTTGTTGAGCTGGCCTCAACCCGTGTCTGACACTGTCGCTTTGATTACAAAGAAGTTTTAATAAATCTATTTATATACAAGATGAAAGCACATTGGTATCTCTGTATATCAAGGCATGTACTCATTGTATACAACTCATCTCATGTAATTTAGGCTTATAAACAAACTCACATTGCAAAAAAGGTTGGAAAAGTGTAAAGCTGGAGGAGTGAAATGATGCATGGTGTGAAATGGTGCGAAACAAATTCACATTCTTTTTATTATGCATACATTAATTCTTGAAAAGAGCAAAGGAGAGAAAATTAAACTTCCATTTATTATTATTATGATTTGGGAACACAATTTGCAATTTTAAGATACAAGTCAGTTATTAGTGTCATGTAACATGTAAGTTTTAAACTATTGTCACTAAGCATTGATAGCAACTTCCTTGTTAATAACTGCAATAATGGAAGGTGATTGGCTGTTTGCATGATAGTTGCCATGATAAGTTACAACAATTGGAATTCTTATATGCAACGGGGTGCACAGAAGGCAGATCAGTGAATGTTTATTGAAATTCAGACCAGCCATTGTTAAGAAAGGGATGTGACTTTGCAAATCTAAACCATAAGCCCTATTATTGGATGATGCCGGTTTGATGTGAACGCTAGCGATGAACTGGGTATTGTTTGGGTTATACAATAAATTGGGAAGTAGAACAATGGTCATTCCTAGAAATATGTCACACACGCTGGGGATTTTTTGAGGGATTTCTGCTCCGCAGAGAAACATTTCCTTGATTAATTTGATTTGAATGGGCTTGTCTGCAATTCTTAGTAGTTCCAGAGGAAATGTTTTGATGGTGTTACCAGACATGTACAAGACCTTGCCATTTCAAGAACGTTTTGGCATGCATTGCATTCATTGTTGAATGGCATTGTGAGCATGCCGTAAGTCTTGGAAATATTTTAGGATCAAGGGGATGTCATACTCGTTAAATACAGCCATGACACAAATATGCAGTCTTTGCTCAATATTAGTATTATGATTACTGAATATTTTGAAGTACTTTGCCATCCAGTAGTTTCATTGATTTAGGAGAGCCAAGAAATTAAGTACTTACATGTAAGTCTGAAATGTAATTGAATTTGTTATGCATGTTTTTGTGTTTTTAACATGTGCTTAGAATGTTTTTTGTGTGTCTTGCATCTTGTGCAACTTGCCCGTAGATAATATTGTGTGAATGCTTACGTGGAGAGTGTGTAAGGAGAAGATCTAAGGTTGTGCTATTCCTGGATAAATTATTGTGCATGTATTTAAGTGTTGAACTTACAAGTATGAAAAGTGAAAAGGTAATATATTAAAAGACTAAAGGTTGTGCAGGTATTCAGGGTCTGTTTAAGGACATCTATAATAATGTAGCATGTTCTTCAGAATAATCAACAGATTTGTACTTAGGAATGTTTTTGTAATTGCTATTATGTGAGATTTCCATATATCAACATACTTTATAATAGGAGGATATAAATAAATCATGAAGGAATCATTTCATATCTAGATAGAAAACTGCTCAAATAGCTAGTCTACATATTGATTTTTCTGTCAGGAAAATAAGGTTAAATTCTCTCTTTATATATATATACACTTGTATTTATACAAGTGTTTCAAATTTGATGATTTCAAATGTGTAAAATGTGATGGTGGTTAAAAGATAAAAAGAAAAAACTATATTTGTATGTGTATTGAAAATGATATACTGACAAAGAAAACTTAAGTATGTACAACTCATATGTACGAGGAGTTCTTATGAATCAATAAGAAAAGTGCCTCATTTTAAAGTTAACACAACAAGTCATGGATGTTGATATTCTAGGATATAGCCAAAGAACAGTGAGTTGTATGAAAAACAAGAAAAGCATTGTGTAGTGTTAAGTCTTTGAATGTGACATAGAGATTATGTAAATGTAGTTATATATAAATATATATTTATTATAAATGCAAATCCAAGAAATAGCTGAAAATCAGGATAAAAGTGTGAAAACATGTTAAGTTTATAGTGTGTAATGTATTCACTGTGTTGCCTGTCACAAACATGTTTGTATAAATTATTTGTTGGTATAAATTATTTGTTGAGATGATTTATTTTTCTACACAGCCAGGTGGATTTGTCTGAAGCAAAGCTACGTATATCAAATAAAAAGGATGTTTTCATGAAATATTTCTTCCGCGAGTTTACTGCTGTGGTGTACAGATGTGATGTGTGGATGGTGGGTGGTATGGATTATCAAAATGATCTAAGAATTAGGATAGGGGGTTCAAGGGGTTGGAGTATAATCATTTAGGGGTGGTCATGGTTGTGGTATTGTTATTGGTAGAAAGACAAGGAATTTCAGCTAAAATCAAATTATACATGTTGACAGATGATAGTAGACAGTTGAAGCTGCATATGCTAAGGAAATTCTATTTAATGGAAAAGTAGGTTTTCAACATACTTGGTGGTGAGGATGTTGATTTTGCTGTTGCTGGTATGAGGTTGTCATAGTGATAGTGATGATGGCAATACTGGTAGTGGTAATTGTGGTAGCAGTTATGCTGATGCTTTTTTTACTCTCCATTTCCCTTTCCTTGTCACTCTCTCTGTCTCTGTATTCCTCTCTCTCTCTCTCTCTCTCTCTCTCTCTCTCTCTCTCTCTCTCTCTCTCTCTCTCTTTCTTCGTCATTACTCCTTTTTCTATTTATGTAGCTTGATCTCTATTTTCTCTTTTCTCCTTCATTTCTCTCAGTATGTATCTTTTTTTCTCTCTGTTCATTTATAACTCTCACTCTCTATTCTTCTTTTTGTCTTTCTTTACATCTTTGCCTGTCTTTCTCTCTCTCTCTCTCTCTCTCTCTCTCTCTCTCTCTCTCTCTCTCTCTCTCTCTCTCTCTCTTTCTGTTCCCATACATTGTGTGTGTGTCTTTGTTTCATTTTATTTCTTCTATTCATATCTTCCTCTTTCTCTGCATCTCTCTTCTCACATACATTTTGTTCCCCTTACCTCCTTACCCTTCCCCACCATCACATCCCACTCAGGTTCTCATTTCATTATCTCTCCCACATTGCCCTAGTATACCTTGACGAGACAAGTACAAAGTATGCTCCACATAATCATGACATCCTCCATACATCCAGATGTAATTCAATATAAATACTTCTCATAAATATCATCTCAGTTTGAAATCCAGCACATAAGACATGAAAGGCTTCACAGACAAGAGTTAAAAACCACGCTGCATCTGCCTCCACACAGCAGACCAGTAAACAATTACATTACCCATCTGCTGCGCATTTATTTGGAGGGTGCAGTAGGGCGTTTTATGAATGTCAGCAATGACCAAATGGTCAGTGCTGACAACTTCAGTGAAATCCTCGGTTTTGATTGGCTGAGAGGCACTAGCCTCTGACTGTTACTAAGGTAACTATCAGAAAAAGACAGCTTGTCAGACGAAAAATGTTCATGAAACGCCCTCCAGATTTCATCTGGTCTGTAGAATACCATTCTTGTTGGAATTACTTGATAAACAGGATGTGGCTGCTCCAGAGACGGTAATCCTTTATTTCAATGGTGGCCACTCTTGTTATTACTATATATCTAGAGTTCCACTATTGATATTCTTCTACTACCAACTTGCACGAGAGGTCTTTTAATTCAATGCATAATAAGTCGTGAGTATCTGCGCAAATATGCATGTGTGCCGCTCCCGCGATCGTGCAAACGTGCGGACAAACCACATCAAGAGTTCATCCTTTGTGTGCCAGTTGATGCTCTATGGGAATTGTGTGTAATAATTGTGAAAAAAGTCATATTTGGCACACAAAGAGTTAAAAAGTTACATAAAAACAGCGCTCTCACAAGTTAGGATTTTGTGATTTATAAACGCCATGTGCAAATTTTGTTGGCTCAAAAAAACATAATTTTGTTTTTGTTGTGGATGTGCAAATATCGCACAAAAGAACACCTGCAAATCAGCCCTGATTAAGCCAAAGAATCTTTCTTAAAAAGTGCAGAACCAATCCTAGTGAGACAACCTCATACACATCTCAGCACAATTATAACTTAACTTAATTAGTAAGTTTTCCAGTACCATTTCAAAGATATGGAGTGAGTCAGTGGGGTTTTCAAGGTCTGATATTGTAAGGGTAAACATTGCATTTCTATGTCTTTACACTACACATTCTTGTCATTCTTATGAACATGAATGGTTTTCTGCTGTTTCAGGCAGGCCTGAAACATGTTTTAAAATCAGCAACTGCTGTCAATATGTTAGTAAACTGGTCCATCAATTTTAGCCAAAGGAACTGCGATGTAGTGGAATAAGAGAAGTATTTTTGTCATTACCTCGCACAGGGCCGGCAGGAACCAGGTAGTAAGTTACAGCCAACCACCTTCTTAAAAATAATTGTGCACATCTAAAAAATGATTTGTGCAGATATCTGGCAAAATGATATCAAGTTTTGGAGAGAGGAGTACCAGTCACTTGTTGGTGGGCAACGTCTTCTGCGAGTGGGTTTTTTAAAATAAAAACCTTTATCCATATCCATCCACTTTAAAGGGCATATACTGTACTGGGAAGGCAAAAAAGCCTTCAAAATGTAATTGCTAGCAATCTTCATGCCAATGGTCTTAAATTCATGTATTGTCCATTTTAGAAGCTTGCTGAAAGTTATTTGCCCTTAAATGATCCACATATGGAGTAATTAATGATAAATGATTGATCCCTCAAAATGTTCGGGCCGAACATTTTGAGAATTTGTGATTTAATCCCTCATTACTCCAAATGTAGATCATTTGAGGGCAAATAACTTCTAAAATAGACAATACATGAATTTAAGACCATTGGCAAGAAGATTGCTAACAATTACACTTTGAAGGCTTTTTTGCCTTCCCAGTAC
Source organism: Arbacia lixula (assembly GCA_963669155.1). Classification (NCBI taxonomy): domain Eukaryota; kingdom Metazoa; phylum Echinodermata; class Echinoidea; order Arbacioida; family Arbaciidae; genus Arbacia; species Arbacia lixula. Next base: position 11,131,669 of record OZ022590.1, on the reverse strand, counting down.
AGTATATGCCCTTTAAGTAGAGAGAAGTGCCCACTTGGACCCATTCTTGGATGTCAGCATATGCCTATTATGCATGTCTCACCCTTCAGTCGATAACACTGCAATTCTTCATAGCACATATAAAGTACAGAAGTCGAGTCATCATATCCATTGTTATTCCTATTTCTGGTTCTAAACAACATCACTCAAGTGAGACTTTCAATGGTCGACATTGTCTCGCAGGTTAGTGTCGATCGGGCACTCCCATTAAGAGTATTCTCGCTTTGATCACCAATGTTTGCTCTACCCGTGTAGTTTAGAAGCAGTTTTTTTGACAGCATGCTCATATGACGCCACACTTCGGTACTCCATAGGGAAAAGTAATCCCATAATGCACGGCACAGCGTCCTCCGTATTATTTTTTTTACAGTCAGGTCCGACAACAGTTTCATACACTAGAACAATAGGTGGTATTCAAGAACGATCTTAAATGCTAACTTAGGAGAAATCTTATTTTAAGTCTAAGATTTTCCTAAGTGGTATTCCAGATTGATCCTAAGTTTTCTTCTAACTCTTTTCTTCTAAGTTTTCTCCTATCCTTCTGCAAATTTATGCAAATCATAAAGTTAGGAGGATTGGTATTCCAGAATGAACGTAAGAGAGAATTTAAGAGAAAAATTAGGAGAGTTCCCCCTGTCTTAGCCATTCATAACACAAGCAATAAAAAAGCAGCATTTATTTGCGTATACCAATACCAATTTCTTGCTCTCTTAGGCACCTCCTAACTCTGGGACTTAGAAGAAAACTTAGGAGAAAACTTAGGATACCTTCAGGAATACCATACCTAGACTGGAAGCGGACACGACTGCAAGCAAAATCCGAATGTGGCTGAGAGGTACATCATGAGATGACTCACTAATCACATGAAACACAAGGAACCGAAAGCAAATTACAGTACAGCCAGACACCTTCTTAAAAAATAATCATGCAAAAGACTAGCCTGGAGGCAGACATTGTCTGCAAACATAATCTGAATGTGGCTGAGTGTTGCATCATGGGATGACTGACTAATCACATATAGAAACCCTGATTCTAGGTCAGACGAGTGGATATAAATGGGCTTTTCTAATGGCATGTACGGGATTATGAGAGCTTGCACAAGATGGATTAAAAGCTGAGAAGTTGCGCCACATCAATTCACACGGGATACAAAAGGACATGAGATGAGATGTTGCTGGAGGAAACCTAAAAGCTCCATCTTCACAATAAAATATGATCAATCGATCTCAGTTCTATTCAAGAGAAAAACGCTGGGATTTCTCATCAAACGTCCAGCATCTTTCTCAAAGTCTCTAAATATTGCCATGGCTCCAGGAGAGTGAGAGAGAGAGACGTCTTGAAGTGTCATCATCTCGATCTCTTGGCCGACCTGACCACGCCATTCTGCTGCTGGTACTCTTGCATGAGGGTTTCCTGAACAGCGGGGCGGGTTGGCTGGTAGCGGTTGTAGTCCATGGAGTACTCCCCCTTGCCCTGGGTACAGGACCGCAGCTCCGTTGAGTAGCCAAACATGTCGTTCAGCGGCACCTGTCACAAGGATGAGCAGAGAGATTGAGTAAATGTCTACATGATTCTTGAAATGTACTCCCTGGGTCCCGTAACATAAAGGTTTGTGATCAATCGCAAAATGGCTAATAGCCAATGAACATCATTGTCGCAGGCGCTTTTTGTTCAAAAGACTGACCAATAACCAATTAGAATTCGTCTTTCAAATTTGCGATTGATCACAAACCTTTATGTTACGGTGCCCTGGTCATCTTTTTGTATTATAAGGTATTATTTTTCAGTTTACAATGTAATGTTATTTTGTATTGCAGTATATGTATTACTTTTTTGTAAGCAAAGCAAAATTTCATGAATGCACAATAAATGATTCAATTCAACATCATAAGATAGAGACAGACAGAAAGACAGAAAATGAGATAGACAAAGAGCCATAAAAAAGACACACAGACAGACATGCAGACGGACAGACAGAGAACAAATGAGACAGAAAGCCATATTAAGAGAGTGACAGAGAGACAGAGAGTGGGAAACAGAAAAGGAGACATACATGAAGAGGAGGAGAGACAGTGGAAGACAGAAAGAGGGAGAGACAAAGAAAGATAGACAAGGGGAAAGGGAGATTGAGGGGCATATAGGAATGGATAGTTACAGGCAGATAAAGAGACAGAGAGTGGGAAAGACACACAGACAAGAAAGAGACATATACAATGTAAGAGAGAGAGGGACACAGAGACAGACAGACAGACAGACAGAAAGGGAGGGATAAACAGACAGAGACAGGGAGAGTGAGAGATATGCATAGACAGGGACAGAGGGAAGGAATCAGAAAGACAAAGACAAAGAAAGAGGGAAGAGAAGGAGATTGACATGACTTACATCACAGTAGAGGGTAAAATATCCCTCCCCACCGTCACTTCCGAGGATGACTCCGTTCCTCTTGTTGATACCGGCGATGACCGCTCCTTGGAACTCATTTGGGGCATTGACCTCTACCTCCATAATGGGTTCTAAGATCAAGCTCTGTGCCTTCTCCATTACTGCAGGGGGGGGAGGGAAGGATCAAGGGTTGAATACAAAATATTGGAAGGATAAAGGTTTGAATCAACATGAACGCTGTCAGTGGTCTTAAGGAACAGCGTCTGTGTCTTCTCCATCACTGCAGGGATGGAATGAAGGATCAAGGTTTGAATACAAAATATTAGAAGGATGAAGGTTTGAATCAACATGAATTCTGTGGTCTTAAGGAAGAGCGTCTGTGTCTTCTCCATCACTGTAATGATTGAGGGAAGGATCAAGGTTTGAATACAAAATATTGGAAGGATAAACGTTTGAATCAACATGAACGTTGTGGTCTTAAGTGTTACAAATGTGTATAAGTTATACCTATATAGCCATACATGTAGCTCTTGAATTAGCTGCACTCTGGGTGCTGGTGAGATTCCTCACTGGTGAAATAAACATTTAGCAATGTGTACTGCCCAGAAGAGTCTGGAATGTTATTTACATGAAAGAATGTTGCAGCTAGCTGAGACTCATTAGCATAATAAAGGAGCTCAGATGGGCTAGTAATGACTCATCAGTGTAATCTAGGTCAGGTCAATATTGTTTGTCATGTTTACAAGCATAGGTACAGTATATGTACAATGAAGAGCTTACTAGATATATTGAGAAATCTCTAGAAGTACAAATAATAGAACCTTCTGGAATGTGCAGTTTGTAGTATATATATGAGTTGTTTGAGATAGGAGCTCAGTTTCATATCATCTTGCTCCAGTCACCTGTGATAAGAGTAACCTGCATCTAAGATATTGTTGTGACCCTGGCTCAATACCTACCTGTGGATTTATACGAGGATTTTCCCTACGTGGATAACTACCTGCCTGTTAAATAGCGCTTATGAGATCCTGCCTGTGGAAGCCGTGAAAGCTCTGTGGAATAACATTTGACCATCTTGGATCATCTATTTGGACTTGACTATCTGGAATACCTGTTCTTCAGCGTAAAACATTGGGATCAACATTGCGATATAATTTGGGAATACTGGATCGGATTATCAACTGGACCATCAGCGAGAGCCGTGGATCCATTGGACTTCAATATCCTCCAGCACTGTAAGCTAATCTGTATCCATATATTGTAAAGTAAATTTATATACATGTACATGTATTGATGCATTGATTTACTGAGAGTGAAAGCTTGTCTTCATTTTAAAAGGGGAAAATACCCCATATAATAAAGAACACATAAACTAAATATTGGTATCATTTTGTGCGATCCTTTCTGGCGTGAACTGATCGTAACATAAGGAACAGGGTCTCTTCTCCATCACTGTAATGATTGAGGGAAGGATCAAGGTTTGAATACAAAATATTGGAAGGATAAACGTTTGAATCAACAGGAGCACTGTGGTCTTAATGATCAGGATTTGGGCCTTCTCCATCACTGCAATGATGGAGGGAAGGATAAAGGTTTGGATTAATGTGAGCACTGAGGTCTGTGCCTTCTCCATCACTGCAGGGAAGGAGGGAAGGATCAAGGTTTCAATGTAACCACTGTGGTCAAAAGGATCAGGGGGGTGTTTCACCAAGCTGTTCTTAAGCTAAGAACAATATTACGCATGACTGGTGATCCCCTCTTTTGCTAAATGAGATACCCCAATTTTTTAATGTTTTAACATAGTGGTAATTGTTTTTCAACAATCCTAATCAAATTTGACCAATCATAGATCAGATTTCAACTTTAGCTGATGAGAATCAAACTCATTGAGAATCTGATTTAGCACAAGAAGGGGTCATCAGTCGTGCGTAAAGTCAATCGTTGCTTAAGAACAAGTTGGTGAAGCAACCCCCAGGGCCTGTGCCGTCTCCATCACTGGAAGGAGGGAGGGAATGACAAAGGTATAAATCAAAAGAAACCAAACACTAGCTTGTGCTCTCACCAAGGGGAGGTCTATAAAACCTTTCCAGACTACAGTGGAGCTCAACTAAAACTTGTCTGATCTAGATCAAAGCATGACTATATGCTGCCAGGCAATGGACAAGCTTGATATTGTCTGATCTAGATCGAAAAAGACCATACACATTCATGCAATGCACAAGCTTGATATTGTCTGCTCTAGATGAAAGCAAGACCGTGCACATTTACACAATTCACAAGTTAGATATTGTCTGCTCTAGATCAAAGCAAGACCATACACATTTACACAATTCACAAGCTAGATATTGTCTGCTCTAGATCAAAGCAAGACCATACACATTTACACAATTCACAAGCTAGATATTGTCTGCTCTAGATCAAAGCAAGACCATACACATTTACACAATTCACAAGCTAGATATTGTTTGATCTAGATCATAGCAAGACCATAAACGTTCATGCAACGAACAAGCTAGATATTGTCTGATCTAGATCAAAGCAAGACCATACACATTCATGCAATTCACAAGCTAGACATTATCTGATCTAGATCAAAGCAAGACCATAAACATTAATGCAACACACAAGTTAAATACTAGCCGATCTAGGTCAACGCATGACTGTACACATTCATGCCACATACAAGCCAGATATTTTGAAAATATCATTGTGGTTACACTGTAAAAATAGGAAAATCTACTGATAGTGCGGAAAAGAGTATTATCATAATGCTGTTTGCTAACCTTGTTTGAGAGCACCAATGGCAGCCAGTCTGAAGGCCAGCTCACTTGAGTCCACCATGTGATGCTGGCCGTCAATCAGACGCACTCGCACACCTGTAATCTTCTGGCCCATGAGGGGGCCCTTCGCACATGCCTCCAAGAAACCCTGCCGCAAGATGGAAACAAATATATATGTTTTTTAACCCACATACTACCAGATTTTTGGAAAAGTGTTGATAACCTAAATCATGATCATTTTTGGCCTACCCAACCACTGTATTGATAAACAATAGGTGAATATAAAGACAAAATGTATTATCATCTTCAATTTGAATTCAATATTTATTCTATAAAATGTTGGGAAAATAAATACTGTACAATTCAAGGTAACAGGATATCTTTTTCAAAGAAAAAGGCTTGAGAGAGATAAAAAAAATAAATTATTTTATATCAGCTAGGTCATTCTTTATAATTTGTTTTCGATATATTCTCTTTAGATAACAATGATGTAATGGACAGTATTTTTTGTAATTCATTGATTGGTATCATATCATAGAGTGCACTGTCAATAAATACATATCATCCTTTATCATTTTATAATCAGTAACAATATAACAATAAAATAAATGAAATAGATAATAATGAAATAAATCATGTGCATGATAATATAATAATGTTAATAAAGTAAATTTTATTTAGCTCACCTTCTCGATGGCAGGCACAAACTGCTTGGGAATGTTGGTTCCGACAGTCTCATCCTGAAACTCAAACTTGGTGTACTGGTCTGCAGGGAGAGGCTAGGAGAGTGAGAGAAACAATTGACTCTTTGACCCTTTTCTCATTGGATTTTCTTAACCCCGTACTATCCTTAGCCCTGGACTATTTTTTGAAGCTTTTCACACTGACATTTCTTATCCCCGTACTATTTTTTCAACCCGACTAAGGAAATCCACACTGTTCCCACTCGAAATTGTTAGCCCCAGACTTTCTCGACAGCTTATGTGTCCGTCTTGCATATTTGCTCTTTCCACTCTGCATCAAGGTCACTCGCCCGTCAGGCATTATCTGATTGGTGTCGGCATCTCTGCCTTGTGAGCTGACACTGCATTTCCTTAGCCCCGTACTATTTTTTGTTTCTGTTCTCACTGGCATTCTAAGCCCCAGACTATTTGGCTTGGCCCTGCAATTGCGGGGTTTGCCCTGCTTTTTTTCAGGGCCAAATAATCCCAGATTATTGGTGGGGCTAGCCCACTTTGGTAAAAACCAATGAGAACAGAAAGTGGTCTAAGCTAAGCCCCCCCCCCCCCCCCCCCACCTTAGCTCCACCTATAGTCATGGCTATGCTTAGACCACTTTACAGGAAATTTTTGCCAGCGTGAAAAGCATATTTATGGGTAATTTTGCAGCGGTCTTAGACACAAATCCCATTGAGCAGCATTTGTCATGGACCACAGACATCAAGTTCCCCTTCTCCAACCTTGCAGCCTTTTGAATGCATCCAAAAGCCATACAAATACAGTATCACACCTGCTTTGAATGATTCATATTCCTAATTGCTGCTACTACATGTGGTATCATATTGAAATGCAGAATAATTATCAAGGGTTAGAGTCATATCAAAGATTGAAACAGCTGCAATGACTGCTCAATGGAAACAGAGAAAACGTCTTAGAAGGACAGATAGTATTGAAATGCGCCTATATATTTGCGCATCCACATACTTGAAAGTAAACCTAAGGGAAAGCCTCAATGAGACTTCATGACTGTGATTAGCTCTTTATACATTTGTTAATAAAACACTACTCTCCATTGACAAAGAAATGTGAATCGGGCTAGTCAAACTCTCCGTAATTTGCATTAGAAGCATCCTAGTAGAGCATTCTGGAGTACCAATGTGGTTTCTCCTAGGCACCTTCAAACTTAGGGAGTCGAGATAAATTTTGGAATACCAACTCTAGTTCTAAACTTACCTCGATGGTTCCGATGACTCTGCCAAACTGGCCGGCTCCTCCTGACTGCTTCTTGTGCAGATACTCAAAGCTGTGTGCAGTGTGCAGGAATCAAACACAGGAAGAAAGGCTCAATGACACCACATAACATGACCCAAATTCACAATGGTAATGGATGGTAATGGTAAACTTTACAGGACATTTACTTAAAGGGTTACTAAACTAGAAAAATAAGTTCCTACTAATCTATGTAAAATTATCCACTGAAAACGAATTTCACATTCGTTTGCCGCAATAAAGTCTCATTTTGATGAAACTTTGAAAAAACGCACGCCTCCAGTGACGTATGAGAAGTCAAAATTCAAGAGATTGTACGGAAGTCAACAATAGACCATTTTCGTAATGTATTCACAACTTTCCCCGTAACTGCGTAGTAGCACGTTATTGCATTCACCTGTATCTCGTCATTCAGATTCAATGGATGGAATGCATTTTTAATCTATTAGTTACTCAGACAAACCTCGTTACGTATTGTTTGAATTGCGTGAATAAAACATTTTATTTACACCGTTGGCATTTATGGCATTTTGACTTCTCATACGTCACTGGAGGCGTGTTTTTTTTTTTCAAATTTTCGTTAAAATGAGACTTAATTGTGGCAAACAAATGTGAAATTCGTTTTAGTGGATAATTTTACATAGATTAGTGGGAACTTATTTTTCTAATTTAGTAAGCCTTTAAGCAGAACACTTCTGCCATCATCACATGTCTCAATCTCCTTTGATATCAATTTCTCGATAATTTTAAAACAACTCCTTTTGGTGAACCTGAAATCAAACAAAATTGTGACACCGGTAACAGCAGTCTTTAACACTACACGCTAGTTTCATATAGGTTTCAATGGATAAGATTGTTCCAGGGATTCCAAATGTGTGGTCCTTATAGAAATCTCTTTAATTTGCTCTGAAGCGCCTTGAGCATCTAGTTAAGATGGAAAGTGCACTATATAAATTCTATGTATTATCATTATTAAAGGTGGTCGTTCTGGAGTAGGCTGTACTGCCATAGGTTGGAGCAGAAAGAGAGGAAATGAAAATAACAAGATAAACATACAAAAATTAACATTATTCAAGGGATACCAATAATATGGTCTTTACAGACAGGTGATCCTTCTAGAGCAGGTGATCTTTCTGGTGCAGGTTAAACTGTAACAGGTTGTTAGCAGGAGGGAACATGAAAATGACATGGTACAGAAAGAAATATCCACTCACTCGACTTCTGCCAGGATTGTCTCCCTGAAGGCTACCTTAGGCTTGCCCGTAATGACGGGGCAGTTATACTCATTCTTCATCCGCTGAGCGTAGATCTCTAGATGCAGCTCACCCATGCCGGATACAATGGTCTACAAGAGCAAGCAACAAAACAATTTGATTCATCTTATTTGGTTCCAGTAATTCACATGTTCTAATTTTGACATATTAAACATCACTCTACACACAGGAGTATGATATTGTATATGAATACAAATATGTACATGTTCATAATCATATATGCCATGGTACTTTAATGAGTATCATAACATGAAATACAGCAGGTTCAATGTGATGGCTATGTGTACACAAATTCAGTATTCTTTGAAATCCTCTTTTTCTAAACGATCATGAGTTACTGACACAGTCCTACACTCTGCCCCAAATTTGCAAAGGAGTTTTAAATTTAGTTGAAGGTTTAAGCAGATTTCATGGCGTTTTAGCAAATACAGTGACAGTGCACTTGCTTTAGTGCGTGCACTTCAAAAAGTTCCAATAATTTATATGCGCATTTTGCATTGAATTTTCCATGCTTACTTCATTCTAGTTATGAGTTTAAATAACTGGAGTCGAAATAAACCATAGCAACCAGCACCAATTTAGCACCATACACCGGATGCATGTGCTCATTATTGGATATTTTTTTTAAGAGTACGCGCTTAATCAAGCGCACTTATTTGCTTACCAATATATCCCACTAAATCTGCTTACCGGTGCACTGTGGTCTAAATTTGAAACTCCTTCTGTGAATTTGTGCCTTTGTGCTCTGTCTGGAAACACTTTTGCCTACCTCTTTACTCTCATCATCAAAGTAGACGGTGAAGGTGGGGTCTTCCCTGGTGAACCTATTGATGGCCTTGGAGAAGTTATCAAGGTCGGTCTAGAGAAAGAAGAAAAAACATCATTCCATGTAATGTTTAACACAGGAGTACTCATTAGCATAATCCTCAAAATTGGTATTACATTACATGTTTTTGAAACAAGATCTTATTGATATATGCAAAAGCAGATTTTTTTTTACCTATGGATTTCTATAAAAAACATTAATTTATATCTCATAACAAACTGTTGAATACACTTTTATCTCTGCATGATTGTAGTTGTTAAGCTCTTGTTTTACAGAGAGAACATATGAAGTTTCTAATAAATAAAAAGCTCTGTGGTATTCATGTCTCACTAGATCCCAATTTAAATACTATTTCCCTTAAAAAAAAAACATGAGTGAACAGATGATTTGCTTTTGTACCTTCTTTTCTGGCTTGATGGCAAGTGAAATGACAGGGTCAGGTACGTGGATGGGTTCCTGTAATACAATACATACAACATATCATGAAGGCTTGGTAGAAGGATTAAGTAGTAAACACAATTAAAGACAGTGTGTCCCTTTCACAAAAGTCATGAAACCCTACATGGATCAGCAATGTACCCTAAAAAGAATATGTACAAAATCTCACAACTTCTCAGGAAAAGTGACAAACTATCCTTGTTTGCATTTGAAACACCCTGTTTCATAGCGTCCACAGTCTACAGTAATATACACTGCTCGTCTGAAGGCATCATCGCTGTGCATAGAACCATACTAGTGAAGATATATGGCAGTAGTACATGAGTTTAATAAGAGTTCAATTCATTCAAAGAGCTAGTATATAGACAATGCACATTCATTCAGACAACTGGCAAGTCATGTTGTTGTCTCATATCATCAAACACACATTTTGAGACAGTGACATTATAGAATCAAAACCTGCAGACTAGGGCCATGATGCATATAAGTGTTCAACTATTCAATGGTAACTACCATGATAACAGATAAAATAATGAGAGCTCATTGGCTGTTGCCATGGTACTTAAAATTGATGGTACGTTACACTAATCGAAAATATATATGCAACATGGAATAGGTGTAGGTTAGGGGTTTTCCCTGATGGCTTACCATGGAGATCTGCACCTTTGGTTCATTGGTGAACGTGTCTCCGCTGGCACAGTCAATGCCAAATAGAGCACAGATGTCACCGGCAAATACTTCTGTGACATCCTGCAAAACAAAATTAAAGATCAGATAGAATGGTGTTATGATATTGAAGGCATAAAATTATGTAATAATGGAGAGAGATTACAGGAAGGTATAAGAGAACAGTACTTCAACACATCCACTCATCTATTTATCCATCCACTCACCTATCAATTCTTCCACCTGCATGGATCCATCACTTCATCCATCCACTATCTATTCATTCATCCATCTACCCCTCCACCCACCCATCCATCTATCCACCCATCCATTCATCCACCCACCCATCCATCCATCCATCCATCCATCCATCCATCCACCCACCCATCCATCCATCCATCCACCCATCCATCCATCCATCCATCCATCCACCCATCCATCCATCTATCCACCCATCAATTCATCCATCCATCCATCCATCCATCCATCCATCCATCCATCCATCTGTCCATCCATCCATTCACCCACCTTCCCACCCACCCACCCTTCCATTCATCCATCCATCCATTAATTCCACCCATCCATCCATCCATCCATCCATCCATCCATCCATCTATCCATCCACCCACCCATCCATCCATCCACCCATCCATCCATCCATCCATCCATCTATCCACTCATCCATTCATTCATCCATCCATCAATCCATTCATCCATCTGTCCATCAATCCATTCACCCACCTTCCCACCCACCCACCCTTCCATCCATCCATCCATCCATCTATCCATCCATCCATTCACCCACCCACCTATCCACCCATCCACCCACCCACCCACCCACCCATCCATTCATCCACCCAACCGCCCATCCACCCACCCATCCATCCACCCACCCATCCATCCACCCACCCACCCACCCACCCATCCATTCATCCACCCACCCGCCCACCCACCCGCCCATCCACCTACCCACCCATCCACCTACCCGCCCATCCATCCATCCATCCATCCACCCATCCATCCACCCATCCATCCATCCATCCATCCATCCATCCATCCATCCATCCACCCACCCATCCATCCACCCATCCATCCATCCACCCACCCACCCACCCATCCACCCAACCACCCACCCACCCACCCATCCATCCACCCTCCCATCCACCCATACCTACCTCCATCTTGTCTGAATGCATGCGGACCAATCTTGAGACCTTAACCTTCTTGTTGGTCCTGGTGTTATAGATGTACTGTCCTTTCTGGAGACAGCCCTGGTATACACGCATGTACGTCAGCTGACCAAACCTCCCCGCCTAAACAGATAATTAGGAAATTTATTCAGATTATTAAACCTCTCAGTACCAACCAAGATTACTTACATAATTTATTGCCTATGGGACTAAGAAGGTTTAACCAAAAATATGCAATGAATAATGATAATAATAATGATAAGTATTTCTTATCAAACGTGTACCACCATGAGGGTTTCTATCTGCTGGAAAAATAAATATAGAAGGAAGTGGGTAGTTTCAGTAATAGGTTAACATAAGTTTAGTACAAAGAAAATTGTCTCTATTGGATAAAAAAAAAAAAGGTACAGAATATGCGCTAAGGGACAAACTGTGCAAAGTGAGCTGCGCAATGGCCTGCTCGGTGAAACAATTTATTTAGCCAAAACAAAAATCTTATGGACGCTCCCAATAGAAAGACAATTTCAAATCCGTGTTTTAAAATTGTGTTCCACAATACAAACTCTGGGAGCCTAGCCCAACTTACCTCCAGTTTGAAGGCCAGAGACACAAACTTCTCCGAGTTGTCTCTGACAGGACTCATCTTCACCCTCTCGTCATTTCTGGGATAAAGAAAGAAATACGAATGACGATTGTAGACACCCATCATCTCAGCTAGAATAAATATGACCAGCAACTAGCCAACTGCAAGCAAACAAGCTTCTTAATTTCTTGGTGTGTGCCCCTGTGCTCTGGAATGATCTCCCTGCCCACATTCAAAATTCTCCAACTGTCGATGCCTTTAAAAATCGATTTAAAACCCATCTTTTCACTCAACAAAACAAGTAAGCTGTTGCAATGACCAGTTTTCTTGTTATTTCATTTATTCATTTGTTATATGATTGACATTTCATTTACCCTTAATGTTTGATTATCTTCTATGCCATTTATTGAGTTGATATATGATTGTTATTTAATGTTATACGATTGATATTCAATTACCTGTTAAATATACACTTATATTCAATACTTGTCTCCACTTAAATTTATTATGTTTTATTTATTTTATTCTTTCAATTTCAATTTTCAATTTCAATTTATTTTCATACTTCTCGATGAATACAATGTGCAAAACAAAATAATATACAATATCCAACTTGGATGTACAACTTAATACAACATAAATATACAATATATGATAAGATGGAAATTGAGAGAGAAATATGATGGGACCTACTAGAAGCAAGCTTGATAGGCGTAAGTCCCGGTAAAATTGGTGTATATATAAATAGATATAGAGTACGGATGCAACTAAGGACCAAACTAAAACAAGAAATAACACAAATTCTTCGAGGACGTAAAACAGATACTTCTCATATATAAGTGAACAAGATTTAACCTGTGAATTTAGGGCTATGAGAATGCAAGGAGATTTTTACACATACTTAATAGCTTGAATAAACAATCAAGAGCACGTCAATAATTATCCGATTGAGTTTTTGATGCTGTCTTCATATGATACAACGTGTCGAGATATTATGCAAACGCATAAATTACAATACCTAAGGAATCCAGTCTGCGTACTACAACTATATGTATATCGGATGAACAACAGTCAAATTAAGTTCAGATTGATATGAATAACAGTTCGTAACATTGGAATGTTTTAGCGTTATCGGCCTACTATGTATTGAGTAGCCACCAGCCAGCTGCAATGAGGTGCTAAGAACAATGCCTGCTGCTGCCGCGCTTACGAAATCATGAGCATATATAGAGAACGAGTGAAAAACAGTATCGGGCAGGATTTCGGAAGCGTGCAACAGCAAGGCATTATGTAAATTACACATGGAAATGAACATTATACACAAAAGTTTAGAATCTCAATGAGCTTACGTAGAGTAACTATTCAATAGATGCATTCTAAGTTTACGTTTGAATGGATATAATGATACACAACCACTGACATCTTGGGGGAGATCATTCCAGTATTTGGGCCCTGTAAACATAATTGTTTTTTGTGCAAAAATTGTTCGAGTACGTGGAAGGTGATAAGCGTCATGTTGCCGGGTTGGATAGTTATGAACAGAGTTATTTCTAGTGAACATTTGAAGGAAGACTTCAGGAAGCTCATTAGTGGAAAGTTTATGCATAAAAATACCAACATTATAGTTAAACAAGTCAATCAATTTCAAAACTTTGTTATTTCTGAAAAGATCAGTTGTGTGAGATAAATACTCGGCGTGGTTAACAATTCTTATTGCACGTTTTTGTAGAATAAAAAGAGAATCGAGCAAAAGCTTTGATGAATTTCCCCAAGCTAAAATTCCATAGTTAAGATATGGAGAAATTAAAGTTGAATATATAGTTTGTAATATGTGAGAGGGAAAGAAATGTTTTAGCTTGTTTAGAATTCCTGTGTTCCTGGATAATATTTTGCATAAAAAATTAATATGAGTTTTCCAGGATAAATCGCTATCAATATGAAGTCCTAAGAACTTAGTACTGTCTACCTGTTTCAAATTGATATCATTAATAATTATATCATTTGGAATAACTTGCAATGAATTGCTAAATAACATATAATGTGTTTTGTCAATATTCAACGATAATTTGTTTGCATGGATCCAAGACTGTACATGGGTTAATTCATTGTTTAATATAAGTGTGAGCGTGTTAGGGTTGCGATGTGAGAAAAATAAATTGGTGTCATCTGCAAAGCATATAAAAGAAAGGAGTTGTGACGAATTTTGAAGGTCATTGATATACAAAATGAACAACAATGGGCCTAAGAGGGAACCCTGGGGGACACCACAAGAAATTAATTTCAAACTAGATTCTTGTCCATTGATATTTACATATTGTTTTCGATCAGTAAGGTAATCCCTAAACCAATCTAGAGCCTTCCCACGGATACCGTAATGACTTAATTTATAAAGAAGAATGTCGTGGTCAATCGTATCAAACGCCTTAGAAAAGTCGAGAAAAACACCGATGGTATGGGAAACGTCATCAATTGCGTGAGCTACTTTGTCAATAAAAGCTAGTAAAGCATGAGTTGTGCTATGTTTTTGTCTGAATCCAAACTGAAAATTTGAAAGAATCTTACAATTAACAAGAAATCTGAGAGTTCGTTTGTAAACAAGTCTTTCAAGAATTTTTGAGATTGAGGTTAAAAGAGATATTGGGCGGTAATTATTTACAATTTCTTTTTGGCCTTTTTTAAATATAGGAATAATTTTAGCAATTTTCATTTTTTGAGGGACCTTTCCAGTAGACAAGGATTGATTTAGGATATGAGTTAGGGGAGAAATGATTTCATCTATTATGTTTTTCAATAGGAATATTGTGATACCATCGTTACCTGAGCTTTTTTTGTTGTTTAGATTTTTGACTATTTCTTTGATTTCTTCTTCAACAATGGGAATGAAAAACAAGGAATTGGCATTTCTTTCTTTTAGAAAAGAATGAAATTTAGTCTGCGTATTTGGTATTTTGTTAGCAAGATGTGGCCCTAGGTTTACAAAAAAGTCATTGAATACTTCCGCCATTGCCACTGGATCATCGATATGGCGACCATCTTGAATAATATGATTTGGAGAATTAGAGTCAGTTTTTGCTTTCAAAGCTGTGTTAATCACCTTCCACGTACTCTTGATATCAAACTTATATTTATCAAACTGTTTAGAAAAATACAATTTCTTAGCTAAACGTAGTGTAGATGACAGAGTGTTACGATAGCGAGTATAACGAGATTTATTTATGTCACTAGAGGCTTTACGGTATTTACAAAAAAGTTTGTTTTTTTTGTTAATAGACCTGAGAAGGGATTTTGTGATCCACGGCTGTCTTGGTATTTTCTTGTAGTTTGATCTGGTTCGTCTATGTAGAGGAATAAAGACGTTAAAATTTGTTGTTAAAATGTTCATAAAGTTTTCAAAAGACGAGTTTGCATTTCTTTCATTATACACTGCGGACCAGTCAACTAACCTCAATCCCTCCCTAAGTCTATTAAGATTACATTCAGACATAACACGATAACCAGAGTTATTAACAGGATTGTTTTTAGTAGAAAAATGTGATGTCAGTGCATATATTGGGAAATGATCAGTGAGATCTGAAACTATTATACCAGATGTGTCAACTGGGGATAAGTTATTAACAAATATATTATCAATAAGAGTAGAAGTGGTATCAGATATACGAGTGGGTTTTCTTGTAAGTGGAATGAAAGATTTTGACAGCATAAGGTTCAAGAAGTCTTCACTAATAAGAGCATGATCATTACAATTTAAGAGATTTATATTAAAATCACCCATTATGAAGCACGTCTTGTTGTCGAAATAATTATCAAATAATAGACCGTGAAGAGTATCAATAAATTCAGTAATGTCGGAATTAGGTGGTCTATAAATTTCCCCAAAAATGATATTACCCTTATTAGGAGTGCTTACCTCAATAAAAATACTCTCGAGGCATTCTGACATTATGGTATATTTATGCAACAATTCAAAATCTAAACTTTGACTGACATAAAAACCTACACCTCCACCTCTTTTACAATTTCTATTGTTTATAACCAATTTGAAACCATCGATAGCTAATTGTGAAGAAGGTGACGTTTCCTTTAGCCAAGTCTCACTTAGACCAATAACACTATGTTTGAAGTGTAATTCATTTAAGAATACAAGTAATTGGTCAAAATTTTTATTGAGACTTCTAATATTAAAGTGTGAAACAAAAAGTTTGTTCGGGTGTGATTTAGACAAAGAAATAACATCCTTTTCCAGGTTGTATTGAGAAGACACATTTTGGGGTAAGATATCATTTGAGTCAAAATTGAGCTTTAATTCTTCAGTTTCTAAATTCAAAGATTTGATAATGTCGAAGTTGTCACCTTCTTCGCCGTCAGAAGAGTTAGATGATAAACTCATTGCAACTGGCTGGTCGTCACTTACTTCATTATTTATGACAGGGATAAAATTTTCATTATTTGGCTCATCCATGGTCGATGATAGAAAAATATGTAATGAATAATAAGTTGTATACCAGCATTCTAAATTCAATATAATGAACACGGTAGAAGGGATTGCTATGAACAAATTTGCATATCAAATACGGCAGGTCATTACAATTGATGAACATGTGTTTCAAGCATAAGGTTATGAAAGACATCACATTAGTACTTTTGGGACATATCGAATTTTTACAAGTTTTGAGTAACACAAAGCAGATGTGATGAGAAGTAAGACAAAATTGAAGAACTTTAGAACAAATAAAAAAGTCTAAAATAAAGTACAGAAATGACTCATGCTTTGAGCACATAAACACGTATAAATATACAGTCAAGAACTGACTCCAGATGTACATATTGGAGTTTGGACCCAGATTAACGGGCTCTTACAGTCAACCACCCTCCCCTCCCACCCCAAACCTGGTACAATTTTTGTGTACAGGTCTAACATATCTTAACAAATCAGTATGGGAACGATTAAAAGAAGAGCACAAATATGGCTTGAATGCAAAAATATACATGTAGGCTATTTTGTGAGCTCATTGAAGAGAGGCATATAATTATTGCCTTGTATGCTAAATAGGAATGACGAGTAACAATTCATAATCAATGTAACAATTTACATGAGAGTATGTTCCAAGATGAACGAGCTTGTCTCTCAACAATAAATAAAAGTGATGAAGCCATATGTTGCAGGCAGAGAAAATAATCATAGAAGGCCAGAATTTCGGTTTTACATTTAACACGACTGCTAGGCGTATTAAATTTGCGAATAACAGATCAATGGTACTATTTGACGGTTTATCACTGTAGATACTAAATCAAACATTCGGTGCTCACCAATTGGAATAAAAATCAATGACGCAGAAGACGATGTCGAGACAGATTTGCTCAAGATAAAATTAAATTCTCGTCGAGACAGATTTTGCTCAAGGTAAAATCAAATTCACATGAATCAAAAGGTAAAGAAGCTCAATCTTTGAACAGATTCCAGGCTTGTGTGCCTTTTTCTTTCCATTGGAGTAGCACATTCGTTCCAACCACCGATATTTTGGTAGATACATGTTTCTCCTTACGCAGGTTGTACGCCGATTTCGCTAGGGCGCTCCTCTTTGCCTTCAATGCTGGAGGAAGATCTGTGCGAACAGTGATCCTTCGGTTGTTCTGGTCCGATGCGGCGGCGTTGGAGGTACGTGGTTTGCGCTGGCGATCTTCGAACGCGGCCAAGATATTGTTGCGATCCTTCATGTACACAAATTTCGCGATAATAGCTCGCGGGACTTCACGGGACGGGCCTCCGCTGGCCTGAAATGATGCTGTGTCACGGCGTGGAAGACGATGGGCGTTAACCAGGGCAACGTTGTCGGCATCTTCGGCGCTAATTCCCAAGTAATTCTTACATTGTAAAGCGCTTAGAAACTGTGTTGTATTAAGCGCTATATAAAAGCTCAATACATTATTATTATTATTATTATTATCATATTTGTTATTATTATTATTGTTATTATTATTATTATCATTATCATTATCATTATTATTATTGTTATTGTTATTATCATTATTATTATTATTATTATTATTATTATTATTATTATTATTATTATTATTATTATTATTATTATTATTATTATTATTATTATTATTATTATTATTATTATTATTATTATTATTATTATTATATTATATATATAGGTATTTTAAATTCTTAATCTTGACATGGTCTTTGTTTTAGTCTCGATCCCAAACTATCAGGTTCTGACCTCGGCCTCAAATGGTCAAGTATTTAATACAACACTATTAAGTACTCATGTGTACCTCATTTAAAAGTGCTTGGATACTAGTAGTGTTTACAAAGACTCTTTCTTTGATAACTGTATAAAGAGACAGCAACACTGTTCATATAGGCATCACATCCAACACTGCAATACTGCAACAATATTACACTTTTTCAGTATACATTAACAATGCTTCCAATGACAGTTTGTATCAGTTAAATTGCAGTATTATGGTATATGAACAGGGTTAGTGCTTCAGTCTCATTGACAGGCGGGTATGTACACTACAGCTCAAAGGAATTGCCATAGGGAAAGGGAAAGGGGAGAAAGGGAAGGAGCCGCAGTTTTAAACCGCAGTATATTTTGTCTAGTTCAGTATGAAACATGATGCCTTACCCTAAAAAGCATCCGTGCTGAACTGAACAAAATATACCACGGTTTAAAACTGTGGCTCCTTCCCTTTCTTCTCTTTCCCTTTCCCTATGCCAATTCCTTTGAGCTGGAGTGTATGTGCCTGCAAAGTATCACGAGCTTTGCAGATGTCACTGTGGTAGCAACATTCAGTTGTTAAAGTGGATGTCGCAGCGCTTTGAGCGATTGAACCAGAGTTTATTCTCATAGCAGAACAATGTGAACTTACTCATTGAAAGCATAGTTGTCAATCTCTGTTGGGTCTGGGAGGTAGTCCAATACAGCATCCAAAAGCGGCTGTGAATCCGAAAAAAAAACACAAAACAAAATAAGTAAAATGTTTGTGTTCACACACCATTCACTTTGTGCATGCTGATTGAGGCATTTTATTGACAAAATTGAGGCCTTCTCACTAAAACTTCATCTTTTCAAATTTTTTCAATCAAGCACGTAAAATATGAACGAGCTTATGTTAAGTATCACTGGATAAAAGGAAAGATAAGGAAAGTCTTGAACAATAGTTTTCAATTAAATATGTTGAAGGCTACTAGAAATCTGAATGTGTGCATATACTTTACAAATAAACATATGAAACTTTCATACGTTTACAATCTAAATTCCTACAATCTACAAGATAAACAGCTTTGAGTACTCTTTGTAATGAGTGTATATCTTTCAAATAAACAAGCATGTACCAAACTGTCCCATGTTTAAAATCTGAATTCTGGGAATCTACAACATAAACAGCCTACTTTGAATACTCTTTGTAATGAGCTAAGAAAAGTTAGCAGCTCTTGCAAAACTGTCAAAAATTAAAAGACTGTTGACGATTATCAGTATTTAATCAGTATTTATGGAATACAGGTCTACTGACCTGGACTCCCTTGTTCTTGAGTGCGGTGCCCATCATGACCGGGGTGAAGACTCTCCGAAGCACGCACCGTCTCACAGCATCCTGGGCAAAGAGGGCGACATTTTGTTTGATTCATTATTACTACAACAACAATATTACTACTAATGACAACATAGAACAATCATTCTACATACAGCTCATTTTCTGGCAATGGCAGTTTATCAAACTGAAGGAAAATTTATTATGATCTGTGTCTTTCTCTTTCTCTCTCTATATATAATATATGAAACTTTATATCTAGAAGAATATGTATTGACCAATGTCAGCATAATAAATAACCCCCAAAACAATGCAAATAAAGTACAACTATAACTATACATAGCTAAAATTCTGTCATTACTTCAAATCAAAATATCTTCCAACAGAAAGAAAATGGGAAAAACATATGTGACAACACATTGAGTCTTGACCTTACAAAAGGAAATGAGAATCAATCAAAATAGGATTTCAAAGGAACTTACTGACAAGACCAAAATACACAACACATACAACACAAACATTTGCAATCATCTATCTACAGGCTGCCACAGCAACACAATCCCATCAAGGGGGTGTTTCACCAAGCTGTTCGTAAGCTACGAACGACTTTAGGGACGACTGGTGACCCCTTCTTGTGCTAAATCACATTCTCCATGATTTTGATTTCTATGAGCTTAAGTTCAAATGCCAGACTGCAGTATTCACAGAGAAAAGAAGCTCTGTCTGACCTTGATCTGCTGCTCGCTTGGCTCGATTTCTTCCAGGAACATCTCTCCTAGTTCCTCATCCACATTGGACAGAGCCTCTGAAGAGAACAGAATAAAGGAAAGAATGAAGTGGAGGATAACACGTGGCTGGCTGCCAACCGGTATGGTTTTGTCATATTTTGCATGATACGAATGGTAAAATGCAGCAGCCTGATTTGTGGAAAGTTTATATCATTTTATAAACAGGGAAAATTTTATTTTACCAGTGTTATGTTGTATATTGGTGAGAAATTTCTGTACAGTGATTATCAATTATTCCAGCTCTTTAATCTCTTCAAAGAAGAATATTACACTCAATCACAATTTAATACAAATTCAATTATCTTTATAAAAGTATAAAATTGGCATTGATACTGGTTTGCTTTTAATCAAATATGGTTTGTCTTTTTTTTTAATATCTTTTAGAGTACACTATGTTTGGGGCATCAGCTCA
Organism: Arbacia lixula; assembly: GCA_963669155.1. Taxonomy (NCBI): domain Eukaryota; kingdom Metazoa; phylum Echinodermata; class Echinoidea; order Arbacioida; family Arbaciidae; genus Arbacia; species Arbacia lixula. Next base: position 11,110,758 of record OZ022590.1, on the reverse strand, counting down.
CTTCTTCAAAAGAAAAATGTCATGTGGACAAATGCACAAATTGGAAAATAGACAAGGTGACACTGAAGCCTGACGGTTCTATCTCTCTCTCTCTCTCTCTCTCTCTCTCTCTCTCTCTCTTACCGATCAGTTTCAGCCTGTAATCTTCAACCTCTTCCTTCATGTCCTCAGGGACCTCGCCTTTCCGAATAACCTCTCTGCAAGAAAGGAAAGATTTAAAAGATTCTTGAATCATTCACTGAATTCATAATCTTACAATACGCAAAAGGATAAACAAAGTTGAAAAGGCTCAGCATTTAATCATCTTAACATTAAATTAGCATTATCAATCTAGGATCCATACTACACAACAGCTCAAAGGAATTGGCATGTTAATGACATGAAAGAAATCAATTGATTTGATTCACATCACATAAATTTTTCAACAAGACGCAATGAATCACTTTAAATCACTTTACTTTTCCACCTGAACAAACAAAATCATGATTTCAATCAACAAATAATTTAATTTGATATAAATCAGTAAATCACAATCCCCACCCCCCCCCCCCAAAAAAAAAAATAATAATAATAGTAATAATAATAATAACAATAATAACAATAATAATAAAAATAATAATAATAATAACTATAATAATATAATAATAATAATAATAGTAATAATAATAATAACAATAATGATAAAAATAATAATAATAACTATAATAATAATAATAATAATAATAATAATAATAATAACTATAATAATAATAATAATAATAATAATAACAATCAAAATAAAATAAGTTAATAATAATAATGATGATAATGATGCATAGATGAATAAAATAAAATGAATAAATAATAATAATGATAAGTGATTGATCTCTTTCGGCACCATTGGGGCAATTTTTCACAAGTAATACATAAACTCCCATTGAACAGCAATTGATATGGCACACAAACAGAAAGATGTTGCTTACCCACTGTCCCCCTCATTGTAAAGCGCTGTCCGGTGGATCAGGTCAACCACTCCCTTGGTCTCCGCCTCCAGACCAATGGGCAGCTGCAGGAATGCTGCATTGTGGTTCAGCTTAGACTGCAGCTGGCCCAGCACTCGGTATGGGTTAGCCTTAGTTCTGGAGAAAACAAAGTAAACAAAGAAAACAAAGTAAATGACGGATAGAGCGCACTGCCCGAAACCATCGCGAATGATACTCTCTCTTTCAGATTTTGAAAGAAACCTATAGTTAGTTGCAAAACTTACTATAACTTCTCCACACTTTTCTCCTTTCTCCTTCTTTTCTCTTTATAACTACTTTGTGACTCTCAATCACTACCCACCCTCTTCTTCTACCTCCATTTCATCCCATTTATTTTAGTTTAAAACACTGAAAAATAAATCTAAAAATAGTCTTGTGTAAGTGTTATAAAATATAAAAAATCACCTCTCCTTTTTTCACTTTCTTTTTCCTTTCTTCACCCCATAAGTGGGTCAATCATCCAGAAGCATACAATCACATGGTGTTACCAAAAGTTTTACTATTTTCTAAATAGTATTTGTTAGTAAAGTAAATTTATTGAGTCCTCATTCATTAGATTCTCCCATGTGCAGGAACGCTGCATTGTGGATCAGCTTCGACTGCAGCTGGCCCAGCACTCGGTATGGGTTGGCCTTAGCTCTGGAGAGAACAAGCAAGATCTATTTTTTTCGTTCATTTACAGGATGGAGCACGCTATCCTTACTACTGGGTGTATGCCTAAAATTTCTTTGTAAAAAGCAAGATCTAGTTGGTTCTCTAATTGATTTTCATTTTCCTGGACCAGCACACTGTACAGGCTGGCTTCAGTTCTAGAGATAGCAAACAAGATTTAATTTTTCCTTCTTCATTAGATTTATTTTACTGCATTGTCATTCAGCTTAGACTGGAGCTAGCCCAGCACTCTGTATGGGTTGGCCTTAGTTCTAGAGGAAGCAACAAGATTTTGTTAGTCCTTGTTCTTCAGATTGCTTTGTGGAAATACTGCATTGTGCTTCAGTTTAAACTGGTGCACGATTCGGTTAGTCATTCTTCGATTGATTTTAATTTCATTGGTTGTCAAGTGATGTTACAATGGCAGTTACCATTGATGGTAGAGTTACCATTAACGTTAAGTTGTATGCAATGGGGCCCTGGTTGGCTCACCTGTCTAGCTTGTTGATGAAAGCGATGCAGGGCACGTTGTAGCGCTTCATCTGCCTGTTGACGGTCAGCGTCTGGCTCTGCACCCCGCCCACACTGCACAGGACGAGCACCGCCCCATCCAGCACCCTCAGGGCTCGTTCTACCTCCACTGTGAAGTCCACGTGGCCTAGAGCACAGAGAGAAAATAGGCATTCTCTGTTTTTTTTCCAGGTAGCTATAACAAAAGGTGCATTCATCATCTCATCTTTATCCTGTAATCAGCCTCTCAAATGTTATTCAGGCTAGTGTGTGCAGTTGCTAAACACAACCATGTTTTGTTACGTATTTAGCCTCACCATTCTCTGTATTTTCCAGGTATAAGACGGTGTGGGTTCATCAACTCTTGTTAAACTGCAATCAGCGTTCTCAAACGTGATTCAGGCCAATATTTGCAGTTGATCACAGAGTCATGTATTGAAATATGTTCCTATACACGTATAATAAAGCTGATTATATCAAGAGGACGTTGATTAAAACATCCATTACAGGATAAAAACATCTTTCTAGATGTGCTCAAAATTCAATTACTAGGTATGTTTTTGTCAGCACTGTAGTCGAGGGAGGAAAGAAAGTTAAACAGGGAAATTGTAATTGTATTTTGGGCCTCAAATGTTCATGATGCGTCAATCTTCTAATACAAGCGCAACACAGGTATACTAACCAGGTGTGTCGATGATGTTGATGTTAGTGTCCTTCCACGTGATATAGGTGGCAGCAGACTGAATGGTGATGCCTCGCTGTCTCTCCAGCTCCATAGAGTCCATGGTGGCTCCGACGTTGTCCTTGCCTTTCACCTGCAGCAAAGAGATCACTACCTTCATAGACTGGCTTCCACACCCTTGGAAGTTTTTTTAATCCCAACTGATTCTAGTTCTCTTAAAGACAGCCCGTCTCTTTTTCAGATCACCACAAAACCATCGATACATTGGCAAAACATATAGAGAAGTGTTAGCAAGTTGTATATTCATAATTTGAAACTGATACGTATTGTAAAATTGAAACCAACAATGCACGTAAACAATGTCTGATTAATAGTCTTTACCTCAGGCTCTTAGCAGTTTGTGTTGAAATATCTGCTTTATTGATTTATCTGTTTATTAAATTATAAAACGCATTATGAAAAAAATTGTTCTATAGAAGGAATCATCTCCAAAGTTTGGTAATTACTCATAAAATTAGGATTTCACACATTCATAATAACCACATAGATACTGTAACAACATGCTATATTCTTAGAAATGGTCTTGAATCACACTTTCTTCAATTTACGATCGTGATAGACGATTTCAAATTTTAAGCTTAAAAAAAGGGACGTACAATCTTTAAGTCTAGTCACTGCATCATTCTCCTCTTTTCTCAGTACGTCTAACATCGAGAATGATTAGTCTACTGCAGCCAGACCCAATTACTGAGTAGTTTGGTTTGGAAATGCCCAACACCCTAGGCCATCAGTATTTTGCACCTGTCACTGCAGGCTTGTGGTTTGGCTAACTAGTCTGCATGATTTGGCCAGCCTCCTATCAAGTTTCTTATCATTTGCAAGAATTTCCTCAAATGTTCATTAATTCATCATTCATCTCAATCTAAAAATAAAGGGGTAAAAATTGCAAATAAAACCACACAACTTGAACCACATGGTGTTTTTGGTACTTAAACTACTCTGTAAGGAGAATTTATCTTATGAACATTTTATTATTTGTCAGTGGAGAGTTACCTAGATATCACTTTTTTGGACGAATTACACTGTGCAAATCAGGCCTAGGGTTAGGGTTGGGGTCAGGGTAAGGGTTAGAATTACGTTTAGGGTTAGGTTCAAGTTTATATTTTATATAATTTTGGGGGTACAAACGTGCATAAGTGCCAACAAATAAACTTATAGGGGGGAGGGGAAAAATGGAGTCTTCTCTTTTGATTCTGACCTCGTGCATCTTATTGATCCGTCCTGTGTAGAAGAGCAGCCTCTCTGTCAGGGTAGTCTTTCCAGAGTCTATGTGGGCCGAGATCCCGATGTTCCGCATCTTACCCACATCCTGTTCACCAAGTTATTGAGAATAATTGATAAAATATTGAACTTTTACGTTTCTAAGATACCGCTCTGTTGAATGATCATTTTTTTCCAAGAATTTATGAGATCACAAAGTAAAAAGTGAAGAAGTATAATAAAAAAAAGGGCTATAATCATCTGTACTTTCAAATTAGAAAGTGTTCAAAGTCAGACTGAAATCTGTGCTATTACAGTAAGACAGTTGGAAGCTATAATTACAATAGCACATTTTATACCTTGGACAGTATTGGCAAATCAGTAATAGTATTACTATAGTACTTTGAATCTTCTTGGTTCCATTTCTTTTATAAAGTAATAAAAGTCAGGTCTCAATAGGCAGAATTGTACTTGTGAACAATTTACTCGAACTTACATCTTTTGAGACTAATGTTGCGTAGCTGGAAACTGCAGGTAATGACTGGAAAAAAAAGAACAAGAGAATGATTGACAATTCGAAATATTATGATGATGCACTCTTTTTATTAGCATTGTAATGGGAAGGGGGGGGGGGTGCTGTTGGCCAATGCCCAATATACTCCAAATTATCAAAGTATCAGAAGTTAATAAAAGTAAACCAATCGTACTACCTTTTCTGTGCTAATAACAAATAGGACAAGTTCTCATTAAAACTCCTTTTGTGGCCCTTTGGTGCATCAGAGATAAAACGTATTGTGGAATCATGCGATATACTTGGTCCCAGAATGATGTGACAGCACCCTTGACTTACCCTTGATTGAACTTAATACTTGAACTAGTTGAATTGAACTTTGAAATTGAAGTTGAATAATTTGTTACTACGTTGTAGTACTCATACATAGACATCTGCCTGCAGAAATTATGTCAAAACATGCAGAACGACCAATAGTTGTTAAAAACAAGAAAGTTACACAATATTCTCAGAGTCTGAATGTGCTGGCATTAAATTAAATCGAAAGGTTTGGGTCTGAACTCTACGACAATTCGCCATGCACAAACATGACAAACGTTGAGCTGATGTGCTCCCACAATAATGAATATACGGGACTGTACTATCCACACTGCTGCTCAAACTACTACTCACTCTGAAATGCTGGTATTTCACAACATGTCTTGGTAAAGTCGAACATCTTGACGATAGCATTCTTAAAATACCCATGATGAGCATAGATGATGGATATTTCCTCTTCAAATCTGGAAAATTAAGGGAAAATAAGCACTAACACAAGGCCGAGTCTAGCCGGCTTCACACACGCACGGCCAACAATTACGCAATATCCGAATGAGTGAAAAATTTCGTAACTGGGTGCATGCTGTTTGGGCCTGGGCTTGGGCTTAGATTTGGAACTTGGTGTTGGTACTGGTGCGTGGACCTGGGTTGGCGTTGTAGACGCTCCCAGACCGAATTTTGGGTTTCCATAATGGAAACCCAAAACTCGGTCTGGGAAATTGGAATCCATGACAGAAAAAAATTCTTTATGCACCATTGATGATTCTTCCTCTTTCTTTTTTTTTTTTTCGCACAGATAATACACACATATTTGATAAATGGAAGACGATGCTTGAAAATGATTACGAAACTCGGTGATCATGATGATGATGGTGGTGGTGGCTGATGAAGATGTAGATGGTGGTCAAACTATGAAGGTGGTGATGATGGTGGTGGTGATCATTACGGGTGTGGTGGAAGTCTACCAAGTAGATTCATTTCATATATAAGAGAAAGAAGTGTGTATATTACCCAAGCAATTCATATTTTGGCAACCCAATATTGACAGGTCCATCTTGAAGGGGCAATGTTTAAGGTCCCCTGACATTGAAACATATGTCGATTTCTGCTGGTGTATAATAGTAAGTATTACAAAATCACCTTCTGCGAAATGAAAGTATATGTCATATATCTTTAAATAATTTTTCTACATTTTTTCTCAGCACTGCTAAGCCCCGCCTCCAAAAATTTCCTCCAGCTCGAGATTCCCATCGTGACATCATCAAATGTAGAAATAAACTGAACATTGTTCAGTTCGTGATTTTTTTTATGTACAGATTATGTTGCATGAACATAAGTCGACATACATTTTGATGACAGGGAACCTTTAAGTTGCATCAAATAAAGTCGACATATATTTTGATGTCAGGGGACCTCTTATGATGTGGAAGACTGACTAGCATTTTTCATGAAGCCTTTAATCACGCTAATTGCTGATTTGAAGGAGTATTACTTGCTCTGCCCATATATCCAATATAGGTAGTATACTCGTTACTACCTTTTGAGGTGTGATAAATGATAAAAATTTAATTTAATGGGTGAATTCAAATTTAGTTAAAAGATATCGGCTATTGTTCAGGGGTCCCTGGACCGGAAGCTCAGTAGAACGCCGAGTAGTCTACAACAGTTTATGAAATATGAAACTTGGCTTGTGATGACATGTAATTGTCTCTGCATGGTCGAGTCCAAACTTTTTTTTTAATGCAAATTGACGTTGGGGTCCTGAAAATATGCACAGGTTAAAGGCAATTTATGAATCCACGTTAGGATTTCACAATCGCTTACGGTACGTGTATCGTACCGCGCGATAATTCTGCGTGCATGCAGCTTGTTCGCTCGGCGTGCATGCATTATCGAAGGATGTGCGCGCGCGCGCAATATACTCACGTACCCCGATTCACCCACGTCAAATCGTCATCATGGCGGGGCTCGCACCTGGAACGGCGAAGGTTTGCCAAATTTTATATTATACCAATTATGAGTCACATTTTAGGAATTATATTCATGCTTGCCTTATCCTGAATTAATTTATATTTATTGAGTTAATTCGTTTTCGTGTTTCGAAATGAATAAATATCAAATTTCGTTGTGAACATTCTTGAAAGAAGAGAGTTTGCTTCGTGACTGTGAATGAATTTGTGTGTGCAGTGTGCATGTGTGTGATGCGAGAATCTCTGCGCTAGCTCCTCTGAATAACGTAATACTGAACTGACAATGGCAATAGTCAGGTGCATGTTGTGCATCGCGAGTAGGATAGGGGCCAGGCCAGGGGGCCCATTGCTTTGGATTTTTTACCATTGAGCGTTGACATCGAAATGGCAATGCAGAGCTAGACACAAGCAGTTGAAATCATTAGTTTTAGAGAGCAATTTCTGTATTACAGTTTTTTACACTGTATTGTATTTGTATGATGAGGGTGCATCAAACCGCCATAACTGGCTCCCTGGATTGTTTTCTTTTAAATATTTTCATACCAAGATACACAGGCAAAATACTGATATTTCACTCGCAAATCAGCAAAATAATGCTCTTTAAAAAACTATTTTTGGATTGAAGATTAATGATAAGCTTTTTGAGAAATTGCACTTCAATATCGCTCAGTAAAACATCGCACATTCACCTCACTGAACCTTGAAACCGGCCCCTAAGGGCAATGTGCTATATCTCCGTCAATCATACGAGTACAGTGCCCATCACCAGTAATGCGTCTCCATCATGCTCATTCCAGTGCAGTGAAAATTTGGCGGAAAAGTTTCGGTGATCGACAAGAAAATCACGGAAGTACGACCACAAGTTGAAAAACAGATATTTCAAACAAAAATGTGACATTTTGTGTCAAATATATGCACATTTTGTGTAATTTTTCTTCCAAAACTCATGCATTTTGTTTACTAATGCGTGAATACACAATAAATCCCGTATCCAACCTTCGATAATGCGCACTGAGCAAAAATACGCAGGGTTCAGTTTGTGAACCACTCACTATACCCTTCTTACACAAGTCGCATTCACACCACATCTGTCGAAGAAAAAACAAATTGGCTCCACAGCCTCGTTCGTGACACTGCCTTCAGGCTCCAATAAAGGCGAGCCTAAATTGTATTTTCCTTCCGTAGTATCAGTATTTAAGAAAGAAAGTTTTTCCAGATGGCGATTGAAGTTTATGGGAGAGCAAAACAATAGAATCTACTAGAACCTTCAATGAAAATACTTGTCAGAAGAAGATGTTACAAATAAATCCTAAATTAGCATTTCAGAATACCACACCATCCCCAGTGAACATGATGAAATCCACGCTATGTTATGTAGAAAATATTAAAATTGAAATAATGTGCTAAATTATTAAATTATCAACATGTTAGTGTCAAGAAGGATACATTTTTTTTCTAAAATACTGTGTTGTTAAAAAGATGATATTGCTCCGAAAAGAAGATTTTCCATCCATTGGCTGAGAATTGGATTGGAATTGATTGGTGGGTGAGGTGATAAAACAGCTCTAAAGATTCTAAAACTTTGTATAGGAATGAGAGGATCTCCATCATACGCAACATGAATTGGAGATCGAATATTAAGATTACATTAAAGATATAGGATTACAAAAGACTAATCCCAACCCTCCCCTTATATCTGCATGACGTTATTATGCCAATGGAATGAGAAGAAAACAAAATTGTGATTTATTGATTTGAACGTTTTTCTTATGTTTTTCTTCAGAACATTTCCAAGACGAAGCTGCAGGCCTTCAGCATTGGTCAGATGAATCTGACCAAGAAGAAGTCCAAACGGATAGAGGAGGAGATGAAGAAAAAGGTTTGTCATCTTAAACTTGATGTTATATACATGTATAGTGCCTTAAGATAATCATTTACGTTAATATTCGCTCTGAAAGAGATAGATGTGATGTGATGTACTTGTATTGTAGATGTCATATATTGTACTAACAATTTCATCATGAGTGGGTATCATTATCAATATGAATAGGATCAACCAAATAAAAAAGGACTTCTATGCTATACAGTTGGACCTTGATTATCCCTGACATTTCATAATCATTGTTATGACATGTTTTATCCTAAACGTTACAGGAACAAGAGAAAGAAACTGCCAAGATCTTTGAGGAATTTGTGGCTTCGTTTGAAGGGACACCTACCACATCCAAGGCCTTTGTCAGAGGAAATACCATCAACCCAGAGACAAAGGGTAGGTATCCTACATGTACAAACTCCAATATTAGCTCAATTAAAAGACAGGATAGCCTGTTTGCAGGTCCCCAAAAAATAGAATTTCTATTAAAAAAAAAAAATGGTAGAGAATACTGTGTAAGACCTTGACTCACAATAATAGAACTGGAAACTGACTTAAAGCAGAATTGTATTGATCCTTCGATTTTGAGAAGTTTTGGAAGGGTTGTCAAAAACCTCTGTGATTCCTGTAACCTAGAGACCGAGACATCAGCACATATATGAGCAGTGCGTGCAATCCGTTCATTATTCATACAGTTGATTGTGTACGGAATCTGCGCATTTGTCTGTTTTCCTTAATTGAACAGTTGAGAAAGCCGACGGTAAGACGGGCAAGATCTACAAACCTACCTCCAAGATTGCAGAGTCTGTGTATGCCAGACAGCAGAAGGCTATTGAAGAGGCCCAGAACGCCAGGATAGAGAATGCAATATTAGCACAGGTAAGAAGAAATACAGACATGTGGGGCTCTTGACACAACTGGATTTTTACTGTATATAAAACTTGTAAGTTTCATCATGAAAGAAAGAATGAGCCCACCACCAAGAACATTTGACTTCTATGCTGTGCTGTGACAAGAAGTATCTTAGCAAAGAATTCTGCTGAAACACTGCTGAATATCTAAGTGGAGAAAAGCCAGTAAAGAGCGGGCTCAGTAGAGAATGATTTAAAGGGGCTACTTACATGTACTTTTGTGTTACTCTTGCATTGGCATGTATGTTGCTAAACACATGCACTTGATATATCCCAAAAAAAAATTGTACATGGTGTTGGTACCACGTGAAATCAATTAAGTTGACTCAATTATAATTGAATCTGATATGAATAATGTTTGATTTTGTGTATGTTTATCTTCTCTTGCATTGCAGAAAGCTAAACTAAAGAAGGAGAAGGAAAAGGAGAAACAGAAGAAAAGCAACCTAGAGCTTTTTAAAGAAGAACTGAGGGTGTAAGTATGCCTGTAAGAAAAAGGTTTGAAAGGCATCTATGCTCTATTCCTGTACCATCAGCACTATTCATTGGCAATTTAAATACCCAGGAAAAATATTCCATGCATAACACACTAGAACCATGTCTTTAGATCATGATTCATATCAATCCTAACTCTGTACATTAGAGAAGATTCTAAATGCTTTTCTCACAATGGTGTGTCATACAATGTTCCAAATAAATGCACTTTTGTGAGAATGACACTTTTTATATCTGTTTGACCCAATTCAAATTTTGATTCAGTTTGCAACAAGAGAGGGAGGAGCGACACAAGCTGAGAAAAACGAAAGGAGGCGATGACTATGATGAACCCATCCTACCAACTCCAACGGCGTCGTCCAATGAAATCAGACTACCTGGTGAGTTTATATACTGTAAAGCTGGGCGGAAATCAGAACTTATCAACTTAAGATATTTAGACACTCTTTTTAGAAAGATTCAAATCAAATTCCTTGATCAAATTGGATTCATAATAACTCACGTGTATGTAAGGACAGCTATAAAGCAGAGAGTTACATAATTGTGGAGTTACTGTATCTATCATATCTGTCTGTATTGCATTTGAGTCTTGTTAGCAGTCTTGTTGAGTCTTGTTGTTATAAAGCAGAGAGTTGCATAATTGTGGAGTTACTGTATCTGTCACATCTGTCAGTATTGCATTTGAGTCTTGTTAGCCCGGACATGGTTCTGAGTTGTCTGATGATAGAATGACCCCATTACTGTCCCCTGACACACATCTTGAAAGAGTAACAACTTTTTTTATTCCATTCCACTCCATGATGTCCAGCTGGAATTGAGGAGTTCCATTATGGGTCACATGACTACGGCGATCCAAACACCACAAATATCTTCCTGGGCAGCATCAATCCAAATGTAAGTAAATCTTGGAAACAAATGAAATCAATGCTTAAAAGTAATGATATAAATACATCAATCCAAATGTAGATTAATCTTGAAAACAAATGAAAGAGATATATATCATAAGATAGTATTTGGTCTTGACATGATACAGATGCGTATTATTGCAGTAAATTGATGATCACAATACCAAGAAAATCAACTGGGGATGATTGTAGTTCATTGAATGTGGTATAATTGAATTGTATTGATAACATTCATAAGCTTTTTATTTAGTAACAACTTTTGATAAGAGTGTGGTATTGGTGTGTACTATATTGGTATAACACAGTATTAACACACTTTGTCTGTACCTCATTGCCCCATCCCCATTCACCCCTCTCTTTCCGTCTTTTATCTTGAATATTTATTTGTTTATTTGGTCTCCTGTTCTTCCTTGCCCGCTCCCTATGTACCTCTCTCTCTCTCTCTCAATATTCCTCTCTGTTCCTTTTGTTATCTCCCTTCATCTCTACGTGTCTTTCTTATTCTTTAACTGTCTTTTCACATGTTCTCTTGCATCCTGCCTCCATATTTCTACTCCTTTGAACACTACGCCCTCTTCTCTTCACATCTCTCCCTGTGTCTGCACACATGTACCAAATCACCCTCCTTGCCTCCCTCTATCCATCCTCTTTCTCATCTCTCTCTCTCTCTCTCTCTCTCTCTCTCTCTCTCTCTCTCCCTCTCTCTTTCTCTCCCTCTCTCTGCCTCCCTCTCTCTGCCTCCCTCTCTCTGCCTCCCTTCCCTCCATCTCTCTCTCGTACTCCCACTCCCTCCTCTCTCTCTCTCCCCCTCTCCCTTCTCTCCCCCTCTCCCTCCCTCTCTCTCTCTCTCTCTCTCTCCCTCTCTCTCTCTCTCTCTCTCTCTCTCTCTCTCTCTCTCTTACTCTCTTACTATCTGTATCACTGCTCTGCTCTTCAACTCTTCCCTGCATGTCAAGATGAATGAGGAGATGCTGTGCAAGGAGTTTGTCCAATATGGCCCCCTGGCCAGTGTCAAGATCATGTGGCCTCGTACGGACGCAGAGAGGTCAAGGAATAGGAACTGTGGCTTTGTGGCTTTCATGAATCGCAGGGATGCAGAACGGGCCATGAGAGCTCTAAATGGTAAGAAAATGGCCCAACAGATTGTGTGTATTCTGTACAATGCTTTACGACATTATATAAACAGCGTCTCAAAACATGGTTTCTGATGAGATTTCAGAAACGTATTCTTACAATTTCTAAAGGCATTTGTAAAGATTTTATTTCTCGCTAGAAACACGGTTTTGAATCAAGGCAAGTTTTGAAATCATATTTCTAGCCTGCTCTTTTTTTTTAAATGCACCCATGGATGAAGCTGTTTCCTCCAAGCTAAGGTGTGCTCTCAGTTATCATTAGGCATTATTCATGTTATCTATTCCTCTCCTCATGCTCCTCCAGGCAAAGAGATCATGTCCTACGAGATGAAGCTGGGCTGGGGGAAGGCGGTAGTCATCCCCCCCTACCCAGTCTACATCCCCGAGGCCATGCTTGAGCTCACCATGCCCCCGCCCCCCTCCGGCCTGCCCTTCAACGCACAACTCAAGAAGAGCTCCACCAGGGAAATCCCCAAGCTGCCTCCGCCGGGGATTCCCCTCACGCCCGAAGAGGAGACGGAGCTGGAAGAGGTGATAATTGCATTTGATTTGTGTGTGTCTGGGGCATTTTTTTGTAATTACTCCTTGTTTTTTAATCTGTGCTGTTGTTTTCGTGGATAATCAAAAGAAGGGTTCTAAAAAGAGAGACAGGTGGATAGATACATGTCGGAGGTTAGGGCAGTGGAGATCAGAAAATGAGTGGCTACATTTGTTGATCTAGAATACATCCTCTGGCTTTTTGTTACTCACCCTGAACACCTCACTTTCAAATACGAGTTGATACTTCAAAGCAGGCTAGTGATCACTTGCAAATTGGAAATAGAGGGATAGAATATTGGGGTCCAACTTAGGCTGCCACAATGGTCATTATGCAAGAACATATGCTCATTACTGAAAAGCAGATTGCTAATTACATGCCAATTTTGATTTTTTATTCATTTGTTGATGGATATAATTTAAACTTTCTAAACTTGACTTGAATAATTTCATGAAGCATTTGAATTTATTCCATTATTTATATTCTTTGTGATTGTTATTTTGTTGTTCATAATAGGTAAAAAGTACATTGCAAATATTTATTTTTTTCGAAAGAAATGATTAATTTCTTATACATAATTTGCATAAGGCTTTATTCAGTCATGTTAATTGTCCCATGCAATCTTTATTTATTTGTGTGTAAGTCAACAAATGGCTTCAGAATACACCATTCATTACATTTTGATCATCTCAATATTACCTAGTTCTTGCATTTGAGCTCAAAAATAGTGCCAGTGAAAACATGTCAAAATGTTATTTTCGTCCTGATAAAATCCGAGTACACTTTGTGAAGTAAGGAGCAATCGAATGATGTAAATTACTGTTTGGTGCATTTTACTGACGCTTTTCCTGTTCTTGTTTCGACTCTCGGTTGTTCCTTCCTTTCTCGACCGTCTCTCCACCCTACCAGACCTTAAAAGAAGCAGTTGTTAAAGTGGTTATCCCGACCGAAAGGTACTGGAATCGTCTTGAGCGCCAACTGGAATATTTTTTGAAGGCGGAATATGTCTTTCTGTGCCGTGTATATTGTCTTTCAGAGTCAGGGCGTTTTTATTTCTATTTTTTTTTCCTTCACCAAATGGCTAAAGTTTTTAAAGGGTTAAACCTAATTTGATAACAAGAACAAATATGCGTTTTTAAGGAACCACAACCAACTTCAGAAACAAATGGAGAATGAAATATTTCACTATTCTTTGTATTTTTTTTTTCAAACTTGTGAAATTATATTACTTGAATTCTTTCTGGCTTGATATATTCTCATCAGCTATCAATTTCCACTTTTTACAGACTCTCTTCATATCATCAATTTTTTCATCTTCTTTTAAGAAAATGCCAGCAAAACATGAATAAAATAACTTTACAAATCTTTTAAAATATGTTTAAAAGAAAATCAGAGAAAAAATAAGCTGTAAGTTGGTTGTGGTTGAGGGGAATTAGGATAATGCTCGCTTTTCATCAGAATAAGAAAGGGTCTTCTTGCAAAAGGTATGTATACAGTGTACCCGTTTTTTTTTTTTGTTTTTTTTTAACTTAAGCAGTAAGTTTTTTAATGTAAATGTTTTCTCATGAAGAAGATATCTATGCTGAGTCACCATTTGGTTGCTAAGAGCATATCTGCAATATTAAGAAAATTAAGATGTTGCTTTAATTACGGGGGTGCCAATCTATCTCAGTGAAGAGAACAGATTGGTCTCTCAACTTGAGAGTCATTGATTACAAGATTGTATCAAGCAGGAATATATGTTGTTCAAGTCTAAAGGAAATAGATACAAGATTCAGTAGCTGGGTTAAAAGAAATAGTTGCTAGTAATGATTACGTTGTTTGTGAATACTTGTATGTTAGTTTTAAAAGTGGTGTATTCCATATGCAAGGCTGACATTTTAAGGTGCGCACATGTAAAGACCACGATACCAAAAAAAAACTCCCCTCAGAATGTAGAATTTAACAATGTATATTTAGTGGAATAATATTGAGTTTTGCAAGTCTAAAGTAAATAGGTTTTTCTGCAAAAGGAATACACTACTTTTAAGACATAAAGTGGGATGAATAGTTCATTATTTGTGAGTTCAGATTCCAAGAGCATATTTTTGGTACTTAGATCATACATCACAACATTTTGTGTGCCTTTTTCACTGAACACAAGTGTGATTAGTTATACTTCAAGCCCTGTATGGCTCATAAAGATATTCTTGTACATATATAGTGTACATGTACAGTGTACTTCCAATCTTTCATTGCATACTATGATATGCATGAAACTGAAACTGCAATTTGAAATATAACATGTAAACTTTTACAAATGTTGCAGTGTTAACAGATGGAAAAAGGAGGTTGTATTTTGAACTCATTCAAGTGAAACTTTAAAAAATGTAGATCAGTATTTATTGGGTATTCAGCATTACATTTTCCAAGTGTGCAATCACAAATTGTCATGCAATGCCCGAGTGTAATTTGATTTTAGTTATCAAGGAGTCAGATATTGACAGTATTTTTTTTCTCTCATACAAAATTGATAACTTGTAAGGTTGACTGTTTCATACATATATATATCACAACTTCATACATTTTGCACTTTTCTGCACAATGCCTGTAAGGGAATTTAAAGACTTCATTGTTGGTGTGTTTGTTTGATTCTAGTGCACACATGTATACTGATGTATAGAGGCGCCTTGCCAGCTCCTAGTTAGAAGAGACATCATATTGACAAACAACAGATTACAAAGAAACTGTTTATTTCTTCTCTTATTGCTATGTGAGATGAGAAGAGATAAAAATGGGGGCATGTCAAGCAAACAAGGGGTGTGTTGTTCCTCTTCTCTTCCCTGCTCCGTGTACAGACCCCTGCTGCAAGTCATCCATCGCATGATCGAGTTCGTCGTCAACGAGGGTCCCATGTTTGAGGCCATGATCATGAATCGGGAGATCAACAACCCCATGTTCAGGTACGTTATGTAATCCCCTTAACCCTCTCAGTACAAATCATTCACGTTGCCATGTCAATTATAACACAATTCATTGCCTGTGGGACTGAAAGAGTTGATGCTTCACTGTCTTCTTTCTGGACCAGTAACAATACAAATCCTACCTAGGAGCATTTTTATGCCTCCACCACAAAGTGGCCTGAGGCCTGAGATTTTACACATTGTATAGATGATGTGATGTCAACATTAACTGCTTTTAATCTCGTATATACTTATTTCTCCCTCCCTCTTTCTCCTTCTCCCTCACTCTTTCTCCTTTTTCCTTTCTCCTTTTTCCTCACTCTTTCTCCTCCCTCACTCTTTCTCCTTCCTCACTCTTTCTCCTTCTCTCTCTTTCTCTCTCCTCTCTCTCTCCTCTCTCTCCTCTCTCTCTCTCTCATCTATTCTTCTTTTTGTCTCTCTTTTCTCTTCCATCACTTCCTCTTTCCCACCTTCTCTGCTCATTATCCATTTCTTCCCCCCCCCCTCTCCCCTCCCTCTTCTCTAATCAACTTTTGTTTCCTCTGATAGATTCCTGTTTGACAACCAGACGCCAGCCCATATATACTACAGATGGAAGCTGTTCTCAATACTACAGGTAAGATTTCATGAGAATGGAGATGATTAATGATAGAAATATATTGAAAACAATGATAATGGTAATATTTACAGACAATGCTCTAGTTAAGTTGTGTGTTATTTGATTTTAATTATTTCATACTTACATTTGGTGCTTAGAAATATCCATCTTATACACTTTACATATTACTACATACTTCTCCTGTGACTACTACTTCTACCATAACTGTTATTACTTTTTCTTCTATCATTACTGTATCTACTACTACTGCTAACAGTAACTCTGCTACTACTTCTTCTAAATAAAGTATGAATGCAAAGTGTAAGATTTATGCTGCAATGCACGCTCATTATCTCTTCAGGGCGACTCCATCAACAAGTGGACGACGGATGAGTTCAAAATGTTCAAGGAGGGCTCGATATGGAGGCCGCCCCCTATCAACCCGTACCAGCAAGGCATGCCCGATTCTCTGGCCCCAAGGACTGTGGGCAAACCCCAGGCCCCGGTCGAGCCTCCCAAGAAGAAGAACCTAACCAACCAGTAAGTCTACTCCCAGCATTTCTGCAGCCAGAGTCCGCGCACAAACAGCTGGGTTTTTTTACTTCAAGCTCTAGCTATTAACCAGTCGATGAAAACAATGCAAAGTGACCATAAATGCACTGTTCATTTTAAAGTCGCACTAACCATCACATTGTTATGGGAATTTGGCAAAATCTGTGTTTCACATTCTATGCTGTTTCTTTCATTATTTCTCTTGTGTGTAGTGCTAATGCATGGTCACATCCATAGTTTGTTGGTCGCAGTGACCTTTGTTTTCTTCGCACTTAGGTAATGATGTTAGCCTAAATCAGATTATAGAGACGACCCTTAGCGGTACATCAGAAAAATTTTATAATGACAGGCGGTCTTTATCTATCTGGCCCAATTCGCTGCACTGCTCTTTCTGTTATCTCAACTAATTTAGTTACTATGCGCTATATAAGCATTTACTGTTATTATTGATTTGTATTTGATTTGACTGCGCACAAACAGCTGGGTATTTTTTACTTCAAGCTCTAGCAATTAACCAGTCGATGAAAACAATGCAAAGTGACCATAAATGCACTGTTCATTTTAAAGGAGCACTGACCGTCACATTGTTATGGGAATTTGGCAAAATCTGTCTTTCACATTCTATGCTGTTTCTTTTATTATTTCTCTTGGGTTTAGTGCTAATGAATGGTCACATCCATAGTTTGTTGGTCGCCATGACCTTTGTTTTCTTCGCACTCAGGGAATGACGGCAGCCTTAACAATAAATCAGATTATAGAGACGACCCTAAGCGGTACATCAGAAAAAAAATTATGACAGGTGGTCTTTATCTATCTGGCCAATTTACTGCACTGCTCTTTGTGTTATCTCAAGACCTAATTTAGTTATTATGCGCTATATAAGCATTTACTATTATTATTGATTTGTATTTGATTTGACTGTGTTCAGTCAGCGGGACAAGCTAGAGGACCTACTCAGAGCCATCACCATGGACCGCTTCAAGATCGGAGAGACCATGGTGTACTGCCTGGAGCATGCAGACTCGGCCGAGGAGATCGTGGAGTGCGTCGCTGAATCGCTTTCCATCCTGGAGACGCCGGTACCCAAGAAGGTCAGTAGTGGGCAAAGCTCTTTATGCCTCCGCCACAAAGTGGCCGAATGGCATTATATTTCCAGGTTGTCCAAAAAAAAGAGGAATTAAATAATGAAGACTGCACTCTACATAGTATACCATACTAATGGACAATAAGTGTGACATACATGTATCAATGGAAAGTAGTACATCTGACATTTAAAAAGAAGTATTGCAAGTTACTGATTTTCAGATTTCTTCATCTGTGATCAGTGCTCATTTAGTATGAATTCCCCCAAATATCTTTTCTTTTTATGAACTTTTCTTAGCCTGTCATGGAATTTTATATGTTTCCGAGTTTGTGATTGCTGTTTTTCGCATTCTTTCATCTGCGACTGAACAGATTGGCCGTTTGTTCCTGGTGTCGGACATCTTGTTTAATTCCAGCGCCAAGGTGGCCAACGCCTCCTTCTTCCGCAAATATTTTGAGTCGCACCTGCCTGTCATCATGCAAGATGTTCGAGAGGCACACAAGAATGTACAGCAGCGGCTCAAGGCAGAGCAGTTCAAAGTAAGTACACCCGAGGTGGCGTGGACAATAAGACCTGTGTAGAAAGGCCGCTCATGAAAATCATGAAAAGCAGGTGGGGTTTGAGCTAATTGAGTCATACCTGCAGCTAGTCATAGTGCAAGTGCTGTTCAAATTAAGTACACCAGAAGGGGAAATGTTAGTTAACGAGCGAATGGTATTTGAGCAGGTGGGGTTTGAGCTAATTGAGTTATACCTGCAGCTAGTTATAGTGCAAGTGCTGTTCAAAGTAAGTACACCAGGAGGGGAAATGTTACTTAACGAGCGAATGGTTTTCTCGCTAACTGAGGAACCTATTTTGTAACAGCACTTCTGTTCTTTTACGTGGATAGAGACACGCAATTATGCCTAGATGTGTTATTCACTGTACAAAAATGTTTTATTATTATTTAACTTATTGATGTGTTTCCTTGTGGCTGCAGCAAAGAGTGATGTCGTGCTTCCGGAGCTGGCAGGACTGGGCGGTCTACCCAAACGACTTCCTTGTCCGTCTTCAAAACATCTTCCTGGGATTCATCGATCATGACTCGGCCAAGGAAGATGTCAAGCTCAACCCAGAGGTGAGACATGGTAGACCACTACTGTTCTCTCAGCATTTTGCGTGATCGTTCTAAAATGAAAAGAGATGTGGCTGGAGATTTCATGACTTGTTTCTTTGTAGTCTTGCGCAACCAAAAAATTACTTTTTTTCTTTCCAGGGCTCTTTTTGGAGAAACTTAAAAATTTTCCAGGGCTACTTTTTCATTTTCCAGGGCTCTTTTTCCACTTTCCAGGGCTACAATTTCTGGAGCTATTTCGCGTTTTTTTATTTTTTTTTATTTGTGTGTGTGTGTGTGTGTCAGGCGCGTACGCAGGATTTTTGTAAGGGGGGGGGGGTTACGAGAAGTTGATGAGCATGGGGGTGGGGGGTGGTAGTGGTGGGTTTTGGAGTGTTTTTTCTTCACAAATTTCTCCATTCCGTCAAGTCTCAAACAGTGCCCTTAGTGGGTGGGGGGGAGGGGGGGGGGGGTTCAGCCAAAACAAATTTTTAAAAATGGAGGCGAAAGAGGAGGGGGGGGGGGGGTTTGACCAGAAAAAAAACGAAAAGGGGGGGAGGGTTAACAGATTAAAAAGTTGATTCAGGTTAAATACTTCATTGGCGTCAGCGACTCAGCTCAGTCAGAGCCAGGGGCATAAACGTAAACATGCACAGTACATACGGTACGGTAAGTACAGATTGATATATATCTTGTAATCTAAATTTAAGATTTGATAAATGTTATGTAGATCTAATGTAGTTGAATCTTGAAGATTTTCAATGTCAAGGAATATGAAAAAAAAAAGCACGGCAAACTGTGTTGCCCATGAATGGTCACAACGGGATAGTCACAATCAAACAATAGCTCTCCCGTAGTTACGGCCGCCTTACTAGTCGGCAAACTGGTATGCCACAGCAGCTGCCATACCCGTTTGCAGACTAGTAAGGCGGCCGTAACTACGGGAGAGCTATTGTGACTATCCCGTTGTGACCATTCATGGGCAACACAGTTCGCCGTGCATTTTTTTTCATGTTCCTTGACATTGTAAATCTTCAAGATTCAACTACATTAGATCTACATAACATTAATCAAATCTTAAATTTAGATTACAAGATTTATATCAAACTGTACTTACCGTACCGTATGTACTGTGCATGTTTACGTTTATGCCCCTGGTTCTGACTGAGCTGAGTCGCTGACGTCTGACTATGCTATGCATAGCATAGCGCTAGCAGCTTGACGGCCGAAGTTTTTAAGCTACATGTGTAGTTTGAAGTTTGAGAAAAACATGGATAAATTCCTGGTTCGAGCGGCTGTGCGGGAAGCCGAAAACTTCTTTGCTTTAGTCGTACCGCTAATGAACGGGTCATTAGATACTGATCCCCTGTTGTTTCCGCTCGAACCAGGAATTTATCCATGTTCTTCTCAAACTTCAAAGCTCGCCACAGAAGCATTCATTATTTATGTACCGCGTATGCTTTGCATACACTACACAGTACACGTACGATCATATGTGACCGGCTCTGGCAAAACCCTAAACTTTGACACAAAATGTGAAATTGAGCTTTTGATATGATGTTGTTGTGTGGATTTTTCTGTGTCTTTTGATACCACTTTTGTGCCGATCGGGCAAAAAATGACGAAGTTATGATTTTTTTAAGTATTTTTTTATTCTGCTGAAACAATGGAGATAATTAAGGTCAAAGTTTAACACGCAGTTCAAAGTACATGTCATTCTGATGTCACACACATTCTCCCTGACAACGGCATCAACCAATCATCCTACAACATTCAAATTTGGCACACGACCAGAACAAGCATCACAGAATCCTGCAATGAAGAAAAAAATATGTTTCATAATTTTCTTTGTATTTTATTGTATGATAACAAACAATGTAAAACAAAAGAAAAACAAAGTGACTCATGGAAGAGTTTGACAACACAGTATTGCATTCTGATCAGTTAATGTCAATATTTTACGCCATTAAATTGAATATCAACTTTCTGTACTGCTCTGTACACATATGTAATATATTTACAATCTACAAAATATTAATATGGTTGACATATTAGATAAAAACAATAAAATACATAAGAAATTAAAATAAGTTCTGTATAAGGTCCTAAAATCATACGGCGAATCCGTCTTAGATGGGCTAAAATATATAAAAAAAATAATTATAGATGTATTATGTGCAGAAACTGGCAATTAAAGATCTTCTGTTAAAATTGATTAATTATCATTAATCATGAGAACACTAAATAAACAATTAAAAAAGGAAAAAAAAAAGGCAAATAGTACTAAAAGGCATACCGGTATGCTTTTCAAACTATGGCATGGTATTCAGTGATATTTTCCCATTCATATCAATACTTGCAAGAGAGTTAAATAAATTAATTTATAAATAAAAGATTGAAAGTTATCAAATTACCATAAAATTAGCATAAAACAAAAGAATATAAAAGAAAATTTTATAAAACGGAAAAATAACAAACTTTTACAAGGAATTTTCATACAAGTAGCTGTAATATATCATAAGAACTAATATCAAAATATTAAGAACACCAATTGATCTGAATTCATGTCATTAACCATGATCTTATCTTAAACACCTTTAATGATCACGATGAACATAACTAAAGTAATAATTATGTTAAGCTTTATGTTAAACACTTGCATAAAATGGAACACTACAGAAACAAAATTAGTTTGTTATTGCAAGGTTAATCAAGTTGATGGGTAAAATGATTTTGAATTTAACAGGGTACACACCCACATGTGTTTAAATGGAATTTGCTTATTCCAGATTTACATATATTAAGTATTTCTATTATTCAAAAGGCATACATTTACTCCCACAACAATTGCTCTCATGATAACGTTTTCGTCAAACGTAACCCCGACTCCAACCCTAACCCGGAACTTAACCCAAATCATAAATGTACTCCAACCCAAAGCCCTAATGGCAATCATTATCTTCACTGTGACTCTTTGTTGTTGTAGTTTTCGTCGGAGGAGCAAGTGTTGGGCCACATTCAAATAAATGAATAAATAATAAATAATAAATGAATAAATAATAAATAATAATGAAAAAAAATCAAATAATTAAATAAATATCAGACCACATTCAAATGGTATGAAACGTAGGAGTATTGTACAGAAGAGAACATCCATGATGTTGACCTCTGAACAATGCTGATGAAAGCTGTTGGTGGTTGGCCGTTGTTGGTCCCATGCCATCAATGACTACCTGAAAAAGAAAAGAGAATATAAACAATTAACAGTCAATTTTTTAAATGCACTGTATCAAATTCAAACCAATGTGAGCCGATCATCTGAGTTAAGGTTCAGAATAAATTGAAGATGAAAACATTAGTTACAAGAGTGTAATCATGACATTTAGTCATTATATCAAGCTACTTTATTACATATCTGAAACATCAAATGAAATACAAAAGAGAGTATTAACCTGCTTTGTTTCTATGTGAACTCCTCTATGGATGTACTTTAGTCACTAGGCTGAGGGCATACAAGATCCTTAGTCTCTTCTTTGCAAAACTCACGGATCTCTTCATACAGATAACGCTTGCGCTTTGCATCAAGCCCAGAGGGGGGAATCACTGGGGGAAGAGTCGAGGCTGGTGTTGACTTGGCAAAGTCAAATGACTTCTCTGTGCTATCAACACTTTCTTTGAACCAAACCACACCTGGATTTTCACTCTTGATGCTAAAATGCTGGTATGATTTGATTTGCGGAAAGCGTCGGAAGTGAGAAGACAAATGACCATCCCAGTCATACACTGGCACAAACACCTTCCCAGATTCATCGCCAACCAGCTGTGCAATGTTGACACCTTTCTGGGTAGATGCAGTCACCACATTGGCAATCTCTTGCAAAGAAGACACATGGGTGAGCCTGTATTTCCTCTTCACCAACCCAAAGCACCAGTCAGGGGCAAACTTTGTGTGTCCAACCAAGAGGAAGGATAGTGCTACCGAGGTATGCAGCCCACTGGAGACTCTCCATGACAAGTACTGAAGCATCAAATTGTTCTTGTTCTGCCCAGAACAATTGTCAGCATTCAGCAGAAGATGCTGCTCCCCTATACCATATGTCTCTAGAAAGTGATGAATGTAGCTGATGACTACATTTGCCCCCTTTCCACAACTCACACCCTCATCAGCCAGGTAATTTACCTGCATTGGCAAACCTTCTGCAACTACCCCAAAGAGATGACATTTGCGGGGAGTTTTGAAGTACATGGGGCCTGGCTGACGAGGGTTTGAAGGGTAGTGGACCTGTTGAGCAAAATCAAAGCTATAATGAAAGGATACAGGTTGGGAGTTGGGCTCAGATGGCTGAAGTCGTGTGATCTTCAGGTTCTCTGCAACTGTCTTCGAGTTCTTGCAAGCTCGCTGGTAGTGCTCCCTCTCTCTTTGCGCGTGCATTAGGTGATCTTGCTGTTTTCGAAGAGCATCAGATTTTGCCTGGTCAGGAAGATTCACCTGCAATAGAAAGCAGAAATCAAGCTTGAAGAACTACAATCCCAAATTTAAATATAGTAAGAAATTATATATATATATAAGATAATGCAGAACATACTTGCTTGATGATGAGATTATTGTTCTTTTGACATATCCAGCACAGGTCGGTTGCAGGCTTGGAGACAACAACATACGGCAGGAGCTTCTTCCAGAGTTTGCGAAATGTAGAAAGAGCTACTTTCTTCTGCCCACCTCTTGTTCCTTTGTACAGACGCCAAATCTGGTCAATTAAAAAGACAAGAAGATAAAAAAAAATACTAGTAATTTTCCCATTCACACATATCAAAAAGCTGATGATAGTGATAAAATTCAAGGTACAGAACTTAGGATTGCCTCAGTTGATTTTAATTTCACATTTTAGAATAACCTTCATTGTAAATAAGTTTGTTGAGGACAAACAAACAAGAAAGAATGACAGTTAAGGCAAGTATCAAGTTTTATGTACATTTTTTCAACTAAAAAAAAAAACAACAACCTACCCCTGCCTTTGTGTCACATGATGGAAGAAGCTTGACGTCTGGCGACTTCACTCCAGGAATTCTGCCTGGGAGGAGGATGCAGTTCTCCGCTGCGTAGTTCAGGATGAACCTCACCACTTCTTTCACCTGTTCAAAGGACAAAGCCGTCTTCGTTCGTCTCCCACCTGCAATAAATTGTGTCAAATAAAAAAAAGACTCAATTTTAAGAAATTAAGAAAAAATATATTAAATGAGATACAAATAAACAAATTGCAATCTGCAGTCCAAGAAAGCATCTGCAGCAAAAAATAAATCATTTTATAAAAGTTATTTCCCACATATTTTCCCCTCGTACCTGATTTCTTCCTACGAGGAATAAGTCCATTTTCACAGAACCACGTCGTCAGGGCATTGAACTTGTGGTTCCCGATGTCCATCAAGTAGAAGAAAGTATTCCTGCAGACTCTCTTGTGCCCGTACTGGTAGGATGTCATCCTCGTCTGCTTCCTTGCTTTCTTCTCCTTGCTCTTCTTTCTGCCAGTCATTTCGGAGTTGTTCAAGGAAGCCGCAATCATGCCGAGTAGGAGGAGATCTTTCTCATACTCCGTCATTTCCTGCACGTCAAGTCTCCAGAGCAAATAAAAAATAGGGATATGAAGTGGATTAATAAAAACATGTAATATAAAGATCGTTTGTCATACATAAATGAGGCACTTTGCAAGTTAACAGAAGTTTTAATTCCTTGAAATGTAATAAATGAGAAAGAGTTTCAAAGTACATTAAAAAGTAATTTATTCCTAATACAAGTTCATATAAATCCAAATACTTATTAGAGATGCACTTGCAATTGTTAAAAAAAAAATCCTTCACCTTCCTTTTATGTATCAGCCAACAAAAAAATAAAACAGGCCGGTAAAACAATTATTAAAAAAAAATACATTTTGCTGATCATGATGAATAGATAAGCTTGTATAAAACAATTAGAAAAAATATAATATCTTGTGGATTTGTGGCAAGTAAAGACTTGGCAGCAGGCATACCTGATGGCATCCAACTCTCCCTCACTAAATTGCTCGACACACCGCCGACCATCATACATCTTGCAGTCGCACTTGTTTTTCTTCGGTTCAGGTCCCGCTCTCTCTACATCCACTTGTTCCTCCCATGAATTAGCAGCGTTGACGAACTCGGCTTCGGTGTCATCGATGATAGCAGCTGCCAGACTTACTTCATCATCTGAGTCTGACATCTGCATGGGCTCCTCGGTGAATTGATACTCTGCTCCCTCACTTGATGTTCCAGGTTGGCCTCCCCTGGCTCCATCAGCTGTACCATGTGGAATTCCAGCATCGTCATCATCTGACCCGCTGTCATCAGAACTACTTTCTATAGTACGCAAGAATCAGAAATTAAAATGCAACTTCAGATCACTCTTACTCTTACATTACATAGAAAATACACGTCATAAACTCAAGCCCATAACTAAATTTGTTATATTATATGAGTTGTATCACTAGACACTACAAAAGTACAATTACAATACATTGAAACTTAAAGTCTGCACACGAAAAATATGTCGAAGGGATGATGCAAACAATTTCTCGATCTATATACCTAACAATTGATGATTAAAGACTATATAATTTATCATTCAGTGAGAAGTCTCGGGAGTCTTGTCAGTAACTAGTTACCACTAACCAGGTTAGTAGTCTAATTCGTTTTTACATGGGCTGTAGTATAGTTTGACTTTCAGTGAAAATGCACCAATGCAAATCACATGTACCATAAGTTATGTAACGGTACAGCTCTTGAAAATAGCAAGCTTTTCATCACGATCAGATAATTGTTTTAAAAGATTGTACGCACATATTTACACTATGAAGGGCAATCCTTGTTTTTAAATAAGTTTTAAATGCTGTTAAATTGTAATTGGTACGTACCGTTTTCGGACTCGAGATCAACAGCATCCCGATCGTGAGTTGCTTCAGCAGCAAGAACTGCAAAGTAATCAGTGAAGACATCGCCTATCTCTGCCACATCGATTCCACATGCTATAGCTTCGTTAAGCATGAGAGCCATTCCCTTGTCATTCATTGATTGTTCATCCATTCTTATTTAACTCTTCAATCACAAATAACCAAACAAATCTCAGAAAATAACACGAAATATCGATCGACGATCCGGCACTACACGCTAGAATTGCAGTCGCAGAGTAGCACGCTAGCGAAAGTGTGTATAATACCAATGCACTCTCGCTGCTCGGCGTGCTGTAAACAACAGTTTCGTGACGCAATTTGCGCGATAGACCAATAGTAATCGCTGATCCAGGTCACGTGCTTGACAACTCGCGTTGTTTACCTCGAGGTAGAGAAATTTGCATGAAGTGTAGTAAAATGAACCGAATTTATGAATGAATGGAAATTCCCGACGAGATCGGCATTGCCATATAAGGAATATGCAGATGAGGAGCTTTCCACTGGTACCTAACACGTAAGGGATCAACTAGGAATAGTTGTGATATCACGAATGAAAGAACAGCTACTTTTGCGATAAAAGCTCAATTTTCTCCTGTCGAACTAGAGATTTTGGTTGGATTTTCAGAATGATACCTTGATTTTATCATCAGATTTTGTCATTTTCCCGATAATTTTCTGGAATTCTACATATATCATCAGAAACTAGAAAAGATGCTGAACAATATGATACCGAAATGTCAATTTCGTCCCTGAAGTCAATTTTTGACCTTTTCAGGCCATTTACGCACGATCGTAGATTGCGCGAAGTTTCGGGTTTTGGCAGAGCGGGTCTCATATGCATGGCCGACTGGCCGTCTAGCCCAGCGCCTAGCTAGGCCTAGCTAGGTATGCACTATGCATTCGTATCGGGCGCGCGCGCATGGAAGAAACTATGAAAAGCCGTTCCCGCCAAAACGCGTGCCAAAACCATACGCGTGCAAGTCAGAACGTACGCGTATGGTTTTGGCACGCATTATGGCGGGAACGGCTTACCATAGATATCGGGCGCGCGCGCATGGAAGAAACGCTCCACATGCGATGGATACTGCACTACACACAGCATGCATTCAGCAGTACAGTGAGTCGGTGAAACATGCTGTTTGCTTGCGCGCTCTCAATCTACGCTGTGCAAAGTGCCGCAGTGCAGTGCGCGGCCGTCAAGCTAGGATTGGCTGCGTGTAGTCTAGTCGTGTTGCAAATGTTACGGGGGCGATTTCCTATTTTTGTGTCGCCCACGAAATTGCATTTTTGGCCTGTTTCGGGGGCTCTTTTAGGTGTTTCCGGGGCGAATTCGCCCGCCGCCCCCGTGTATTTTTTTGGTTGGTCTTGCGCAACTTTTGGGACCAAATTGCCACGACCGATCTTGATGTCGCGATGCTATGTCAGTTTTGCGAGAACATATCCCAAATTTGACTGCGGATGCAGTTCAAAAGATTCGCAAATTTTTCATAGGTCTTGATCCACAAATAGCTGCAAATTAGCCACAAAAAAGGAGGGATTGAATACCAAAATTTTTGAGTGACTCGCGTTCATTTACGCAGCTTTCTGTAAGGCATCGGTTAGATTGAACCAAATGTTGCGCTTATTTTGCAGACACATGTAGGTGATGTATATGAAGGGGGTTAATGAAAACCATCATTTCTCCCTTACTCTAGGCCCTCGCCCAGCCCGAGATTGACCTGGATGGGGTTCCAGTTGAGGCCATTGAGGGAAAAGTCATGGTGAAGCAGGAAGAAGTGAAGTCAGATCTGGATGGCCTACCACTGGATGAAGCTCCTGACATTGATGGTGCCCCATGTAAGTTTCACTCCTCTCAATTATACTATCACATTTGACTGATCTGTTATAGGGGGAAAAGGATACATAATAGTATAATGCCGAAGTTTAAGAGAGAGAAAGAGAGAGAGAGAGAGTGAGGGTATAACACGGAACTTTATATGGATACTGGACTATAAGTGATTTTTTAAAAATTACTGAAAATTGACAATGATGAAGTACATGACATTGATGAGGCCAACCGTGTCACCGATTCAGCAGTTTCTGGTCACTCAAAGCTGTTTCAGATGGCTGGTAGTAGGGCCACAGCTAAAGGCAAGCCCTGATTATAGCCTGTAATATTACCACTTGTACCTTTTACATTTTCTTCTATATATTATTCTCACTTTCCGTTGTCCATTTTGCACAGTGCAAGAAGTGGAAAAGGACGACTTGGATGGCGCCCCCATTGACGGGGATCCGCTCGACGGGGCCCCGCTCCCTGAGGAGGACGACGACGATGACGACACTCAAGGCTCTCTGTCAGGCAGTGCGGGACTTAAGTCTAGCCTGGACAAAAAAAGCTTCAAGGTTAGAGTGAGGGAGTGAGTGTGGGATTTAAGTCTGGCCTTGACAAAAAAGGCTTCAGGATTAGGATGCTCGGTGAAGTTGAGTGAGGGAGTGAGTGTGGGATTTAAATCTGGCCTTGACAAAAAAGGCTTCAGGGTTAGGATGTGAAGTAGAAATGAAGTAGAGGGAGGGAGTTGGTGAGTGAGTGGGGAACTAGAGTCTGGTCTAGATGAAAAAGAGCATCAAGCTTCGGATGCTTATTGAAGTACAGTAAGGGATTGAGTGAGTGAGTGGGTGAATGAGCAGTGGGATGATCCAGTCTGGCCTGGGCAAAAAGAAATTCACAGTTAGGATGGAGGATGAAGTGCAATGAGTGCGTTGGTAAGTCAGGGGTTGCTTTTGTTAGGCAGACCCAAGCCTAGGCCAGGTGTGTGAGAGAGTCAATGTTTAATTGGTTGTAGAAGTGAGTTGGCGAGTTAGTATGTAGAGTAAGGAAATTGAATGGGTGGTTTGTGAGGGAGTGAATGAATTTATTGATTGATTGATTGATTGATTGATTGATTGATTGATTGGTTTGTGCAGGTGGCTCCATCAAAGTGGGAAACAGTGGACTCATCGCTGCTCGAAGCTCAGGCGATGACGACATCCAAGTGGGAAACCCTGGATGAGAAGGAGGATGACTACAGGGAGGATGAGCAGGAGCAGAATAATGACGAGTGAGTAACCATGAACAAAAATCATCTACATTTTCATTTTGATAACAACAATGGAATATAGACATTTCTGTCTGGTACTGTATACGCCATGTATTTCGCTAGTCTAATTTTTCGTGAATCGGGACTTCTCGGCAATTTCATGAATGGTTAGATAAGCGATCGTGGAGTACTAGTACCAGTAATGCATGTGCTCAAGCACGTCGTTTTCATAATTTTGCGTGTTGTTAAATTCGCGAATAGTCCAGATTCGCGATATTCGCTAAAATAAAAACCCAGCGAAATAAATGGCAAATACAGTAATTAATTCTTGCTACTAAGCATAATGCATACTTTGATTTTTTTTTTTCCTCTTACGCTCCTCCCTCTCCCTCTCTCTCTCCTCCCTCTCTCTTCCCTCCCCTCCATATTTCTCTCAGTTCACCCTGTTTATCTGTATATCTGTTATCCATTTCTCTCTCATTCCCCCTCATCATTTTTGCACTCTCTTTTATGTATGTGTATTTCTTTCTCCATCAACTTCTCTCTCTCATTCTCCCTCCTCCGTCGCTTTTTCCCTCTCACTTCTCTTCTTCATTTCTTCCTGGCAGTCGTTTTAATCCAAATATCTCTTTTTGTTTCGCAGTGAGGATAACGATGACAATGAAGACGATGATGATGCTGAAGAAGGCCCGAGCAATGCTGTTGATTTCTTTAAGTCTTCAGAAATGACGGAGTTAAAGAGAGCCAAACTCAGGGAGATTGAGGTGAGAATTTTCTTTTTTGAGCAAACCTCTATATTTTTGCTTGTGGGTGTTCCAACGCACATCATGAGATATGTTTGATTAGGCTCTAGTGAATGATGTTAACCCTGGGATGGGATTTATGTGTATTTACTGTGCAAAAGTGAAGTAGTGGCATAAAAAGAGTTCACCTGCTCTGAAGAAGGATATGTAATTTCTGTTTGATACTTTAAACATAATATACTTATTTAAGTATTTAATAGGTCACTTGTTGATTATGGTTTTATTAGTGGCGAGTTTATGATTAACTGCATGAAAGATCAAATGAAATCAATCATTGTCCATACTATTATTGTCTGATATTCAATTGACGAGCCAGCATAGAATTAACCGAGTTTCTTTCCTCTCTTTTTAGGTGAAAGTGATGAAATTTCAAGACGACGTAGAAGGCGGACGAAGGAGTAGAAAGAAAGACATGACTCTGCAGGAACAGGTGGAGAGATACAGACAGAAACTGCTGCAGAAGGTGAGGGGAAGACAAAGTACTTCAGTCAATGTCAGAGAATTGAACTTGTCTCCTTCTAATGAATAATCCCATTCTCATTTGATTTCAGGATGATATGAAGGAATTGTTTCAAAATCATATATAGCTCAAATCTAATAAGACAGGCATCCATGATGATGACACTCGTATTCTTTACCATTACTATCATTTTACTTTTTAAGATTGGTGTAGAGGTCTTCGATGTAGGAGGTGAACCGTTAATAGACTAAGTGGCATTAACTCATTAGCATAATACAAACGTGTGACACTGTGTAATTTACAGTACTGTATATGAGAGGTTATTATTTATGTTGTGAATGTGCTTCCGCCTGCTGCAGGAAAAGGACAAGGAATCAGAGCGCTTACGAGCCAAGGCCAAGGACCGAGAGCGCGACCGCCTGAAAGAGTTCCAACGAGCGAGAGAGCGGGAGCGCGAGAGGTTCGCAAAGGAAGGCGACGAAAGCTCGGGTGACGACGAGGCAGAGGCGCCAACTCCATCGCGCCGCGACCGGGAGCGTAAGCGGCGGCGCTCTCGCAGCCGATCAGGCAGCCCCGTAAGCACCAGCTCTGGGAAGCGGAATCGCTCGCGGTCTCCGTCGGGCAGACGCACCACCAGCAGGAAGGCGTCGCCGGACTCGCTGGCCGCCCTCAGGGAGTACCTCGACTCCCCCACCAGCCACTCGCACCGCTCAGGCTCCCGCTCGCCCAAGAGGTCCACTCCCAGCCACCACAGGTCGCGCTCCCCCAAGAAGTCCCGCAGGTCAAGGTCGCGCTCAAGGTCACCCAGGAGGAGAAGGTCACCTTCACCCTCAAGTAGTAGGAAGTCACAAAGGTCACGGTCAAGGTCACCACATCGCAGGTCCAGCTCGCACAAAAAGAAGAGTAAGCACTGAACATAGCAGACTTGAGTGACTTGATACAATTTGTGCATTCCTATTGAGAAACGGATTATGTGTGCGAAATTGGCCACTGAACAAAACATGCCTTGTGGCCTGTAGTTGAGATTGCGAGATACTTTGGCATCGCTCCCTTTTTCTCTCATATTACCAACCATGGAAACACATTGACCAGCCGCCCTAAGTGAGTTCACGGCCCAGTACATGTTGAGTATCTCTTTCCATCTCATCGTTTGCAACACTTTAATTGAACTGTTGTTTCTTATAACAATGATTATGTATCATAATATGGGTAACAAAATTATCAAATTTCATATTCAGTATTACTGGTAATATGTTCATATAATTAAACCGTATGAGGTATATCTACATGTCCAGGTTTACTCTACAATATGTGTGGCAGAGCTCCCAAACCAGGGAATGACATATGTGTAACAACATACGTGTATGGAAATGCAGAAGTATTTACACAAATATGTCCCATCCATTGAAGCAGCACTCGCTTTTCAAGGTCCTGATTGATGTGGCATTCACATGATCCTTGGCTATATTACCTGGGATGAGTGTTCTCTAGATCTGTATCATCCTGAACCCTTACCTTACCAGGGCCCCGTTGCATAAAACGTAACATTAATAGTATCTCTTTCATCAATGGTAACTACCATGGTAACATTGCTCAAGAGCCAATAAAATTCAAGGTTGCCATAGAAGTTGCAATTGATAGCAAAGTTACCATCAATGGTAAGTTTTATGCAACAGGGCCCAGGCCTTGGGAAGCACATTGGCTTATTACACATCTTTATGCCAGTGGTCATGATAGAGTTACCGTGACCCTTACATTACCAAGTCTTGAGAAACCCATTGGCTTACTTCATATCATCATGCCAATGCTGGTATTGAGAGTTAAATCTTACATTACCTGTCCTTGCAAAGTCCATTGGCTTCCTACGCATCTTCATGCTAATGGTATCGAGAGAATTGTATGGTTACATTACAAGGTCTTGAGAAACCCACTGGCTGACTAGACACGTTCGTGCAAATGGTATCGAGAGAATTATATGTTACATTACAAGGTCTTGAGAAACTCATTGTCTTACTACATATCTTCGTGCCAATGGTATCGACAGAATTGAGACGTAATGTGCTACATGCACATTTATAAATTGACAGTACAGATAAATCATGTGTAGCATCGTTAAGGCATGGAGTAATGCTACAGTGGGCATCTTGAAAATATGCTAGGAATTGGGTTTCCCAAGTTTCCATGCAGTTTTATGAATGAATGAATGAATGAATGTTATAGGTAGTGTATTCCATTTGCAGGCACATTCAAGCGCATCTCTGGAGATGTGAATAGATTAACTGATAAAGTATTCTTAAATTTATGCAGGGTTTTCATGAAGCATGTGCACAAATTTAACATAATTTTTAGAAATGCAGAAAGACGGACTAATGCATTGATATTTAATGGACAGTTGTGATTTTGCCTATCCTGCATTATAATTAGTCTACACATTTACATTTGTGCAGCTCTAATAATGAGAGAGATATGCGGACGATCATTTGTAATAAACTAACCAGGCATGTATTACAGACACAGGACCATGGCATTTCGATTATTAATATTAATATATGAATAATTCAATAAACTACAGGTTAAATACTTTATATAACTCAAAAGAATTACATATTTCAGTGAATGAACAGGAGCTGTAAATGTTGCATTTGCTTTACCGGTACTCAAAGGACAAGCTATTTTGTATCAGAGATGTTTCTGCTGGACTTGGGAGAGACAAGAAAATGTACAACAAGAGCGTGTATATTCTTTTGTGTTCTCTGTACTACTACTCAACAAAATTAAACTTGGTTCTGCAGCACTTGCTGGGAAAGGAAATGTCATGTAATTGTGTGTAATTTGCTTTAATTTCTACAATAGCAAAAATATTGTCTCTTTCCCATACAAACATTATCCCTGTACCATGTTATTCAAATAATGTATAAATTGTTACTTCTTGCTAAAGTGGGAAATTGATGTATCACATATTAAAAACTTACTTTGGTGAAACCTATATAAAACAATCTGCTCAGTGGAGACGAGAAATGCAATATTTATATAGCAAGGAGTGTTCATTTTCACAAACAGGAAACCTCTATACATTTCAATGAAAAACATTGTTTTAATGGACAGGTCAGATAGTGGTCTTTACAGAAAGGTGGTAGGTAAACCCGGATTCACTGTATGAAACTCTGAAATGCGCACCAGCTAACAGAAAAAGGCTCGCTTTATGTGGACGTTCATTCACTTAGGATTCAGGTTAGACCATCAATGCATATTCCTGGTGTCAAATGTATGAATTTGACAATGATTGATTTTTGTCTCCAGAATAAATATTATTTTTCCTTACCCTTTCATGAATTGCTACTCAATCAAAATCACTTGATCATTATCCATTATACTTCATATACCATACTCTTTTGTAGGTAAATGCTGAAAAATTTTAGAGTACCATGGAGAAACAAGTATTGGCAATAGAAATAAACTAGCACAAATTATAATACAGTGAGTAGGAGGTATTTGATGATATTGATATGAGCCCTCAAATGTCAGTGGACCAGGAGAGGTTGGGGGGCAGGGAGGGGGGTGGGGGATTCCTCTCACCCCCCCCCCCCCCCACCACCACCACCACCACCACCATCTCCACCCCCTCCCCCTCCCCTTATTTCCACCACTACCCATGCATATCCAAATATTGTATATCAAACCTGGTATCGCATTATACATGTAGATATATGTCAACATGCAAGTGTAGGGCAGTGTGTTATAAGAAATCTTATTCATATGCTGGACAAGATACTGCTTTATGGGATTAGTATGTGTTACTGGTACAGAAACACATCGATAGCGCACAAATAGTTTAACTATAAGGTTCTTTTGACTTGTGTGTTACATTATTGTATATGGGAGAATGCAGCGTACAATTAGTTACTGTAACCAATTATTGACTCTCTTTACATGGTTTTCAATGGATGGGGCTGACCTGGGAGGTATAGTCCTGTAATCCCTTAATCCTCTTTGTTATTCAAATGAAGCACTACTGGGGAGGGGTATGGGGGAACACATCTTGTAGTCTCGTGGACTAGACCCTGTTATCTCTGCACTCTCCAAGCAAAGGAACTACTGTACATGTAGGCATATTGTGAAGATACATGTGCTTGTCACCATGAACATGTAATTTGCCACATTGGCAAAATTAGGCAGGGACCCTTTGAAATGTTGTCAGCGTAACAAAAGGTCATTTTCATAGTGTGTAGTATGGTATACATGACCTGATTTCTGGTGTAACGTCGAGGAGGGGGGGGGAGGTTGTGTGAATTCAAATTTATCTGTCAACCACATGCAGTATATACATGTAATATGGTTTGAAACATCCAGGTATTTATGTGATGTGTGGATACAACTTCATCTGGTAACAACATATATGTTTGCATGTATTGTGGTACAACATTCTGATGTACTTTGAAACATCTTTGTGTGTCTGTTTGAATACAACTTCTTATGCAAATCCTTGTGGTTCTGTGAGCTGTTATCGTAATGTATTCACAACTTTCCCCTTAATGCGTAGTAACGCATTATTACATTCACATGTATTTTGTGATTCAATTTCAATGGGTGGAACGCACACTGATTCTATCGGCTGTTGCTATCCGGACCAAGCTCGAACAAGCTTTGGGGTTACCATTAGTAACATATTATTGGAAAAATCTGCATAAAATTTGCATACAAAACAGGAATAGTCTATTGTAAAATGAGGAAGGGCTGTGATGTTGACGTCTCTTTGTAGGAAGGTTTGCCCATCTCCTTGTTAGAAGGCCCAAGGTGTATCCACTGGACATTTAATCAGTGCTTAAATTTGTGAATGTACATTCAGAAGGAGCTGTTTGCGAAGACAAATGTATCATGAAACAATTTTCTGGAGATTTGTCCCATTATGATTTTCCAATGTAAGATCAAATGTGTATGTGACTAATATTTCACTACGGACAAAATGTCAATATGCCAATGTTACTTCTTAATCAAAGGTCTCACTTTTGGTGGCTAAAATGCAAAATTTTTTGCAGAATAAGCAGAAGAAATCATTGATGGTAGACAGGTCTGTACATTGTATGCAAACATGTTCCAAGAGTTGGTTGATATTCTGTGTTCATATTGTAAATGTAATTGTGAAAATACAACTTGTGAATATTTTTCAAACATAATCATTTCAGAGCATGTACGTATCATTTGAACTGATTGTGTTGACTGTCAATGGATATTGTTCTCTATTCTCTTTTTCTTTCATTGTGATTTATCCTTACATCCATGTTTGTGTGCATGTGTTGAATGAGAATGTGTTTGAGTGTGTATCCATCTGTCTATCTCTTTTTCTCTCTCTCTATCTCCTTTCCTACCCTTCTCGCTCACTTTCTCCCTGTCTTATCTATCCCGACCCCCCCCCCCCTCAATAATACACACTGCAGTCCTCTCTATCTCTCTCTCTCTCTCTCTTTAGTCCTCTCTTGATAGCAGGACACTCCCCAAACAAGCACACATGCTCTCAACTGCTCTCCTCTCTAAGTGTATACCTCCCTTTCCACTTTTAATTTCCCTCACACACAAACACTCTCTCCCTATCTCTCTCTCTCTCTCTCTCTCTCTCTCTCTCTCTCTCTCTCACACACACACACACACACTCCCTCTCTCTCCCTCTTTCTACCTCTCTATACATGTATATCTCTCACATAATACATACTCTCACACGCACAC
This sequence comes from Arbacia lixula, assembly GCA_963669155.1. Taxonomy (NCBI): domain Eukaryota; kingdom Metazoa; phylum Echinodermata; class Echinoidea; order Arbacioida; family Arbaciidae; genus Arbacia; species Arbacia lixula. Next base: position 11,074,705 of record OZ022590.1, on the reverse strand, counting down.
CACTCTCCCTCTCCCTCTCTCTCTCTCTCTCTCTCTCTCTCTCTCTCTCCCTCTCTCTCTCTCCCTCTCCCTCTCCCTCTCTCTCTCTCTCTCTCTCTCTCTCTCTCTCTCTCTCTCTCTATCTGTATCGCACACATAAGCTATGGTTCATGATTAACCCCTTCCCCCTTTCCTCCCATCGCTTAATGCTCGGACTAGACTCGTTCCCATTTTTTTAACTTATTTGTCTTATAAGCAGCAACAAAATAATGAATGTAACTGTTCATTACCATTTACACTGAGAATGCGCCCCGCAACCTTTACCATCGGTAAGATCATAGGTCTCTTTTAAATTAGAATCGGACTGTACTGCCCTACTCTGACAAAAGAAAGCAAGTGAAAAATCACTCAAATCTGGGTTATTGGTATTCTTGGATTGTGCCCAGCATTCTATACATACTGCAAAAATCTGGACAAGAAATATTAATCTTGCTGCAAGGTATTCACTCTAACATGATGTGGTGTTGCACTGATGCCAATGCAAGTGACAGACACGTTTTGCTCATTTACAAAACAAGTCTCTTTTGTTAGTTGCTTCCTTTTGTCAGATTAGGGCATTCTTGATATGGCCAGTACGTCAGTTTGCAGAATACCACATTAATCGGCTTTTTTAACAGTTTCCTTTAGAATACCGCCATGACCCTTTTTTGAGGCAGAGAACTCAATACATCCCGCTGAAAAAAAAACAAAAAAAAAAAACATGGTATTCAATTGCTAATCAGAACAGGCGACTGGTGTAAGTCAAAGCTCTCTGAATACATGCATGTACTTGCTTTTCCTGGAAATCAATCAATTACACATCAGCTTGTAAAGGACCCACTCTCTCTCTCTCTCTCTCTCTCTCTCTCTCTCTCTCTCTCTCTCTATTCTAAAAATATTCTTGAAAAAAATCACAGCACGTGATGTTACAAAATCAATATCTTTAACACTCGTAACATTTTTATCCTTTGACGGATTTTCGTTAAATCTCCACTAATATATTTTTTTATGATTCTGCTTAAAAACAAAATCAAACTTCATTTCAGGGTGAAATATGCCTTTAGTGGTCAAAATGTACATACATGGCGCATGAACAGTTATGTTAACCATTACATAGCCTATGGATAAACAGATACTCGCCCCCCCCCCCCCCCCCCCACCCCAAAAGAAAAAAAAAAAAAAACAACAACAACAACAACAACAAGAACAAAAAAAAATGCCTTTCAAAGTCTTTGGAGGGCTTAGTGAGACTTGACAGAAAAAACACCTTACCATAGGCCTAATCGTATTTGATATTCTAATTATGTTAATTGATTTTTGAGATCTAGAACCGCTTCGTCGAATAATCTTAACATCTATTTTTAAAAAGAGAGGTAAACCTAATGGGAAGTTGCGATACATGTTAAGTGTATCTTAAGTGTTCTTTTTAGGTCGTGGTTATTGTTTCCAATAATTCTGTTTACTACAAATTGCTACAAATTGCCGCAGGTTTACTCAGCGAAGTTCTATGATTCAGTTCCGCTTTAGCGCCATCACGCGAGCTATCTACGAAAATATGACGTCATTATTATGAGCCTGTGTGATTGAGCAGGTCAGGAGAAGATTACGCTGCGAAAATCTTTGACAGCCTGTGTTTATCATCGTCACTACTCTCAGATTTTAGGGAACTAAGGTAATTATTGAGATTTAACCGATTCTATGAATATGCAAGATTAGTTTAATGCTGATTAAATTGTGAGAGGCAGTGAAAGATTGCGGTGGTTTGTGATTTTCCTGGCGGAATAATCGGCATATGATGTGTAATGAAAGTCGCCATTTTGACACTGTCTGCGAGGGTGCAGTGGTAAATAAAGGCTAGACAAGGCTAGACTGTACTGCAGCTGCAGCTGTGTAATTAATGGGAAACAGTCGAGAGCCGTGGATTTTGTGTAATGTGAATAACGATTAACGTGACTTTTGAATGTAACTAAGATATGGTCATGGTGCAATTGTGTTCACCATGACTTACAGTAAATTCAACATATCCTTCCTTTCTTGAAAGCACATTATGTGATGAAAAGTAACTTGCCCATGATTAATTCGGTCTTGTCTCACTGAATTTGTATCCTCAAATTTCAGAATCGTACCCAGAACAGAACATCAGAAAAAACAATGCTTTTTCAGTGATAGGAAAGGCACACACAACATAAGTGAATGAAATTCAAGAGAAAATGGCAAAATAAAAATCACATAATTTGTAGATGGGGGTGTAAAAATACAGGATCATTGAGAATAAAAATGAAATAAATGTATCAAAATTTATCCATGAACTTGTCTTGACCTTATCAACTTTACATATGACAAATATTGCCTTAATAGCTACTTTTGCTGACCATTCTGTGTGTGCTTCTGTGTATGCATCTTGTTTTTTTTAAAAAAAAATTTCATTAATGAGTAATTGTTCTTAGCGTTGTGCGTGTGAAATGGTGATACTAGACCGAGATGATGCAGTGCAAATGAAATGTAGTATGATGCATGTTGCACAAGAACGTTACAATTTGTTTGGCTTCCTGGTCCAGGTTTATCAAGAAATATTGTTTTGGAGGTGCTGTTTTTCATAAGTATCAAAATCACTGTGTATATATTTATGCACATACACTGTGTAGCTTGTACATGTACATGTTTTATTATTAATTATTTTCTTTTACTATTTAATGTTTTTGTTGCTAGCATAATGCAGATGCCTCAAACTGGCCCCCTTATTGTCTTTTGTACTGTAGATACCTGTAGCAAGACAGGGCTCGACAAACCCGCTTGCCTGATTGCCCGGGGCAAGTGAAAATGACGCCCGGGCAAGCATTTCTCAAAGACAATTGCCCGCCCGGGCAAGTGGTTATTTTTCACCAAAAATATGAAAATAACATTGTTCTTACGCATATGTGAGAAAATTAATGTGAATGTGTCTCGTATCATGTCAAACCAGGCAAACACAGCCGAAATTGGAGTGAGATCACCGAGATTTTGCCATGAAAATTCGTCTGAAACTCCGTTCCAAGGACGCTGCCATCTTGAACTGAAAAATAAGTTCTGCGCATGCGCGATATCCGCATTACCGAAATTTTAACCAGATACGAGTGATCGCTTGCGATCGCGAATGTGCGCATGCTCGATGTGAAATTTTTCGGAACAGCTGTGTTTATTCGTGTGTCTGGCGCCCATAAACGGTATTTACGTGGATTACTACATATGGGACTGTAATGTGAAAACGTATGTAAGTGATAGTTGTATGAGTTCAGCACATATACCTGCCGTGGAGCAGCAATGTTTTAATTGATTTGCCCATGATTTTGATCGCTACCAGTACACTTGAAACGGTAAAATTAGCACATCTACCAAGAAGCCTATCCAGAAATATCGGGCTGATTACTCTAAGGTTTCCTGTATTGACAAGCTCCAAACTGGGAGATCATGGGCCTAGACTAGTTTATCCACAGCAGCTACAGCCTACGGCTAGGCGGCTAGTAACGGGTAGCTAGCCGCCCAGCCGTCCCGGGGCTATAGGGTCTAAGCGGACGCTAGTACAGACCTAGAAATCACTTTTTTGGACGAATTCAACGGCAAAGAAGTTGTCTAGGGTTAGACATTTTACTTTTGAAATGTGACTGTTTATAATCCTGTCAGCATGTTTACGAGTTACATGTATTATGACAAGCTTTGCCCCCTACAAATTACGTGGTGTAGTCAGTGTTGTCATGAATGCCTCTAGACCTACCTACATAGCTACATGTAGTGAGCAGAGTCTGCTCCCAACATGCCCAATTATTAAGGGAGGTCAAGCGTCTGTACTTCATATCGAGTGAAAGCAAGAGAAGAGTACTGTAGTTCGGAGAGTTAGTGCTAAACATGATGGACTCGTATGATTAAAAACAAACACTAATGATATTGAATGAGTCAGATGAAATGAGACTCTTTCGGGTATTTGTTTCCATGTTGTCGTGTCTTGACCCGTGAACTAGAAATAGCTTGCGTGGTTAAGTCGCTGCTCGGTATAGCAGTAGACTGCAGGTTCAAATCCTGTCCGGTTCCAAGATTTTTGTCTGACTTGTTTTTCGTTCATTTACAGGATGGAGCACCCTATCCTTATTACTGGGTGTATGCCTAAAATTTCTTTGCAAACACTAGTAACTTGTCAAATACCTATTGTTATGTTCAGTTGTCCTGTAAAGTACATGTATAATTCAGCAGGATAAGGTATGCCGCCGCTTCTGTAGAAAAATTAGTGAAAAACAAAGGTTATAATAAAAAAAAAACAGGGCAAGCAGTTTTTCCTCCAGGGCAAGCAAATATTTTTATCACTTGCCCAACAGGGCAAGTGATAAATTTTTTTTTTGTAGAGCCCTGCAAGATCTCAATTATAATTTTTCTTGTATATTATGTTAAACAATGGAGCTATTTTACACAACTGTTTTTAATGTAAGGAAAATCAATTTCAGAGGGTTCTTGACTTATTTGGAATTGCACTCAGTATAACATCATGTTAATATCTAAACCATGAACACAGCCTTCTCTATGATGTGCGATATCTCTGTATATAAAATAGCTATATTATTTTAAGTATGGTATATTGGTCAAAACATGTCACGTGTCATTCAACTTTTCTCGCGTCCTGCACAGGAGTGCAGATGGTGCGCAAAATAATTGACATTGCACGCTCATGATATCTCGCGTTGCAATGCCGTACAGGCCAGTACAAAATTTTGTTCTCTGATCGGGTTTTTGTAATGTGTTTTTGTTAGTAGACCTGGATTTTTAGATCTAACGTTAGATTTCTATTAGTTTGTTGTTGTTTTTTCTATTCGAAACTTGTGTCGCTATTTTAGAAAACAAATAACGCACTTGCCATGTTGTGCGACCATCTCAGTGCAATTACGTGGTGTAGTCAGTGTTGTCATGAATGCCTCTAGACCTACCTACATAGCTACATGTAGTGAGCAGAGTCTGCTCCCAACATGCCCAATTATTAAGGGAGGTCAGGCGTCTGTACTTCATATCGAGTGAAAGCAAGAGAAGAGTACTGTAGTTCGGAGAGTTAGTGCTAAACATGATGGACTCGTATGATTAAAAACAAACACTAATGATATTGAATGAGTCAGATGAAATGAGACTCTTTCGGGTATTTGTTTCCATGTTGTCGTGTCTTGACCCGTGAACTAGAAATAGCTTGCGTGGTTAAGTCGCTGCTCGGTATAGCAGTAGACTGCAGGTTCAAATCCTGTCCGGTTCCAAGATTTTTGTCTGACTTGTTTTTCTTTCATTTACAGGATGGAGCACCCTATCCTTATTACTGGGTGTATGCCTAAAATTTCTTTGCAAACACTAGTAACTTGTCAAATACCTATTGTTATGTTCAGTTGTCCTGTAAAGTACATGTATAATTCAGCAGGATAAGGTATGCCGCCGCTTCTGTAGAAAAATTAGTGAAAAACAAAGGTTATAATAAAAAAAAACAGGGCAAGCAGTTTTTCCTCCAGGGCAAGCAAATATTTTTATCACTTGCCCAACAGGGCAAGTGATAAAATTTTTTTTTGTAGAGCCCTGCAAGATCTCGATTATAATTTTTCTTGTATATTATGTTAAACAATGGAGCTATTTTACACAACTGTTTTTAATGTAAGGAAAATCAATTTCAGAGGGTTCTTGACTTATTTGGAATTGCACTCAGTATAACATCATGTTAATATCTAAACCATGAACACAGCCTTCTCTATGATGTGCGATATCTCTGTATATAAAATAGCTATAATTATTTTAAGTATGGTATATTGGTCAAAACATGTCACGTGTCATTCAACTTTTCTCGCGTCCTGCACAGGAGTGCAGATGGTGCGCAAAATAATTGACATTGCACGCTCATGATATCTCGCGTTGCAATGCCGTACAGGCCAGTACAAAATTTTGTTCTCTGATCGGGTTTTTGTAATGTGTTTTTGTTAGTAGACCTGGATTTTTAGATCTAACGTTAGATTTCTATTAGTTTGTTGTTGTTTTTTCTATTCGAAACTTGTGTCGCTATTTTAGAAAACAAATAACGCACTTGCCATGTTGTGCGACCATCTCAGTGCAGTTTGCGCTCGGTTTCTTTAGATTGTGCGCAGAGGCAGCACCAATCTAAAGAAACCTCACGGGCATTGCACGATCGCACACTGGCTCGTGCGTTATTTGTACACAATTTGATGAGTGCAGTGACTACTTGCCACACAGTTGGTCAACTCTTGCACATTGGACATGTATGCATTCATGCAGCACTACACCATGGTATAAGAAGCAGGCATTGAATACCACACAACATCTCAAATTTTAGGGCATGGCTGTTGCTGGTTGTTATTTGAATACCAGGAACAATAGACTGAGAAATTTGTGCACAAAAATAAATTTGAGAAGAGCAGATGCCATAAGGTGATCATGTCCCGGTTAACAATTCACACATGACACATGTGCATGTAATAAAAAACATATTTATGTTGAAAAACATGCAAAACAATCTGCACATTTTCCTGATTTGTCTCTCACTCTGATTTATTTTGCGATGATATTCATTATTTGGTCAGCTGACTGTTATTTACAATTGTAAGTTGCACCTTGAACTAGACTACGGTAGTTGACAGCATTTTGATTTATTTGTTGATATACACACATGTGCATTCAGTGTGACAAGCAAAATGAAAGGTTAATAGCATTAAATAAACATTACTTGTAGTTCTGGGGGACATTGCCAAGTCTGCAGTCATGAAACAAGCACTGAACTGTCCATCATACTCTATGAGAAGAGGATAATTTTCTTAATGTTCTTAATCATGTTTTTCTGTTTTCTTTTTGGCATTTCAGCAGCCTTATAAACATTTTTGTTTGTAATGTATTCACAGCTTTCCCCAAACTTCATACATGTAGTAACACATTATTACATTCCCCTGTATCTAGTGATTCAGTTTCAATGGATTTAATGCAGTATGAATCTGTTAGTTGTTGTTAGCTGGACAAACCTGGACAAGTGTTGGGGCTGCCATTAATAACATATATTGTTAAAGCAATGTGTGTAAAATATGCATACATCAACAAGAGTTTTCTATTGCCCTGAGCCTCCAATTATTTTTTTCACTGTTCCTGGCAGTCATTGTTTACATGTATGTTTGCCAACTTCTAATGTGGGAGTGGTTTTGGCAGCGGTTGTATTCAGCATTTATTTAGTTTGGGAGTTACGGCAATGAGGCCCCCTTTTATGTTTCCTGTATTCATTCATTGAAACGTTACAACCTATTATGCTTTTCTTGAGTTTGAATGATTGAATATTATCCATCGATCAAATAGATGTGAGCTTAAAGGAATTGAAAAAAAAAAAATGTTTTTTTTTCTCTAATACATACTAAAATTCTAGGGAAGCAACGAATTTGGTGTACGTTTTTAAGTAAAATGGTAAAAAGTTTTGTGTTCTAAAAGAACCCAGGTATGGGAATCACCAGCCCTGAACGTGTGCAACAATTGTGTGATAAATTGTATGGACCTGTCAGTCTGGAACATCTATATGTATCGTAAATTTGGTATTGTCCTTGTACACAATACATTGTAAACTGAAGCAGGTTTCATTTCAGGGGCCATATTCATTTGACATGTACAGCTTTAATTTCTATTTGTACTAGGGTGTTAACATTTTATATTTGACACTTATCTCAAATAATAAAATAAAGTGAGAACTCAAATCAAGCTGACATGTATACATCATCACATCAAAGGATGTTGATTTTGAGGACTCTGGGGAGCAGGATTCATGACATTAAATTTATTAACGTTCTTGTAACAATTTTTTTAATATTTACATGTAATCTGATCTTCTCCTTCTAAACAAATAATCAAAAAATGTGTGTGTTTCAGATAATTAATTCAGAGCACGACAATGCCCATTGTGCTGGTCGGGTCAGCCAGAATGTCATGAACTTTTAATGACACTCTGAAGGCAGATGCTAGACTTGTCGCAGTATGTATTATGATTTTCTTTACTCACCACAAGCAAAGAGCATTGGAGGAAAAAAATACCCAAACCAATAACATTAGATGGTGACTGTTGGATGTAGGGCTAAATTTTTGTTTAATTTGAGCATTAATAGATTTTAAGGATTTCATACCTACCTTAAAATCTGCTGCACTGTTCTTTTTGACCATGAATGTAAATGCACTTTGAAGTTCACTATGACCAGGGTTTGGTAAAGAAAATCCTAAAAGCTACTGCAACAAAGACTAGCAAATTAAATCACAGTAATGTCTCATGTTTACAAAAAAATAATATCAAAACATATATTGATGTAATACCTCCATCACTTTAGGATGTTTAGATTTCACTACGATTTTAAATCAACTCTTTTGTTATTGATTTTCAATCATAAGGGTATTTTTAACAGTAGTGGCTGAATACACTTTAGTGACTTGCTAAGCTTAAAAATGTTTTATTGATACATGTATGGCTCCTGGTGAAAAAGTGAAACAAGTTGCTGTATTAAAATCTTGAGGGGCTAACGATTCAGATTTTTAAAAAGTTTTATTAATTTATCCCTGATTTCCATCCGACTTTCTTAATTTCTTCAATTTCACAGAACTCTTTGTTCTATGTCTTTATATGTTTAGCTTTGTTCTCTTATTAATTTTCTGTGTGTTAACATAGAGTAGGAAAATGTTTTTTTTTGTGTGTGTACATGTATTGATGTGGCATTAAAATGTAAAATCAGGAACAAAGAGCAGTGGATGTGCTCTTTAAGCCTCCAAAATCAGCTGTAAAAATCTGTAACACTCAAACCCCTTTTATACAGTACATGTACATGTAGCTCACTTCAACAATATTTGAAGTTTCAATCGTAGAAAATATTTTTATAACATCAAACTTTCTTTGGGAAAGAGATAATGTGATAAATGCAAATAATAGGAATAAAAGTATGAGCCGAAAATACTGCCCTTTTGGATCTGGGGGTAAACAATCCTTGTGGGAAGGGTGGGGTACATTGTAAGTCTAGTATTGTGAAATGAATGCACAGGGAAGGCTCTTTTTTGTTTGCATTACTCAGGCTTAAACTCAGTGAGGCTTCACACTTTTGTTTCACTGTGTTCAATGTGCACTGTACAAGGTTTAAAGACAGGTTAGCCCTGACTAGCCCATTTGCAAAAGTCATGAAAGTTGGCAGGAATCAGCTGTAAACCCGAATCATAAATGAAATCTCACGGCTATAGATGGCTTCATGAACCTTTTCAGGAAAAGTGAAAACTGTCTCTGCTTATGTTTAATACATAACTACCATGGTCTACGTACATGTATTTATAAGACAAAAGATACAAGATACAAGATATTTTATTCAGTCCAAAATCATGGAAATTTGCTTTCCACCAGCACAATAACACAACAATATATAGCGATACTAGAGACACATATAAACGATAAACAATAAACAATGAGTTAAGAAAAACATATCTAAACATGGTTGTAATTCGTCTGTGAAGATGTATAAATCGTATTGGTGCGTCCCTTGCGTCAACTCATCACTGTGAGGTGTGAAAAGTTGTGATGTGCACTATTGGGTATTTGGGTCTCTGGGACACATGAACTGTGGAGGAACTGTACTAGAAACCAGAAATCAATGTACATCTGCTCACTGTCGATTTCCAGTTCTTTTATTAGGAGGGAAGTTCTTAAACCGTATTTTCTTCCATTTTCTGTGGTTTTTACCAAATTGTGTCACTTCCGAAGAGGGCTACTCTCTCTTTAAGGTACCCAAAGGTCCTTTAGAGGGTAAAGGAGAGAAAGATGAGCCAGATTTCTTCCACCTGTAGACAATCTGAAAATAGCTGCCATGAAACAGTGAACTTCACCCCAATGTCGGCCACCATGTAGGCTTCTTCCTCCATAGGGGAACAGCTACATTCACGCTGACAATGAGTCATGCTGAGGAAGGCTGCAGGGCAAGTCTCCACTCCATGTATGCATTTCACTGGTGACATATACATGCACTTGTACAAGTACAGGGCATTCTGAGTCTTAATGATGCCATTAATACATTTGTGCACAAGACATTCACACAGATCCCATACCGCATCTATATTTTTGACACACACACAGGGTCAGCATAATTTGATCTGATCAATAAAAGCATATAAATGAGAAACTGGTATGGATTTGTGAATGATAGTAACGACATCTAAATTTAGTGATAACATAATTTTTTCCACTTCTCTCATACAATACTCGCTTAATGTGCTCACTGATGTACATGGGACCAGATTTTTTTTCTGTTATCATTTACAAGTTAAAAATTGAGATATAATACAATTTTTCTTATTAAAATTTACAAAACTAATCTGAAAGAGAGAACAAACATTATAATACAATTACTACATGAGTAATAATCAATCCTGTTTAAAGGTATGATTTCTAAATTTATTTTTACAATGAAAACTGATATTTTTTTATCATTTTTTCACATCCTAAAGTGGCACTGGTATTAGACTTTATTCAGAAATATGGCTTTTACTCGAAGAGTTTTTTTTTTCTGCAGGGGCTATACTTTAAGCCTAATGTCATAAATACAGACTGTCTGAACCCCCTTTTTTTTATTGCTTCTAAAGGCTAAATCGTCTTGAGCTTCTATGTGCCTTTTCTAGTAAGAACTGATCCAGACTGCCCCATACATGCTAGACAGGTTCATGGTATTTAGGGATTGCCCTTAAAAATGGCCTGTCCCTTTTACAAACATCTGTAAACTTCATGAAAGTTTGCACATATTTAGCACCTATCTTTGGGATACCAACTGTGAAATTTTAAGGTCAGAGGTACATTTCTACTGTAACTCCTGTAAAATAAACAAAAATCTAACTATTTTTCACTGAGATTTGACTATTTTTGTAGTACAAAAAAAGAAGCACAATCAATTATTGAAGATTATATCCTCAAAACGGAATATTACGCTTTGTCGATTCCAGGGAAAGGTTATATAGCCACTCTCTCTCAAATTATGACAAAGTCAGGAAACTTTCAAAATTAGATCTGCAAAAGTACATGCCTGCTGAGACACTTTGGTGAACCACATACACTGTAGCTAGGATGTGTCATTGCGCCACTGGAAAGCAGGATTGTGCAAGTTCCATGAACACACAAGCCACATCCTCTTATATTGCATAAGTGACGAACTAAGAATTTGGAAATTGGGAAATTCCCCAAAATTGCAGCAGTCTAGTGCTCATGGGGTTCAGAAACTTATAAACTGCACTTTGCTGCACGGTACAGCCAGTATGTGTACTATGTGTTCTAGTCAGCGTGAGCATTATCCCTTATATGGATGTGGGGAAACTTGTTGGAAATATGTCACATTTTAAAGTTTTTCTTTGGGAGAGGATTGGAGTGAGTTTTGGGGGTAGTTGCCTCGTACATGTAACTTCCACCTGCAGGTTGCATTTTTGGCAAAAACCATGTTTTTTTGGAAGTGTAAATGGCTGCTATTGTATGTTACTTGCGCAAAAATGTCCTGTACATGTATGTTGCCAAAAGAAAATACCTGGCTCTGCCAACCTTGATTCAACCAAAGCAAACTATTTCCTTAACTCCTGATTAGTCTTTGTTGCTACAAATTCAAATTTTGCTCTCTGAGGGTTCGTCCAAAATTGTCCTATATTTTCTGGTAAATCAAATGTATAAAAAAAAATGTCTTTGTCTGGAAATGTGAAATAAGGGCCCTGTTGCATAAAACTTACCATTAATGGTAATTTTGCTACCAATCGCAACTTCTATTGAAACTTTAATTTTGATTTGCTGCCATGGTAGTTATCAATGATGGCAGAGTTACCATTACTGGTAAGTTTGATGCAACAGGGCCATGGCGTGCCATTCATACACTACATTGGTTAGATGTATGATGTTACAGGACTTGCCTCTAAACCTGTAACTGAAATGCCTACACGATATATAAAATAGTTATAGGAATGGGGCTAGAGAAAGTAGAATGGAGAGGGTGAGAATTAAAGTATTGTTTCTGAGAGGGTAGCTTCGAGAGGAGCTGTTGGCTCAACGTTTTGAGAAACATGAAGAAGAAGAGCAATACCAGTAATACCGGTAATTATAATGAAATTAATGATTATTATAATGCTAATAATAATCATAATGATATTAATGATAATTATCTTGATAATAATGATCATAATGATATGTACATAAAATATATGTAGTACAAATGAGGATGTGTGAAAGAAGCATGGGTGAACAATAAGGAATTTGCGATGAGATGCACAGTAAGATACGTGTAGCCCCTTGTTTTATTATTGTTTAATTCATACATGTATACATGTGTGCACTCTCTCCCATACTGTCACCCACATGAGCATGTAAATTACATGGGGAAGAAATACCTACTGGGCAGAGCAAATGTATCTGTACATAGCATTTATGCTTCCCTAGACTCAAGGAAAACCAGTAGTGCTCAGGAAATACAATTGCACTCCATAATGTACATGAAAACCCATAAATTTGGTAATCATGCTGAGGATGAAGGTGAATCTCATTCCCATGTCGACCCTTCCGCTGTATAGGAGTGGACATGATCGGGGCTCACAGCATATTAGGTGTGTGTGTCATCCATGTTCACAGACCTCTACATGTCCATGAATGCATGCATGTTATCTCCTGTGTGTAGATTTTATTTAGTGGAATGCGTACAGGTAATTGCACAGGTTATGAAATCATACATGTGTGTGTGTGATGTGTGTGTGTGTGTGTTTGTGTGTGTGTGTGTGTGTGTCTGCATTGATGTACATATGTGAGGATGGTGTAGATTCCTATTTATATCTCCTTGATAACATCTAATAATAACTTTGTATTTTATACGAACCTGAAGCCTTAAAAGAGTCTTTATGAGAGAGAGAGAGTGCAGACAATTTAGTAGAAAAAATATTTTGGCAGAATATATACATTTTCGTTATCAGCAGTGTATTTGCACATGTCTGTCAGGGGGTGGATGTAGGCTACCCCTCTTGTTACCACATTTTCCCCTTTTCCCCTTTTCCCCATTTCCCCTTCCTCCATCCTCCATTAGCTCCTTCCTTGTTCTTCTTCCTTATCCCCCTTCCTCCTCTCACATCACCTATTTCTCTTTCCATATTCTCCTCATTCCCTTCCATCACCCCAGCTTCTTTCTGCCCCTCCCATCTGCCTGTTTCTCCTTCTTTCATACCTCTACCAACATTCCTCTCCTGATACTTTCCACTCCTCCCTTTCCTCTGGCCCTTCTCCCTTCCATATCCCACTGCCCAATCCCCATTTCCACTTCTGCTTCTCTCCATCACTCCCTTCCTTGTGCCTGTTCCCCCTTGCATACCTCATTCCCCTTTTATCTTCCACTTTCCCCTTCCTTCCTTCTCTTTCGTCTTCTACCTATCTTCTCCATCTTCCTTCCTATTTCCCCTTCCCTTTTCCTCTTTTCTTCTCCCCTTCCCTTTTCCCTTTCCCTTTTCCTTCCCATTTCCTCTTCCCCTTCCTGTTCATGTTCCTTTCCCCTTCTCCCCCCTTCTCTCCTCTTCTCTCCTCTTTTGTCCCTTCTCCCCTTCTCCCTTCTTTCTCCCCTCCCTTCACCCCTCCTTTCTTTCTCCACTCCTTTCTCTCTCCCTCCTTCCCTTCTCCCTCCCCCTCCTCCCCTCCCTTTTCTCTCCTCTCCTCCCTTTACTCCTCCCTTCCCTCCTCCCTTCCCTCCTCCCTTCCCTCCTCCCTCATCCTCTACCTTCACCCCTCCCATCTCCCCCTCCCCTCCATTCTCCATTTTTCCATTCTCCCCCTTCCCTCCTCCTTCCTCCCTCCCCTCCCTTCTCCCTTATCCCCTCTCTTCTTCCTTCTCTCCCTTCTCATCCATTTCTACATCTGCTTCCCCTTCTTTCCCCCTCCAACATCTCTTTCTTACCCTTCTTCCCCTTCTTTCCCTTCCTTTTCCTTCTCCCCCTTCTCTGTATTCACTCTCTTCTGTCCCTTCTGTCCCTTTCTTCCTGTCCCCCATCTCCCCTCTCTCCCTTTCTCCCCCTCTCCCCTCTCTCCCCTCTCTCCCTCCCCCCCCCCCCCCTCTCCCCTCTCTCCCCTCTTTCCCTTCTCTCCCTCCTCCCCCTTCTTCCCCCTTCTCCTTCTTCTATTTCTTTCCCTCCATTTTCCTTCTCCCCCTTCTCTTTCTTTCCCTTTCCCCTTCCTTTTTCTTTCTCCCCTTCTGTCCTGTCCTTCTTCCTCTCCCTCCTTGGCCTTTCTCCCTTCTCCCCTTCCTTCTCCCATTTCCCCCTCTTTTTTTCATTTTTCCTTTTTTTTCTCTTTCTCAACCATCCCTGTGTCCCCTTTCTCCCCCTTCCGTCATCTGTGCTTCCCCTTCCTTCTTCCATATTTGATCCCTGTCTCCCCTTCTGATTATTCCCGCCTTTCCCTTCTCCTTCCCATTCTTTCTCCAACTCCCCCTTCTCCTGCTCTTCCTTTCTTCTCCCGCTCCTTCTTCTCCTGTTCCTCTCCTCTCGGTAGGGGTGAAGAAGGGAGGGGGCTGAGGTAAGGAGGAGCACATCATTGATACACATGCGATATATTTTCTGCCCTGTTCAGAATAAAGACCCTTGCATTGATTGACATCAGTGTTCTCCATTGACTCTCCTCCCTCTGACAACATGAAGTGTATTATCACAAGGTCTGTGTGGAGTTGGCTGCATTGTGCATGCGTACATGTACATGCAGATACGCATCCAGACATGTACATGTATGCACATCTCAGACTGTACTGTGAATCATGCCTGCCTGTCTGCCTAATTGCTCACATGTAGCACGCACAATACAAATACATTCACAAACTTATACATGTACTATACACACTGCATAAATGGAGAAGTGTGCCCTATTTGGTACATGTAAAATAGTATTTTAATGTACAGCACACAGAGATTGCCTTTAACTTTATTTTTAGGGTGGCCAACATGACAGCTTGATCATGAGATCCAGGTGGCCAAATCGATTTTCTGGTGGCCCAGGTGTTTTTTTTGTATCCTACACTAAAATGCGTAAGGCAGATGTTACGATTTTTAAGTGGCCCAAACCTGTTTCAGGTGGCCATTGAACCTCGGGCCACTGATTGAGGCTAGCCCTGGCTGAGTTCAGTTTAAACAACCGCCCCCCCTCCCCCCCCCCCAAAAAAAAAATATATATATATATATATATATGTATATGATAATAAAAAAAATAATAATAAATGAAATAAAATTAGAAAATAATAATAATAAAAATAAATTTAAAAATAAAATTATTCACCAAAATGTCTTTAACCTCCTCATCCAGGAAAATATTAGATTTTGTAGTATATGTATGTACATACATAAGTATGTTTTCCATGATACTCCCTCCTTGTGAGATGAAGCATGTCATATTATCACAGAGTCTGTATAGAGGCATCTGATCTGTACTGCACGCAGACATGTACAGTACATGTCATTGGGCAAGCTACTGTACATGTACATGAACATGCCTAAGAGGAGAGGTACATTGTATCTGCATAGCCTTCAACGCTAGAGTGCAAGCACTGTGCCCACTGTATGTCGTAGCAACTTCATCTACAGGAGCCATAGGGCTATTTGCTGCAATACATTTATTTACATGTAGCGTATCTTTTCAAGTGTATTGTACATCTACGCATGCATGATTTGTATGTTATTGATATGTGAACATGATCAATACAGTTTTTTAAACAGCTATTCATGTGTTTGTATACATTTGTATGTAATGACTATTTGTAATAAACCATTAATTTAATTGAATAGGTCATTGTAATTATGTATGCAAATTTTATTTACATTTTGTAAACAATGTGTTACAAATGGTAACCCGAGTAGCAACATTGAATAGATTCAGAGTGCATTCCATCCATGTAAACTGTATTATGAAATACAGGTGAATGTAGATGTAATAGCACATTACTATGCAGTTATGGGGGAAGTTGTGAATACATTATAAAAAAAAACGGTTATTGAGTTGAATTGCACTGAAAGGTATGTATACTTCATGTCTCTGTGGCACATCATATCGTTGATTACATGTAGTGTAAATGTACATGTACAGTGAAGGTTTTTTTTTTTGCTATACATCAATTATTAACTTGGTGCCCTTTTCTACATGTACAATGTATGGTTCCATTATTAGTTTTAGTTAAGTCATTACATGCAAATGAACTCATCATATAAAGAGTTTTAAGATATTTTCTATAATGCTTTTAACACAATATCAATACACTTGCTTATTTTAATTTTTTTTTTATTGTTTGGCTGGTGAAATCTAGACTACTCAAATCACAAAAATTACATTATGATGTGTGAACACATGCCTCTTATCAATGAATTTGATGTTCCTTGGTGCATGAGAGTCTGTGGTTCACCTTTAAACAATAGCAATGTTTAAAGGTCAGTCTTTCAATGCGTGTTTTCCCCCCACATACTCACTCTTCTGCACATTTTTGTCAAAAAAAAAAAAAAAAAAAGAGCCGTAAATGGAATTAGGCGTGCTTTCATTTTCTGGCTGGTAATTTGTTACGTGTATGACATATGAAGCATGGGAAATGAGCATTTTCCTTTAAAGGTCAGTGAAGGGCTTTGAGACTGTCTCAATTCATGGTACGGCGACTGCAGGTTCCTTGCAGCCTCATGCAGACGTAAACAGGCATTCTCACTGTAGCCTGCCTGCCAGGCTGTTTCTGCATTTTTTTTATCCAAAATCAGCAATAAAAAGGGATGAATGCAGTAGCCTAGTTACTCTCGAGTCAGAGGGTAGACTTTGAATAAGATATGAACTGATAAAAGTGGAGGATGGGAAAATGGCTAGTCTTGCAGGTACTCAACTTTAATGTAAAGCTGCGATTAAAAATATCCAACAGCCTGGATGAAAGGCTATATTCATGCTGCAGCTGAGGCCTTCTCCTACGTACCTTCTCCTACACTGTGTACGTGATCAGAGAGAAAAAGCTGGCTCATACTGTGCACATGTATGAATGTGATGCTTAACCCTTTGTGTGCCAGTTAAATTGCTGGTCTATGGGACTTGTGTGCATTAATTGTGAAAAGGGGGTACACATGAGGCACACAATGAGTTGAATACCGGTAGCTGATGTGGAACTATGAGTGCTTGATTGAATGTGATAACATTGAGTTGGCAGTGGAAAGCACATCAGGGCCCCCTGAACTGCGATTGATCACAACTTCACTTCCAATTGAGATCAATAATAACATACATTACAGATAAGGGATTGGACTTGCGGCTCAAAAACATATCAATGGTAGCCCATTATTTAGATAGGGCCCAGGTTATAATGATGTGTTTATTTACATGCACATTGTAAGGGGAACCTTTTTCTGATCGTCTTATGAGACTCCTTTAGTTTTAACCCTTAATGTACCAGAGAAGCAGTGAAGCACTCTGTCTCGCAGAAAAAGGGTGCAGAAAATTGTGGCAACGTTTCATAATATTTTTCCAAAGTCTTGTGGTCTTTTTTGAGGAAGGAATCACTCTTTGCTCCTCTAAAATGTTTTTATGCATGCTTTGGTTACATAACTGTAACTTGCATAGTGTACCATGTACTTAAAATTGTGATGAAACTAGGACATGTCAGTCCATGTACGATATGGACTTCACTCTGAATCTAGTTCTTGATGCTACTTGGACAAACCTTGGACAAGCTTCTTCTTTTTCTCCCCCTTTTTTTTTTGGGGGGGGGGGGTGGGGGGGGGGTGGGGGTTACCATTAGTAATGTATTGTTTGAATGTTGTGGATAAAATTTGCATACATAACAAAAATGGTCTGTTGATTGTACTGGTACAGTGTAAGTGCACTGTGTAAGATAAGATATGCTGGATAAAAGTGCACATGAAATGAAATCTTACATTTCAGTCGAATGCCAATAATTGGACAACATTCAAGATTTGTTAATTGTCATGAGTTGACAGTATTCATACT
The DNA here is from genome assembly GCA_963669155.1 of Arbacia lixula. Classification (NCBI taxonomy): domain Eukaryota; kingdom Metazoa; phylum Echinodermata; class Echinoidea; order Arbacioida; family Arbaciidae; genus Arbacia; species Arbacia lixula. The sequence goes on along the minus strand of OZ022590.1, from coordinate 11,056,680 downwards.
CGGGCATTTTCAGTAGGTTTTATTTTACAGAGCCACCCAAACAAACACGTGCACAAACATTTGTGTAAACACGCATACATGTACATGTACACCCAATTGCAATGCATAAATCCATGGAAGAATGCCATTTATTTTAATTAAACTGAGAGGTGATTAAGCCTGAGTCATATCGATTTTTTCAGAAACCGGTGTTCGATGGCTTTGCGCCGATCGAACATCGATGCATCGATACATGACGTCACCCAGCCACTGCCAAGAGCCAATTTATGAATGAAAATATAGTAAGCATACGCAGTGCAATCCTTCCATTTCCCCACATAGTATTCCACCAAAACAAGCGTGCAATTCTCTATCACCTCGTACCAAAATCGACCTAGAATTTCACTTTCATATATTTTATATGAATTATGAAAGGTATTCTCGGAGAATCTATTTTCTCACCGATACTGCACATGTAAGCGAATTTCGATTACTTCTTGTTTTTCCGTCAAAATCTTACAAATTAGCGTCAATATGGCATCGTATACATGTATGTAGGTTGGAATCTGTAGAGTCTATTATGCAACGGGCAGAAAGTCAATCAGCTTCCGGGTTGCGATTTTTTTTTTCCGTAACCCTAATGCGTCGAAAAATCGCTTCCGGGTTTCGGACAACGTGACTGGATATTGTATCACTGTTTTGGCGACCACATGGTTATGACGTGATCTACGCGATGCACCAATCAGTGGTCTCCGAATCGCTGTACGGAGACGCTCTATTAGTCTGTACGTCGGCAGCGTGTATGCAAATGAGCCTTACGCACGATTGCCACTGTATTTCCGGGTTTTCACAACACACGATGCTATCCGTTGTACAAAGTCTATGGACAATTGTTAGTTGTGGCGTTGCGCTGTATATAGTAGTGAACGAATCAAATCCAAGTAGTATGTAGTAGCTGCTTGATCATCGAGCGACCTGTTCATTCTCTTGATGCGTTACCTGCAAAACTCACAAAAGAGAGTAGGAACCAAGTAAGCAAATTAAAATTGTGGAAATATGAAGATAAATTGTGTATAACAGGACTATCAAACAAAAGATTTTGTGTTTTCTAGTCAATTTGGTAATTTCGTCGATGTATCGAATTCATCAAAACGAAATCGGAGTTCGACTTCTTCGATCGAACACCGGCTTAATAATCGATTCGACTCAGGCCTAGAGGTGATCACAACTGAATGGTCTTTTATCTTCTCTCTCCCACAGAGTTCCATTACTGAGATGGTGACACTCCATCTGTTGCATCATCGCACAGGGTATTCACACAGGGGTATCGCCTTCCACTAGGACGCAACGGACTCACATTCACTGAGGCTGCACTCTGCCTATAGAGGGCAGCAGACAGAATGACACTTGGCATGAAGGGCACGCCCCCCGGGACCGGGGATAGCGCCGCAGAGACCACACCCACTGTTCCTCCGCAACCAACCTCACCCCAGCAGCCAACAGGCAGCCATGTAAGCAAGAGAATTCAGCTTCAAAATTCAAGTTTAAGTTTTCTTTTATCTTAAAACATGAAAACATAAAAACATTAAACAACATGGACATGTAAAAAAGGACTTATATTAATGGGATAGGTCACCCTGAAGATAAGTTCGTTAAAATAAAAACAGATGCATGAAAGAACATACTAGTGAAGGTTTGATGAAAATCCATCAAAGGATAAAAAATATTATCTTTTGAAATGCCAATCTTGTGACGTCACGTGCGAGGTTCTCTCCCATCTGTTGTGTGCAGTATACTGTAATTCCATAAATTGCTCGATTTCTGGTTTTGACAACGGAATAATTGCTTTTTGAGTACAGGTATGTGTGTAAAAATGGATATCTATAATGTATCAAATGCTCAGGTACATGTAAAAGGATGTGTATCTTTTTGAAAAAATGAAAACAAAATTGTACACAACATATAGGAGAGCACCTTGCACATGACGTTACAAAATCAATACTTACAAAAATCATAACTTTCTTATCCTTTCACTGACTTTCATAAAATTTTTACTGATAAGGTTCGTTCATGTGTCTGCTTTTATTGAAACCAACATAATTTCAGGGTGAACTATCCCTTCAAACAGCATACAAATGAAAAACATTGATGTGAGAATGAGGACCCAGGAAGGAAGAACATAAAGTCTTGTTGAAGCCGATCCCTTACTTGATTAACATTTCATGAAATTACAAGAAGGAGTAAAGGTGTTGTGTAAAATGGGAAGCTTCTTTGTCTGGGGCCATATTCATGAAAGCTTACTAGCCTCATCTCTAAAAATGCATGAACTTTAGCAACTTGCTATTCTTAGTAATGTTTCATGAATATGGTCCCTGGAGAGTAGTATTAGCAACCTGGTGGAGACAGAGTCTCTGGGCATCTCCTGGAGACTAGCAAGGTCTTTGGGGAGTTGTAGTAAATTTAAATATTCTTTTGGAGAAAAATATTTGACTCATGAGTATTACGATTAAGTGGTAAAGAAAAATTGGAATTATAAGAACTCGCAAGTTAAAGATAATTACCTTTTTAGTGTAATTTACTAATTAATTACCATCACCATTTCAGAGCCACCATGGCTGTATCGAGTAACAAAGTGAAACATTATTTGAGCATGTTGTCAAGACAATTTATTTAATTTATGGGGGAATCTCAATCGGAGTACCCAACACTATCTTGCAGGACATGTTTTTTTTTATAACCAGGGCCCTGTAACCAAAGGTTTGCGATCAAGTGCAAATTGAAAATGCAAAGTCTGATTGGTTACTGGTCAATCTTTTGAACAAAAGAGTGCATGCAACAATGAAGATGATTGGCCGTGCCATTTTGCTTAGCTAAGACAGATTTAGGATGTATGGCTAAGTAACTTTACTTAAAATTGTACACTTAGTATTCTATAAACTACAAATGGCTAAGAATATTTTGCCCTAACTTTAAGACAGCTGTCTTAACTTTGAGGTTACAGCATGGTTGCCAGTATGGCAACTTCATCCACCGCGCGCTTGCACCATACCCAGCATGACCGCGCATTTCTGCTCAATGCGCGTTGTCAAAGGCTAGATGCGCGATTTAGCATTAGTAAACAATATGCAAGATTAACAGAGGAAAACGTAGGCAAAATTTATACATATTTCATAATTGCGCTTTTTCAATTGAAATATCTTGAGTTCATATTGGTGAAATGTCGGCACGGTATGTTAACATCACTGACTGATCTCATCTATGATGACATTGCCCCTATGGCAAATCGGAACTATCCTATTGAGCCCACAGACAAGGTATGCATAGCTTTAACTTTAGATTCAATTATTGTGCGATTTTTGCTTTAAAATGCATTGACTTTTCACCGCGGGGGAGTTGTTCGTATTAGTACGAGTGTGATAAAAATTGCGTGACATCATCAATTTCCTCATGACGTCAAAGAATTTTAAGATTTGGCTTAGCCAAATAGTCTGACTTCAGAAAAATTTGAAGTTGATGGAATACCGTTAGGATGAATTTCTTAGACAAGAAAAAGGCTAAGACAAATTGCTTAGACTTAAGCAAAAATTCTTAGATGTTTGTGGAATACGGCCCCAGTACTCTGTGATAAGAATAAGGGTAAGAAATTAATGTTTGTCCACACCCTGGATTTCTTTAGGCCCCAGATGCAGCAGAGGGCAGCAGCGAGGGGGCAGAGGAGGTGCCCGACCTGGAGGAACCCGCCTTCCCCATCGAGTCCCTGTCCCGTCTGGACGAGATGATCAACAAGCCCCGCTGGGTCATCCCCGTCTTACCCAAGGGGGAGCTAGAAGTCCTGCTCGAAGCAGCCATTGACCTCAGCAAACGAAGTGAGTCACTTTAACATGTTGTCTTCTGCCCATTTCATCCACTGGCATATGTGAAAATATGGAGGGTTTAGGGTTAGGATTTGTTAATAATAAGCCATGATGGGTCATCCCCGTTCTACCTGAAAGGGAGGTAGAAGTCCGGCTCGAAGCTGTCATCAACAAACAAAGTGAGTCAGATTACAATTAGTTTGAAGGACTGTCGGGTTATTCTTTCATACCTAATCAGTTTAACATTTCATCTATTTGTGTCTACTAGTATAAATTGATGTAAGGGTTTAGGGTCAGGGTTAGGATTAGGTATCAACAGGCCATGCTGGGTCATTCCATCCTACCCAAGGGGAGCTAGACGTCAGGCTTATAGTACATTTAGTAATGTGTTATTTGTATCTTACGTTGTACTATGAATGCAATGAGGAGAAATGTTGTCCTGTTTTCCCCCCTTAGGTCTGGATATACGTAGTGAGCCATGCCAAAGATTCTTCAGAGATGGGTTGACAATCTCCTTCACCAAGATCCTGACAGATGAGGCTGTCAGTGGGTGGAAGTTTGAGATTCATGTAAGTGGTTAAAAATGTTCTCATATTTTCTCCCTCTTGTTGGTTCGTGACACTTGACATGTGATTTCAGATCCAAAGGGATGACCATGTTTTTAGGGCTCCTTTAGAAAGCATTCCTTGAGACTGATAGGACTACCCTGACTAATTAAAATATGAAATTAAACCATGTAGCCATATTTGAATTAAGAAGACTCCAAAACCCTAACTCTTTATCTTTGATGAAATGACGCCCAGAGTAAGTCCAGATCATCTGTAACTAGGACCATTGCCAGTGTTAAGTTTACAGGGCTCAAACAATGTGTGCATTTTTTGGCAAACCAGACAGTTCCATGTTTAAATGGTTTTAGCATCATACATTTGTTTAATAATAATAATAATAATAATAATAATGGTTATTTATCTGCGCTATACACAAAAAGTATCACAGCGCTTACAATCAGATATAAAATATAAATATATACATTAAATTGCATCAACCATTGGAGTTCTCAACTTGTGCTAGATGAGGCCTGGTGGCCTCTTGCTTGCTGCTTCGTTCACCAACAATTTAAGGGACAAGCCCGGTCAGCACATTATTCACAGAAGCTCTAGTATAGCACTTGAGGCCACCAGGCCCCAGATGGGTTAGCCAAGTCAAACCAAATAGTGATAGCAAAAATCATCAAAACAAATACACATTAAATAAATGAAAATATAAAACTAGATATTTGGAAAAAGATATGACTTGAGTTGTCGTTTGAAAGATGATATGGTCGGTGTTGTTCGGATGGAAGAGGGGAGTGTATTCCAAACTCTAGATCCAGCTATACTAAAATGTTTGCAAATAGCACAGGAATGCATGCAATTCTATTAATTCTGTGCACCCAATTTGCTCACGAAAAACCAACCCCGGTGATAGTCCTGCATGTAGAACAATTTATTGTGTGAAACGACATGCCCTCCAAATAACAAATATAGTCAATGCACAAATGTCACACAATACATTCAGCAAATCTGCCCTTTCTGTGCCAACGAGGCTTTTTTACCGCACGCTAAAACCAATCTGCAACAAGCATCCTAATGCATTTCTGTCCCTCCTTCTTCACCCATGCAGCGCTGCATCATGAAGAACACAGAGAAGCTGATTGAGCTGTGTGTGAGTAAACTCTCCCAGGACTGGTTCCCACTGCTGGAGCTGCTGGCCATGGCGCTCAACCCCCTCTGCAAGTAAGTCGCAAACCATGCAGGTGATGTATGTCAAGGGGAAAATCCCCCTTTAAGTAAGTCACAAAACCATGCAGGTGATGTATGTTAAGGGGGAAAATCCCCCTGTAAGTAAGTCACAAAACCCTGTTTACACAGAGGTGATCTAAGTTAAAGGGAAAATCTTCTCTTCAAGTAAGTCACAAACCCTGCAGGCATGTTCACACTGAGCTGAAATTAAAGGGATAAATCCCCTCTGCAAGTAAATCAGAAAACCATTAAGGCATGTCCACATGGAGGTAATCTAAGGGACTGTGCAGTAGGGGTATAATTACATACATCTCTGCTTTTATTACAGACATGCGATTCCTTTTGATTGTTGTTAAGCACGTTGATCTTCTTGTAAACAAACGTTTTGTAGATCCTGCCTTCTATTCTTCCTACACTTATAGATTGCAAACCTGATTTTGTGCAGTTTTGTTTGATTCCTTGAGTGGTTTGTGGACAAAGGTCTGTCTGCCATTGTTTGTTCATCTGATCAAGAGTTTGACAGTACCATAGAAGTCACTTTAGGAAGTGTTGATTGCATGTACTGCCATGCAGGCTGTTTCCCTTGGGTCCACTCTTGTAGCCTGTGAGTACTTTTGATAATTTATTCCAATGTGCTTATTCTTTCTGACAGGTTTCATGTATTCAATGGCACAAGACAGTCTGAAACAGTTCCAATGGGATCTCAGGTATGTGTAATTGGCCCCGTTGCATAAAATCTACCATTAATGGTAACTCTGCTATCAATGGTAACTCCCATCCTAATATTGCTCGACAGCCAATCAAATTTAAGGTTTCCATAGAAGTGCTGTTGGTAGTAAAGTTACTGTCAATGGTAAGTTTGATGCAACACTGCCCTGGTAAAGTCATCTAAACAAAAACTACTTCACACAAAGAATTCAATATTCAATAGATTAGAAAGTGAAAGTGACAGCTTTGCTTTGGAATTGTTCTTGTGCATACTTGTCTGAGTTTAATCTTTAAAACCTGATATCATGAGAATCGCCTTCAGCTGGTCAAATATATCTCACAGCTGAGGATATGAAAGTGACGTAAAACAAAAAGATGGGTAAGTGCTATAACCACAAGGAGGCAACAAACCTGTACTCCAAGCAACTGAAAGTTATTAATCATCCTTAATGAGACTTTGAACCCAAGCAGTGTGTATCAGATTGTGGCAAAAACGGTTAGTTCCAAAAGAAAAATATCATATTATTCTAACCTGTATGCATAAGCCTAGAATAACAAGAAGGTTGTGTAAAAAACATCTTACATAGAATAAATATTGGTTCAATTCAAAAGGTTGTGAATATCTCCTTGATTTGGGTCGCTCCAGTTCTTCTTTTTGGAAAGGGGGTATAATGATCCTTTTTGGGAAAGATAATGTACAAAAACATGTTTATTTTTTGCACAATTAGATCAATGATCAATGCCTCGAAATGTACTTGCTAAGTACTCAGTTATGCAATTTGAGTTGTAAATACAAAGTAATTCAGTAGGCAAAATTCTTATTAAATTCTTATTTGAATGGTTCACTTTCCTATATCACAGCTCAACAACAATGACATCTTTGCAAGACCCCCAGACATCAGAACACCAAAGGTAAGAATGTGACTTGTGTTGTTGCATCCATCCTTGCCTTTCATAGCATTACCCTTACGAGAAGGGTAGAATACTCTCCTTGGTGAATACCAGAACATTGAAATCTACTCACTGTTATAGTGCTGATATGTTAATAGTTTTAGATTTAAACCAGGGTTCAAGCAAATGTTATGTTGTGCAATTGGAAATGTGCACTTGATCTAGCCTGTACACTTAAATAAGGTCTAAAAACAGCTCACAAGTTTTGCGTTGGATGCTAAATTCATGCTCGTTACTATGGTTTAAACCTCGATTTAATCAAATTAATTTAAAACAAGCCATAGTAACTAGCATGCGTTTAGCACCATACCCAAAACACACGCAATCATTATTGGATTTTTTTTTTAAGTGTACGTACTACATCAAGTGCACTTGATTATACACCATGAAATTTGTGTCAACTGTGGTCTAAATGATAAACTCCTTCATGAATTTGGGCCAGTATTTCAACATTTACAGCTACAAAGCACCAACAGCATTTTGCGGATTCCATACCTTCCTCCATTTCTGGTGCAGTAGTTTTTGACAAATCATTGTTTACCATACAAGGGTCGCTCGCCTCCTGTTTACAGTATTTTAAATGACGGTATTGTGTTATGTATATTCACATCCCAAGTGGGCCATTAAGTGAATTGTGGGTAAACAAAGATATTTTTTCAAAGCAAATGTTCCTGCTCTGGTAGAGTCGTGAACCTGTAAAGTAAGGCAAGGGAGTTTCATGTAAATACCCTTTCAAACAAATGATGTGTCTCAGGGCATATGTAACTAATGCAATGGGGAAAATGTACATTTATTTGCGGGGCGGGGCGGGAGGGAGGAGGGGGGGGGGGTTACTTTCCAAGCCTAGGCCCTTTCTTATAAAGATTTACAATTGATCTAAATGAATCGCAAGTTCAATTCCCTATCTGTATCGTACAGTGATACAATTGATGTCCATCTTAAGTCACAAATCACAATTCTTAATGAGACAGGGCCTTGTCGTCCTGGATCAGACACACAGACCCATGAAAAAATGTTTTCAACATGGGCTCTTTTGTTTCTCATGTGGACACTGTATTTTGCATTTGGGGGCTGAATCACTCTAAAACCTATGTATTTTTTTTTTTGCACTGAACTGATCAAAACGTAACTAAATAGCAAACGTCTTCCTTTCAGGGCTGGTTGGTGGATTTACTGAACCGGTTTGGAGCTCTGGGAGGCTTTGACATCCTACAGGAGAGGTTCCTCAACGAGAATCAGTCTCTCAACGTCCCAATCATACATGCCCTTCTCAGGTAAGTACACCAACTGTCTCCTTCTTAAAAGGTGCCTTGTTGTACGCGAGTGTCCGGAGATGAAGTGCACATAATTCATAGTACTTTGTGACTAATTCACAACTCCCATCACCACCCTCTCCTTTTACTTCCATATGACCTCATTTATTTTTGGTTTAAACACTAAATAACTAAAGCTGAAAACAGTCTTGTTTAAGTGTTAAAAATATAATTTTATTGCTCCTCTTTTCACACTTTCTATTCCCTTTTTTCGCCCCATAGGTGGGTCAAATATCCTGAAAAAATACAACTACATGGTGATACAATAAGGTTTCACTATTTTCTAAATAGTATTAATTAGTTCATTTTCACCATGGAAACATTCAAGTACATATAATTCATATTGCTAATTTTGTTTCTTCCCTTGTACAGGCCATGGGGTCAGTGCTATGAACTCATTACCCAAAATACTGTACAGACACACTTCATGCCCATTGTGGTAAGTGAGCTCAAGCGGGACTACAAGAGCCCAATCCGACCTCATCTTATAAGTTGCAAATGTAGTTTCTAGCCAATCAGAAAAAAGCATGATGCACTTTTACATTGGTTGAAATTGTTTTTAATCGTAAGTTGTCGAGGGATTGCCTGTAGTCTGGCTTTTGCTAGATATATACAGTGCTTCTCCATGAAGTTCAGATGGCATTCTCAATTTTGTATGAAAGAGCTTGTTCTTTATATGTATCATTTTATTGCTTTGTATTGTGTGTTTTTTTCTCGCTTGATGTATGTGAAATTGATGTTTATTCATAGATATTTCATTGTTTATAATTCAAGTTGTGGGAAGTAAATAAAATGAACTAAACATTGAATTGAATAAAATTGTGCTAATATAACTTATTTATGATTTCTTATAGATCATCTTTTGCTATATGCATGTGGAATTTGTGTTAGCTCTGTTTTGGTTTTTACAAGTTAGTTTGGATTTTTGTCTGTGTAGGATCGAGTGGTAGCTTACCTGGATGGTCTTTCAGACGAAGAACTGAAGAAGGAGTCAAAGAATGAAGCAAGGAACGATGCCCTTTCATCTATCATCAAGGTATGCTCAATCTTGTAATTGGAGTAGAGAAAGTGCAACAATTGTTTTGGGGGTTATCCACACAGTCATTTATATGTTAACTGTTTTTCTCTGCCCAAAATTATACCTCGTTACTTATGACAGTTCATTCAAGTTTTGAGAGCTTGGAATGTGTCAATGTAAACAATAATCTTAGTATTATTTATATCTTAGTACAAATGTATGTTTTGTAGCTTTTATCTTAGTTTTCAAAATTTGTACACATGTGAAGTTCAGCCTTTGGCTACCCTGTATGTATCTTTTCATCAGCAAATCTTGAATTGAATTGAATTTTAATTACCCTAGATCAGTACAACTTGCTTTCTGCTAACTTTCTTTTGTGACCTTGAACTTGACCTTGTGCTGTTGTTGTTGTTGTCATCCTCAGGCTCTGCGCAATCTGGTCTCCAAGGTGCCCAACCAGGAGGATAAGATCAAGAACCTTGAGATGTTCAGACTCAAGATGATCTTGAGGTAAGAGAGAAACAAGAAAGTGACAGAAAG
>OZ022590.1:10686536-11044036 GCA_963669155.1 Arbacia lixula | reverse complement strand
ACAACAATGTTTAAATTTTGGTGTGTGTATGAATGCCCCAATTGAAATGTGGGAAAATGTAAACTCAAACCTAATCTACACTCCCTTCTCTGGGTCAGCAACATGTGACTTTTAATTGTTGGAATGCAAACCTAAACCTAATCTTTGCCCCCCCCCCCCCCCCCTGCCCGCCCCTTTCAGGAGAGCTGGGCGACAGCGAGCACCAAGCAGCGAGAGAAGCTGCTGGAGCTGATCCGCAGGCTGGCGGAGGACGACAAGGACGGCCTCATGGCCCACAAGGTCCTGTCCCTGCTCTGGACCCTCGCCCACCAGCACGACGTCCCCACCGACATCATGGACCAGGCCCTCCACGCTCACACCAAGATCCTCGACTACAGCTGCTCTCAGGTCAGAACTTCATTCAAAGCTTTTCAATCAATTTGTTGATTGGAGAATGAAACCCTGAGAATTAATTTGATAAGAAAAAAGAAAGACAAATCAGAAAACCAGATAAGTTAAAGTCTGTGAAAAAAATCAGATATTGTATTATTAGGAAGTTGTGAAGTTTTGAAAATCTTCAGTACTATCACTGATTCATGATCACTTACCCTTATGGGTTACTCCATCCATCCAAAATTTTAAACAGAAATAACTTTCTTTTGTCTAATATCTGATTTTTCCTGCATTAAAGTAATCTTATTACAGGAGTTAAAGTTTTTGTTCATTCTGTTCACTGTTGTCAAATGCATGGGTAGGCTTAACATAGCTGCCAATCACTTTTTCATCTTGGAGAAAAATATTTCTTTTCAGGTCAATTACGATAAGAATATGCAAGAGACACTTTATGTTTTCTTACTTCCCCAGGATTACAAATTTAATTTTTGTGTTTAAATCACTTGAGCTTTGATAGATTACTCTTGATTTGAGCAGTGCACTGGAAACCTAGGGATTATCTTAATTTCTCTTTATCTTGTGTTTCGAACAGGATCGAGACTCTCAGAAGCTGCACTGGATTGACAAGTTTGTCGAGGAACTGAGGAAAGATAACTGGGTCATTCCAGCCTTGAAACAGATTAAAGAAATATGCAGTCTGTTTGCAGAGGTAAGAACATTGTCTTATTCGACATGTCTCGGTGTTCCGTTTTGAAATTAACACGTATGATTGCCGCTCTTGCAATTTGTTTGAAAAGATGACATCGAAATTGTGTATAATTGATGATGCATGGCATGATTATAAGTTCATGAATGTATGCATACTATCAGTCTAATGTTGATTCATTTGCTTACATTGGAGTGAAAATAGTTTGTCACTTCTTATTAAGGTGTTTGTCACTGTTTTAACATTGTAATCCATGAAGTTATATTGTGATATGCAGTGGAAGACATCCATAACGCAACTGCTTGATATAAATGCTTGTTATTTCATTGCTTTTGTCACGTCAGACGCTACAAAGGTACCTAAATGCACAAATGTCCTTTGTATTTTGTCTTTGGTCTGATGAAAGTGTTGTATACATGTTTTGATGGAAGAAGCCATTTTTATTTTGTATTCATGAATTTCTACCTTTCTGCATTGTAATGCATTAATAACGTTTACCTGTATCTAGTGATTCAGTTTCAGTTGGTGGAATGCACTCTAAATCTATCATTTGGCCTTACTCCGACAAACCTCAGACAGGTAATGAGGTATTCATGAGTATCGTTTAAAATATGTGTATAACATTTGCATCCATAATGAAAATGATCTATTGTCTCTTTGGTCTTTTCTGACGCCAGGCACCACAAAACTACCCGACTGCCCAGCGCAGCTCCCACGTGCAATACCGTCACGACGTGATAAACTCGTTGCAGACCAAGCACTCCTTGGTCACTCTGGTCGCTGAGAACCTGTCCAGCTACATGAACAAGGCCAGGCAGTTTGCTAAAGGTCAGACAATACTTCAATCTATCCTTCATTCATTCATTCATTCATTCATTCATTCATTCATTTATTCATTTATTTATTCTTTCAATCAATCCTATATTTTTGTAAAAAAAAACTTAAATGACAATTGCAGGGATGTAACATTTGCCAAAGGTCAGACATTATTTTGCTGTATTAATTCATATATTTCATTCATGTATTCATTCATATATTCAATCAATCTATCAATTTATCAACCTATTCAGCTATCAACCTATCAACCTATCTATCTCTCTATCCTTTTGTCTCTCTATCTCTATGTCTATCAATCAATTAATCAGTGAATCAATCATTGTTTAAAGCATAAATGAAAATATCAAATGAAGATGATGGTTTTGATGGTCTATTTTTGGCTGTGTTTCAGAAAACCCAATGCTGGACCCTCACAACATCTCTCCCAACAGCAGGTACAGCCATGTCCAGCAGGTCCAGGAGAGACTCAACTTCCTCAGGTCAGTCACCATCATTATATCATGTGTTAAAGACAGCCCGTCCCTTTTTCAGATCATCACTAAACCATCGAAACATTGGCAAAACATAGAGAAGTGTTAGCAAGCTGTATATTCATAATTTGAAAGTGATACGCAGTGTAAAATTCAAATAATGCACGTAAACAACGTCTGATTAATAGTCTTTACCTCAGGCTCTTAGCAGTTTGTGTTGAAATATCTACTTTATTGATTAATCTGTTTATTAAATTATAAAACGCATTATGAAAAAAATTGTTCTATAAAAGGAATCATCTCCAAAGTTTGTTAATTACTCATAAAATTAGGATTTCACACATGCATAATAATCACATAGAAACTGTAACAAAGACTAATACTTTTTTCGTAGTACGAAAAAAGTCGGCTTGAAATTTAACGGCTGAAATTTTTATATATACAGAAAGCTTCAACATGCTATATTCTTAGAAATGGTCTTGAATCACACTTTCTTCAATTTACGATCGTGATAGACGATTTCAAATTTTAAGCTTGCAAAAGGGACGGCCAATCTTTAAAATACTGTTAAGTTGGTTATATTTGTGCAAGGAAATTATCACATGACAGCCCACCTTCAACATAAAGAAATATTTGTTACTTAAAAAAAAGCTTACCTTATGCATTAAAATCTTCATATTAAACAACAATTCATCAATTAAAGGCACAAAAAAGCCGATTCCTGTGCATCACGTTACAACCCGCCCATTTGATTCCACCTCTTGATCTTCCAAATTTGTATTTTTTTTGTTCCCCCCTGCAGGTTTTTGTTAAAAGATGGCCAGTTGTGGTTATGTGCCCCGCAGGCAAAAGAAGTAAGTGTTTCTTCATTCTTATAGATGATACTGGCATATTTGCTTTTAGTATTGATAGTTTGTGCATGTCTTTTGTCGCTATTGATGAAAATTGGTGCCTGATCAGTTGTTTTATATGTTGATTTTCTATGCTTTGTAAACAATTAAAACTAACATTCTTCAGATTTTCATGAAGTAAAAAGATAACTGCATGAATGTTTTATTTGATTTGAAATCAAAACTTTTTTTATTTGCTGAGAAAGTAATTTTATACTTGTCCAATTGTTATTATATGATCCTAATAAATGTAAATGTAATTTCCCCCCTTCAGATCTGGCATTGTCTAGCTGAAAATTCTGTGTATGTGAGCGACAGGGAAGCATGCTTCAAGTGGTTTTCAAAGGTGGGTACAAGCCTGGTGAAAGGTGCTACATAAAGTACACCATGTTTGAACGTGATATTCAACATTAGAATGACAAGGACTAACAAACGTAGAAGACTAAAAGAGATGATAGGCTGTCGACTCCCCCCAAAGCACAACAATAAACGGCTTTGTGGATCCGTTGTTTTGGGTATTGCATGGACGACTGACTGTCTCCACGGACAGGAGACAACACCTCGTTGCAAAGAGCTGTTGATGATATCTGTAAGGTGCTCTTTATGTGCAGATTACTTTACACAGGTTACAGCCATGTTTGAGGAAGAAAGTAATAGGTGTTCTTTATAGACAGGTAGTTGCTAAAGGAGGTTTCACTGTGTGCATATCTCAATGCTTTGTTGATTTGTTTGCTCCCTGCAGTTGATGGGGGAGGAGCCTGACCTGGATCCTGAGATCAACCGGGACTTCTTTGAGAACAATATCCTTCAGCTGGACCCCACCCTGCTCACAGAGAACGGCATCAAGTAAGTCCAACTGTTAACCCTCCTACCCCACCCCACCAGTCCCCACCCTTCTACCCCCACCCTTCTACCCCCACCCCTGCTACCCCAACCCACCAGTCCCCACCCTTCTACCTCCACCCCTGCTACCCCACCCTGCTCACAGAGAACAGCATCAAGTAAGTCCAACTGCTAACCCTCCTACCCCACCCTCCTACCCCATCCCACCAATGCCCACCCCACCAATTGCTACCATTCCCCACCCCACCAATCCCCACCCACCAATCCCCACCCACCAATCCCCACCCTGCCAATCCTCACCTTTCCACCTCCATCCCTGCTACCCCACCCTGCTCACAGAGAAGTGCATTAAGTGAGTCCACCTGTAATCCCTTGTACCCCACCCCTCCAATCCTCGCCCATCCTGCCCCATCTTTCCAACCTCACCCTCCTCACAGAGAATGGCATCAAATTGAGTCATCTCATATATAGGATTTTTTTTTGTAGTTGAGGGGCAAAATTGCTTTCTGTTCGTTTATTTGCAACCATGTTATCATCGGCCAGATTTTAGTGAAAGGGCTTTCTGGGGTAATTTCAATTTACGAAGAAATGTTAAGCATACACCCAGTAGTAAGGATAGCGTGCTCCATCCTGTAAATGGATGAAAAACAAGTCAGAAAAAAATCTTGGAACCAGACGGGATTTGAATCTGCAATCTACTGCTCACTGGGGAGCGACTTATCATGCTATCATCGTCGCCTCTCTGTACCACAGGTGTTTTGACCGGTTCTTCAAGGCGGTGAACTCCAAGGAGGGCAAGCTGGTGCCCAAGCGGCGCGCCTTCCTGATGGACGACCTGGAGCTGCTGGGTCTGGACTACCTGTGGCGTCTGGTGCTGTGTGCTGGCGACGAGATCGCCCTCAAGGCCATCGAGCTGCTCAAGGAGACCTACACCAACCTAGGCCCCAAGCTGCAGGCTAGCCAGGTCAGCATGATTAACCCTTTGTTAAACCATTGTTAACCCATTGTTGACCCGTTGTTAACTCACTGTTAACCCATTGTTAACCCATTGTTGACCCATTGTTAACCCATTGTTGACCTATTGTTAACCCATTGTTGACCTATTGTTAACCCATTGTTGACCCATTGTTAACTCACTGTTAACTCATTGTTAACCCACTGTTAACCGATTTTGTCCCAGAGAAACTGATGCTCTCTGAGATTTATGTGCATTAATTGAGAAAGATGAGAGATGACCCACCCATGTGACTTGTTTGATTCAGACTGCCATTTGCACATCAGGTTGTTCAGCCACTGAGGGTGCTGTTCAGACGGGGCAGTGAGATAGGATTATGATACCCAAGGTCCTCTAAAACAGAAATTTGTAATACTGTGTGTTATGATAGTGTTGGATCCCATTTGCAATGCCTTGTGTTGTTACAATGGTATATACCATTTGTCTATCTTATCTGTGACTGTACACCAATCAGGTAAGAGGACTATTAAGATGAGGTATAATGATGCTCTACATTTCACTCTTGCAGAGCGACATTCATGAGGATTTCATCCAGTCCTGTATGGACCGACTGAAGGCCATGTACGATACCATCAGGATCCTCCAACAAGACAAGGAATGTGCCGACAAGGTAATGGTAAATATCACTCCTACTTTTGATAGGATTCAGTTACGAACATTGCACTTGTGTTTGCTGTAATGCAAGTACAATGTTAGCTTTTATTTGCTTTTATTTGTAAGCTTGCTTGTGAAATACAATTGTTTAATCTTGAAAGAATGTTTATACTCCTGTTGCAGCAGGCAGATTAGCACAGGGTAGAGATCTGTATAGGCGAACCGTAACTGCAGCAACGTCCTGATATGGATATGCCATCATCATCACCATCATCATCATCATGTTTATACAGAAGCTTTGTACCGCTTGCCATGATGACAAATTGATTGGAAATCCAGAGGGGGTTGCTCCACTCCAATTAAGTGGTTGACAACTTGGTATTTATAGATCGCTGCCTGAAGCAATTTCCAGTGGAAGGTGCACAGTGCAGGCTGCATGAAACTGTCTCAGTGTGAAGACAGTATTACGGGCCTTGAGCAAACCTGTTTACAAAGACCGCAGTTTGCATGTAACTGCACCTCTACAAAGTCCACCTGTTGAGAAAGACTTGTGTTATCCTTCCAGTGGTATTTATATTAAGTGTTAAAAGAAAGATTTGTCATATACACAAACAAGTTACAAACTCTAATCAATTTGAAATTTCAATGCTATAAACTCAAATTATGTCAATTTTTGGGAAAGCAGGTTACATGAAAATCTAAATGATTATTACAAGGGTATTGATTGACGATGTGTCAATGTCAGTTTGGTTCAAATTGTGATTTTTGAAATCCTTATTTAAAAGTGTCAAATGCTTTTTTAACACCTAGTTAGAGAGGTGTGGCTCCCTCTTGGGCACAGGCTGGCATGTCTTGTCTTGTATCTGTGTGTGTTCAGGTTGAGCATGACACATTTAAATGCACTTGTTTAATAAGACCACCCGTTCATACAGAGGAGTTCATTCATTGGTCTTTATAGGGAGGGGGTGTGGCTCTCTACGGCACAGGCTGGCACCTATTGTCTTGTATCTGGGTGTGTTCAGGTTGAGCATGAAACATTGAACTGCACCTGTCTATAAAGACCACCTGTTCATACAGAGTAGTTCATTCAGTGGTCTTTATAGAAAGGGATGTGGCTCTCTAGGGTACAGGCTGGCATGTCTTTTCTTATATCTGTGTGTGTTCAGGTTGAGCATGAGACATTTAACTGCACCTGTCTATAAAGACCACCTTTTCATACAGAGTAGTCACTTGAGTGGTCCTTATACAGAGGTTAGACTGTATCTAGTGCACAAGGTGGCATCTCTTGTCTTATATCTGTGTGTGTTCAGGTTGAGCATGAAACATTTAACTGCACCTGTCTATAAAGACCACCTTTTCATACAGAGTAGTCACTTGAGTGGTCCTTATAGAGAGGTTAGACTGTATCTCGGGCACAAGGTGGCATCTCTTGTCTTTATATCTGTGTGTGTTCAGGTTGAGCATGAAACATTTAACTGCACCTGTCTATAAAGACCACCTTTTCATACAGAGTAGTCGCTTGAGTGGTCCTCATAGAGAGGTTAGACTGTATCTCGGGCACAAGGTGGCATCTCTTGTCTTATATCTGTGTGTGTTCAGGTTGAGCATGAGGCGACAAGGATGACACGAATCCTGACCATCCTGAGGGAGTACATCAGTGAGTACGACCTGGACTTCACCGAGGAGAGGACCATTCTCCCCATGGCAAGGTCAGTCATCAAATATGCTTTTTATTTTAATTGTGTTGATATCCCCCTTGACTTGGTAAAACAACATTGCTGCCCTTGAAGTTTTACATAAATTAGTATGGTTAGTATAGTTAGTTTTGTGGAACTTACTTGCGGAAATGTTGTCAAAGGTGATTACTAAACGTAGTACGTCTGTCTTGGAATAAGATCTTGATACCATCTTATTCCGTGCACTGGCGCCATGTTTTCACACAAATGATGCTTGTTACTTTTATTGTGTTGATATCACCCGTGACTTAGTGCAACATAGTTCTCGTCTGCAAAGTTGTTCTTATTTTATTATAGTTAGTATAACATGAAGTAATTGGAGTGGTTCAAATACTTTCAAGTATCCGTTTTCTATCATCCTTCCTCTCTCTTTCTTTCTTCCCCCTTCTCTTTCTCTATCTTCTCTCCCTTTCTCTGTCTGTCTGTCTGCCTCTCTCTGTCCCTGTATGTTTCTCTGATTTTTCTATTGAATTTTTATCAAGAGTTGTTTGTTTGTTTGTTTGTTTATTTATTTTTCACCATGCATAATAACAATCACATTGACAAGAACAGCGTATTACATCAAAATAGAATACATAGTTGGAACAAAGCATAAACATAAATGTTTGAAGCGCAGAGTCCCTAGAATAACATAGTAGGTAATAAATTCGTTTCGTAAAACATGGCTTGAAATAAAACATTCATGATTTCGTTTAATCGACAGAAATAAAAACAAATAAAATTAGAAAAAAAAAGTTAATCGTGCCCTTATATCGTACTTTACCTCCTTACCCTGTCATAAAAGGACTGAAACACTTAAGTGTACCTCAAAAGCTATTATGATGAATATTTGGAGAGGAGTAATTCTTTCATATTCCTTTTAAATGATATAATAGTGCTACAATTTTGTATATGAGATGGTAATACATTCCAAATGTCAGGTCCTACTTATCTAATTGATTTATGTGCTAAAGCAGTTCTTGGTGTAAACAAATGAAAATCAGAAGAATGTCTAGTTGGATAGTTATGAATGTCTCTATATAAAGTGAAATCGTCACAAAATGATACAGGCAATTCGTTTTTGTTTAAGCGGTACATGAACACTGCAATTTGCATGAAATGATCAGTAATTTTCAATGTTTTTAGTCTAGAAAATAAAGGATTAGTATGATCAAAGTATCCAGACCCAGTACAGAGCCATACGGCTCTCTTTTGTAGTCTTAAAATAGTATCAGTATTTGCTTTGCAATTTGCCCACTCTATGTTAGTTGCATTGCCCTATCAACCCTCTCAGTACAAAAAGTGCATAAAATGTGTAAAAATGTCTTTTCCATGCTAGGCCCTGAGAGAGTGGTCATATCATTTAGTGCCCTTTCTTTGCTTTCTTTGCAGAGCCCACCGAGGCAAGCATGTGACCCTGAATGTGCGGTTCCCGAACCAAGGCCGGCAGGTGGACGACATTGACATCTGGTCTCACACCAACGAATCCCTCGCCTCGGTCCGCAGACAGATCCTCCTCAGGTAAGGATCCTGTCCTTAAATCCTTGTGTGTCAGATAGATTGCTACGCTATGGGAGTTTTTTGTATTTTTTGTGGAAAAAAGCCTATTGCACATAAAGAGTAATTTTTTCAGATCAGGCTCATGTTCAAAAACCTCTATCCAATTTCACACTTTGGTCAACGTTTTCTTTGGGAGACCAAAATTAGCATCTTTGTGCATTTATAGATCAAATTGAATGAGATTTATTGCAAAATCACACAATTTACAAACACTGAAACATTAACTCTACATATAAAATATAGAAAAATGAATAAAGAAATATGGCAAGTGTGAGTGAGAAAATGTGATGTTTATAGTGTTTGTTTCTTGCTATGCTCTCGCTCCCAGGGCGAAAGCAAACCTAGCGACGACCCGTCTAGATCTCTACATCAACGGAGAGCTGCTGGACCCTGCAGAAGACAGGAGACTAGTGGGAGACATTCCTCTCAGAGACAGGACAGTGAGTACTTCAGCTTTCAGCCTGAAACTTGTTTGCCTTCCTTTCATCATTGAAACACATTGTTTAAGTGATCTAGAGAAATGAAGAGAACCTTAAGGGAAATTTATTTTACTCCTGTCCAGTCAAGAAATAGCCAGGGAATTTAATACAAATGTCTCAAATCAGGGAAAAGTCAGGGAATTTTGATTGGCCCCCAAATCGAAAGAAGTCACTCAGACTCTATTATATTTTGTTGCATTTTGTAATGCAATAACATAGAGAACATATGAAACTGGAAATGACTTGAAAAACTTATCATGGAATCTTGAGACCCCATCAGGGAAAAATCAGGGAATTTTGTTTTCTTGAAATGCTGGGAACCCTAGAAAACTGTAAGTGATCTGGAACTGAGAAAACTGAGGAGACATCCCTCTCAGAGACATGACAGTGAGAAATCCAGCTTTCAGCATGGAAAGTGTTTGCCTTCCTTTCCTTGTTGCAACATTGTTTAATTGATCCAGAGAACTGTAGAGACGTTCCTCTCAAAGAGGCTGCCAGCATTTAAATATTTTTTTTGGTTTGTTGAAGTGCCCACCACAGAGGCACCAAAACTGGAAATGAAACGGAATATATGAATTTAGCATCTAGGCTGGCAGAGGCAGGGCAGTTAAATTCCTCTAGTCCATCGTGGCCCATGTTGCCTGTAGGGTTTTAATTATTGTAACTTACCATCAATGGTAATACCATGGCAACAGCTAATGAGTTCTCATTATTCTGCCTGTTGCCGTGGAAGTTACCATTGATGGTAAGTTACTTTAATTGAAACCTACTTCCAACATGGCCCTGTAAATGTTTTTTGCGATCTGTAATTGAGAAAATGATGTGTCAGTAACTAAGATGAACTTATCTTTCACTGTAATGACCCTTACCGATTGATAATGTTGTTGTTGATATTACTACAGCTGATCACAGCCAAGCTGTGTCAGATGGGATCTAATATGCCATCGTCTCCAGACAGCTCGTCAGACTCCTCAGGGGGGTCCCCTCATCACCCCTACGATGGCCCCAATGTCGAGGCAGAGAAGTGTCTTCCAGGAGTGGTCAGTCTCTTATTTCATTTTCTCTCTCGCCCTTTTTCTCTTTTTCTTAATGTTTTTCTCTATATCACTCTCTTTCTCTTTCTCTCTGCCTGTTTCTGTGTGTCTATCTCTCTCTGGCTCTCCCTCTCTCTGTTTGCCTGTTACTCCCTCACACATACACACATTTTCTCCTCTCATTTTTCTCCTTGCTTAATTTGAGAATTGCTCATATAAATCTGACACACATTAATTATGTGCGAGTTTTGTTGCTGAAAGAAGTTAAGATTAAAGATATTATCAATCAAATTGTTGGTTTAAAGCATTGAATACTAACATTACTATTTAAATTGGTCCTTTGAAAAAAAATGGGAAAATACACATACTTTGTCCAGATTTTGATCTTGAGCTAAAAAATATTGAGTGTTCCTCTTCAAGTGTGCTCAATGAAGGAAATGAGTGTATAAAATAAATGAGTTTGAACCTCTATTGAGGTAATGTGTCATTGTTATGATGTGTCCTGGTATTTTTTTTTTCACAGCTGATGTCATTGCAACACACCTACGTGGAGTTCTTGTTCCATTTGTCAGACCTGGGCTGCAATCTGAACATCAGTGCTCTGAGGGACGGGGCCAGATCGCTTCTGAGGATTATCCCAGCTGGTAAGATTTTATAACCCCGCATCAATACCTGAAATGTGTGTGTAGGAGTTACGTTAAGACCAGTCTGTTGCCAAAAGTGGATAGAACAGAAAGTTTCCCTCAGTCTTCAAGTTTCTTTGATCACCAGTGGTACTTGTGGTGACCCCAAACCTTGCCTGGGGTTTGCCTGAATATCAACAACTCCTAGACTCAAGAGTTCATTCCACCAATTGAAACTGAATCAGTAGATACAGGTGAATGTCATAATGTATCGCTACGTGGCTTGGGAGGGAGTGTTGAATACATTACATTAAAGGTTTATTGGAACCAGACCTGGGAAGGGTGGGTGGGGGGGGGGGGGGGGGGGGGGGGGTCATCAAGCTGTTCGTAAGCTGTGAATTACTCTATGAATGATTGGTGATCCCTTCTTGTGCTAAATCACATTCTCAATTATTTTGATTCCCATCAGCTTAATTTCAAATCTGATGTTTATAAATGTAAATTCTTGTTGTTAACAAGTGTCTGATTACAAAGCTTATGATTTGTCAAATTTTATTAGGATTGTTGGAAATTAACTCCCAATATGTTCAAGAGGAACAAAGCGTGGTATCGCATTTAGCACAAGAAGGGATCACCAGTCGTTTGTAAAGTCGTTCATATCTCACGAACAGCTTGGTAAAATACCCCCCAGGGCCTTGTCTTATAAAGATTTGCGGTTTATTGCAACTTGACTGGTAATTGATATCAGTTGTGACCCTGTCCGCAAGAGATAGGGGATTGGACTCGCGTCAATTGTAAGTCTTTTATAAGACGGTACCAAGATGGGGGTATACAAAATTGGCATAAACCATTCTGTCTCTCTTTTAGATGTGAAAATTGTCAACAAGCTGATTGAGTTGTCCAGGAACAATGCCAAGCTGGGAGAGCAGTCATCATCGCCGACGCTAGAATCTCTCTTCTTTGGCTCCTCCTCCTCTCAAGTCCTCTATCATCTCGACGTAAGTCATTGGAAATGGAGTTAACTATTTTTGAAAGCAGTATCTTGTATTGTTTTTAAATTCAAGTTGTGGAAAATAAAAAGAAATTGAACTGAAAATGATTTTTCAACTGTACAGGAGTCATCTTGCAACTATGATAGAGTTGGCATGGGAAACCATAATTGAATAATAGCAGAAAGATCAGAGAAATGTATTGGCCAGAGTGTGAGGGCTATGCTGGCTGCGATCGAGTAGAGTATCGTGAGGTGGTATAGTTATCGGACAAAACTATTGAAATGTGATATTATTAATGATTCCCTGGCAATGAAGAAATAAATTCAGGATCTCAAACCTGTTTATATGTTCATTTGAGATATATCTTTGATATAAGAGAGTTAAATTTCTGCCTGGTTGTACCCTTTAAGTCTGTACGTTGAACACTAAGCTCATTGTCATTCCTTTCAGTCATCATTTTGTTTCTCATCTTCTTGTTTTGTCTGCAGGTTGTGTATGCACTTCTGATGCCTGCCAAGCAGCCCCATAGTGAACAAGCTTTTGAATTTCAGGTAAGTCAACAAACCGTGTTGCCTATTAGTAGTCAGTTGAGAGCAACTCTTGCTCAGCTCATTATGCGAATACATTTCATACGAGTGGTAAACGAAGTTTGGCACGGAAGGAGCTGATTTCTACACACTTCTGTACCATTTGCGTAGAAATGTATTTTGCCAGAAAAGGTTTGCACTCTGCATTTTGTTTACCATAAAATTTGCACAATGTGTGCATCCCACTTAAAGTAAATATTGACATTTGCCCTGATATCAATTTGTCCAGTAATTTGATTTGATTGTTCTGTTTTTTTTTGTCATCTACACAACTATGTTAATTGATAACATTAATGGATATAGCCAGTATAGATCTCTGTATGTTGCATATTTGAAAACGATAAAGATACAAGATCATTTCACTTCAATTACTGTTGTTTCTGATGGAAAAATGTTTCTGGCACTTATGTCTCCTTTGCTTTCTCCTGTAGTACAACTTTTTGAAGAGTGGTGGTGTATCAGCAGTGATGAACATGTTGACGAAAAACAACTTCTTGCCTAATGCAGACATGGAAACAAGACGGTGAGCATACTTTCTAATTCTTTCTTGCTTCTAGTTTGTTTTTCTTCATTTTAGCAGCCATTCCTTGAGAATTACACAACTTGACTTCACCCATTCTCTGACTTTAGGTTGGGGTGGGTTGGTGGATTTTGCCTTAAAAATGGCACATCCTGTGACATATGCGATCATGGAGTGCCACAGCTCTCTGTCCCGAGCTTTTTGTGTTAGCTACTGGCTAGCAGATAAGGAGGTTGTCTACCGTGATGTGGAGCTGATACAAAAGGCTGAGCACAGAAAATTGTGGCACTGTTAAATGTTCACTTCTGTGAAACCATGCTTTATGATTCTTTCATTTAATCTTTTTTTTTGTAATTCATGTTTTATTGATCCTTTTCATCAAAATATACATAACAAAACATTCATAGTGTAATGGATCACATTTTGAAGTTCAGATGACATTGGCATATAAAATAACATGTCTAACATACAATATAGTATAAGATAAGAAAACATATATGTTTGTTTACAACAACAACAAAAATTCAGGCACTTGGCCTATAAAAAATAAACATAATTAAAATAGCCTACTGCTTTATCACCTCTTTAAAGTATTCAGAATGATAGCCCACTTGCCATCATGTTTTCCTAATTTGCATGTCCTTTGTGCTATGGTGTGTTCAACAGTTTCATTTAATCTGGCAGGTCTGCTGACAGTGCTGAAAGTGGGCAAGCTGATGTTCACCACTTTGGCTCGCTGAAAAACTTGTTCATTGGTTACTCTATCAGTCAAGTGAATCCTCACCCTTGTAAAAACTGCACCTCTTAACATCACTTACCTCTTCCTCAAGAAACCATACTTATGATTCTTCCCTTTCCTCTGCCAGGTCTGCGCTGCTGACGGTGCTGAAGGTGGGCAAGCTGATGTTCACCACGCTGGCCTACGCCCGCATCACAGCCGTGGCCGAGGCCTGCCAGCCGGACCCAGCGGCCGGTGGTGGCAACAGCAGTACAGCCCCTAGTGGCCCCGGCAGTGGAGGGGGCACCAGCGGTGGTGGGGGAGGGGGCACGACAGCCACCACACCTACCAGCCAGCCAGCCGTGTCTCAGAGCACCCACTCGCAGGCTGTGGTCCTGCAGGAGGCCATGCATCACATCCCCAACCCCAACGCTGACTGCGTGTTGCGCAACGTGGCTGTCAGGCTGGGCAGGCAGGCTGCAGAGGAGGTGAGGCAAACAGCTAGGATTGATCGTACAATCGTGTGATTAATTGTAATTTTGTAACCCAAAACTATCGAAAATGGAAATTGATATTTAGTGGAGGCGAGACGAAGAGCTATGATTGATGGCACAATTACTAGATTAATTTACAACACAAAGAACGTGGATTAGAAATCGATCATAACTTGCAGTGGATATTCAGAGGAGGTGAGGCAAGAGTTGTGATCGATCGTACAATCGCTAGATTAATCATAATTCCGAAACACAAATCAATCGTAATTTGCAATGGATATTAAGAGGAGGTCAGGCGAAAAGCTACAATCAGTTGTACAATCATTGTATTAATCGTAACTTTGCAATCTAAATCATTTGCATCCTAGCCAGATGAAGAGCTATGTCTGATTAAACAAACATTGATCAATCCGTAACACAAAGAAGTTGCATTAGAAATACAGAGCTGCTAAGTAGTACTGATTTTCAGTATTTTATATTGAAATTTGAGAAGAATATTGAAGGTTTCATACAAAATACTGATTTCAGAAGTTCTAGTTCATGTGTTGTTTTCTTGTCTGTACACGAAAATGCTGATTTTCCATCAATAAACTGATTTTCAGCCTTAAAAATACTGAAATGTTTTGATTAAGGTTGGCAGCCCTGGAAGTAGTATGTAACTTACAATGGCCATTCATCAGAGTAGAGTTGAGACAAAGAGCCATGACTGATGGTACAATTGTAAGATCAATCCTTAATCTGTACCACAAAGAAGGTGCATGAGAAATCCATTGTAACCTGCAATGGCTATTAATCGTAAGTTGCGATGGATGTTCATCGTAGCTTGTGTGAATCTATCCCAACCATATGACTGGAAATTATACATTAGCCAGGACCTGCCATAGTGGTAGGTGGAAGTTTGTCATCTCTGTCATTGCTTTAAAACTTTATCTTTTGCTCCTCCTTCTCACCCAACCCCCCCCCCCCCCTTTTACTCCAGGCCAAGACAGATAACCTTGACCTGACCGTGGTGAAAGCCATCAAGAAGATTGCCTGGTCGGCTGGCTGTGGCTGCTCACACCTTCTGCATGGATCCAACGAGGAGATCCACAAGTCCTTCGAAAAGGTGAGGCCAGGGCTGAATCGATCACCCAATCCCCTGTCTCTAATGTACAGATTTACCATTGATATCAATCATCAGGTGGCCAGGATTATTCATTCACTTCTTTGAAGGTATTCAAATTAAAAAAAATATAAAGAAAATGTTAATCAATATTGTTAAATTTTGTTCCCTTCCATGTATGTTGTGATTGTTTTTTGGTTACTTCATGTATTTCAAAATTGACATCTTGATGTAGTGTGAGGTAAGGTTGACCATAAAGGTGTTCACCATTCTGTTCATCGATCCACTCTCTTTAAAAAAAAAATATATATATAACACATCAGGCATATAAAGAAACCATTTGTCTGTCATGCAAAGGATTAAGGTGCATTCACACTAAAGCATATTTTTGATACCGCTTGCCATCCACTTATGTGAAGCAACTGACTGCCTAAATGTTAACCAATCAGTAAATGGAGCAGTTTTCTTGCTTTGCCACGATGGGAATACACTAGAAACAAAGTACAGCTGGCAAGCGGCATGGGCAAACTGCTCCAGCGTGAACAAAGCTTTAGAGGAACTAAATGTGGGACTGTGTGTGATTCCGTAGGTTGACAGTGGTGAGGCGGATGGCGAAGATGCGGCGTTGTGTCGGGAGGCCCTAGAGGTTCTGACTGTGTGTTTAGCGCTCTGCCCTCAAGCCCTGGACGCACTCAACAAGGATAAGGCCTGGCAGTGCTGCATCATCGACCTCTTACTGCTTGCCAAGACAAGGTGAGGGGGAGGATTTGAAAAGAGGGCAAGAGAGAGACGTAGGAAGGAAAGGAGCAGGAGGAGGAGAAGAGAGAGGAGGAGGAAGAGGAGAAGGAAGGGAGGAGGAGGAGGAAGAGGTAGAGAAAGATCAGGAGGAAAGACAAGGAAAAACAAGCCTGACAGTGCTGACCTGTTACTGCTAGCCAAGATAAGGTGAGGGAGACGGGTGGTAGCAGGCTATAGGGAGGGTAAGAGAGAGGGGAGGAAGAGAAAGATGGAGGAAAGGCAAGGACATGAGTGGTAGTGATGCATTATCGACCTCTGGCCAAGATGACGTTGAGGGTGGGGGATGGGAAATGTGAGGAAGAAGGAGAATGAAGAGTGGGGATGAGAAGGAAGGAAGATAAGGAGACAAATGAAAAAATGGAAGAGAGGGAGAAATGTGAAAGGGAGAGAGAGGGGAAGGAAGTAGAAGAGCGTAGAAGGGAAAGGAGAGGAATGAGGATGATGAAGTGGAGGCAGGGGGAGGAGAAGGAGAGGGAAGAGTAGGAGGACAGCAAAAAAAGAAGGAAGAGGGAAATGGAGAATCAATAAAATGTAATGGAAAACTATTGGAAAAGGGGAGAATGGAACTGTATACATGGCCAAAAAAAGAAAGGAGAAAGAGGGCTGTCAGACAATGAAATGAAATGAGAACAAATGATGGAAGGGAGTGATCAGGGGATAAAAAGAAAGGAGATGAAGAAAGGAACTAAGGAGCAGGGACTGGTTTGATTATAAAGAGAGAAGAGAGATGTGTAAGTAACTTCCTCCATTGTAACACCATTGTCCAACCATTCTCAGGTCTGTGCGTGTGTCTGCAATGGAGCAGTTCCAGCTGATAGCTACCAAATGTTCATCAGCGAATCGACCCCTCATCTTCTTCATCACCCTTAGCTTTTCAGTCCTTCAGGTAAGCCCTGTTCCCTTTGTATCACCAAATAAAGATTTTTCAACTATGTTGAAGTCCTCACTTGCTCCTTTTCAAACTCTGATCTTCAGATTAACACTGTCCCAAAAGTCGGTGAGCCATATTCTGACTTCATCTTCATCTTGTTTTGACCCCGTTACAATCCAGATAAAAGAATGAGCAATGAGGTGATCGTTATATCAACGCCCTCACATAATCCTTTTGCATTCAGTCAGTAATATTCTGACCTTGGGTTCTGTTCCACTTACGATCTAGGTAAAAGAAGGGGTAAGTTGGGGAGTTCAAAATTGAGACCATACCATCTCAGTTCAGAGGAATTCTCATATGAAACTAAACTAAAATGTATTGATTACAATATGTTAATAGAGTTTTAGGCATACACCCAGTGGAAAGGATTGCATCCTCCATCCTGTTAACGAATGCGAATGTAAATGAAAGTGCAAGTGTAAATGTAGATATTAAAATGTATTGGTTGGAACAATCTTTGTTCATGCAGGGGTGGTATCAAGATGGAGATAAGTGAATGTGTTAGAGTAAAAGAGAGAGGGAGAGAGAGAGAGAGAGAGAGAGTACTGGAATCTATGAGTGAGACTAGATTTTGAAAGTGTTATGTATTTCTTTTTCTTTGCCTTGTAGACCGGTCTGGATTTTGGACTTCTGTTTTATTCATTTGTTATTGTAATACAATCTCGGTATTGGCTCTGCTCTTGAGGTGCACATATTTATTGCTTGTTCGTTTCTCTGCCTCTTATTGTTGTTGTTTTTTATCTTGTAATCTTATTTAAATCTTGTTAATCATATGTAAATATTGTGATTTGTGTTGATTTTCAATAAAAACTATAAATATAAAAAAAAAAAAAAATCTTTGTTCATGCAGAATAAGACCAAAGAGCACCCAGGCTCGTGCAGTGAGTACTTCTTGCTTCTCTGTCGGTTACTCAACTACGGTTACGTGACCAACAGCCCCATGCCCAATGCCGAGACCCTCCTCAACAACGAGATCGACTGGCTCAAGAAAGTCAGGGTGAGTACAAACAAAACAACATATAGCAGTGCTTGCCCTTACAATTGTTTAAAGTGGCCCAGACAGAACCCTGAAGCCTAACCCCCTTGGTTACTGCAATTTCACAGAAATTTTGACCAGGGTTCATAAAGCAATGGGTTGAAGACCAACACATGGGGGAAACATGAAGAAAAGTGTTCTCTTTGAACTCTGAAGTGGTTCAAGTTAAAAGGCATTAACTGTACTGGGAAGGCACAAAAGCCTTCAAAAGGTAATTGTTAGCAATCTTCTTGCCAATGGTCGTAAATTCATGTATTGTCCATTTTAGAAGCTTGCTGAAAGTTATTTGCCCTCAAATGATCCACATTTGGATTAATTAATGATTAATGATGAAATCCTCAAAATGTTTGGGCCAAACATTTTGAGGATTTATGATTTAATCACTCATTACTAAAAATGTAGATCATTTGAGGGCAATTGACTTTCAGCAAGCTTCTAAAATGGACAATACATGAATTGAAGACCATTGGCAAAAAGATTGCTAACAATTACCTTTGAAGGTTTTTTTTGCCTTCCCAGTACAGTATATGCCCTTTAAGTTGTCTTTACAGACAATGGTTTTAGGTACAGGTTGACTGTATTAATGTGCTTGTATCTGTGTTGTGCCACCCATCCAGGATGAAGTGCTTTCAAACGGGGAGTGTCTGTGTGAGGAGACGTTGTTGGAAGGCCACCTTGGCATCACCAGGGAGCTTCTGGCCTTCATGAGCAGTGACAAGAAGTTCCAGGTGGGCTCCAAGAAAGACGGCTGTCAGCTCATCAAGGTTAGTCTGTGTGTGTGTGTGTGTGTGTGTGTGTGTGTGTGTGTGTGTGTGTCTGTGTGTCTGTGTGTATGTGTCTGTCTGTCTGTCTGTCTTTCTGTCTGTACGAGGAGAAGCTGTTGGAGGGTCACAATTCGTGTTTAGTCATGACCCAAGTGTTAACCTTTTCTTTGGCCAATTTGAAACTTCACCATCATTTAGATTTTGGGAGAGTATTTTCCATTGATGGAGGCTCCTTTCAAAACCTGACATCATGAAATTAACGCGAGTGAGAGAGAGAGAGCGAACAAGAGTGAAAGATATGACACTTAAATTCTGCTTCTCAATATGATCGCATATATCTCTTGTTTTGTTGTAGGAGTTGATGGACGACTTCCTGTTCCCTGCGTCCAAGATCGTGGTGCAGACATTGAAGAACGGCGCGGAGACGCCCCTAGACCCAGTGGTACCCGTCTGTACCTCCCCGCCCACCATCAATGCTGCATTTGATCTCTTGGTGGCGCTCTGTATGAACTGTGTGCCAAACCTCAAGCAGGTCACGGATACGCTCACAGACATGTACTATTCAGGTAGAGTTTGTGAAATTTGTTCATTCAATAATCATTTTATTGAAGTTACTTCTGTTACTCAACAGTTCATGTGTTTGTAAAGTGTGCATAAAAAAAATCTAGCATTTAAGAGTACTATGATTTAATTTGGTACACATTCTAAGCCTGGGCTATCATTAGGGGGCGCAAAATGTTAACCATGGGATTTTGTCAATGGAATCGAAGTTACTTTGAGTGATTTTTTCCATAAAATAATGATAGGTGATTGTAATCATTCACCCATGTGATTCCATGGACAAACTTGGGTGAAAATACTGATGATTCAACATTTTTGTGAAAATGACACTGGTCCATAAGGCTCTGAAATATTGTATACACCATACATTTCGCGAGTCTAATTTTTCGTGAATCGCGACTTCCCGACAATTTTGCGAGTGGCTTTATTCGCGATCGTTGAGTACTAGTACTATTTCTACATGTGCTCGTGCACATCGTATTCATATGTTCGCGTGTTGTTAAACATGTAAATAGCACCCGACTCCCAAAATTCGGGCATACATATATGGTGTATACAGTACACCGTTCACTGTATCTCTCTCTTAAAAACATTAAGTTGAGTCTCTCATTTAAGCTTGAGCTACACTACTTAGAGACTTGATCTTTTCAGCCTTCCAAATGATAGTATTGAAACCATTCTGGACTTTCTGTTCCCTTGCAGGTAATGATGCTCCATTGACTGAGTGGGAGTACCTTCCTCCTGTGGGACCCCGACCCGATAAGGGCTTTGTTGGACTGAAGAATGCTGGCGCTACCTGCTACATGAACTCAGTCTTACAACAGGTTAGTATAATTATGTATATTTATGTATGTATTAGGCCTGGGACTAGAAACTATACCTAATCTAATGTTTTTATGCAAAATAAACTTGAATTAAATTGATTTTAATTGAATTGAAAAGCCAATGTCGCAATCATTGGATGAAATGATTACCCATGGGAAGTTGTCTTTGATCATAGGTGAAGAGGAGTGATTATCAATTATTACACTCCATCCCTGAATTCACAACACCATCACAATGGCTTGCTTTGAGACGTTGAATGCTGAACTTGGGGATCTTGGAATATTATGGAAAAATAGAAGTTGTGCCAATCACAGACACTGTCATTGCGTAATTCTTATTAACACGAGTCATCTACTGTGTGTTTTTTGTAGGTGTACATGGTTCCTGAGATCAGACGAGCAGTACTCTCAGCTGAAGGTGCCGTCATCGATACGGAGGATGACTTCTACAACGATGAGAAGCAGGATAATGAGGTATGATCTGAAAAGCATCCTCTTCTGTCTTCCTTTTTCTTCTTTTTTCCTTTCAGTCTTTGCTGTTCATTTTCTTCCTTTTGCTCCTTTCCTTCCTCTCCTTCTCTTCTTCTCCCTCTTTCTTATTTTATTTTGCTTCCTTCTCTTTGTTTTCTCCTTATCCTCTTCCTTCTCCTTTTTCTTCTTGTTCTCCTCATTCTCGCTATTCTCCTTTTCCCTCTTCTCTGTCTCCTCTTTGTCTTCTGCTTCCTCCTCCTTCTTATTCTTCTCCTTCTCCTTCTCCTCCTCCTCCTCCTCCTCCTCCTCCTCCTCCTCCTCCTCCTCCTTCTCTTCCTCCTACTCCTCCTTCTCCTTCTCCTTCTCCTTCTCCTTCTTTGTAGTGTATTTATATTTCATTGCCGCATTCATCCTCCACAGAGTAACATCGATATCGTGGAGTCTGAGGTTGGAAGCTCGGTGATCGAAGAAGGGCCGCCCCTGAGCAAGCAGGAGGAGACTAAGGAGTACAACCTGGGCGTCCTGAAGCATGTGCAAGCAATCTTTGGCCACTTGGCTGAGAGCAAGCTGCAGTACTACGTCCCCAGGGGATTCTGGAAACACTTCAAGTAAGAAAAACTGACCCTCATTCTCGCTAGAAACATGGAGAAAGGGTCATTGTCCGAGATGTTGGGGTAAAAAAATATTGTTTATTTAACTGAAGGAAGTGCAAGCAATCTTTGGCCATCTGTCATAGAGCAAGCTCCAGTACTATCTCTCCAAGGGATTCTGGAAATACTTCACGTAAGAAGACTAGTGTCAACCTTTCTATGGAGAGAGGGTAAGTTTGAGCCATTGGGAGGAAAAGTTATATTTGGCCATCTGGCTCACAGTTATCTATGAAAGGAAGACAAATTTAATTGGAAACAAAATTTGAAGATTTGTTGGTATATTCTTTAGATGATAATAAATCTTGAGTACTATGTACCTTGCTGATTTTGAAGCACTGCAAGTAAGAACAATATGAAGCTTGCTTGAAATAGATTTGTAATTGCTCCTAGAAAGAGTTGTCATGGTAGTGAAAATAACCATATGAAGCACTTCCAATGCAAAACTCTGATGTAGATTGTGTTGGGAACACATTAAAACAATCCCAACTGTATAAAGAATAGATCTGATGATAGTAGCAATGATAAACATATATTGATAATGATAATGATGATGGTAAGAAGGTTCCCAATAGTAAAACCAGTATTGGTAAATGATAATATGAATAATTATATTCCACATACTAAGAATGTTGCTATATGATTGGTCAAGAGTTGATCACGTGATGAGGTGTAGTTTTTCCTATCAGATCACCTGAGAATAAAAGTTCGTTACACTCTAGGTGATAGTACTTTTTGGTTTCCCTGATCTCTTCACTCCTCACAGTCCTAATGCGTGATCAATATTTTGAGTACGCGCGAAATAAAAGTGCGTTGCACTCGGACTATCACTTGACATCTAACGCGTCCTAATGCGCGTCCTAATACGTGTCCTGATACGCGTCCTAATGCGCGTCCTAATGCGCGTCCTAACGCATGTTCCCCATGGCAGCGGCTCGGGGTTATGGAGATAGGTAAACATTACTTTTTTATGTCAAATTGTCATTTTTGGTATAGATAGTTGGTTTCAGATGTGGAATATAAAGCAAATAATCAACTTTTGGTTTCAAGCAATGAGACGAGCTATCACTTCCTCGGCGATCTGAATGTATACGCTATCTTTCCTCAGCTGCGCTTCGGAAAGATAGCTACATCCAGATCGCCTCGGAAGTGATAGTTCGTTCCATCACCCTCACCAACGCTGATTATTTGCGTAATAACATCATGTGGAGGTTTGAATGTATTCAATGAATGGGGTCTTAAGCTGTACAGTGCTTTGATCTTGCATAGTAAAAAAAACATCGGAACAGCTCTTAATACATATTTATTCGCTTCCCTTTCTTTTTGCTGCTCCCCAGGCTAGGAGGTGAACCAGTGAACCTGCGGGAGCAGCACGATGCCCTGGAGTTCTTCAACAGCCTGGTGGACAGTCTAGACGAGGCGCTCAAGGCTCATGGAGCCAACGCGGCCTTCGCTAAGGTCCTTGGAGGGTCCTATGCAGACCAGATGATATGCAAAGACTGTCCCCATAGGTCAGTCCCATATACCAAGATGGATGTCTGGTGTTTGGAGTTTGTAGTCCCATGTACCGAAATAAATGTTTGGTGTTTGGAGTGTGTAGTCCCATATAAGGAGATGGATGTTTGGTGTTTGGAGTGTGTAGTCCCAAATACTGCAATGAATGTCTGGTGTTCAGAGTGTGCAGTCCCATATACCGAAATAGATGTTTGGTGTTTGGAGTGTGTAGTCCCAAATACTGCAATGGATGTCTGGTGTTCAGAGTGTGCAGTCCCATATACCGAAATAGATGTTTGGTGTTTGGAGTGTGTAGTTCCATATAAAGAGATGGATGTTTGGCGTTTGGAGTTTGTAGTCCCAAATATTAAGATGGATGTTTGGTATTAGGAGTTTGTATGTGGTCTCATTTATTGTTCTTCATGTAACATATGGAATTGAGTAGATTTGATTTGATAAGAAAACATTTATTTCTTCAAATAAACATTGAATCATACATTTTGTACATAACTGAACATTTGTAGTCCCAAATATTAAGATGGATGTTTGGTATTAGGAGTTTGTATGTTGTCTCATTTATTGTTCTTCATGTTACATATGTAATTGAGTTGATTTGATTGGATAAGAAAACATTTATTTCGTCAAATAAACATTGAATCATACATTTTGTACATAACTGAACATTGACCTGAACATTATACATTTGTCATATATTTTGGAAATGTTGGAAGATAATTACCAAAAATTACTTAACATTAGCTCATACGTTGGATGATCCATTAGATAAGTGAAGGAAGGCAAATATTCCTTAAAGATTTCACTTGTGGCTTGATTGTAAAGTCCTTTTAGAATTCTGAGCCGCCAAATGATATGCAAGGACTGTCCTCATAGGTCAGTCAGTCCCATACTCTGAAAACAGTGTTTGGTTCTTGGAGTGTGCGTGTAGTCCCATGCATTGTTGTCTTTGTAATGTATGTAGTTAAAGTTTTGGTAGGATTCCATGCAGACCAATTGACTGTGCCAACATATAACTTTTTATGTTTGTTGTTTATGCATGTAGTCTGCAGTGCTGAGAAGAACTGGAAAATTCTGTGCATAATGCTTATGAAACTAAATAAAACGAAACTTTGAAGATTGATTTTTTTGAGACAACGAAGCATTGTGTGAAGACGTTCCTCTATCTCTCCGTGGTGCAGGTACTCTCGAGAGTCGATGTTCACGACCTTGAACGTGGACATCCGCAACAACCAGAATCTGCTGGACTCACTGGAGCAGTTTGTGAAGGGAGACCTGCTGGAAGGCGACAACGCATACCGGTGTGAAAAGTGCAACAAAAAGGTAAAGATTGGTTATATTTAATTAAAAAACATCTTACAGCATCAGTAAGGTTACGATGATGATGAAATCAATTGGAAATGAAACATTTTACAGCATCGGTAAGAGAGAGTTTTTCTAATGATATTTCCCACGATCTCTCCATCCAGGTGGACACAGTGAAGAGGATGTGCATCAAGAGGCTACCCAAAGTCCTTGCAATTCAGCTGAAGAGGTTTGACTACGACTGGGAACGGTAAGCACACTGCTTAAACAATCAATCAAATCTATTGATGCACTAGATATATACAATAACAAAGGATGGGTTGAAAAATCTAGCATATCATTGCTTTCCTGTCATTGCAATGTAAAATGTCATTCACATTTCATTTGATGTGCTTACATGCATTACATGTATGTGTACTATTATCATATTTATGTATATTTCTATGATTTCAATGTGTTTGGCAATGTAAATTGTAATTCAGCCATGACTTGTGAATAAGAATAAAAAGATTCCAGTGAACAGTACCAACATCATATGAAGAAATATCCGCATGGAAGTGTAGTCCGAGGATGAGAAATATTTGTGTTATTTCTCAGTTTGCTCGCTTGAGATTAGGGCTAAGATTACTCCTATGCTATTATTGATTATGCTATCACTTTGTGTACTCTTCCATTGTTCTACAAGTTCGAGATACATGAATATGAGATGATTTCTTCCAATAAATTCCTCTCTAAAGTTCAAGACATTTGTCACTCTACTGAGTGGTTACCTAATCTGTGTTCTTCATCTTTGTTTTTTATTCTTTCAGGGAATGTGCAATAAAGTTCAATGACTATTTTGAGTTTCCCAAAGAATTTGACATGGACCCATACACAGTGGAAGGTCTAGCAAAAATAGAAGGTGAGTTGTTATTTATTTCATAGAAAAAATGTGCTTAATTCCATCATGTTCATGTCACAAATTAAAAAAAAAAAGTTCTCAGTGTATATGTCTTTATTAAAGCTTTGAAATTGCATTATGTAATTTCATGATTTGTTGGTTCTTTATTTAATCTTAAAGAGTAAAACAGAAGTTAAATGGAAAGAAAAAAGATGATGTTATATCAATCGCTATAGATTATTAAGTATTAGCAATGTCTGTACATTTTTGTTTATCTTAAACACATGCTTTTGTGGATGAAGGCTTTGTTCTCGACTTCTCTTGCTGTAATGATACTTTTTACCCAAATCCAACACGACTTTGAAAGAGTTACTGTGATATTTATCATGCTTTCAAAAAAGGATACTTGTTAATATTTGAAATGAATAAGCAGCGCTCGGCTTAACAGTGACCTGAGGGCCAATGGTCACCTGAAACGGCATCAGGCCACCTGAAACTCTCAAATTGGTGGCCCGGCTTGCTATAAAAAAAACCCCACCTTAACGCATAGTCGTGTTGGATATAAATAAATAGAGTGGCCACCTTCAAATTCATTTAGGCACCTGGCTCTCGTGCTCAAGTGGTCATGCTAGTCACCTTAAAAAAAAAAGTAAAGGGCAAGCCCTGATAAGTAATAATACAGTCATCGTACAGGACTAGGTATAAAAACTACATATTGGAATATTTCTGCATCTCGTTACTAGGGGAGGTCATCCAGGATGATGAGAGGGAGAACAGCGAGGAGGAGGAGGAGGGCAATTCTCGCAGCACCAAGTACCGCCTAGTGGGTGTGGTTGTTCACAGCGGACAGGCCAGCGGGGGGCACTACTACTCATACATTCTACACAGGTAATACTGCCAAACTAGTACTACTACTCATACATTCTACACAGGTAACACCGTCATACTATTACTACTACTCATACATTCTACACAGGTAACACTGTCATACTAGTACTACTACTACTACATGTACTGCTACTACTACTACTACTACTACTACAGGTATACCTGTGTCGAATTATTCGGGTTGATTATTTATGTGTAATGCTGCAATGTATTTGAATTGGTGATTAGGTTTTAAGTTGAGTTGGTTGAAAATACTTGTGTTCAATGCTACCAGCCCAATATGATGTATGTATTACATAGTAGTAGATTTATATTGGAGATAAGGGTTTAAGTTGAGTTGGAGATAATTCTGTGAAATGGTACAGTTTTGATAGGATTAATGGATAGCCCAGCAACAAATTTAAATTGGGGATTAAGATTTAAGTTGAGTTTGCATTAATTGTGTTGATGTGATTGATGTAAAGTGAAGCAAAAGATTTCGATTTTGGATGAGGGTTTACATTGATTTTTAGATAATTGTGGCGTCTTCTTTGTCTTTCTTGATACAGGAATGGAGGGGATGGAAACCACCAAGAAAAATGGTAAGGTCTTAATCTTGAAGGTCATGATTTCTTAACGGGATTATGGCAAAGCAAGGGAATAATAATCGGCTTGGATATTACTCTTTTCTTGTACGAAGTACCACTCAGAGTGCTGGATTATAACCCTGGCTTTAACCAAATTGGCATGTTCAGGGCTAGAAGCTAATTGATCTAATTTGATCAGGAACTATATTCCTGCCAGGTACCCATTTACGAAACCTAGGTTTGACAGGGACAAACCTGAGCAAAACACCTTGTCCAGTCCAGGGGTATACGAACTGGGCTGGGCTGAAACCCAGGATCTCTCTGCAAGAGTCACAAGAACTCTTCACCAAAGCCATCTATGCACAGGCCAACTCGGTTTGAATAGGTAACAATGTGGCGCATATTCTTTTGCTATCTGCTTGCCCGACAATGCAACACACGCCATGCGGTTAACTATTGAAGCCTAGTAGGTCAAACATTGTGTATAAATGCGTCTGCCCCCTCCACTTTACAATAGCACCCTCACTTTATTAGAATATTATATTATATAGAATACATCTCAGAATAAGATAGGGATCAGTGCTAACAATGACAATGACCTGGCCAGCCCTTTCTAGGTATAATTCTAAGAACTGTACCTACAGTGCTCCCAGAATGCATCAGCGAGTACTTCGTCCTTCTTTCCAAACATTTCTTGTGTGGCTTGTGATCACATCAGGCAAAGGACATTACTGATCCACAAAGAAATTATATTTATATTACTCGAAAGCCAATGTTTAGGAAAGTCCATGAGTTAATTGCCACTTTTGGTTGGAGTTTAATATAATTGTGGCTCCCTCTTTGTGTAGGAACGGAGGGGACGGCAACCAGCAGGGTAAATGGTATAAGTTTGACGACGGGGACGTGACGGAGTGTCGAATGGACGATGATGAGGTAAGGACAACATTCTCAACAATGGTGGGGCCTGTTGTCCGTCACATGCCTTAACTACTTTTAAGTTCATGTTGTCTACTATTTTCTGCTCTACTTTGATTCCATTTTGGTTCCTTATAGTAATTACTTTTATGACCCTAACTTTTCTAGATGATAACAATCGTGTAGTTGATTTTGCTATAAAACTCGATTTCACTCCTAGCTAGTTTGCACATTGTTTATGTAAGTCTTCTACTATGTATGTCACAAGGCACTATACTTCTAAACATTTCTTGTTATTTTTAGAGTTCTCTCTCTCTCTCTCTCTCTCTCTTTCTCTCTCTCTCTCTCTCTCTCTATAGATATTAACATGTATTCTGGTGTGTTATATCGTATTTAGTAATAAGAACATTCAATTCAGAATACACCCATGAAGGCAGATGTGTTCTTGTGTTGTCGCTTTTGTTCACAAAGTAAAAAAAGTAATGCACAAGTGGCACATTAAGTGTCAAGTGATGATTACTTCTTGTCTGAATTCTGTGTCATTAGGAGATGAAGAACCAGTGCTTTGGCGGAGAGTTCATGGGGGAGGTGTTTGATCACATGCTGAAAAGGTGAGCGAAGGGCCTGATAATGCACAACCACCAAGCCTGATCATATCTAAAATGCTGTTAGTAAAAGTAGTCAATCACCTGCTATTCATTGGTATCCATTTGGTCTAAATACCAGGTCCCCGTGTTGTAAAGAGTTATGACTGATCAGAATCAACCGCAAGTTAAATCTCTGCAGTACAGAGTTTTGATTGATGTCAATTGCAAAGCAAGTTGCTATCAATCACAACCTCAGAACTATTTATCACACTCTGTGTCCAGGAACCCGTTGCATAAAATTTACCATTGATGGTAACTTTGCTATTAATAGCAACTTCTATGGAAACCTTGAATTTGATAGGCTGTCAAGCGGTGTTACCATGGTAGTTACCATTGATGGCAGAGTTACCATGAATGGTAAGTTTTATGCAACAGGGCCCAGTTCTTGTAAGATTTGATAAGCGAGTTCATAGTTGCAATGTGCGCATGAGCAGATTATTACTGGTACGAATGACCTCGGGCTAATTGTACAACTCACAGAGTAAAATGGAAATTCCATAGGGAGTGGGCCACGTTTATACCGATTATAATGCAGATATGACAACAGCGATTCAGCTCTGAGAAGGTAGTGAAAGAACATTCCACCATGAGCCCATGCTTCTATTGTTGGTATGGGCGCACTGCAAAATAACACATCAACATAGCTTCATGATCAAATCCCTAGTCGTTCTTGATTCAGTGGAGTGTCCGACCATGATGTAACTGTGAACTGGCTTATTGTTCTTGAAAACCTCTTGATCAATAATCATAAAGTATATGAGTGGTTTTGACAGTGTGATTTGTGAGCCTATAGGACGGATGTATCTTACACCATGGCATGAACACAGTAATAAAATCAACTGCCGAGGTATTTTCTGCAAAGTATCAGCCCCCCACCTCTTCATATAAACCCATCATAGTAAACCAATCCTCATCCTATTACTGTGTATTTGTTTTATCACATACACAAAGTATTCAGTGCCATTAAAAGAATGCTCTTCATGTATATTTCTTGGCATTATCATTTCTTATCTTCTTTGATGGTCAGGATGTCATATCGACGGCAGAAGCGGTGGTGGAATGCCTACATCTTGCTGTACGAGAGGGTGGATAACAATAAGAAGGAGTTAGACAAGGAGTTTGAAGGTCTCACGATAGGTATGTACAGTATACAAATGATGCACAGACATGAGTGCATCGGTAAGAATTGGATGCACGAGTTTAACTTTGCAATGGTTTAAACCATGAGGCGCAGCCGAGTGGGTTTAAGACCATTTCCAGAGTTAAACGAGTGCTTCCAATACACCAGTTCGTAGTTAGCTCTGGAGCAAGTTTGGTCACTATGACCTTTCCCTTTTTGATTAGGATAAGCAGTTGATTAATATATCATTTCAAAAGGAGATGTTACGTAATGTGCTTACCCGACATAGCAATTTGCGATATTCAACCTCTAATAAAGGAACCATCTCAAAACAGGTGACAAGAATAGTAGACTACGGTCTGTGAACAATTGGGAAAGCTTCTATTACATTGTTTATTGTAAACTAATTGTTGTCGTTTGGCCTGTTGTCAAATACCCAATGATTGAACACCTTGGTGTTCTTTTATAAATTGGATAACAAGCATATTCTAAAATAACTTATTTATGATGATGCTTATCTCAGTGATTTAAAAACCAACAAGCTGGTTTGGTCACTATGACCTTCATCTGCTCATGCGCAAATTGTAATTACGTACTGGCTTATTCTTACCGATCCACAAAATATGCGGGTGCATCATTTGTTTTATAAGATGGGCGCAAAAAATTGAAAAAATATGCGAAAATCAAACTTTTTCATAGTCAAATTTACCCATGCTTCCGATAAAGCAAATTGACCAGACGCATGGCTAAATTTACTGGACGCATGGCTGCAATTTTAATTGGAAATAGTACCAAAAAAAGAATTTGAGAGTCTTAGACATTGGTTATTGAGAGGAGATAAATAAATATAAGAGATCTGATACACAAACCAAAATGATATGAATTCAGGCGCGACTTGTGCTTCGCAAACCACCTTGTTAATGTTGATCTCAGCGACACAAGGGAGCTGAGGGCCCTAATGCTGGATAGGGACAAGCGGAGGGCTGGGATCTTGCCCCAATTTGGTGTAGGCATAGCTACACCCTCGCATCACATTGCATCGCATTTTATTTCACAGAGTGTAATGCATTACATGGCTCACAATGACCGTCTCATGACATCAAGCAAATACACTCAATGATCATACACAGTTTTTATACAGCATTTAATATGAAAAGGTGTCATCTTTAAGCACTTTACAATATTATTACCAAGGTGACCGGATACTGGTAAGTCTTTGTGACACCTGTCGAATCTCAAGGGATCATTCAGAATCATGGTAGCCACTAAGGCGTACTCATTCCATTTCTTCTGGGTACCCACTTATAAACCTGGGTGGAGAGCAGCAACATGGACTAAGTATTTTTGCTGAAGTACACAAGTGCCATGGGTGGGCTTGGACCTGGGACCTCGAGATATTTAGTCACAATTCGCAACCACTATACCACGACACCTCCCTCATTTGTATTTATCTGTGCCCCTCCCCCCTCCCCCCTCTCCAGCGCCCAAGATGCAGCTGTACAAGATGCCGCCGGCCATCCAGCGCAGTGTGCGGAAGCAGAACATCCACTTCATGCACAGCCGCATGCAGTACAGCCAGGAGTACTTCCAGTTTGTGCGCAAGCTGGTCACCTGCAATGCCCACCTCTTCAGCCCCGCCCAGGGTCAGGAGCTGCAGCTGGTAAGTCTTGATCCTAATCACCAACAGGCTTTTTCATGTGTTTCCATTAGCAGGGGGAAATAATATCTCCCCCACCTCTATAATCCTGCTCAGGGCTGGTAAGAACAACGGTCTGTGTCTGTTCCAGTCTTAACTCTAATCAGGCCAGGAATTTTCATGTCTTTCTATCACCAGAGGGGCATCATACCCCCTCTCCCCACCCCACCCCTAAAATATATATATATTTTTTTTTTTACATAACTAGAGAAAAAATTGACTGAATTCATCAAACTTGGTACAATGATTATATATGACAGGGCAATGAAGTGATTATAATATGCCAAGGTCATAGGTTAAGGCCAAATCTTGATGGTCACATTGTGAAATGTTGCTCACTGTGTGATACATTTTTGAAATATTTGACGAAATATTACCAAACACGGTACAATGATGATGTATAACAGGTCTCAATCAGGTAACTTAATAGCAAGCTTAGAGGAGGAAATTGTAATAAATATGAGATATTTTGGCAATACATATGTCGGTGCAGATGCTTACCAGTCGACTGGGCAGTGTTGTATTTCTCTAAAAAAATTTGAAAGGCAAACAACAAATGATAATTGAAAATGCACATAGTCATAGCAAGTCATTATTTTGACGGTTTCTCTTCCTTGCAGACGGCAGAAGCTGAGGAGCTTGCCATGCTTGGCATTCAACTCGCATCAAGGTTCCTCTTCACGGTGGGACTTCACACCAAGAAGACCCTCAGGTAAAACAAACATATTATCTCTTGTCGATGGACAGACAGAACACGCGTCCTGACATTTTGAGACGTATTAGTGATGTTCCTCTTTCTGATATTGTAAAGAAAGCAATAGTTATTGATAATGGTAATAATTCTGTTCAATTCCTATATTAGTAGCGCATATTACGAGAACCAGTAAACATATGCTTTTGAATGAAATATGACAGATAGAGATCAGATTCCTCTTTGGCAAACTTATTTTTACAGCTCACCTCTTTCCCTTCCATTGCCACTTGAAATTGGATTGATGTGTAGGTGCGTAGCCGAGTTAGACAGCACTGTTGTGTGGTTGACCGTGAATGCCTGTTGATTTATATATGGGTGATTCCACGGGGTTGGGGCTATTTTTGTGACATACCACAACTATCTTGCGATTTGACTTATGAAAATTTCTTGTCCATGTAAAAAAAACGATATGATGTCCATGTAACGGTGGTAGATTTTTGTAGGCCTGTTGCTTCAAGTCCATAAAAGATTTCCAAGTTTAACATCTTTTACTGAGAAAAGAGAGCAATTTTTCATTGACAGCTCAAAACTTAACCACTTCTGAATTGATCATCATGGTGAACTGCAAAGGTTGATACCTCTGTTACATGGACATTGCCTGAAAACTTTGCCCCAACCCCATGCAATGACCCATATCTGATTATTTGTTCTGTTACGCAGGGGCCCAGCCAACGACTGGTATGACGCCCTCTACATCCTGCTGAGGGTCAGTAAGACGGTGCGACGCTGGTTTGCCCAGAACATGCTCTTCTCGGAGCCCGCCCGCTTCTCAGAATACCTCCTCGAATGCCCCAGCTCAGAGGTGAGTCAAGGAAGGATTTAACCTTACACTGCCAATAGTGCATGGTATGTGTGACAAGCCCACAGGCTTTACCTCGTTTGGTATGGACAGGGTTAACCCTTTCAGTACCCTGAAGGTGCATGACGTGTAATATCTCAATGGTGTTTTCCTGACTTGGTATGTAAAGAGTTAACCCCATCAGTACCATAGGTGGATGACATGTGCAATAAGTCAATGGGCTTTCCTGACTTGGTATTTAGAGGGTTAATCTCCATATTTTTACTCATTCTGATGCTTACAGTGATGATTGTATCCTCATTTCAAATTATATTCTTCAGGTTATCCATTGATCTATAGAATAAATTGCCGGCATCTTTGACATTCTCTTTTTATCGACAACCCATAATTGAATATTCAATATTCAACCTCTCACAAAATTGGAAGGTTAATTCCTGCACAGCGTAATTTTCATACCGTTTACAAAAGTGAGTAGTGCTTATCCAAGCATGAATTATTTTGAGAGGTTTTCATGTCATATGAAAGTTTAAACCATAAGCTATCCATACATATAATCTTCCCCCCCCCCCCCCAAGAATCATGTATTTTTTATTTGGCCGCCATTTCAAAGGGGTATGATTTTTTTTGAGACACACCGTTTAGGTTTTTTTTTTTTGCTGCACCATGAGAGCTAAATTGCCCTGATAGCCCTTGCCAATTTTCGCTGAGGATTAGCTTGTTTCCTTCTTTTCCTTTCAGGTGAGGAACGCCTTTGCTAAAGTGATTGTGATCCTGGCCCACTTTTCACAACAAGATGGAGCATTCCAGCCTGCTGTCCACGGTAAGTTGCCCCTGTCTACAAAGCCCGATGTCTACAAAGGCCACTGTCTACAAAGACCACTCTCTGAAAAAGCCACTATCTACACTGTGTACAAAACCCACTGACTACAGAGAACACTGTCTTTATAGATCACCCATTTTATATAGACTATATTTCTACAAAGACCACTTCTCTACAAAGACCAATGTTTGAATAGTTTAGGACATGTGAATGTAATGATTTTTTATTAAAGTATTTGGGCGCAGACCATCCATTAATTCTCAAACGTTATGAAAACGTCTAATTTTAGTCTGTATTTTTTTTTCTTCCTTGCCAAATAAATAGGCGTGGCGTCCCCTGATGGCACGACCACGCTGAGCACCCACCTCTTGAGGGCGGTGTTAGACCTGTTGAAGAAGGAGGTGTCTGAGCACGGCAGGCATCTCACACAGTACTTCCAGCTGTTCCAGATGTACGCTAACCTGGGTGTGGTGGAGGTACGTGACTCTCACATGATCTCTCTCTCTCTCTCTCTCTCTCTCTCTTTCTCTCTCTCTCTCTCTCTCTCTTTCTTTCTCTCTCTCTCTCTCTCTCTCTCTCTCATTACCCAAAACCACTTTGGTTGTGCACACACTAGGGGCCAGAACCATTGAAGAGCACTTACATGCACACTAGACCTGTTCACAAGCATAGATATGAAACCACTCTAGTTCTGTCCCCTAAAGCTATGTTTGTATCTTCCATTTGATATTGTATCTTCCATTTGATATTGTATCTCAATTTACAGATTGGATCAGGAAAACTGGATAACTGTGTTCTGACGTAATGCGTAACACATTTTCCGTCTGTTGTAAACATAGATGTAAATCAACTTCTAGCTCTGTCCCCTGGGCAGAACATATGTTTGTATCTTCCATATGGTA
The DNA here is from genome assembly GCA_963669155.1 of Arbacia lixula. Taxonomy (NCBI): domain Eukaryota; kingdom Metazoa; phylum Echinodermata; class Echinoidea; order Arbacioida; family Arbaciidae; genus Arbacia; species Arbacia lixula. The sequence continues at coordinate 11,009,652 of OZ022590.1, read as the reverse complement.
ATATATCTACATTAACATCATGAAATTGGATCAGTAAAACTGGATGAGTGTGTTCAGACGTGACTTTTCACACGTTTTCCTCCTGTTGTCCACAGAGGACGCAGCTGCTCAAGCTGAACGTGCCTGCCACCTTCATGCTGGTGGCCCTGGATGAGGGGCCAGGCCCGCCCATCAAGTACCAGTACGCTGAGTTGAGCAAGCTGTACTCTGTTGTCTCGCTGCTCATCAGGTGCTGCGACGTCAGCTCAAGGACCAAGTCATCCATGCCGGTAAGAAACGGGGAAAATGGGGGCAGCAAACAGACGCTTGACTTGATTTACTTGGCTTGCCACCATAAATATCTGGCTCATTAAATATACATGTATTGTTATTGCATGAAACTCAAAATAGCATTAGTAACTTGTGGGTAAAAACAGGACAATGGGGGCAGCAAACAGACTTAATTTACTAGACTTATTTGGAGTGCACCCAACCACCAGTCACTAGTTTCCTTTATATTCCACATACTACAAATGTTGCTATACGATTGGTCAAGAGTTGATTACGTGATAAAGCGAAGTTTTGCCCATCTGATCACCCGAGAAGAAAAGTTCGTTACACTCTAGATGATAGTACTTTTTGGTTTCGCTGATCTCTTCACTCCGCAAAGTCGGAACGTGTGATCAATATTTTGAGTACGCGCGAAATCAAAGTGCGTTACACTCGGACTATCAATTGACTAGTAGCTCCTACTGACGCGTCCTAATGCGCGTCCAATACCTGTGTTCCCCATGGCAGCAGCTTAGGGTTAGGTAGAGAAGTAAATATTACTTTTGTACGTCAAATTGACATTTTTGGTATAGATAGTTGGTTTCAGATGTGGAATATAAAGCAAATAATCGACTTTTGGTTTCAGGCAATGAGACGAACTATCACTTCCTCGGCGATCTGAATGTAACCGTAAGCGACGGGTTAACTGTTCTCTCCTTATCTCTGTCTGTCTGTGTGTATGTGTGTAGGGAGGGACCGCCCTTCCCAACCCACATGGTGAACAGCAGATGTGCACCAAGCCCATCTTGGCCATCCAAGCACAGGTAGCAGACCTGCTCTTCTCCCGGGGAGCCTACATCAAGAAGCTCATCGAGGACTGCAACAACTCTGAGGAAACGCCCAAGCTTCTCAAGGTAAGCACACTTTAACCTCCCAGTTACCAGAGCTGCCAAGTAGTACTGATATTCAGCATTTCATACTGCAATTTGAGAAGAATACTGAGGGTTTCATACAACATACTAGTTCTAGTTCATGGGTTGTTCGATTGTCTTTATTTGAAAATACTGATTTTTTTCCATCATAATACTGATTCTGATCCTTAAGAATACTGAAATGTTTTAAGGTTGGCAGCCCTGCAGTACCAAGCCAGGGAAAGCATATTGAGTTATTACATATCTAAAGCCACCCATGGTACTAACTAGTTTAACATTCTTAGTACCATGCTAGAAAAAGCCTTCCGAGTTGTTACGTATGTAATGCAGATCAGCACAGAATAAAGATCAGTATCGGAAGGCTGTAACTGCAGCAACCTCTCGAGATGGATATGCCATCATGGGACTTAGGTACTCCATTGAAATCCCTCAGATGACGATAAAGAGAAACAAAAAATACACTTGATTCCCTTTCCCCTGTGTAGTTATGCAGCAGGAAGAACCCCAATGTTAAATTTGTATGTTGATTTAGTTTATTTGAATGAAATAAATATCACTTTGAATCCAAAATTCACTCAGTTTAGGTAACTCTCTCAGTTCCAAGCCAGGGAGAGCTCATTGACCTATGACCCTTTTCATGCCCCTTTGGTCCCAAGAGGATTAAAAAGAAGAAAAAAAAATCACCCTTGATCCCCGTTGCCTTGTGTAGTTCTGCAGCTGGGAAAACCCTAACTTCACCCTAGTGGTCCTGGGTGAGCTGCTGTGGCAGGTGGCGTACTCTTACACCTACGAGCTGCGCCCTTACATGGACCTCCTGCTCCAGATCCTGCTCCTACAGGACTCCTGGCAGAACCACCGCATCCTCAATGCGCTCAAAGGTGAGAAGACCGCTACTTAGTCCTGGTACTGGTACCACGTTAGTCCTCGTACTAGTAATGCAAGTTAGTCTTGGTATTAGTAAACGCAACTTAGTTTTTGTACTATTCCTGCGTCTTGGTACTACATGTAGTACTGCAAGTTATTTGTTGGTACTCGTACTGCAACTTAGTCCTGGTACTAGTACTGCAGATTAGTCGTGGCACTAGTATTGAATCTTAGTCCTGGCAGTAGTACTACAAGTTAGTCTTGGTACTAGTACTGCAACTTAACTAAATCCACCAGAGTTGCGTTGTTGGTTGCATTTAGAATTAAATTCAACTTATAAATACTATTTAGAAAAAAGTAAAACTTTCGGTAACACCATGTGGTTGTATTCTTTCGGATAATTGGCCCACTTATGGCGTGAAGAAAGGAAAGTGAAAAGTGAAAAAAAGGAAAGGAAAGTGAAAAGTGAAAAAAAAAACCTTCAACTTGCAATGGAATTTGGATTTAACGTCAAGAATACTGTCTCTATCACCACCAGGCATCCCTGATGACCGTGACGGTCTGTTCGACACCATCCAGCGCTCCAAGACGCACTACCAGAAGCGGGCGTACCAGTGCATCAAATGCATGGTGGCGCTGTTCAGTAACTGCGAGGCAGCGCACCGCCTGCTGCAGTCCCACGGCGACCTCAAGCGCAAGTGGAACTGGGCCGTTGAGTGGCTGGGAGATGAACTGGACAGGGTGAGTTCTACTCGTCAGAAATGTTTGTCTTCCGTAACTCTTGATTTGCCTCAGTCGCATATCTGTACGAGTGAAACACACACACATTTTCCGTGTTCACACTTTTCTGTGGTTTTACACACAAAAAAAAAATTCACCTGTAAAAGAGCTACCCTGTCATTGATCTCAGGTGAAGAAAATGATCGTCTATTCAGAGAAAATAACCCCTTCAGATGGCATTATTTATGATTTGCTCCGTTGCTATGTTTGGGTCTTATTCTGCTTTTTCTTTCTGCATCTTCTGTCTTCTCCTCCTATAGTTTTCTTTTGATTGTTTCCTTCTCCTTTCATCTTTCATCTTCTTCTTCATCATCTCGTTCTCGTTCTCCTTTTGTTCACATTTCTCTTCTTGTTTCTCATGCTCTAACACGTGTTTGACTATTTCTGTTTCCCTTCCACAGAGGCCGTACTCTGGTAACACCCAGTACACATATAACAGCTGGTCGCCCCCAGCTCAGAGCAACGAGGTGTCCAACGGTTACTTCCTGGAGAGATCACACAGCGCTCGCATCACGCTGGAGAAAGCCTGTCAGCTCTGCCCAGAAGAGGTACAGAATTAGACTCTTCAAAACCTCTTTACTGATAACAATATTAAAAGGGACCACCATTTAGAAATTTAGCTGTCATCCATCAAACACATATCCCAATGAACATACAAAAGCTGTGATCATGAAATTACTTCTGATGAAATAGCTGGTCAAATTCCTCAGAGGCCATAGGTGAATGGGTTATAACAATAGACTGTAGCAATAATGATAATATTTATTTGTCCAAATTGACCCAAAAGTTTTCTGAGCATAGAACATTATTAATTCAAAGTAAGTAAAACTAGCAGAAAGATGGAGGCATATTTATTGACTGCATTGCAGTTGAATTACTCTAGTTTTGTATTGTTTCCTCACTGATGATCATAGATTCCTCCTTTTTGTCCTGAAATGCAGTGCAAAAGTATACAAATATATATTAGTATTCTGAATATTACTTTAAAACATTATGAATTCCTATACGTGATGATGAGCAAGGTGTCATTTTGTCATTGGCATTTTGTTTTTGTTTATTCTGCAGGAGCCTGACGAGCCTGAGATGATGGACGACCACGAGGGCTCCGACCCTCAGGACGAGGCTCCAGTCCCCAGCAGCTACCCACAACCACTACCCCACCTCCAGGCCGCTCCTAACAACCAGCAGCCGACACCCCAGCAACAACCCCCACCGCCATCTCAGCAGCAGCAGCAGCAGCCGCCTGCCACGCAGGGCGGCCAGCCCCAGCAAACACAGGGACAGCAGCAGCATGTTACAGCACAGGTGAGGCCGGCACAATCCTAACAATCTACTCCAGGGATTGTCCATTCATTGTATTTTAATATATTTCCATCAACATAAAAAAACATATTTACATAGATAGTTGAATAGGATTCAAACATAAATATTCATTTTTAAATTGCGATAGACAAGGTTTCCAGCCCATCAGGGAACTCGGGGGGAAAACAGGGAAAATTATTTTACTTTTTTCCAGTCAGGAAAAAGTTGGGGGATTTGATAAAAATGCACAGCATAGGTGAGGCCAGCACAACCCTACAATCCAGGGTTCCCAGCCCATCAGGGAGATCAAGGAAGATTATTTGATTTTTTTTCCAGTCAGGGAATAGTAAGGGAATTTGATAAAAATGCCTCATATCAGGGAAAAGTCAGGGAATTTTGACTGGCCCCAAAATCGGAAGTAGTCGGGGAAACTCGTTATATTTTGTCGCATATCAAAACAACATCCATTGGATGACTGGCTATGGATGAGTGGAAATAATTATCATGGTGGTTTGAGACTGCATGTGGGAAAAATCAGGGAATTTTATTGTCTTGAAATGCTGGGAACCCTGCAATTTACTCCAGTGATTGGTTGATTAATTGAACTCTATTTATTTCTATGAACATAAAAAGAAACATTTACATACATAGTTTAATATGATTGAAACATGAAATAACATTTTCAAATTGCAACAGATAAACAAGAAATTTGGGTATGTATGCACAATTTAAGGATGAATACATGGATGATAATCATTGAGGAAAAAGAAATGCCATAAAGCCATATTGTCTTGACAGATTAGGCACGCATATGGCAATATATTACACCTAAAATAACTATAATATAACAGTGAGGGGGTGTATAAAAAATGAACTAGCAAACATCTTGAAGTATCTCTGGGAGTTGTGAGTAATTTATCTTTTGGTATTCCTAATAGCAAAGTTAGGATAAAAGATCTCTGCTTAATTTATAGTCCTCATAATCAATAATCTTTTTTTTTTTTTTTACCAAACCATATTAAACAATTTTGATGTTTGTATGTAGTAACAGGGGTATACTGAAAATGATTTACCAAAAATCTCAAAGTATCTGTGGGAGTTAGGAGAAATTTATCTTTTGGTATTCCTAAAAGCCAAGTTAGGATAAAAGATCTATGCTCAATCATAGTTCAATCAATAGATTCAGTTCAATCAAGTCAATTTCTTTCTTTGCATTGCTGTGTTTCAGAATAGCCAGATGCAACCTCAGGTGCCCAACAACCAGCAGCCGCCCCACAACCCCGCCCCTAGCAACGGAGGCCAGGGAGGGGGCATCCACCACCACCCTAACACCATCACCAACACCCTGCACAGCCCCACCCCTACCAGCTCCACTACCACCAGCGGCAGCCCAGACCAGCAGGGGGGGAGCAGCAGCAGCAGCAGCACTACCCCTACCCCCACCCCCGGCACCATGCCCCACCCACAGCCCCCACCCCCACCCACGGAGGAGCAGTCGGCGGGGGAGAAGATGGAGGTGGGCAGCAACAAGGAGACTTAGGGGGTATTAGAAAGGGCCACGCCCCTTCTAGAGGGGCTATTTTTTGTACCGCTCACATAGGATCTCCCTCATGTTGCTATGTCACTGTACCTAAGGTAAACCATGAACATGCAGTGCGTGCCACCTACACACATGGCCCGTATTCTACTAATGTCATAAACTTAGACTAAGCTTAAACCTAGCATCGAGTCTAACTAAACAGCATCATGGGCTTAAGATGAGTCCAAGTTGATTTGTGTGTCTAGTAGCTGAGTTAGGTTAGACTCTGCTTAAAGAAGCGTGAACTTTAGACCAAGGAAGGTTGAACTTAAACCTTCACTAAACCTCCATTAAACCTCTGAAATGTTGATGCTAACTTTGTTAGTAGCATACGGGTCAAAGACTCACAAGCAAGCTGCCATTTCTGATTCACTCAAAGGCAATCTACATGCAATTGAATCCAGGTGGAATGATTATCTGCCCATGAATACATTTTCTTTATTTAAAGATTCTATTCATACGCACATGTATCCCCATGTGGCAATGAATGAGAGGGGATAGGCTGGTTTGAGGCAGTTACGTGTTTAGAGATGTGTGTTTGTCTGTCCGTCTGTCTGTGTGTGGCAGGAGGATGCAGAATCTCAGTGCTTAAAAAGCCTGAAAGAATTGCTGCGTTTTGTTTGTAGATACCAAAATATATTACCAAGTCCATTTGCATTGGGGGATGAACTTCAGGAACTGTGTGTAAGTGTGTTGTGGGCAGGGATGCGGTATCTGCAACTTTTTCTGTCTATCTGTTGTGGTGGCTGACATACGTATAAATAAGCTCTTGTAGCTTATGACCCTCGCAATCTGGAATGCATTGAAGCTGCCAGTGGCCTGTGTATGAAAAGGTTTACCAAGTCTTATATCATTAACGCGGCATGTGGCTAGCTCTGCGGAGACATGTAACTCATTAATCCATTCTCTATTTGAGATGGACCCTGATTTGGATAAAGTATCTCTCAGAGTGTATTGTTACCATCTCTTTTGCCTCGGCTATATGTGGTGTGCATCACCCGAATGGATTTTCACACAACAACAAATATCACCTTGGCTGCGGAACCCCACAAGCTCTCCAGAAGTAAAGGGTATTGAGGAAAAAAAATAGCATTTGTAGAAGGGAAAATCCCTTTTTAGTAAATTGTTTCCAATGGTTATACTGTGTCCTAAGGATGTGAACTGTTGTTGAGTTTTGTAAGTTAACTTGTTGCACCATGTAATAATCAAGGGGAGATGGGAAAGGGGTTTGAATTTTTCTATGAATGTGATTAATTTCAATATGTATATTCTGAACCGTGGAAGCAAGTGAACTCCCTTAAGAGTAAGGAAACCTAATTAATTACCATTTTGTGTAATGATATGTACATGTAAAAATGGGCGTGGCTTATAAGACTGAGGGGTAAGTCATATTTGTAGTACGCTCACAGCATGCCATGTTACCATAGATCTAAGATTGAAGAATAATTAATGTGCTGAAAATGCATTTGATGAAGTAAAATAGTTGAGCTTGCTTGTACATCACAATCAAATCTATTTATCTTCTAGCACTTTATTATATCTGTGTGTGTGTCTGTGTCAAAATGATGTACGTTACTTGGTTCAAGTGCAGTAAGTGTCCCAGTCTATATGTGAGTTGTTAACATGGTGATGTAGGAGTGAAACAAATCACTCTATGCCGTTCAGTGTCTCCGTATGAGCCACCTGTGTTGCAATTGCAACCCTCCCCCCTTCATGTATTGTGGTAGCTGTGATGGCAAAGTGTTATGCAATTCAGCCATGGTTTAGTTTCCATGAGAGTTTTGGATGTTAGTTGAGCAGTTATTTTTGTATGATGATTGTACATATGCAATGATGACCTGCTGTCTTTTCAGTAGCACTGGGCTCGTTTTATCGACGTTGTTTTGCCCCAGTCTCCGTTTGTTTAGTCGCCAGACCTAATCAGTGTGCTCTTTCTCACAGATGTATGGAATTAGGTTGGGTAGGAAAAATATGCAGATGTTACATATCTATCTCGAATAGTCAAGGTCATTTTATTGATCACCTCTTCTGTTTTTATTCAAGATTTCACAATGATCTTTTTGTATTGAAACTACAGAACACTTCACATTGATTGTTATGGAGATAATGATTACTCGTCTGTAGTGAATTATGTCTGTTAGTTTCGTTGTGTTCCTGTTGTTGGATATTAGTTGGTTTTTATTTTAAAAGAGTGAAAAGATGTATTTTTTCAGCTGGAAAGTTGAGAGAGGGAATAAAAAATTGAGAGCAGTGCTTATAAAACTAGATGTTCATGTTAATCAGTTCAAGAAATTGGTAAATGGTGTGACGCAATATGATGTGTCACTTGTATATGCCAAAGGAAGTTATCTTATAGGAGCAATTCGTGTATTGTTACTACTGTTTTTATTGTACTTCCTGTATTGTTTTTCACATTTTGAGGATGTGTTTACAAAATTAATGTCAGTGATAGTTTTCTAGGTTTAACACAATATACAGGACAGATATCCGTGATGTGTTGAAATGTGTTAAAGGTGTCATTGTTACATTGTAACTGCAAACGCCAAGTTTTTGCATTCTGGTCTGTTTAACTGACCCAACATTAAACAGAATTCCATGAAATTATGAAAGGCATATGAAATATACATATTTTGTTTGATTTTGTTTTATATTATTTAAATGCATCTATTCCAGGAAGGGGATTTTTAAAGCTTATTCTTTTGTCAGTTTGTACTCTGTGCATGTATACTACAGTTGTATTTAAAATAGTTATATTTGGATGTGATTATTATAAAGAAGTCCCACATATGTGATAATTTGTGGGTTTGGCTAATCTACAGATTAAGGGAAGTGTTGATAGCACATGTCTGCACTATTTGTTTCCAATGTCTGTAGTTTGAGATCATTTATATAAAAAGCAATGGTAAGTGATGATTGGTATGGATGTACTTAACATGTACTATCACTGTCAAAACAGAAGCAAGATGAAGCGAATATGATATGCTAGTTAGCTAGGAGTTGATTAATATACGTGTAGACATGTGATGCTCTCTAATCCAAGGCTTTCTTGTTTGTCTGAATGTCGGTGATGAGTGAGTGATGCTTATTTCATGTTAAGATGTAAAATGATGTAAAGAGAAAAAAATGAGCGAGTGGAATCGAAAGCCAAGTTGCATAATAAGGTTGGCTTCATACGAAATATATTGTGACACTAAGTGCTGTTTTATTTCTTTCTTCTGAAAAGAGCAAACTTCAATGAGGAATAAATGATAGCTTAAGATTCAAGTCTCAGTGTGATTGTGCAACTTATTATATGTGCTAGCATTGTCCAGAGTGTCCCAAGTGTGAGTGTGTAACGTGTATGTCTGTGTTTATTTAAATGTTTGTATTCCCCAGAGATGATGAACAGAGCACACTGCCCGAAATGTCAAAACTGATGCTCTTGTCTTTCTGATATTGATAGAAACCTATAGTTAGTTGCAAAACTTATTTTTTTCAGCATACTTTTCCTCTCTTTCTCTTTCTGTACAACTGCTCTGTGTCTAATTCACAACCCCCATCACCGCCCTCTCTTTGTACCTCCATTTCACCTCATTTATTTTTGGTTAAGATACCAAAAACCAAAAGAAGAAGAAGAAGTAAAGCAGCTTCACTCATCATTCTAATACCCCTAACGCGTGATCAACATTATGAGTACGCGCGAAATAAAAGTGCGTTACACTCGGACTATCAATTGTAGCTCGGCGCAGACTACGCCGCGGTGCGCGGTAGTTATAAATTTGTGGTTATAGCACGCTGCGCCGGGCGTACGTACAAGCAGTGGAAGCCTTCCATTTACCCACACAGTATTTCATCAAAACAAATAATCAACTTTTGGTTTCAGGCAATGAGACGAACTATCACTTCCTCGGCGATCTGAATGTATACACTATCTTTCCTCAGTTAGCTACGCTTCGGAAAGATAGCTACATCCAGATCGCCTTGGAAGTGATAGATCGTCCCGTCACCTTCACCGACGTTGATTATTTGCTGACCGACACTGTTATCATCATAATTATCACCAATATTGTTTTAGTTACCTATTGAATGATAAAGCATTCACAATTTCTCCGCTTGTTTTTTTTTTCTTTTTTAACTGAAACCACCCCTTGCTAATCACATTGGCCAGGTGAACATTATCATTTCCATCACGCGCGCTTTTCATTAAGTATGACGTCATATAACCCCCGAAAATTGGGACGGAGTTGACGCGGGTGCCGATGCATGCAGTCGCTTAACTGCATCGGGGAGAGAATTTAAGCTATTTTCATCATTGCCATTGGATCATGTAGATTATTGATGTTATTAATAATGTTTATCAGCATTATTTTCTTTGTACGTGTTTACCACTAAAAATAAACGTACAGGGCTGATTGTCCCACTTATTACTAATAGTTTCTCTTGAGTTTACGTCATCTAAGCGGTCGCACATGGTATTGCTTAGACGAAATTATAAAAGTATAACATTCATTGCATACATACAATTTCTGTTTAGCAATCATTACACTAAATTACATCAAACAATATTTAAGCAGGGATGTGTTAGGAAGGAGAAACAACTCGAGCTTAATATATTCAAACATCTGTATGGAGCTAAAGTGTGCTAATGAATGTCAAAAGTATTCCATAATCAATCACTACAATGCTTTGATGTCCCATGCGCGGCACCGACATTTAGCTGCTGTCAACTTGGAAAGCATTATCTTTAATTCACTGTTTTGTCTCTGGAAGCTATGTTTCTTATCATATTTTTGTGCAATTTTCAAGAAAGTTACGGGCAACACCACTATAAAGATCCTGCACTCAGTTTTCTTCTAAATAATTGTTGAATGATGCACAAACGGAGATATATGATAATATTCTTACTTACGCAATTAACAAATTTCTTCACTTTCCGCAGATTTCCGCAAATGTGGGATTCAATCATCAAAATTATATTTAAGCTGTTTATTTTCATTAACAGAGTTTGCGTGCATTTGCGTGCAACTGAGATATTTTAGTAGAAAAAAATGTTTATTTTTGTTCGCAGATATCTCTTTTTCTCACAAAAGTATTGATGCAATCCAACAGAACTGGACAAGCGAAATAATTGACTCTACATTTCTTTTGTTCTCTCTGAGAAACCGTTGCTACGCAATCCTGTTCGTTATTATCAAAAACACCTGAAAAGCACATGCTGAGAAAACATTTTTTCTTCGGCGGTGCCACGCATGGGTTCAAAGAAAGAAAGTTGTTTCATATCCTTCCATAACACATCCCTGATTTAAGGGTCTTTGAGAAAGTATAATGTATTTGCATGTGGTCGACACATTGCTGTTTTATTACTTCTTTCTGTACATTGCAATTTAAAGGAATAGTCCTCCTTGAAATTAAGTTGGTTTTGATAAAAGCAGAAACATGAAAGAAACACATTATTGAAGGTTTGACAAAAATCTGTCAAAGGGTAAGAAAGTTACGATCTTTTAATGCTTTGAACTCCATGTAATTAAAACTCTTTGTGCGTCACGTCATTTCCTAGCTGGTATCCGCAACCTTAAGAGTCGTTTCGGACACGCCTGTTTCAATCAGGGAAATTGGTCATGTGTGACTGGTTTGAACCTTCATGCTGATATGCCGTTGAGCTTGTTCCATATCTTCTACCACTCTTCTTGCAGAATCGAGAAGATCTTTGTAAATGTAATTGTGAGTTTTAATCAGTCTCGAACTAAACACCTGAGCTTGCTCTAGCTTGCTGCTCTTGTCTGGTTACATTAACATCAACCCTGGCCCATGCCAATAATCCATTTTCGTAATGTATTCACAGATCCCTATTTATACTACCTTGTACATGTTGTAACGCGTAAATACATTAACCTGAATGTTCCTCTGTGGTATTTCCTGTGGTATTTCCGCACCACATGAGCATAATGATTACAACAAGCGACACCTGATGAGCATTACCACATACATTTGTGTATGCATTTTCATCCCTGTGGTATTTTATGTGGTATTACACTGTACCAGGGAAGTGTTATAGGAAGGAGTAGAAACTCGAGCATAATACATTCAAACATCTGTATGGGTTCTAAAGCGTGCTCATGAATGTCAAAAGAATTCCATAATCATGATAATGCTTTGATGTTCCATGTGCCGAGCCGACATTTCGCTGATGTCAACTTGAAAAGAAATTTCTTTAATTTCCCATTTGTCTGTAGACGTTTTTTTTGACAAATTCGTTTGCAAACTATAAGGAAGTTAACGGCAGATAATGACAGATCCTAATACTCTGCTTTTGTTTCGAAAAGTATTGAGGAATCATTAAAAATCGGACATATAAGCTATTTGTATTAATTATAAAATTTACCCATTTCTTCACTTTCCGACAACTTGTGCATTTGGGAGATTCAACCACCCTCAAAATGATATTACAAGCTGTGTGTTATCATTAACGGCGTTTGTGTGTGTTTGCGTGAAGCAGAGATATTTTACTTGAAAAACTTGTTTATTTGTGTTTGCTGATACCTGTTGTGCTCATGGAAGAACGGCCGGGACAAGCGAAATGAGACTGTACATTTCTTTTGTTCTCTCTGAGAAACAGTTGCCACACAATTATGTTCATAATTGTTCAAACACCTGAACAGCACCTGTTGAGAACACCATAACTTTTCAGCGGCTTGGCCCATGGGTTCAAAGAAAGTTGCTACCTATCCTTCCATAACACACCCCTGACTGTACATTGTATTAGGTATTTTCCGTACCACATGAGTACCACAGGCGACATATACGGTTCCGTTCGTCGTTTCGCAAATGAGGTGACGAGTTCTCTTCGCATTTCAGCATGAACATCCAAGAGTTGAGTTGTTGCTATAACTCGGACAAACCTCGGACAAGCTTGTTTGGGGCTCACATTAGTAACGTATTCTTTGAACAACGTGAATAATATGTGCATACATAACGAAAATGGTCTATTGGTTTGTTTTTCACAATCCACAGCACCTGGTTTCGAATTAGAGCTATACATGCAGCAGACGCACAGAGATTATCACACGCATGCGTACCTGTAGTACGGATGAATAATTCATGAGTACGTGCCCTGTCATTCCCCCCCCCCCCCCCATTCCCAGCGGTCAAGCCTGTGTGAGTGCAATGGTCAAGCGCGCGAATGGGTCAAGCGTGTTCGCGTTTACGTTGTTCTACACAGCAGCGGACATATCGCTGTGACTCGCTGGCTGTCCATTCAGTACCAAACTGACCACAGAGTCTCACATGACTGCACTAGTACTGCGGAGTGAAAAGGGGCATGAATGAATGGGTACCACCCACAGTACGTGTACGTGGTCAAGAGAACTAGATCTAGAGTGACCGTATTTTGGAAAGTGTAATTCTATCAGGCCTTTTACATGTGCCTCGCGGCGCACGGCTTATCAATCTGCATTTTCTAAGGTGTTCTCCGAGAATTGTCGTACTCCGAGTTATACTCTCTGCCCTCAAGATGGCTGCGACTTTGGGAGAAATCGCCCGTTTGACTCGGCAGGCGGCATCCAGTTTCGGAGGCGTGATCCAGCGGACACCGGTGATGACCTCGAGCCTACTGGACGGAATGACCAATGAGAAAAAATTGTATTTCAAATGCGAACATCTTCAGAAAAGCGGCTCTTTTAAGGTGAGTAGAGAAGAACCAGTGTTTCCTTATGTTAATTAACAACAGAAAAAACAACAACATCAACATCAATTGTTATGTAACCTCAAACCGTGAGGAATAGACGTGCATGCTATGCTTACAGTGGGAGACCATGGAGACTCGATGCTGAGTCATTCTAGGCGGCCCGGTCAGCTAGCTGTCCCGTCATTATTGCTGAATTTCACGTTAGGATCACAGCTCTCAAAGCTACCGTTTCAAAATTATTTTCTAGTTAATGTTTAAATAAACGAGTCAGCTATAGGCCTAGGCCCCGCTGCGAACGTTCTGGTAAATAATGATAACACAGCACATAAAATACATGTGTACACATTTTACTGCGTACGCATCGTTATAACAGAACGCATGTGTGCCGAGTATGCTGAGCATTACGTAACGATAAAACGCGCGCTTTGTCAATGTGTAGCTTAGGTACTAGGCTGTGAGTAGCATTATGGACAAAACCCAACTAGGCTGGTAAAACAAACTATGCTCTTGTTACGTCGTGGCTCCTCTGTCTTCTTCGAGAAGAGGATCGGAGTGGTGCCTAGTCTCTGTTATTACCAGACATATGTACCATGCAGTATGTACCTCACATTCACAGCCGCATCTTGCTCATAGGCGTAGGAGGAGCGATATGATACATGTTTTTGAATACTTGACCGGAGTGTACAGCAACACTGAACACAATCTTTTTACCTGGCTAGAGGTCACAAATTGAAACTAGACTAAGCAGTACTCTCGTCTTGACATGAGGAAGTATTTCTTCAGTAACAGAGTTGTTGATTTGTGGAATAGTCTTCCTGATTGTGTCTGTGTGACTGTGAGAAAGCAAAGAGAAGTCACTGCAGTCACAGTCGTGGCAATTCAGAACTCGAGAAGAAACAACATCGATTTTCGTCCATTTATTGCAAATATTATGTAGGCATTTCATGATGTTACGCAACGTTTCTTGGTATAGATTTCCTTCGTTGCCGCTGTGCTACTAGGTATATATACAAAACAACTTTTCACACTTTGACAAATGATGAAAAGTGAGTTACAACTCGAATCAAACTGAAATGTTCACATCATAAAAACAAATGTCACTTTTAGCAACTTATATCGTGACATTTTACCAATCTGAATATTTAATGAGATTTTCACTTCTGGACAAATTTGGACCGAACAATAAGCCATTTTCGTAATGTATTCACAACTTTCCCCCTAACTGCCTGATGGCTCGTTAAGACATTCACTTGTATTTCGTGATTCAGTTTTAATGGATGGACAAACCTCGGACAACCTTTGAGGTTACCACGAGTAACGTATTGTTGAGCGACGTGAATAAAATTTGCATACACAACGAAAATGGTCTATGTGTGTCTATCATAGATTAATCCAGAACATAATAATAAAGATTGTCGACCATTGTGCATCACACCTGCGAATCCACTAGCATTCATCACGATGCTTCTGGCAGAAACGATCTTGTGTGGACTGACCAGGGATGTGTTATGGAAGGATATGAAGCAACTTTCTTCCTTTGAACCCATGTGCCAAGCCGCTGAAAAGTTATGTGTTCTCAACAGGTGCTGTTCAGGTGTTTGAACAATTATGAACATGATTGTGTTGCAACGGCTTCTCAGAGAGAACAAAAGAAATGAACAGTCTCATTTCGCTTGTTCCGTTCTGTTAATGGCATTAATACTTCCGTGAGCATAACAGGTATCAGCAAACACAAATAAACAAGTTTTTTCAAGTGAAATATCTCTCTTTCACGCAAACACACACAAACGCCGTTAATGATAATACACAGCTTAATTTATCATTTTGAGAGTGGTTGAATCCCCCAAATGCACAAGTTGTCGGAAAGTGAAGAAATTGGTCGATTTTGTAAGTAATACAAATAGCTTATATGTCCGATTTTTAATGATTCCTCAATACTTTTTGAAACAAAAGCAGAGTATTAGGATCTATCATTATCTGCCGTTAACTTCCTTATAGTTTGCAAACGAATTTGTCAAAAACAAAACGTCTACAGATAAATGGGAAATTAAAGAAATTTCTTTTCAAGTTGACATCAGCAAAATGTCGGCTCGGCACATGGAACATCAAAGCATTGTCATGATTATGGAATGCTTTTGACATTCATGAACACGCTTTAGAACCCATAAAGATGTTTGAATATATTATGCTCGAATTTCTACTCCTTCGTAACACCTCCCTGGACTGACATATGTGGTCCACAACAGAATTGTTTTATTGTGACATTGACTATCTTATACACGCTAATGTGAAGGTCGAAATTCGTCAAAAATGAAAATCTCATTAAACATTCAAAGGATTATTACAAGAATAATGATTGATGAAATGCCACAAAACCTGCTTCTAAACATTTTGACATGCGTTGACTTTATTATGTGTCAATTTCATCATGAGTGAATTCCTGACTGATTTTTAATTATTTTTCAAACAGCTAGTATCATATCATATCATATTTCCCCGTTACTTTTCCCCCCTCCCCCTCCCCGCGCTTTACCCTTACCCTATACCCCTGCCCCCCCCCCCCCCCCCCCGACCATCCATTAGTTAAGGGGCGCGCTGTGGGCGGTGACGAGGCTCTTGGAAGCCAAGGGCGTCGACCCCGCCGATGTCACCCTCGTCACGGAATCCTCGGGGAACTTCGGCATCGGCCTTTCCCTGGCAGCCAGAACTAGGGGCATCGGTAAGGTGACGGTGCTGGTGAGGAAGGGGTCATCTCCGGGGAAGAGAGAGATCGTCAGGTCGTACGGAGGCACCATCATGGAACACGTACCAACAGACGAGGTAGAAACAGTTTTAAAGACAGGGTGTCTCATTTTCAAAAGTCATGAAACTCGGCAGGAATCAGCATTATAACCCTAGCAACAACGTGTATGAAGCCTAAGTTATATCTTCACAAACATTTTCAGGAGAGGTGAAGCACTATCCTATTTTACAACTCTATCTCCACCTTATAAACTGCATTTATATGAAATTCGTTATGTGTATGATTTTGTTAATTTGATATGTGGCGGAAAACTTATGAAAAGCAGGCGGCCACCACATAGTTAGTAATTATAATGATTCTTCTCATAACAATCTGACGGCCGTTACATAGGTAATATGGAGAATAATGAGTAATGACTGTTCTCAAACCATTCTAGGAGCTTCTTGAAATCATTAAATAGGGCCAAAGTGATTAATGACGATTCTTAGCAATCTGATGACCGCTACGTAAATGATATGATTGATGAATATTGTTAAATCTATCTGGTGGCCGCCACATGATAATGGTCACTATGATTGATGACCATAACCATCTGGGGGTCGCAAGATAAAAAGTGGCACACCTGTCAGGTGTGACGTACAAGAAGAAGAAGAACAACAAAATAACAATAATGTTTCTCTGTCCGTTGTGCTATTTAAGAACAAATATTGTTGTTATGACTTTGGAGTTACCATTGATAAAGTATTGTTTGAATGTGTATACAATGTGCATTTCGAAAATGGTATATTGCTGTAGAACATGAAATCCAATAGACCAATTTCGATATGTATGCACATTTTACGCACATCTTTCAAACTATACGTTATTAATGGTAACCCCAAAGCTTGTCCGAATCACTGACGAGCAACATCTACAGTGCATATCACCCATTGAAACTGAATTTCGACATACTTGTGAATGCAATAACGCAGCTTATATATAAAACAGACGATTCATATGAGCATAACGGTGACCTCGATTCAATATGGTCAGCAGCTGTCCGGTGAACGGGCATTATGTGTTTGACCCGCCTGATTAGCCTCTCAACAAGGCGTATTTAACTCCACAAAACGGCTGGTCATAGCTTCCCGAGCCGGTGCCCTTATCATGAAAAGCTACGTTAGGTCAATCGTATAAGTTATTTATTGATCGTACGATTGATATCGATCGTAAATCCGTATCACGAAGAACCTGTGACCAGAGCGGGATTACGTAATAAAATGATGCTATCACAAGCCGTTAAGTGGAGTTTAAGATGAAAGGGGCTGGTTGATAGGCTACGCTGTACCAGCTTGAGGTCAGTTAGTTACAAGACTCTGGACAACAAATGCACTCATAATGTGATAATAGTTATTGTTTCCCGCTGTGTGGCGTTGCGAAGAAAGGTCTGTCCAAACCACTGTACAAATATTACATTACTTAGTTCACTGGATGACCTACCATTTTCTGGGGGGTTTTTTAATGAAGGAAAAACTCTTTTTTTTCATAGACGTGTGTATGTAAAAACATGTGTCATATGATATATCAACGTCCATAAGCTATCCATACATATAATTTTTTCCCCCAGAATCGTTTATTTTTTATTTGGCCGCCATTTCAAAAGTGTAGTTTTTTTTTTTAGACACACGGTATATTCCATATGTGATTTATTACATGAATGATATTTATGATATTATTAGACTACATGTATATTGTAAGTACATTTAGATGTGTGAATTTTTGTTTATGAATAAGTATATGGTAGGAGACGGCGCTGAAACATGGACACCTTGAAATATCAACACAACCTAAAGCAAACAAAGAAATCTTACAAATGATGAAGATTAAAACACAATTACTTCATTCTATTAAAAAAAAGGAAATGCAAATACTTCGGCCATATTATAAGAAAGAATGTTTTTTCAAAGAGTGCTGTTGGAAGGAAGGTTTAATGGAAAGAGAGGACGATGGCGACCACGAACTCAGTAGATGGACGACATTAAGAAAGTGGATGAGGCTGAGTTACGGAGAATGCGTCAGAGGGCCGCACACGATCGGGAAATGTGGGGGTCCGTGGTAGCCAAACTGCTGAGAGCAGATGACACTTGAAGTTGAAGAAGAAGGAGAAGAAGAAGAAGAAGAAGAAGAAGGAGAAGGAGAAGGAGAAGGAGAAGGAGAAGGAGAAGGAGAAGGAGAAGGAGAAGGAGAAGGAGAAGGAGAAGGAGAAGGAGAAGGAGGAGGAGGAGGAGGAGGAGGAGGAGGAGGAGGAGGAGGAGGAGGAGAAGAAGAAGGAGATGATACTTCTTGGAGAAGAATCAAATTAATCTAATCCAATCAAACATTTCTCTCTTATCTAGGGTCTTGCGGAGGCCATCCGGATGGTGGAGAGTACAGGTGCCCGTTTCATGCCGGCAGACGAGTGCCATAACATCATATCCGGTGTGGGCACAGTGGGCCTAGAACTCATGGAGCAGGTATAGCCCCCCCCCCCCTCCCCCACCCCCCTCATGTATAAGCCTGTGGTGGTATACTGAAATCTGCATTGTTGTTGTATCTTCGCACTTACAACAAAGTTGGTGTTCTAAAAATTGTTTTGTCTTTATCTCCTAGACCGTCTGGGGACTAGAAAAACTCTATAAAAAAGGGAAAAAATCGAAAATGTTTAAAGGTGATATTCATAGAAAATCCAAAAATATGAAGATATTCATCTACAGAAAGCTTATAAGCCATACAATGAGCTCGGATGACATTCAAACAATGTATCACTTTCCAAAAAGCGAAATTAGGGTGAAAACGATCACCGTATTCTCAGGGACAAATTTTCCCTACTGTCATCCGAAACGGCCTTTAGGTCTGACGTAAGAAAAGGGAGGCGTTATTGACTTATTGTGCATCACACATGCCAATCCGCAGCTTCTTTTCCGCCAGAAGCATCAGGCATTGTTAATGAAATTGTGATGGCAGTTGCTAGTGGATTAACAGGTGTGATACACAATGGTTATTGTGAAACATATCCCGGCTGTGACGTACACACAACGCCACTTTTCCTGGCGATTTCGTAGGTCAGGAAGAAAGTCAATTTAGTGAAATTTAACTTTCATTTAACACAAAACTGAACACTTTCATGGCATGTTAGCTGCATAGATTGCTTTAATAACTCATTCAATTATAAAATAAACTATATTTATTTGATTTTATTTTCTATGAATATCATCTATAAAGTTCCCACCCCACGACTTCCCGGAGACCCGGCTACTCTCCAGGAGACGTCGCCGCGACCTCGCCGCGATTCCAACAAGTCGCAAACTTGTCTTTAGGGGAGTGAGATAGGCCCTTGCCGCCCTTATGTCAATTCAATTCAATTCACTTCTGAGTCCGACAAAATAGTGATAGGAGGATTAACAACGAGTTCAAATTTATTTTCGATTATTTTTAAGAATACATATTATCTGATGGTAATGATGTTTGATCGATTCTTTCAGGTCCCTGATCTAGATGCGGTTGTTGTGCCAGTCAGTGGTGGAGGGCTAGTCTCTGGAATCGGAGCATTCGCCAAGGTGAGTTTCGAGCTAAGTTGTATACAACTCATTTTAATTGAATTACAATTTAAAAGGGAATTTATCCCCTAGAGTAAGTTAACTCGAATAACAGCATATACCTTTGAGAAACATATTAGCAAAAGTTTTAAATGAATCAGACGTATCATAAAGAAGTTATTTGTGTTTAAAAATCATAATCCGTAATCCTGTATATAAGGTTTGCTATCTAAATCGAAGGTAGGCCAGGGATATAAATAAATGACAACAAATTTAAGGGCCATAACTCGAATATCAGGAGATACCTTTGAGAAACATATTAGCAAAAGTTTTAAATAAATCAGACGTATCATAAAGAAGTTATTTGTGTTTAAAAATCATAATCCGTAATCCTGTATATAAGGTTTGCTATCTAAATCGAAGGTAGGCCAGGGATATAAATAAATGACAACAAATTTAAGGGCCATACTCTTCATATTTGTGCTAGATGTTTAATTATTGCCACTTGATTGACGTAACTTCAGTGCCACAACCCAAATCTTGTTCAAGTTCAGCCTTTGTAAAGCTAAAGGATGTGAAATTTGATGAGTGTGAGTTTTGGTAAATGTCAATATTGATATTTTTGCCATAAACCTTTGAATATTTTTATCAGATTTTCACTTTGTGACATATCAAGGTGGTGAAATGTGCGTGTATAAGATCATTCATTCAGTTGTGTGAAAACCAGCATGATCGTAGCAACGGTTTTATAAGAAATTCCCCTCGCTGTAAGTCGGAAGAGATCATATCAATTGTGGGAACAAAGACCGAAAAAAAAACAGATGGATTGATTGACCACCGATAAGCATTATGAGCAATGTCCTAGAGGACCCGCCAAATCACCGCAATTCCTTCAGTTAGAGGTGGGATGAAGTCAGCCCTTTTACGAAAGGATTGGTTTCTTTCTTTTCGTTTGAAATGCCCCGTTTCGTAGCGACCATACTCTCTATTCATATACCACATTGCACCGGCCAATGCGTCGGTCAGCGGGGCTCTGCTCGCATCAACACAGCACCGCGGTGCGGAGATCCGCGATGTGCGCTGTTATGGGTCTCGGTCTCTACGCTACAGGATCCGAGAGGTTTTGGACGACCTGTTCCGAACCAACTCGAAATATAGCGATCAATATAATTCCGCTCAAAGTCCTTCTCCAGTTCTGATATTGTTAGGGAAGGTCGTATGCAGTAATTTCTTAAAATTACCGTGGCATTTGCACAATTTCGTATTTTAGAACTGCAAGCGGGCTACCAGCCCATTAATTCTATGAAATAATCAACATTTATTTCGAATTCTTTCCAGCGATACGTAGTGAGTGAGTAGTGGACTCCTTTCGGTCGTGTGCACCTGCCCTTGAGAAACAAAGCACATCGCAAACACAGCACAGATTAAGACAGTGGAATGTTATTCTTATCAGTTATCTCGGAGAGCAATTAAACCTGCGTTTTCGGAAAAATAAAAGCTATTGACATTCGGATCACATTCTTTACAATCTGGAACACCATTGATAAGTTATGCGAATAGCTCGTTTCTTTATGTTTTGTGGGGATGTGAGGGGAATTCTGTGGCCGCGAAATGGTATTCCAATTCTGGGGCCTTGTCTTTGAGACTGATCGCAACTTGACTTTGTGATTTTTTTATCGATCGTAACTATGTACATTAAAGATATGGGAATGGACTTGCGATCGCTTCGGATCAGTCGTAACTGTTTGTAAGATATGGCCTGTTTTTTATTATTACAAGACGAACGTATGCTCAGATTATTACACTTGTTTATATCTGGTGTCCTTCTGAGCAGTCTATATTTTGAGATTCAGGGAGTAAATCGATTTTTTTTCTTCCGCCCAAAAGAGCATCAACCCTAATATCAAGATTATCGCAGCCGAGCTGGCTGTCTCGAACTCATGCGAGCGCTCCCTAGCGGCAGGTGACCTGCGCAGGGTTCCTTTGTCCCCGGAGCTCGCCCGTAGCTGCGTCGCGGACGGACTGGTTACCTCCATCGGAGAGAAGACGTGGCCAATCATCAGAGAGACCGTGGATGACGTCATCACAGTCAAAGATGATGAGATCAAGGTGAGGAGGCGGTGCAAGATGTAGAGTGATGGTGGTGGTGGTGGTAGTGGTGGTAGTGATGGTGGTGGTGATGGTGGTGGTGATGGTGATGGTGTTGTTGTTGTTGTTGTTGTGGTGGTGGTGGTGGTGGTGGTGATGATGATGTTGGCGATGGTGGTGGTGGTGATGGTGGGGGTGGTGGCGGCGATGGTGATGATGGCGTTATAGGCCTAATGTTGTTGGTGGTGATGGTGATGGTGATGATCGGAGTGGTGGTGATAGGGGTGGTGGTGATAGGGGTGGTGGTGGTGGTGGTGATGATGGTGGGGGTGTTGGTGATGGTGGTGTAGGTGATGGTGATGGTCTTGATGAATATGATGGTGGGGGATGGTGGTGGTGGTGGTTATGGTGATGGTGGTGGTGATGGTATTGGTGGGGTAGTGGTGGTGGTAGGGGTAGTCATGGTATAGTGTTGGAAGTGGCAGTATAATCCGTGCCGGTAGTGTGTGTTCAGAACGCAACAATGCCAATTGCACATAACACCTGTCAATCCACTACCAACTGGCATCACAGTGTCATTAATACCCCCATCTCACTGGATGGCGATTCCGCTGCGATCTTCAGAAATCGACAAAGCGTGGTATATCGTAGCTTGATCGTGGCTTGATCTTTTCAATCTTCTCCGTCGTACCTGGATCTTTTCTGAAGCGGCAAGGATCGCCACCATCTTCCTGGTCGCCACAAAATTTTGAACATGCTCAAAACTTACGTAGAGAGAGCGCGGAGGTGCCAAAGCGCATCATAATCGAGTCATGAGCGTATTACAAACGACATACTCGTAGCTGTAGCGGAGCTCCAACGCATAAAGCGTAGTAGAAGCGCATTAAAATCGGCACCGATCGCCCGTGTTTTCAGGCCCGTTCCAAAGACAATACTGCCACGCTGCTTCCGTTTACAAGGCGACTGCCTTGCGCTCGACACGCTTCACACCGCTTCCACCGCGACGCTTTCTTCTTTGGGTGGCATGTGGCATACGTTTGGGCAGCGATTGCGCAACGACCGTCCGCGCTGCTATAAAACGCCGTGCCGATGGTGGCGAATTATTACATTTGCAACAGATTACGAGGCGACACCACGACGTTTTCAAACATGCCTCCCAGAAAAAGGACCAAAAAAGGGAAAGCTGCCCAAGCAACCCCTGTTAGGCCGGCGTTGCAAGAGGAAGAACAAGAGGTTATGGTGGTGGTAGAGGAGGAGGAGGAGGAGGAGGAGGAGGAGGAGGAGGAGGAGGAGGAGGAGGAGGAGGAGGGGTACAGGAGTGTGAGTGTCCTGCTTCTGAGTTCTGGGGCCCACTCTTCTCAAAATTTCACCGAACGTCTCTGGTTCCATCCTCAAAAAATTAAAGAATGAAGCAGTGTCCTCCATTCTTAGCTCTGTCATCAACCTGTTGTAATGGCCGAATTCAAGTCTTCTTTCTGCAGACAGCCAGGATCGGACCCTCCTCCTACTCATGTCCTCGTATTCAACTTCTAACTGACGTTGTTGTAGAATGCTAAGGTTTATAAGTCCAACCAAATTCTGGACATCCATCTTGGTCGGAGGATGGCAATCGACTGAAGAATGTCTCATGTGCCGCGATTAATGCGCCGATTGCTTGAAATCGTTTCAAATGCCCATCATGAACGGAACACAATCGCTCCATTCGTAGCACCACCGTAGCGAGGTCCTAATTAGCGTATGAGCCTTGTTGTACAGTCGCTTTGATTGCAGAAGCAGCGCATCACATCTGCCTCGAATCGTCGCAAGAGAGTGGCAGCGTCGTACTATTATCGTATTATTATTAGGTGGTCTGTCGCCAACGACAGATCACCTCTTAATTTCGTTAGAATTTTCTTTATCTTCTTCTTCTTCTTCTGTATTTTTTATTCCTTCACCCCCACTTTTTTGTGTCGCGCATAACTCATAACTGCCCACATCAATTTTATTGAAACTTTCATCACTTCTTGGTATTAATGTAATCTTTTAGGAATAAACATTTCAAAAATTTCCGCGCGTACGCGCGCGTTCACACGTTTTTCCGTGCGTAGCGCATACGCAGCGTCAAAATTCCGTTTTTTTACTGGTTTCATGTTTCTGACACTCCATAACTCACATTCTGCAATTTTGAGCCATTTCCATGCAATAACAAGGTCGTGCGGGTACGTCAAAGTTGAAAGTCTGCGCGTGCGTCAATACGCTTTTGTGTGCAAATATTGCAAAAAACATGACTGTCTTTAATCGGCCATTTCTCCTCAGAATGGCTGGTGACCCCCATTTTTTTTTACTATTCGAAAAGAGTATGAAATGTAGATGTGATTTCACGTCATTTCACCGGTAAATACATCTTGACGTCATCATATTGCCATATGAATAAAAAAAAGGAATTTTCAATTATGACGTCATTAACTTTTTTACCCGTTTTTGAATATCTCAGTAATCCTTAGTCAATTTTCTTCCAAATTTTATTATTAGGTAGCTTAGACATTGCTCTACGAATTACTAGCCTTCCTTTTTTAATATGATTCCACCTTCTTGGTATAAATTTGATTATAGACATTATTGTCAAAATCGGACCTATCTACGTGCAATGTCAATGGAAGGGGTATTTATGAAATGACATGACGAGCTTCTAGGAGCTGTATCTCGCGTATGTTCAATTCTGTTACTCTGGAATTTTAGTATGTTATAGATCATGGCGAAATTTCAGCTTGATTATCGATTTCTTACTCATTCTAACCCCTGCTGGGCATTACGTGTTAAGTGAATGGGAAGATTTGTGGCACAATGGGTAAGGCGCTGCTTTAAGATCTCGAGGCCCCCGGTTCGATTCCTGGAGTGGGTACGGTCAATTTTTGTATTCCTTTTGCAATGTTTATTTTGCCACTTTCCTCTGTTCTATCCCTCACTTTGTCATTGTCTTTGAGATTTTCTTTCCCATTCTTTTTCTCTCGCCCCTTTATCTTACATGATATTAATTACATGTTATTACCACAGACATGTGATCATTTTGTGAAGTCTCTGAGATGTTAGTATATTGTACGTGGCTTTGTGAGTTTTCTTGAGCGTTGCCTCTGATTTCTAATAAATTGATAGTGTCACCATGGAAAGACGATGGTGTCACCGTGCATTTACCATACCATGTCTGTGCACAAATTTGCCAATGCAGATCACCTTATACTTGTCCACAAGTATGTCTCGTGATAATTTAAGTTTGATATCTGCAAGCAGTGCTACATGTGGGCGGGGGGAGGGGGGGGGGGTGGATATGCTTTCGAGCAACAGATATTATGCTTATACCACCCCTGGGCTCCCTAACACACGTATTGTCTCATATCACCTCTATTTGCGTATCTTTTGTAGACATTCAATGGATGTGCAGTGTGGCGTGAATCTCGTGACTGAATTCTGTAACCGGAGATACATTCTTCGGGATTCAGCCAAATGGCAGGCACCGGAAAAATACGCTTATTTTATTTTCAGCGAGGTAGTCGTGACCTTCACTTGACCTCTCGAACCGCGGAAAACGTCTCCTTTTCAAACTGCGATATCTTCATGAATATACCATATTTTCGTACGCTTTCTTTTGTAACTGTATGTTGGAGGTCGAAATTTACCAAGTGTGAAAAAAACATTTCATTAAAACAGGCAGAAAAATATTGCAAATTCCAGATAAATATGTGGTTCTAATCAAAATAAAAAAAAAAATGAAAATAAAATTTCAATGTCAATAGCTTTTGAGCCCCTTACATTTAGAGGTCATCTGAAGCGGAAGTTATTGTACTTTATGGATATACATTATTTTCCAACCTCCCCCCATAGAAGGGTCCGGATCCAGCAAAATATCAACCATGTTCAAATCCCAAATGAGCGAGATATGACGAAGTTGTGAACGATCCTAATCAGCCAATCATAGTCCACGATAATAACGAAATGCGACCGGCGATCCAAAGGTCGCATGACTATGATTGGCTGGTTAGGATCGCTCACAACTTCGTCATGCCTCATGCAGTTTGGATTTGAACATGGTGGATGTTTTGCTGGATCCTGACCCTTCTACAAGAAGAGGTTGAAAAAAATGGTATATTCATAAAGTACAATATATTCCGCTTCAGATGATCTATAAGTTTTGTGGGCTCAAAAGCGATTGACATTGAAATATAGAGTTTATTTTCATTTTTCTTTTTAATTAGAACCACAAAGTTATCTCGAATTTGCAATATTTTCTGCATGTTTTAATTGAATGTTTTTTCATACTTGGTAAATTTTGACCTCCAACATACAGTTGCAAAAGAAAGTGCACAAAAATATGGTTTATTCATGGAGATATCGCAGTTTGAAAGGGAGACCTTTTTCGCGGTTCGAGAGATCAAGTGAATGTCACGACTACCGAGCTGAAAATAAAATCGCGTGTTTTCTGCTGCCTGCGGACGAATATCGGTTGCGAAGTCCGTATGATTTCTGAAAATGTGCGTCATTTTGAAGACGAATAGTACAAATGTTTAATTTTTGAGCCCAAACAAAACTAGAATCAAATTCTCCGCTGGAGTACTGGCTATCCAAAGCTGTAACTGGTGTTGCCAATTTGTAGAAGGGTCAGGATCCAGCAAAGTCTGAGAGCTTACATATATATCGGTTGCGAAGCCCGGACAATTTCTGAAATCTCACGTCACTTTGAAGACGAATAGCAAAAATGTTATTTTTTTCAGCCCAAACAATATTGGAATCAAAATCTCCGCTGAAGTATTGGCTTTTTAGAGCTGTAACTGTCGTTGCCGTACAATCCATAGAAGGGTCAGGATCCAGCAAGGTCTAGGAGCTTACATATTTTAAAAAAAATTGAGGCCTGTTTTTGAAAGCAAATAACATAAAAACTCCTTTGCGGATTTCGAAAAGAAATGAATCTCAATCCCTCTCTAAAAAAGCATGTCGAATTCCTTCACAATCTAGGTGCAGCAAAATCTACGCGTGAGATTTCGCGAGACGAAAAATAAAACGCTCACGATTTCTATAGAACGAGCGAGCGCTGCCGATTGACTGGATTGAGCTAACACACATCAACCCACCAGTCCGTACAGATATCCAGTGCGATTTATTGTGTACATTGAAAAGAGGAAATTGTGTCTCAAAAGAGACATCTTAAAGCATATTTTTGTAACTGATCTGTAATTACTCCAGCCTTCTCATATGGTGGAAATAATCAAATATTTATAAATGACAATATGCCGCTGTAGCAAGCCCCCCCCCCCCATACTGTTTGTCTGTCTGTATGTCCCTCTCTGTCTCTGTCCCTCCTTCAATCTCTCTCTCTCTCTTTCTCTCTCTGTCTCTCCTTCAATCTCTTTGATATTCTCTTGCACTCTCCCGTTCGTTCTCTACATCGTTATTTTCAGAGCCAGTTTGGCCAACTCAGTTTCAATAGGTAACAATATGGCGCATATGATTTTATTGTCAACTTGCTTGCTAAAATCTGTGTATAGATGGCTGTAGTAATCCATATGTTTAGCCTGTCACCATTATCAGCTCTGTGTGTCTCTTATCTTACATTTCTCTTTCCTCTGTTCTCTTTCTATGTTTCTCTGTCTTTATTTCTTTCCATTTCTTTTTCTATTTCTCACATACACACACGCCTACATACAATTACTAACATACACACATAAACGCATTGACCAAAGAAAGAAGCTCATTTCCCAATGTGTTCCCTCTGTAAGTTCTACTGCATTTACATAATATGAACTTATGTAATTGGTATATGTTTATCTGAAAATGGCATATCTGTTTCATGAACACTTTGCAGAAGGGCCTCTGAAATAGAGGCGAGTGAGTTTGAACCATGGTAAAATAAATAGTGCAACTACACGTGGTGGAAGAAACCCGCCTGAACTTACACTGAGCGTTGGGTTGGGCCACGCGCAGTCAGATCTTGATCTTGCAAAACAATTATTTCTGTAAGATATTTGCATGGAATAATGCCGTGACCCCTGTTAGTACGTTGATGTGTTCATAAAGAAATAGGGTGCAGCTTGTCACCAAATAAGGCTTGAGGAATGAGCGCAGACATCACGTGATGAGGTGCGTTATGTATTCATTTCATTCATAATATTCAAAATAGCATGTGCTACGTGGCATGTATTATCGCAGATTGGCCTCCAACGATGGTATACATTTTACAAAGGATACGGACTATGCAGTCTCCATACTCAAGTACAAGGCATGGAATTGCCGACTCTGTGTACGTTCATAATGCCTGTCAAAGTGCTGTTCCTTTTATTACCAATTAATTAGGTGGTCTGTCGCCAACGACAGATCACCTCTTAATTTCGTTAGAATTTTCTGTATCTTCTTCTTCTTCTTCTACTTCTTCTTCTTCTTCTTCTTCTTCTTCTTCTTCTTCTTCTTCTTCTTCTTCTTCTTCTTCTTCTTCTTCTTCTTCTTCTTCTTCTTCCTCTTCTTCTTCTTCTTCTTCTTCTTCTTCTTCTTCTTCTTCTTCTTCTTCTTCTTCTTCTTCTTCTTCTTCTTCTTTGTTTTTATTCCTTCACCCCCACTTTTTTGTGCCGCGCATAACTCATAATTGCCTACATCAATTTTATTTCATCACTTCTTGGTATTAATGTAATCTTTTAGGAATAAGCTTTTTAAGGTCATCATATAATATTGACGTCATCAACGAGCAATTTAATGAAAAACTATTACTTCATCCTTCTCTAGAACAGATAGTTGGATCAAAATGAAATTTGACATGAATAAATCTAACAAATAGACAATTGATTTCATTAAAAGAAAACGCGCGCGTTTATGTATTTACTTTAATGCATTTACAAGCGTGCAAAATTTAAAAATGCTCTAAATCAACTCAAAATTGTTTTGCATATGTTTCAGGCAATTTCTAGCATTTCAAAAATGTTCTGCTCTGCTCTGATATACATTTGCTTCTCAAGATGATCAGTAGACGAAATGGGAGATAACAAGAAATGAGACACAGGAAGAAAAGAGAGGGAGAGTAAACCATGACGAACTCCTAGGAGCAGTATCTCACTTATGTTTGAAGCTTTTACTTTGAAATTTGAGTATGTTGTAGCTGAGGCTATACTAGCTTTCCGCGACGTCGTCTCCACTTCTTGATCACATATCAATCTAGACTGTGGGCTACCTAGACCCCCCATCCCCCCCCTTAGCCACAATTTTCTTTTGGGTTTTTATCTTAGCCAGGACCCTCAGCTATCAGAATCTGCCTGTTTGCCATTGTGCTGGTGGTGGGTGTGGCCTACAGAGCCGTTGCCATGGGAACGCATCAGTGAAATATTGGAATTTTAGAAATTGCCATCCTCCTCTCAGATATTAACACAAAAATACAAAATTAGTGTCTAACTATACATTTTACAAGTTGCCCAGTTGATTCTGATAGGAATCTAAGCCAGTTAAGCACAAGATCATGCATAAAAATGGTTATTGCCATGGAAACGATAAGAAAAAAGGCATTTTTTTAGTAAGCAATTAAAATATATGTTAATAGGCAACTCAAAGTCAAATCGCCGCTTCTAAAAGTGTGAATATCAAGATATCAGACTCATATCAATGAAGACTGAGGTATTTTTAAGTGCGAACAGCCATGTATAAGAGCACCGTTGCTATGACAACACCATGGTGCAAGAAATACTAAAATTACAGAAAAATAAGAAATTGCCATGCATTTATCATATTGCGACCGAAAAACACAAAATTAGTATTCTAGTATACATTTATGAAGGTTCCCAGTTGATTCAGATTGAAATTTAAGTCATAACAGATCACGATGATGCCGAAAAATGATAGTTGCCATGGAACCGATATGAACCAAAAAGGCAATTTTGTTAGAAAACCATTCAAATATATGTGCACACACAGCAAAAACCGAACCCTAGTTTATAGTTTTATGCATATTTAGATGACAGAATAGTAGCAATCAAGATTAAGTCATTCCTAAGTGATAACTATCACCCATAAGATGACTGTTGCTATGACAACACCATGGTACCAAAAATATTGAACTTACAGAAATATAAGAAAGTGCCATATATTTCTCAAATGGTAACATAAAAACACAATATTAGTGTCTAAGTATACATTTATCACGGTGTCCAGTTGATTCTGATTGGAATCTTAGTCATGTAAGGTCATGATCATACCTAGAAATCGTGGTTGTCATGGAAACGATATATAAAAAATTTATTTCCTTTTACAAAACCATTAAAATATATGTAATTACACAGCAAAAACCTAATCCTAGTTTATAGTTTGATAAATATTTAGATGCCACAATAGTAGCAATCAAGCTTGAGTCATTTCTAAGTAATAACTGTCACTTATAAGTTGACTGTTGCTATGACAACACCATGTTACTGAAAATATTGAACTTACAGAAATATAGGAAAGTGCCATATATTTCTCAAATGGTAACATAAAAACGCAATAGTAGCATCTAAGTATACATTTTGCAAGGTGCCCAATGGATTCTGATTGAAATCTTAGTCATTTAAGGTCAAGTTCACGGTCAAAATATGTGTATTTCTACGGTAACGATACGAAAAAGGGGTGATTTTAGTGCAAAAAGGTAGTACAAAACTTAATCCCAGTTTGCAGTATTATGATGACTTATATTTTCAAATGATATGAATCAATATAATTGAATTCTGAGGTGTTTATGGTCATGCCTATTTTGTAATCAATGTGAGCTACTTGGTTGTTAGCATACGCAATGTATCACTTAAATATATACATGTCACCCTTTTAGCACCAAAAGACACACTAAAAGTGTATAGAGCTATGAATTTCAAGCTTTCCAGACGAATGCCTTCAAGATTTGTTGTCAAATATTGTTGCTTTAGCAAGTACATAACAAAAATATAAATTATTAGAGAATTCAACCTAGGAAACACTACAAAACGTATCAAAAGTAACAAGGTACATGTATATGACTTTTGTATCAAAAGTAACAAAGTACATGTATATGACTTTTGTATCAAAAGTAACAAGGTACATGTATATGACTTTTGTAACTGTGCTTCTGATTGTACATAAGATCCGGAAATTCAAGGTTGTCGAGGTCATGCATAATTGCCAGGTACAATGTCAATACACTGGTGCAAAATATTGAATGTATTATACCATAATATGATGTATTCGATGTATTACGCTACATTTATGTTCTATACATATACATATGTAGTTTTATAAACTCAATAGTAAAGTGAAAACATGATACCATACAATTCAATTTTAATTATCACCTCCATCACTGTCACCATCCACAGACTCTTCCTGCACATTGTAAAACATGTACATGTATCTTAGTATGCTGGACATCCTCATCCTGAGCATGCAACATACATGTACCATGGTGAGATAACATGACAATGTCCTAACACCAACAAAATCAGTTGAAAAGAAATCACACAAATAACGAGATACATTCGCCAAGGCGATAAGAAAGCACAAGAGGTGAAAGTGCCTCACATCACCTTGGTATCGCTTTGTACGTGCTTAGGATATCAATTTTATTTTTGCCGCCATGGTGTTGTCATAGCAACAGTCATTCGAGGTATGACAATTATCACTTAGAAATAATTCAATCATGATTACTACCATTCTGGCATGCAAATATTCATAACATTATAAACTAGGATTAGGTTTTAGGCGATGTATTTATATAGATTTGAATGATTTTCTAACAAAATTACCTTTTTGGTTCATATTGTTTCCATGGCAACTACCATTTTAGGCATCATCCTGATCTGTTATAACTTAAATTCCAATCTGAATCAACTGGGCACCTTAATAAATGTATACTCGAACACTAATTTTGTGCTTTTAGGTCACCATATGAAAAATATATGGCAATTTCATATAGTTCTGTAATTTTACTATTTCTGGCACCATGGTGTTGTCATAGCAACGGTGCTCTTATGCATGGCTGTTCGCACTTAAAAATACCTCTTCATTGATCATGAGTCTGATATCTTAAAATTTACATTTTTAAAAGCAGGGATTTGGCTTTGAGTTGCCTACTAACATATATTTGAATTGTTAACTAAAAATGCCCTTTTCTGATCGTTTCCATGGCAATACCCATGTTTTACGCATGATCTTGTCATTAATTCGCTTAGATTCCTATCAGAATCAATTGGGCAACTTGTGGAATGTATACTGAGACACAAATTTTGTTTTTCCAAATTACTATTTCAGAAATATATGGCAGTTTTGTAACTTCCTCAAATTCCAAAATTTCACTGACACGTTACCATGGCAACAGCCCTGGAGGCCACACCCACCACCAGCGCAATGGCAAACAGGCAGATTCTGACAGTTGAGGGTCCTGCTTAACATAAAAACATGGTTTGAAATTGTGGCTAAGGGGTGGGGGGAGACGTTTTCGGTTTGCGACCCATGGCCTACATATATTTGAATGTTTTTCTTACAAAATTGCTTTTTCTGTTCGCAGCGTTTCTATGGCAACAACCATTTTAGGCACAATTGTGATCTCTAATGAATTAGATTACAATCATAACCAACTGTGGACTATGGTAAATATATACCTAGATACGTATTTTCTGTTTTTAAGTTACCATATGAGAAATATATGTCACTTTCTTATAATTCAGTAATTTCAGTATCTTTGACTTCATGGTGTTGTCATAGCAATGGTATTTTTTTGCACGATAGTTACTGCATATAAATGACTTAAGCTTTTTTGCAACTATTCTGGCATGTAAATATTCATCAAACCTTAACGAAGAATTACGTTTTGTGCTGTGAATTTACAGATATTTCAATACTTTTCTAACAAAAATACCCTTTTCACATGTCGTTTCCATGGTAACGACTATTTTAGGTATGATAATGACCTTACATGACTTAGATTCTGATCAGAATCAACAGGGTGCCTTGATAAATGTATACTTAGACGCTAATATTGTGTTTTTATGTTACCATTTGAGAAATTAATGGCACTTTCTTATATTTCTGTAAGTTCAATATTTTTGGTACCATGGTGTTGTCATAGCAACAGTCATCTTATGGGTGATAGTTATCACTTAGAAACGACTCAATCTTCATTGCTACTATTCTGGCAACTAAATATTCATAAAACTATAAACTTGGATTAGGTTTTTTGCTGCGTATTTACATATATTTGAATGGTTTTCTAACAAAATTACCTTTTTGGTTCATATCGTTTCCATGGCAACTACTATTTTTCGGCATTATCGTGATCTGTTATGACTTAAATTCCAATCTAAATGAACTGGGCACCTTCATAAATGTATACTTGAACACTAATTTTGTGTTTTTAGGTCGCCATATGATAAATAGATGGCAATTTCTTATTTTTCTGTAATTTTAGTATTTCGTGCACCGTGGTGTTGTCATAGCAACGGTGCTCTTATGCATGACTGTTCGCACTTAGAAATACCTCATTCTTCATCGATATGAGTCTGATATCTTAATATTCACACTTTTTGAAGCGGCGATTTGACTTTGAGTTGCCTATTAACATATATTTGAATTGCTAACTAAAAAAATACATTTTTTCTGATCGTTTCCATGGCAATAACCATTTTTTACGCATGATAATGGCCTTAATTGGCTTAGATTCCTATCAGAATCAATTGGGCAACTTCTGAAATGTATACTTAGACACAAATTTTGTCTTTTTATGTTACTATTTAAGAAATATATGGCAATTTTGTAACTTCCTCAAATTCCAAAATTTCACTGACATGTTACCATGGCAACAGCCCTGGAGGCCACACCCACCACCAGCGCAATGGCAAACAGGCAGATTCTGACAGCTGAGGGTCCTGCCTAACATAAAAACATGGTTTGAAATGGTGGCTAAGGGGGGGACCTTTTCGGTTTCTGGCCCATGGCCTAATCGGCTTAAATATCAATTTCTAAAACATTCTAGCACCTGCTGTGCACTTATAAGTGTTAAATATATGGACAATTTGTGGATGAATTAGTTAAGATGCTGACTTAAAACGCACGACCCTAGTGCAATTCCTGACGGGGTGAAATCATTATAAACTCCGTTCTTTTTGCAAAGTGGTTTTTGCCTCCTTCTCCTATTCTTTACCTTACTTTGTCCTTCTCTTTAATAGTCTCTTCACCATTTTTTTTTCTGACGAACTTTTTTTGTTTTATAAGTGACTATTATTTACATGTTGTTAGCACATAAACGTGACCATTTCAGACAAATCTCTGACATGTTAGTATGTTGCAGGTGCGCTTTGACCTTTCTTCATCGTTGCCTCTGAATTTTAATGACTAGATAATATAACTATGTATCTGTCAGAACTTAGCATGAATTTGCATTGACAGACCACCTCATACTTGTACACAAGTATTTCTCGTTGTATTCCTTTTGCAATGTTTATTTTGCCGCTTTCCTCTGTTCTATCCCTCACTTTGTCATTATCTTTGAGAGTTTCTTTCCCATTCTTTTTCTCTCGCCCCCTTATCTTACATGATATTAATTACATGTTATTACCACAGACATGTGATCATTTTGTGAAGTCTCTGAAATGTTAGTATATCGTACGGGGCTTTGAGTTTTCTTGGGCGCAATTGCCTCAGATTTCTAATGAATAGATGGTGTCACCATGGAAAGATGATGGTGTCGCCGTGCATTTACCATACCATGTCTGTGCACAAATTTGCCAATGCATACCACCTTATACTTGTCCACAAGTATGTCTCGTTATTATTATTATTACTTATTACTTATATAGCGCTTTTCCCATAAGGCCCAAAGCGCTTACAATGAACTAAATAGAATTACATAATCTGAAACTAAGTACTACAAAAGAGATGGGTTTTAAATGCCTTTCTGAAAATTGATAGTGATGGAGACTGTCTAATTGTAAGTGGCAAATCATTCCAGTGTTTTGACACAGTGAAAGTTCTATCGCCGGCTAATGTACGAGTTTTTGGATATGTGAGACGAAGAGTGTCACTGGCCGACCTAAGTGTTCTTGCTGGTGTATACAGAGTCAAGCAATTAGTTAAATACTCTGGAGCCTGTTCGTTCAGTATTTTGTAGACAAACAGCAGTAGTTTGAATGTAATTCTCTGTTTCAAGGGGAGCCAGTGGAGTGAATTAAGGAGTGGTTGAGAAGGATGATCTCGGGAAACCCGCAAAATTAAGCGTGCTGCCCAATTTTGTAGTCGTTGAACACGAATTAATTGATTAGAGGGAATTGTAGAAAGAAGCCCGTTGCAATAATTAATGCGAGATAGAACTAACGAACGAACAGCATTGTGACAGGCAGATTGATCTATGAACCTTCTGATTCTAGAAATGTTCCGTAAATAGAAAGTAATTGTGCTACAAATATGAGAGATATGGTACGACATTGACATGCGGGAATCAAATAAAACACCAAGATTTCGTATTTTTTCTGAGGGTCTAATGAGTGTGCCGCCAACATCGAGCTGAACATTTGGGAGACTGCGCAAGTTGTAATTAGAGGCAGCGACAAAAAATTCAGTTTTTGAGTCATTAAGTTTGAGCTTATTCGTTATTCTTCCACTGTCTTATATCTAGTATACAATTTTGAAGTTTAGCAAGTGCATTATCGAGAGCTCCTGGAGTCTTAGGATCAAACGAAATATATGATTGTATGTCATCAGCATAAAAATGATAGTTGACACAGTGATACCGGATGACTTCGCCGACAGGAAGAGTATTATATTGAGTAACCTATTGGACCGACTATTGACCCCTATGGGAGTCCAAATTCAAGAGTTGTGGGCTTTGACAATGTCCCGTAAATTTCGACTTGTGAAGTCCATCCAGACATTCAGCGCAGGTCGGTCGCAGTGAAGTTGCAGTGCAATCGCCTTGCAGGCTATAAATAGAATTCGAGGAAGATTCTGCTACGCTTTGCGGGATTTACACAGATCGCCATAATCGCCATGATCGCCTGCCCAGTGAGATGGGGGTATAATGATGCGCGATGTTTCTGACAGAAAATGCCTGTTGGGCGACATGTATGATGCACAATAGACATCGCTGTGATTTGAATTAACGATCTCATACACAATGCTTAGGTGCAATTTTGTCCACTAAGTGTAAAAATCTCAAAGTATTATTACAAAAATAAACACTGATAAAATGTCACGAAACTTACTTCTAAAATATGACATCCTGCGAACCTTAACGTTAAGTGAATTTTAGCTTGATTCGAGTTGTAACTCATTTTCGATCATTTGTCAAAAGTCTCAAACGTGTTTTTTTTTTACACAGAGTATAATTTTGTTTTGTTTTCAATTTTATAAGACCTACTTTTTAAAAACAATGGTTGACCTGCCCTGCTTTTGATAGTGACCTCATAACCAGCCTGTTTTATCAGTATTTTCGTGATACGCCAATAACCCCGCATTGTTAGACACCCTAAATAGACATTGTCTTTGCTGACCTAATACCAGTGATTGTTCTCAACGGCTATAGAAAACTGCTGGTGAATTCATATCCTTAGTTCGTTTAAGGGCATATACTGTACTGGGAAGGCAAAAAAGCCTTCAAAATGTAATTGTTAGCAATCTTCTTGCCAATGGTCTTAAATTCATGTATTGTCTATTTTAGAAGCTTGCTGAAAGATATTTGCCCTCAAAATGATCTACGTTCGGAGTAATGAGTGACTAAATCACAAATCCTCAAAATGTTCAGGCCGAACATTTTGAGGATTTAATCATTAATCATTAATTACTCCATATGTGGATCATTTGAGGGCAAATAACGTTCAGCAAGCTTCTAAAATAGACAATACATGAATTTAAGATCATTGGCAAGAAGATTACTAACAATTACATTTTGAAGGCTTTTTTGCCTTCCCAGTACAGTATATGCCCTTTAACATGCATCAACCATATAAACGAACTCAAATACATGTTTTATTTTCTTTTAGATCACAGCCAAGGATAGACCGATGGCAGTGCGTCTATTACGATCGATCTAGCAGCCCCTTTTATATCGATTTTATTATATTTGTTTGTTTGTTTATTGTTACTTTTTATTCAAGGGGAGAAGGGGGGGGGGGTGAGTTAAGGATTTGGAGGGGTGGGTGTAAGTGTGTAGTATTGTTTTGTTTTGTTCTTTCTACTAAAAAAAAGGTGACGACTGAATGAAGGGAATACAAAGAGGCTATTTATGTTATATTCATGGTAGAGTTGTTTTCCTTTTTGTCAATACACGTGTTGGTTCTGATCCTCAGGGATGCTTTGACGTTACATTTATAAATTATTGAATAAAATGGAAATGTATTCATTTGTTTACCTCTTTGTATATGTCTATGTTTAAATTATTGTTGAGTTGAAGGATAATACAAATCACCGAAAAAACATAAATAATAGATGTTGGATATTCAGTAGATCTTCGATTTCAATGTTCATGTTCGTGTTTTCTCTCCTCTCTCGCAGCACGCGACTCGACTCGTGTGGCATTACCTCAAACAGTGCGTTGAACCCAGCGCAGGAGCCGCTCTGGCAGCCGTCTTAAACCGGAAGTTCTTATCTTCACTTCCGCCAGAGGTCAAGAACGTAGGGGTCATTCTGACTGGAGGCAACGTCCCCGATACAGCGAAAATACAACAGATCTATGACAGTAGTTTACACTGACGACGTCCCTGACATTGTGCTATATGGGAACTCGTGTTTTTTTATATATATTTTCGCCTCGTATTTTGTCAAAATGTGTGTTCTATTTCATATTATGTGTGATAACAAGTATTTAATCCCCTCAGTTGTGGCCAAATCCTCAAGTCTGAGACGAGATTCCAATGAAGCAGCACTCTACATATTTCACATTTTGGCTCAATGTCCAATCCGACTTACAAGACCACTCAAATCGGTTGCGGCTACAAAACTGAATCCCCCCCATCCCCCCCCCCCACCCCCAACCCCACCCCATCCCCTCCTCCACATACCCACACATCCCTGCTACTTACCTGTACAAAAAATCTTTCTATCAGTACTCAAACAGGGCTTCCAAAACTCAGGGTTGAATGTTTCTTTCGTAATTCTGCCGTAATTCTTTAATTTGTAGAGGTCATAGAATGCGAGTGATCAACGTTCTGTCATTGTATTGTACTTACTGCCGTTTTCAGTCGTAATTGGTGAAATGCACTTAGTTGTTGCTCGTCAGACAAACCTCAGACAAGCCTCGGGGTTATCATTCGTAGCATATTGTTTGACAGACGTGCAAAAATGTGCTTACATAACAAAAAAAAATGTCGATTGAGTGACATCTGCAACATTAAGGAAATTACAGCAATCGATATGATTCCAAATATGGATGTACAGGGTTTCATTTGTGATGTAACACTGATGATGATGGCGATGTCAATGATGATTGTTTTCTTTTGTCACCCGTTAAAGGTATTTATTCAAACTCTGGGCACTTTATTCATGAATTCTTTACATACAAAACATAAGCCATTTTATGTCACGAACAACAAATTATTATATAGTATATATTGTAACTCGAATGTTCTATTCAAGCTTGTTTTATAAGTGATATAAAACTTTCCCTTTTTTGCAGGGTTTAATTCAATTCATAATACATGTAGTGTATTGATCATCTTTGAAGGAAGAATAAAATTAATTGTAGATGATGACTGTGATTATTATTGATGAGGATGATAATTTTATTTGTAATACTGTCACATTGAAATGTACATATTATTGAACTG
Organism: Arbacia lixula; assembly: GCA_963669155.1. NCBI lineage: Eukaryota > Metazoa > Echinodermata > Echinoidea > Arbacioida > Arbaciidae > Arbacia > Arbacia lixula. The sequence continues at coordinate 10,971,138 of OZ022590.1, read as the reverse complement.
CATAGAGTCGCTTCTTGCGGTATATCAATAAAATGTTTTGTTACAAGCTTTTATCACATGCATTCAACACGAGACTTTTATGCTGAAATGAATAATGGTACGGAAAACCAGTTGGAGGATAACAAATGAAAAGAAACGACGAGAAAGAATGTAAATGAACGAGAAGCGGAGGACGGGAGAGCATAGGGGTGGGGTGGGGAAGGGGAGGATCGGTAGATAGAGGGAAAGAGGACGGGGGAGGGGAGACGGAGAGACAGAGGGGGAGGGAAGCAGGAGGGCGTAGGAAGAAAAAGGGAAGATGGTGAGCGAGAGAATGAAACGGACAGAAGGAAGAAGGGTGAGAGATATTTCATCTGATGCCTTATAAACACAACAAAAAAAGTAAGCCCCCCCCCCCCCTAAGCAAAATAGTATAACTTTTTTATCAAAGAGGTTTTAGGCAAATAATTTGGCAGGATTGCTCCTTAACTTATTGGCTAACTTATGTGTAAAAATCACATTATTCCAATTAGTCATGCATGAGTGGGCACATTTTAAAGGCATAAATGTTACTTTTCAAAAGTCACAAGGGTAGTGGTGAATGCCGTTTTAACAATACATTTTAGCATTTTTTGTGCGATTTTGAAAGTGTATTCACTCAACCATGACACGAAAATAACTTCTTATGTTAAGATGAGAGGTCATGTTACATCTTTGTCAAAATATCTAGAGTTTTATTTTTTTTCACAAAAATAAAGGGTTTTTAAAAGTTTCAAACTCAAGAGGGACGGGTATTTGTCAAACGGTGCTCACTCAACCGGAACAATGGGTTAAGTGTCGGTATAGGTGTAAGTGCGTCGAGAGATGGATGAAAAACAATGAAAGGACATAAATTATGCACCAGAAATGGAATTCATCAAAAATTGATATGACAGAATCCTAATATAATCTTTTTGACTTTTGAAAAGTGACATCTTTGTCTTTAAAATGTGCTCACTCATGCATGACTAATTGGATTACTGTGATTTTCACACGGAAGTTAGTAATTTCAGACACAATTCTGCCAAATTATTTTGCCCAAAGCCTCTTCGATAAAAAGTTATGCTATTTTGCTTAAGGGGGACTTACTTTGTTGTTGTGTTTAGAAAGCCGACAAATACATTGGACCAGCTAGGGAGAGAAGGGAAGTGGGAATATTGAGAGAGAGAGAGAGAAAGAGAGAGAGAGAGAGAGAGAGAGAGAGAGAGAGAGAGAGAGGGGGGGGGGGGGAGAGGGAGTGAGAGAGGGAGAGACGGAGACAGAGAGAGAAATAGACAGACGTATATACAGAAAGAAAGACAGAGAGAGGGAGAGAAAGAGAGAGAGGGGGGGGGGGGAGATAGGGAGGGAGGGGGAAGGATAGGCGACAAGAATGGAGAAAGAAAGATGAATAGCGCAACAAAGTGAAAGATGAACGTGAATGCATGTAGAGAGATAGAGTGAGTGAGTAACAGAGAAGGGGATGAAAGAACAGAGGGAGAAACTGAAGATTAATTAAAGGCAAGAGAGGAAGACGAAAATGAATAGATATATATTGAGAACTAACCAATCTCTGAGCCACAAGAGATCCAGACAAAGAAAAGAGAGGAAAGTGCACCATCTTGTACAGTTCAGCTTTATTCTCCACTCATCACATTATATCAACCACAATGATATTCACTTCCTTCACATACATGTGTTACTGAGACATTGGTCAACGCTATTTCATGGAAAAGCAGAAACGCATTTCATATACCTATGTATTATCATTACATATTTCTGGAATATATATGTTCATACAATACGCTTATTATCGTATGTAACTATACCATGACCACATCTAAAATGCTGAGATTTCTTTGGTCGTTTTCTTGTTAGTTTCAATTATTCTTATATAGTGATAAAACATCTATACACTCTGTCGGACAATAAGTTTACATGCATTGACCTACACATTCCTCTCTGATGGAAAATAAAACCACAGAATAGTGAGGACTTTGGAATAATCAGAAAAATGTGAATGGAACCTATTTTACACTGGGCGTTTCTCAAAAGAGAAACATTCAAAAAGGGAGATAGGTTTCCAACATCAGCCGACATCATAACCATGCTCCATTAGATCTTTTGACGAACAAAATAAAATCACACACACCCAAAAGCTGAAGGCAGTCCTAGGAAAGGTCTACCATGCAACGAACAAACATGAACAGACACAAAAGGTTGCTACAATTCATGGTTGAATATTATTGGACCTTGACTTTGCTTGAAATGTATTGCACGCAACTGATAGCATGCACTGTTGGCATTACTTCTACTAACAACGACGAATTCAACAGACAGTTTTCGCTGTTGACAAGTGCCCAAACTGACTAGACCGCTATTATGCAGAGCTAGATTTAACCCTTATCACGCTGGGGAAAAAACTTATGGAGTCCACCTATAGACCAATTCGTAGTTGCACCATAGACGGACAATCCACACTGGCAAAAATTTCCTAAGCCCTGTACTTGATGCGGAGTGGTAAAGAGCCCATGTGCAAGACATACACTCGTAATTATTCATAAGCTGTCGAGAAAGTCCGGGGCTAACGATTTCGAGTTGGAACAGTGTGGATTTCCTTAGTCGGGTTTAAGGAATAGTACAAGGCTAAGAAATAGCAGTGTGAAAAGCTTCAAAAATAGTACGGGGCTAAGGAAAGTATGGGGCTAAGGATAGTACGGGGCTAAGGAAACTATGGGGCTAAGGATAGTACGGGGCTAAGAAAACCCAATGAGAAAAGGGTTTGAATGAAGACTACTAGATGGCAGACTGGGATTTGTTTATTAAGCTGTGTTTTTATGGTGGATGTGAAGACATTTCACATTATGCCGCAGACAACATTAGAAGCAGGTTCATATCTCAGAGCTGAATAGCTAGTGCCATTCTCATTCGGCTTAAAAAATAGCGAAGTTAGAAAAAAGAAAAAGTGTTTTTTCTCAAACTTTTGCCAAACCCTTTCTTTGACTTTTCTGTTCAATTCAATTAAACTCTTTCTCAGGGTTTCAATCTCCTCTAACTCTTAACTTGCCAGGGGTGCCAGCCTGCCAGGGGTTTTCCCCAATACGGTTTGGTTGCAAATTTGCGACAGCGGCACGTTACCTCTTAGTCGCAAAAATGTGACAGCGGCAGGTTAAGAGTTAAGGTCTAAATCTATCCTGATGATTATTCAAAAGACAAGAAAAAGAGTATTGCACACTTTTATCACCTTTTTGATAACAAAAAGGCAATTATATATCATATTTACAACGATAGTTTAACTTATACGTGCACTAAACCTGGACTAACTCCATGGGACACCAAATAAAATAACATAAAACATTAAATTTATGCAAAATATCATTGCTTTTGTCCTCAGAATCACTATGATATATCACGTTTTTCCACATAAAACTTATAGCAAATAATTGAAATCACCCACTTTTATGATTCATCATCATCATCATCATCATCATCATCATCATCATCATCATCATCATTTAAGGTCCGTTTTTCCCACTTTGTGGGGTTAGACCATTCATTTCCCTGATGGCTCTCCTCCATACTGTCCTGTCATTTGGGTCAATGTGGGTCATGTTCAACACTTTTCTGTCTGCTTTGATTGTTTCCTCCCATGTCTTGGGAGGTCTCCCATGTGTGCTCCTCCCAACAACTGTGAAATGTCGTATTTTCTGGAGCCAGTGGTCTCTTCTCTCCTAGCCACATGATCTCAGCCTGCTCTTTCTCATCACCTGTCCTATCCTCAGTTTCCTTCTTTCTAATTCTGTGTGGAAAATCAATGATTTTGTGACAGCATCAGATGATTTATTTTGCGTCCTATGAAGTTAGTCTACGTTACTATGTGGTCTAAATTAAACCACAATGGTGAATACAGGCCTATATGTATACATCCAACATACAACTGCCACTGTCACTTTCAGACCAAGAGCCTATGATAATATCCACTAGTTTGTACATTTGAACCCTTCATTCAGACACTGTCATCAGATGTCAATTTGATACCAATAATACAAAAAAGTGATTCATAATTCCATCATCTCCCTATTGTTTTACATACTGGTAAATAAATATTATTGCGAAATTGCATTTTACCCAATAATCTCTATGTATATGTGCTGTATGTGCTGACGGCGCAAATGGATGAGAGATGCAGACCCCTCATAGTTAACTACAGAAGGCTGTCTAGCTTACAAATGATATCAACCAGGCATTAAGAGTGCCAGATGATATATTATAATAATCTAACTCTTCGTGTGCGGTTGATGGATTTTGAGTCAGAAAGTACACACAAATGCTATAGAGCGGCAGTTCAACCTGGCACATAAATGGTTAAAGGGCATATACTGTACTGAGAAGACTAAAAGCCTTTAAAAGGGTGATCACGAGCAATCTTCTTACCAATGGTCTTAAATTCATGTATTGTCCATTTTAGAAACTTGCAGAAAGTCATTTGCACTCAAATGATCCACATTCGGAGTGATTCATGTTTAAATCACAAATCCTCAACATTTCTGGCCCGAACATTTTGCTCACAAACACATGTTTGAAGGCATTTTGTCTTCCCAGTGCAGTATACTCCCTTTAACCCTTTGGGTGCCGACTGTGGCGGTATTCATCAATTCATCAATTAATATGCACAATTTCCCATAAGGCAGCAGTTAACCTTCCACACAAATAGTGTGTGTGGCATCAGCCCAAACAAGTGTCTTCTCCTCGATCGGCACCAGCTATGATATCACATCTGCACAATTCAAACGAGAATAGCCCCCGCTTGAGGAGTGCGAGTCCGCGTGGCAGGATTTCCTCAGCGGTCGCGGGGGCATACAAAGTCTGACGGTCTTCCACACTTTTTGCTCCGCTCGGCTCAGCTTTCGAGACGACTCTCGCGCCGAGAAACTCATTGGTTCTTGCATTTCCTGCGGGGAGTGGTCGTGCCAGTCGAGGCGACGTCGTCGTTGTTGCGCGCTTACGATGGTGTAGAGGGCGGTGTTTTGTTGGAGCTGCGTGTCCGGGATGGTCTGCAGGAAGAGTGGAATGATGTGGTTCTTGACGTCCGTGGCCAGATCCAGGCACTGGTCGATGGTATGGGTGGCAAATCTGGATGGGGAATGGAGAATGGAGAGAGTTTGATTAGATTTGATTTGATTTATTTATTTTCTGCTTGATTTCCTATACATCAAATAAGAAAACAATAGCAAATATGTGTGTCAACAAAAAGTGCCAATATTCTAGCACACCAATGGAACAAATATGAATAAAATGCTAATCATGGGATATTCATACAAAACTTGATGGAATGAAAGCCCTTTATGTTATGTACATAATATAATACACCACGGAAATGAAGGTAAATCAAACAGTGCTTGTCATAACAACCCAAAGCTTGATGGCATGAAAGCCTTTGTTAATTACATTATATAGAGGATAGACAGAGAGAAAGAGAACTGCAAGGCACATTTAATAATTCATTCATTCATTTATTCACAGTATTATCCCAGGTTAGCCCCTTCAGTAGTTGAACACTGTTCGACCACGAGGCCCTGCTTACCTACCTTGATTCAAGAAACTGTGGTGACAACAGAATGATGTACCGGCGACTTTCTCTCAACAGACAGGAGATCTCCTCAGCCGTCACTGAAAAAAAGAAGAAAAGGAAAGTGTCTTCTTTAATCTCAAGGATTAACGTTAACCGTCTTATTCCAGGTGTCCCAGGTTTTAGAATCTTGCAAAGTTTGGGAGGCGTAACCAAAATTCTGGGAGCAGAAATCAAAGTCGCATTAGTCTCTTGAACAACTTTTTTTTCCATTTAATCATTTTTATTGATTAATTTTAAGCTAATTATGGTTAAAAAGTGGTCAGTGACAATTTTCAAGAAAAAACAAATAAAAAAAATACATGAGAAATTCCAAAAACAATAAAATACCTAAGAATTAAAATGAATTTTCAATTTTCAATTGGCTCTCCTGCAAAAACTTTTGTGTGGGACCTGAACCAATGGACTTATTACCGACAGACAAACTCTCTACCACTTGAGCCATACCGCTCAAATGAAGACAAGACTCACCACTTCCAGGGAGGATGTCATCTTCCTTGAAGACAGTGTAGTCCAGCTGAGTCAGCCTCTTGGAGAGATCCATGGCCGTCTGGACATCGGAGTCACAGTGAGCAATAAATGCATCATACTGCATGCCATCTAGAAATGATGATGAAATCATTAATAATCTTCCTTTTTTTCCAATATCTTTGGTTAAAATCAAACTAGAACTCATGACAGCAGAATGGTTCTGCTAAAATGATTAATTTTCTCATCTTTTCCCCTACTATCCATTAACTTTAACTGTATTCTGACTGGGAAGATGTACAAAATCTACGACTCACGCGCAGTTGCTACAATGGTGACTTTCATTACTTGTCTATTGTCCATGCAGTGGATAATGCTGGAGTTACGCTGCTTAGTATCTGAGTGGAAAAACTTAAAGGGTTACTAAATTAGAAAAATAAGTTCCCACTAATCTATGTAAAATCATCCACTGAAAACGAATTTCACATTAGTTTGCCGCAATATAGTTTCATTTTGACGAAAATTTGAAAAAACGCACGCCTCCAGTGAAGTATGAGAAGTCAAAATTCCATAGATTGTACGGATGTCAACAATAGACCATTTTCGTAATGTATTCCTAACTTTGCCCCTAACTGCGTAGTAACGCGTTATTGCATTCACCTGTATCTTGTCATTCAGATTCAATGGATGGAATGCACTTTGAATCTATTAGTTGTTGCTTCTCAGACAAACCTCGGACAAGCTTTGGGGTTCCCATTGGTAACGTATTGTTTGAATGGCGTGAATAAAACATCTTATTTATGCCGTTGGCATTTATGGCAATTTGACTTCTCATACGTCACTGGAGGCGTGCGTTTTTTCATATTTTCGTCAAAATGAGACTTTATTGCGGCAAACGAATGTGAAGTTCGTTTTTAGTGGATAATTTTACATAGATAAGTGGGAACTTATTTTTCTAATTTAGTAACCCTTTAAGCCCGCAAATATGCGGGCTAAGTACAGATCAGCTTAATATATCTCTCAGCACAGTCAGATCCATCTACACACAGACTTTGGCCAACACGGTTTCAATAGGTAACAATATGGCATGTGTTGCTTTGTTGGGCAAGCAGACAGTGTGGTTTCTCACCCTCGGTCTCTTGCGCTCCAAACTGGTCCTTGAGGGCCAGTCGAATGTCCAGCTGGTGGTGCCAACTGACTGCTGCCAGCAGGACGGTCAGTCCAAAGCAGGACGATAGAGCACAGACCACTGGCAGGTACCAGCTGGGGTGGTCAGGAATGACCACCTCTGGGGAGTGAGAATAGGATATGATACCGAGAAACCTTGAAAAATACCATGAAAAAATGTTGATTTTGTTTTGAAACCCAAAAAAATTGGTACATACCTCGCATGTAATGTACTCTCTAAAGGTTGCATATTAAGCAGATTTTGTTATTATAACTACCATCCATTAATTGTTGATTAATTATGCAAATTTATGCACATATTTCTTATTTTGACAAAGGAAAAAGTCACTTAATCTCGCAATTATATCTTTTTGCATCTTAGAATGATTGCATGAAATGTTGAGGGGGAGGGAGGGGCATGACACCCGCTCCCAGGTGAAGCCTATTTGTAAGTGCTTCACGCACCTTTTTAGGAAAAATGAAAAACTATCCCTGTTAATTTGCAAGGCTTTGAAACTTACCGTTTCGTATCTAACAATAAACAAACATATCTGATGAATGAAAAAATATTAACTTGAGACTGGCTTTGACAGACTCTACATATCGGAATAAATGGATATATATGGGTAAACTATTCCAAATGATTGTATTAATGAAATGCAATAATTTGTACCTGGTAGATAAAGAAAAAGATTATGTGACAATTTCTGTTAATCCTTTTATCATCTTTTCTGGAATAAACATACAGAGATGAAGGTGATTTAGGTATCTGGTCAAATCCTCTATCTCTTACTTGAATGCTAATGTGAGCTTTCTAATATGTAGTTGTCATAATCAAGAGTCAAATTGTCATGATTTTTTTATTGTCTATGTAATGTTTGTTGATTGGTGTAGCCAGGGCACCCTGGGAGAACAGTGCTTTCCTCACTGACGGGCTACCCCGCTAAAAAAAAGACATAATGATTAAAGGGTACCACCAAGCAGACATTTAGCTCCCTTATATCAAAGTTACATCTCAAATGAACATACAAAGCAAGTGTGAGATCCTGAGTTTATATCTACATTGCTAGGGAATCATTTTTAATATCATGTTTCAATAGTTCTGTCAATGCAGTTCCGATAATAATATCGCCTAATGATGCTCTAATCGATCGCAATTGCGATAAATAAAAGCCAGCAAAGAAAATCTCAAAAATCGTTTGTGTGCACACGGCTCACTATTGTTTCCGCTGTGCGATAAATCGCATAGGTACAATAATAACCTACACGCATTGATCTAGCGGAAGTGCAAACAAAGTGGCGCACGGACCATCGAGATAGCCGATGTTCCGCACGCCGTATTAATTAATTGCATTGTTCTCTAATTACAGAAACATATCAGACCTCACAACAGTATGATTGGTATTCTACTTTAGTACCAAAGCAACAAAGCATTTGGTTTTGAAATGCCTGTTAGTCCCATCTAAACATGTATTATTAGCGTGGGCAAAAATAGGCAGAAGATGCCTTGATGGAGGATGGGACTTTTAAGTCTGAACAAGGCAAGGCAATGACATACCTTCCGTCAACTCCACAGTAAAGTTGGTATTGCCCTTTGAGTTGCTGCAAAACACTGTGTAGTTTCCATACGATACGTCGCTGACGTTGTTTACGGACACGCAAGTGACTAGCTCCCTCTCAGGGTCATACCTGAAAGAGTGAGCACAATCACGGATGAGAATATTACCCATAATGCATCACATGTTTCCTGTTTCACAAAAGTCATGAAACTCGGCATGGATCAACAGTATATCCTAACAATAACTTGTATGACACTAATACCATAATCTACATTCATACGTTTTACAATGGTTACCGTCTCAGGTTCCAAGGCTAAAAGGACAGTTGAGTTGTGCATGACCCATCAAAGCTCAATTCAAAATATGGCGATTTCAATTCAATTCAATTCCGTTCTTTATACATCATATGAAAACAAAATAGACAATGTTCATAAGCAATGAAATCAAGGTATCACCAGAAGCCAATGGCTGGTAAAGAAAAATCTAGTGATCAATATAATTCCATGGAAAGTCATTTTTCTTGTTTGAGTATTGTGAAGGAAGATCTATTCGTTATTTTCTGCTATTTTCATACTTGAATAATTCTATTCATTTGACTCGCGATAGGGTGAAGGGGGTTTGGTCACAAGTCTTACCTGACATTCTGAGCAGCCTCCTCAGCACATGTCAGCACCTGGCCTGTCTCTAGCTTGCACTGAGGCCCCTCCCCCTCCCCACAGGTGCACACCTCCCCGCCCCGCTGCCAGAAGCTGAAGGTCAGAGAATCTGCACTGCCCACGTGGAACTTGCAGCAGAATGTGATGTTGCCTCTGTGCTCGGCTGCTTGGTCCGTGCACTGGGTGTAAGGCATGTTTAGCGGCTTCATAACGTCTGGAGATGGGAAATTTTCAAGTACAGGGTAATATTTCTTAATAATGACTGCTAAGAGCACACTACCAATATGGAACCCTACAGCAGAACGTGATGATGCCTCCGTGCTGCGCTGCTTGGTCCGTGCACTGGGTGTAAGGCATGTTTAGCGGCTTCATAACGTCTGGAGATGGGAAATTTTCAAGTACAGGGTAATATTTCTTAATAATGACTGCTATGAGCACACTACCAACATGGAACTTGCAGCAGAATGTGACATTGCCTCCATGCTTGGCTGCTTGGTCTGTGCACTGGGTGTACGGCATGTTTAGAGGCTTCATAATGTCTGGAGATAGGAAATTTTCAAGTACAGGGTAATATTTCTTAATAATGACTGCCAAGAGCACACTACCGATATGGAACTGGTAGCAGAAAGTGATATTGCCTCCGAGCTGCACTGCCTTGTCCATGCACTGGGTGTAAGGCATGTTTAAAGGCTTCATCATGTCTGGGGTGGGGGAAAAAGTGTTAAGTACAGGGTAATATTTCTTAATGATGACTGCTATGAGCACACTACCGATATGGAACTTGCAGCAAAACGTGATGTTGCCTCCGAGTTGCCTGGTCCGTGCACTGGGTGTAAGGCATGTTTAAAGGCTTCATCATGTCTGGAGGTGGGGGAAAAAATTTAAAGTACAAGGTAGTATTTCTTAATAATGACTGCCAAGAGCACACTACCGATATGGAACTTGCAGCAGAACATGATGTTGCCTCCAGGTTGCACTGAACGGTCCATGCACTGGGTGAAGGGCATGTTTAGAGGCTTCGTCACTTCGAGGTGTGGGGAACTTTAAAGTCCAGCCTCATATCATGAAACAAGCACCCTGAACTTTGTTTTGTATCATAACATATGATCAATCATTTTTAACATGGGGCGCTATTGTCATTCACAGGGGCTTTCTCGCATTATAGAGGTGGGGTTGAAATAACTATTACCTCAGGCTTTTGGCCGAGGGAAGAAAAGAATGAATGAGAACGGAGACAAAAGTAGAGGAGGAAGATCGTACAAGATGCAAGAATCAGGAATACCTGGTTTCTCTTGAACCATCAAGGTGACAGCTTGTGGTTGTGGAGCGCCCTCACAGCTCTCTGCACTGCAAGCATACACGCCGGCATCGGAGAGAGCTACGGAACGTAAGTTCAGCTCTCGCCCATTGCACCTCAGTTCGTAGTCTGACTCATCAGGATCAAACATAAATGGCTGCCCATCTTTCGTCCAAGAAGCCTAGATTTAAAAAAAAATTAGGTTTAACTTTGTGTATGTGTCTAGTCAATTGCATTTTGCACTAAAGAGAGCAGATCTTTAAAACAATCTCTATACTTGGTAGCTAGAAATCCATGTTTCAACTTTTGATCGAAACTTCCGTGTTTTTACCTTCGATCGGAAAGTTTTCCCATCAGCTTTTCATACAACTGGATAGAACATGATCGAGACGCAATACTGGTCAAATTTGTGCACTGCACTCGCTGGATTGACTGACATATTGCTCATTATCAGCAGAGCCAGCCAGTTTCAAGGTTCAGTCATCTAAATGTGCGATGTTTTACAACCTGATATCCGAAGTGCAATGTCTCTAAAAGTTTCATGCTTATCTTCAATCTGCAAACAGTTCTTCAAAGAGCATAATTTTGTTGATATGTGAGTGAAATTTCAGTATATTAACTTTTTATCTTGGTACAAATATATTCAAAAGAAAACAAGATGGCTGGTTTGAGGCACCCGCATCATACATTCATCAATGATTCTAATCATTGTATAAGTCACAACAATTAAGGACATGAAATACTAATCCATATACATGTACTGTAACTCTACAATTACAACCAGGGGCCATATTCATGAAACCTTACTAAGCCTTGTTAGTTACTAAAGTGCATCGAAATGCATGCATTGTAGTAACCAACTAGGCTAGTAAGCTTTCATGAATATGGCTCCAGGTTTCTCCCCATGCATTGTTGATTAAATGAAAAACATACATGTGCAAATTATTTTGGCCTCAAAAACATATTATAAGTGCAAATATTGTTAGCAATTGTATACAAATATCCTACAATAGCGCATGCGGAGCAGCCCTTTCTGTGTCAATTGGTCAATTATACAACGCACACAAAAAATTCTGACAGTGAAATCCCTTTATATCAACAATGTACTGCACTTACGCAACAGCTCAAAGGCATTGGCATAGGGAAAGGGAAGAAAGGGAAGGAGCCGCAGTTTTAAACCGCAGTATACTTTGTCTAGTTCAGCATGAAACACAATGCTGTAGCCTAAAAAGCATCGTGTTTCATGCTGAACTGGACAAAATATACTGCGGTTTAAAACTGCGGGTCATTCCCTTTCTTCCCTTTCCCTTTCCCTATGCCAAGTCCTTTGAGCTGTGGTGTATGTATACAGGTCTACACTAGCAGTCCTACTAAAAGCTTCTAAGAGTACTTAGCCAAAGGTGCCAATGTGGTGGCAATACTTAAAGGGGTACATGTAGTTCACCCTGAAATTAAGTTGTTTTCAATAAAAGCAGAAATATGAAAGAAACATACTAGTGAAGATTTGAGGAAAATCAATCAAAGGATAAGAAACTTATGATCTTTTGAAATTCCAATTTTGTGGCTTCATGTGCGAGATGCTCTCCTATATGTTGTGTGCTCATGTGCTGTATGATTCCATAAATTGTTCTTTTTCTACATTATTTTTGACAACAGATTTTTTTTCACAGAGGTTTGTGTGTAAAATCGTGTTTCTCATGATGCATCACATTCACGGGTAAAACGATGTACACCAATATGTGGTAGAGCACCTCACGCGTGACGTCACAAAATCAAAACGTTCTTATCCTTTGACCAAACCTTCACTAATATGTTTCTGTCATGTGTCTGCTTTTCGTGACACCAAGCAACTTAATTTCAGGGTGAACTTTCCCTTTAAGAGAAGCAAAGAGTAACCAAGAGCAAAGAAGACACCCGGAGATTTACCAAAGACAAACGCTAGACCTTTGCGAGACTGTTGAATTGGTTGCTCACTAAATTCAATCAGTATTTTGAATGAATTTTGCAAAATAAACCCACAAAATCTTTTTGCAGCCTTTGGGCAGCAATACCTAATGATGGCTATAATGATTACAAGCTCTTGGCATTCAGTAGGACCCCACACTAACGCTAGAAATTTCGGCAATTAGACAAACTTCTCAAATCCTATCTTGAGCTCATAGACCTACTCTTGATATCAAGCTTGGTGTAGACCCAGTCGATTGGCATGCCTCTACACTCCTGGGTAGACAATGAAGTGACAGAGGCATATGAAGAAATATGAGATTTGCACTTGACCTGTCACCTTTGACCTTTGACCTGTAAGATCCAGAGTGTACTCTCAATGGACAAAGCATGAAAATAAAGCAGAACGAAGAGGAGATCCCCTCCTGGCTAAGTTCCATGCCCTGAACATCACATGCAAACTTTTTTGGCAAAAATAAAATACCTCTTGTGCAACAATTTTCTTGGCAAATATAAAAAACCCTATTGTGCAAGTTTTCCGACACAAAGTTCACATGCTACCCTTGCGATGGCATTTGAATTATCTATGTGACAGACACAGGATGCCCACATGTGTGAGAAGTGTTCATAATCCAGATTCACTTCCTGACGTGTTGACTAAAGAAATGAAATACAACAACACAGAGTCAAAGAGTCAAAGAATCATGTGCTTGGCTGCAATTTTTTTTTTTTTTAATGCGGTTATTTTCAACACAAGGAAGTGCACAAGCACACAAAGCTAATGGAGCTGAGGCAGTAAGGGTAAAACCTGGTTGTTAAAGTTCATCATTTTCACTCATTTAAACTCATTCAGGACGAAGGCCTCTTTGCACAACAATACACACAAATCCCATTCGATAAGACCTTGTCTTACAAAGACTGAAGGTAATTGGTGCTACCTTTCCTGTCTACAATACAAGCCATAAAACTTAACCAGGATCTTTGCAAGGCGTGCAATTAATCATATAGGGGCACGGAGGCCAAATTGACATATGAGATTAAAGTCAGGGTGGCCCATTTACATAAGTCACGTAAGAACGCAGGAATCAGCTGTGTATACCTTAATGATAACAAGTATCAAATCTCACAGTCATAGCTTCATGAACCTTTTCAGGAAAAGTGAAAAACTATCCTTGTTTACATTTGAACAGCCCTGTTTGCAGCGACCATAGTCTATATTCATAATTATATTGCCCCTGTCAGTATGCGATATGTCGGACAGCGTGCATTGCTCTATTGAACGCATTCACTGCAGTCCGATAGCAGTGTCCAGTATCTGGGCAACATAAGACAAAATGTTTTAGACAACCCTGTCTAAATACCTGCAGTAATGTGATGTGTGTACCTGCATCCTAGTCTCATATATCAAAAGAAAACAAATTGATATCAAGAAAACATTCAGCAAGACCCTTAAAGGTACCCCGTCCCTTTGCAGACCTAATTCTAAAAGTTCCCTGACTTTGTTATCATTTGAGAGAGAGAGCGGCTATTGAACCTTTCTCTGGAATCGACAAAGCGTAATATTCGGTTTTGAGGAAATAATCTTTGATAATTGATCGAGCTTTCTTTTTTCGTACCAAGAAAATAGTCAAATCTCAGTGAAAACTAGTTAGATTTTCGTTTATTCTATGGGAGTTATAGTACTTCTGCCCTTAAAATTTCACAGTTGGTATCCCAAAGATACATGGTAAATATGTGCAAACTTGCAAATATTTGTAAAAGGACCGGCCATCTTTAAAGGGGTACTTAGAAGGATACTTCTTCCTGAAATTATGTTTGTTTCAATAAAAGCAGACACACAAAAGAAACATACTGTATTAGTGAATGTTTGAAGAAAATCCATCAAAGGTTAAGAAAGTAATGATCTCTTATGGTTTTGATTTTGTGACATCACGTGCGAGGTGCTCTCCCATATGTTGTGTACAATTTTGTTTTCGAAAATGTGCATTTTATTAAAAAAAATATGCATCCATTTACCTGCACATTTGATACATCAGCAGAAATATGTTTTTGCACACATACCTGTATGAAAAAAATATTACTTTGTTGTCAAAAACTGAGACAGAGCAATTTCTGTCATTTTACTGTACATACACAACATATGGGAGAACACCTCGCATGTGACGTCACAAAACTGAAATTCAAAAAGATCATAACTTTCTATTCCTTTGACAGATTTTCATCGAACCCTCACTTATGTTTCTTTCATGTTCCTGCTTTTATTGAAACCAACTTATCTCCAGGGTGAACTATCCCTTTAAACCCAGCGACAAGATGATTATAGATTAAAAGCAACAGAAGGAGACAAACCGATCAGCAAACATCAGACAAAAATCAGACATATCATAAGAAAGTTAGAACTTTTTAAAAATCTGAATACTTGATTTGAGTTGTAACTCTTAGGTTATTATTGATCAAAATTCCAAACCAATTTGTTAACACCTCTTTATTGTTTCATACGGCATAAGGCATAAAGTAAACATTATCTAGTTCTACTCACAAATGATTTGTGTGAATATGAATCACATCAAAATGTAACATGACTCTTCATGGATATATGAAGTTTCTTTAAAACATTCTTCTGGCCTCCAAATATCCTTACTGCTACGAAAATAAAGGTTAGTGTGCAGCCAATCAGCCCTGTTTGAACGGAAGTAAATTGTGGTGCATTTGGTTGATGACTAACACAAATTACATCATAAAGGTGGACAAAATAATTTACCACACAAAATGCATAATTTTCATTTTTTTACATAATGGTACATTGTACAAAATGGCCCGTATTTACTGCAGTGGTATAATTTAGACCGTGTAGCTTAACTTTATCGGGTGTACAAGTGTGTCTTAGCTTTTTGATAGTGTTTGCAAGAACAAATCAAATTCAATCAAATTCTAGTGCAAATGGTTGATGACACTTACACAAAATGCATTATAATCACGTACAAAGAAATACCACAGTGCACAATTCTTTTTCTTTTGTATACACTATACAGTAGTATACTGTCTTACCTTTGAGGTGGTGGTTACTATAGAAACAAATGAAAGAGCAACAGTAATAGGTTGGATAATATAAACATCTTATATGCTTTATTGCTCATATCTAAAACAAATATTATCCAATGGAATAGAGGGCCTGTAGATGGATGCTACAATTTCAGTCCTGGTAACTGGATACACAAGCGTATCATGCATACACATGTGCACCATCTCCACTCTGTGGGGAGTATTCCTTGCCTGTTACACAGCAGGCATTACTCGCATTGAAGGCATGCAATATGGTTCACACATCAGTAGTCTCTAAGCTACAACAACCGGAGCTTTCGGACGACCTGTCAGAAACCTCCTCGAAATCTAGCGTTTGTTATAAATCCACTTAAAGTCAGTTTGCAGTTCTTGTTAGGAGGGATCATTTTCTCTGGTTTCTAGAAAATATTGTTTACCTGCAGAAGGGCTATCCTGTCTTTAAACTGATTATCAACCTGTCTTCAGAAATTTAATTTGATGAATGTCAAAGTGTACACAATTTGGAAGTACACTACAGCTCAAAGGAATTGGCACGGGTAAAGGGAAAGGGAAAAAAGGTAAGGAGCCGCAGTTTTAAACCGCTGTATATTTTGTCCAGTTCAGCATGAAACACGATGCATTAGCCTAAAAAGCATTGTGTTTCATGCTGAACTGGACGAAATATACTGCAGTTTAAAACTGCGGCTCCCTCCCTTTCCCATTCTCTATGCCAATTCCTTTGTGATCACTTTTTGGCTTTTAAATTGGCAAAACTATTTAATTTTTAATGAGATTTTTCATATTTGAATGGAATAAAAATTGAATTATAAATCAACTAAACATCCAAATCATACAATTTAGATATAATTGTGGCGATTTGAAGAGCAAACGTATGTTTTGAACCTTTTCAGCTCATTGTCAATTCAAAGATTTAGTGATCATATGACACTTTTTTCGCTTCGAAAAAATCATTACAAAGGTAATCATACCTAAATGCCAGAAATCAATTCATCGCAAGTAGAAATTTATGCTCTTTCATGTGATGTATCTTCTATCATTTTTAATAGTTGATATCACAAGTTATAGCAGGGTTATTCCATGGGGTTGGGGCAAAGTTTTCATGCAATGTCCATGTAACAAATATATCAACCTTTGCAGTTCACCATGAAGATCAATTCAGGTGTGGTTAAGTTTTGAGCTGTCAATGAAAAATTGCTCTCTTTTCTCAGTAAAAAATTGGAAATCTTTTATGGATTTGAAGCAACAGGTAATCTACCACCATTTCATGGACATCATATCGTTCATACATGGACAAGAAATTTTCATAGGTCAAATTGCAATGTTTTCTTTGAAAAACAATACTGGATGGGACTAAGCCTGAGTCATATCGATTTTTTCAGAAACCGGTGTTCGATGGCTTTGCGCCGATCGAACATCGATGCATCGACGGCACATTAACAAATTGTGTACAACGGATAGCGGAGTGCGAACGCCAGCGGTCGTGTACATTTTGCGTATTACATGACGTCATTCAGCCACTGCCAAGAGCCAATTTATGAATGAAAATATAGTAAGCATGCGCAGTGCAATCCTTCCATTTCCCCACACAGTATTCCACCAAAATAAGTGTGCAATTCTCTATCACCTCGTATCAAAATCGACCTAGAATTTCACTTTCCTTTATTTTATATGAGTTATGAAAGGTATTTTCGGAGAATCTATTTTCTCACCGATATCGCACATGTAAGCGAATTTCAATAACTTCTTGCTTTTCCGTCAAAATCTTAAGAATTAGCGTCAATATGGCATCGTGTAAGTTGTAACGTGTAACGTGCACAAAGTCAATTGGCTTCCGGGTTTCGGACAACGTGACCAGATATCGTTATCGCTATCGATTAGCGACCACGTGGTCATGACATGATCTACGCGATGCACCAATCAGCGGTCTCCGAATCGCTGTACGAAGACGTGCGCTCTACCAGTCTGTTGGCAGCGTGTATGCATATGAGCCTTAATGAGCGAACTTACGCACAATCGCCACTGTGCTGTTTCCGGGTTTTCACAACACACGATGCTATCCGTTGTACACAGTCTATACAGACAAGTGTTCGTTGTGGCATTGCGCGGTATATAGTAGTGAACGAAAAGAAGCCAAGTATGTAGTAGCTGCTTGATCATCGAGCGACCAGTTCGTTCTCTTGATGTGCTACCTTCAAAACTCACAAAAGAGAGTAGGAACCAAGTAAGCAAATTAAACTAATTAAAAAATATTAAGATAAATTGTGTATAACAGGACTATCAAACAAAAGATTTTGTGCTTTCTAGTCAATTTGGTAATTTCGTCGATGCATCGAATTCATCAAAACGAAATCGGAGTTCGACTTCTTCGATCGAACACCGGCTTAATAATCGATTCGACTCAGGCCTAGATGGGACCCATCTTTTTGCTCATGCCATGAGAGAACTATATTTGCTTGATTTGAAAATGATATGGCTTTGGAGCTGTGGTATGTCGCAAAAATTGCCCCAACCCCATGGAAGCACCCAGCACCAAACCACACTTGGTCCCGAATGGGTTAGATGGGAATAGTTGGATACTCTACCTTTAATTAGGAAATAAGTAATCTTTCCTGAATAGGTTTACTTACCACGCACTGTTCCGGAACCGGGCAAATAAGCTCTTTACTCTCACGAACATACGCTATTTCTAGCAGCGCATAGTCAGCTTCTACACACAAGGAAAAACAAGCAAAAATAGTACATGTATTTATCTTGTACACTGCTAGGTTATTTATGGCTTCTTGATTGGTTATCTAATTCAGGATATCATTTAATCAAAACAAATATCATAATCATCATCATCATCAGTATCACAATTCTGACTATCAAACTTTGACTGAGCATCATCATAATCATAAATTCATCTCTAGAATTACAGTTGTAGCCATTATAATTTGTATTATCATCAATATAACTACAGCTGTATTTGTATCATTTGTTTTCATCATTACTTCTAAACATATTAACTTTTCTCATAATTATTATATGGACAATGGATGGTTATCATTCTCAGTAATTAATTTCATAAACATTAGTATTCATTTTTCATATTATTATTATCATTACTACTACTACCACTTCCAAGGCTTGGCCTAACTCTTTTTTTTATTTAGATGGCCAACATGGGCCTTTGAGCATGAGATCCAGGTGGCCAAATGGATTTTTAGGTGGCCCAGCCTGTGAACAATGAGCAATCTTTTGGTGGACAGCTGGGCCATCGATTCAAGCGTCACAGGTGGCCCGAAGCCATGTCAGGTGGCCATTGGCCCTGACTACGTTGAATTTTCTGAATAGTTATAACGACGACTCATTCTTTGTAACTCATAATGAGTAATCAATGCAATTTGCCACATTTCAATTTGTGGACGACTTCATTTCTTTTTGATGATGTAATTACACACTTTTATATATTTTTGTATCAAATTTAAATTCATTGGCGATTCAGAAATACCATTCTCATTGTAACTTCCAGCTTTAAAGGAAACTTTCGTTGTTATTGTAAAATATTACTTTTGGAGGGATATAAACTCAGTGAAATAAATGCCATTTAGTAAAAAATAAATGCCATCTCGTTAAGCATCATGGTGCTGAAATTTAATTTCAAAATTATATTTACAATATTTACGTTAATATAAGATATCTTTCATTTAGCTGCCTTTCAAATTTGGTTATTTTCAAATGTTTCTTAAACTCTATTATGCAATCTGGCCCTTGGTCGCGTTTTCATCAATAAATATACCTGAATCAAATTTAAAATATGTACACATAAAAATGAGCTACATGTAATTTCTCCTCCATGTCCCTTACCATACTTAGGGCAGCCCTGTACGTGAGTGGTCCACATGGAGAGTAATAGTTTTAGTCCAAGTATCAGGCCCAAACTGCTCACACGACATGACTGGCTGATACTGGGTCTAATTGCGATGCCAAACATTTGGGTTTAGGATCTGCTTGGCGTAGCGCTTGAAACTTGATGTCCTGCAAATTATGACAAATATCACGTCATATGAGGTTGTACATGTACGTACAGATTCATCATTTTTGAAAGGCAAAAACAACTTATGTCTAGTGTCTACTACACACCAACTTTTGCCCATTGGGAACTGAAAAGCAATATTTGTAACTGACCCCAAAAACATATCCGTAATTTGATGTCTATCTACAAATGGCGCATCTATATGTTGTTCCACGGTTTTCAATTCAAAACATTGCAAACTACCTAAACTGCTTTTTTTTAATGATCCCAGGTGATATTCTGAAATTGCCTTATCTCTATCTTAGCACTGGAAATTGTCTAATACACTTCCTTGTTGATCCCCCTTTGATTCTAATGTGTAAATAACAAATGTGCATACTGTGCACTTTTTTTGATTGGCACTTTTGATTGGCCGACAAAGCTAGGGCCCCATTAAAGGACCGACTTTGAATTGTATCAGAGATAATAGAGGGGTGGTCCTCGTTCTTCAGAAAACCAACTCACAACGATATTAGCTCTATCTAAACATAAGACAATATATAAGACAATTTTTGTACACCTGTTTACTAATGTAGTCAAATTTATGGATTCTTCCCTCAGGGCCTATAGTAACAAGTTATCTATTAACCTGTAGCTAACAATGGTACTTCAGTACTTGGAATCCACTTTGCATACATTAGTTGTTGCTATGTCGGGCAAACCTTGGGCAAGCTTTCTGGCCGGTTGTCATAGGGGCAACCTTTGTTAAACTGGTATGCATAAAATTTGAATATGTTAGTAAACCGGTCAATTGTCAAAATACGATCCTTTGGGTGGTATTCTGGCTCTCCTGGCCTCGCTAAAATCTGTTTAAAGTGGCGTTTATTGATAACTGTCCAATGGTACTGCACTCTGCACGCACTATACACCTCACATCCTCTGCATGCGCTGGGCATTGGGCACATTCCAGCAATTAAGGGTGAGATGAAAATTCTTGCCCACCTCTTTCCGATTATTAATATAAAGTCCAATCAGTAAATGACCTCATATTCAATACTGTGATAACAATCTGATGATCAACACAAACTTATCATGAAACAAACAGCTATCTATCCGGGTCTAAAGGACAAGTGATGAACTGTGATGTCTTCACTTAGTCATCACCCATTCCACTGACCAACCTTGCTGGAAACCCTTAACTGGCCCGACCGTCCGGGAGCGGGCCGGGCGCGGTGCCGGGAAGCTACCCGTACGCTATATGGCTGGAAACACCACTTGAAACTTATTGGTAATTGTACTATTTGAGTATGTCTAACACAAGTCTAACAATTGGCGGTATATCTTTCAATCAATCTTATCTGACGGACATAGCAAGAAGCAGTACCGCAGAAATAGTAAATTGTATTTATGAGGCCAATATTTACCTTATCACTGGCTCTACCACACAAAGACCTCAGCTGTTATTGATTCGGTGTCCGACTAATCGGTTTGCGTTCGCACGGTATAGTGGTACTGACTGGTACTTATGGTACGCAGCTAGCTGCCGGTTGCCGATCAAAAGAATCGTTGGTATGGAGTCGACTAGTTGGGGTTTACCCCCACCCTCCCTCCTCCGCTCCTTACATCCAGATGCAGTAACAGTACCAAAGACCAATTTTAGGTCATTTTTACTGACTTAAGGCACAATCGAATATGAAATTGGGGTTAGTCTTTATAGCTCAGTAATATTTAGCTTATCATTATTGACTCCATATATAGCCTCCTGACCGTCCATGCAATACCTCCCACTCGATCAGTCGCCCACTCCCTATTAATAAGCAGAAATTAGTGTTTCTATTTGGATTGGTTGGATCATGTTGTCTTACTTTGAAATTCATCAAAGGGCATACTGAGTCTATTCAGCATTCAATATAAATATCCTTTATTTCTTTTCTTTTCCCTAGTTTGTCTCTCTTCCTTTCCTTTCACTTCCGTGTTTGTCTGATCTTGGTTCTTCTTAATATTCTTTAGCTTCCCCTTTTCCTCCTCGATCCTTCTACTCTGTCGACTTCGCTCCTATTCATCCTCGCTATTTCTTCAATATATTTGATTCACTCCGCCCTCTTCTTCCTTTCATTTTTCAATTCTCCACATCTTCTACCTTCTCCTTCTCTTGTTCTGTACCTCCTCTTCTTCCCCATAACTATTTTTTATCCTCTTCTTCCTGCTTTTTAATTTACCTCATGTTTCTCCTGTATGTACCTCGATCTTCCTCTTTCTCATATACCTCCTCTTTCCCTTTAACACTCTTTCTAGCTCCTTTATTCTCGTCTTCCTCCTTTTCTTTCCCTCCTCTTCTTTCTTATGTACTAGTACCTTCTCTTTTCCCCAAAACATCACTTTTCCTGCTCCTCCTCTTCCTCCTCCTTCTTTCCGTCCACCTCCTTCTCCTCTTTCCCCAAACTACCATTCCTCCTCTTATTCCTACTTCTTTTTCCGTGGAAACCCTCCTCTTTCCCCCCAAACTGTCCTTTTTCGTTTTCATTCAGGGGAAATCCATCTCATGTATATACATGAAGGAAACAGACTATTTCAGAGTCAGTGCAACTTGAAATACCATTCAAACAAAATGGAAATCTTCATTTTATTGATACGTACCTCAGTACAAATAAATGACAGGTAGCGGATACTTCAATTGGCAATATACATTTGGGTGAATCACATCTTTCATACGCCTGTACTTCATGGGGATAAATAAAAAAACACAAAATGACTGAACTATGAAAAACATGGCACATTCACCATCTAAGGTGTATAAAATTACTCTACTTCAACCATTTTATTACATCTACCTACAGCAGCACAGTCTGGTCAACTTGTCTCTCCCGCCAAAAATCGTCCTAGCAAATTGCCATGAAAGGCATGATCACAATCTCAAGTACATCATCCCTCAAACAACCATTGACGTCTTCAAATTTTCTTTCTTTCCACGAACAATAAGAATTTGGAACAGTCTACCTGGACCAGTAGTTAATGCCACTGGATTGATGACCTTCCAGAAGGCTGCACTACCTGCTATAAAACAGTGCAGCCTGCCGTTGGCTTCCTCGTCATATAGACAGCTACGTTTTTTTTACTTGCAATAAATGTTCAATGCATTTTATTGTACATAAATGCACGCATCTGTAACATACACAAGTGTAAATGTTGTCATCTCCTGACGACACAACAGAACTAAATCATCCTAGTATAGCTTCATGTAGCTGCTTCGATGGATTACTGCATCAAGTATCAAGCAGTGCATGGCCCTGTTGCATAAAACTTACCACTGATTCTAACTTTGCAACCAATGGCAATTTCTATGGAAAGCTTGAATTTCATTGGCTGTCAAGCAGTGTTACCATGGTAGTTACCATTGGTGGCAGAGTTACCATTAATGGTAAGCTTTATGCAATGGGGCCCAGTACATGTGACATTGCAAACTACACATCAGGGCACTGTCTTATAAAGTATTGGGATTGATCACAACAAAACTTATATTTGATATCAATCGTAACTCTGTACATCAAAGATAGACGGTTGGACTTACGATCGATTCAGATCAATTGCAACTATTTATAAGATAGGGCCAAGGACAGCATTGTGTGTGGAGAGACAGCATGAAAGAGATGTTTCTAGGTATAGCATGCAGCATTTAAAGATGAAAATCATCCCATCCCTCGAATAGGACGTTAAAGGTCCTCTTTTAGAGGTCCTCTGAAGCCAACCACTGTTATCGCCCAGGTAACCCTCTCTGTACCTAACCTGTAAAAGCTCCATTGACATAGTACACGTTTTGCCCACCAATGGTACTGATGGGGTTAACCCTCTCAGTACCAAGCCAGGAGGAGCATATTGACTTAGTACACATTTCATGCATCACCATGTGTAATACTGGGAGGATTAACCCTCTCACTACCAAGCCAGGAAAAGCCCATAGCCTTATTACAAGTTTCATGCACCCATGGTACTGGGCAGGTTAACCCTCTCAGTACCAAGCCAGGAAAAGCCCATTGACCTACTACGCATTTCATGCACCTATGGTATTGATGGTGTTAACCCTCTCACTACCAAGCCAGGAAAAGCCCATTGGCTTATTACACCTGAAAGGGATAATAATCCCTTGACATCGAAATACTGTGAATCTCTATTTTCAGAATAACACAAAAATGATATTCAGAGTCTAAGTGGTGGTTTAGAGGCAGTGGGCACATAATCTTCTGCAACGGCTAACAAACTGTGCAATTTCTGGGTAGCTTTCCGTCCACGGGCTCTCCATTATACAACCGTTCCCTCTGTGTACACATCCTGTAAAAAAAACACCCCCAAAACTACCTTCATTGTCTTACCACAAAGGACTTTCCTCCTAAATATTATTACTATCTTCATGCACTAGTACCCCAATAGTCAACCTAATATCCTACAAGCACCAGCTAAGTGATATACCAGAGTTCCACACTAACAGGTTTATTTTTCTTTTGATTTTCCGATGATACACCAAACCCAACAGTTAAAATCATGATGTTGCATTCTCCCGATTTATGTTGTACTAAATGCAACATTTCATACTGGTTGGCAGCTTTCCAGTTTGGGATCTGGGCTGGTTGAAAGTTTGATCATATCAGGTGACTGGTAGTCTTCTCTCCAGGCTGTTTGAAATAAAATATAATACTGTACAAACTAACACGTACAAGTATACAAGTGGGTCTGGTATGACAAGGCTAACTCTCCTCTGCTCCTAGTATGTTAGGGCAAGTAGGTTAATACCTACCTTGTGTCCACACACGCAAAATTCAACTTATACGGTGAAATTCTGTGTGTGGACGCTTATTGACGATACGTCTTATCAATTGTGTTAAGAAACGTCATATAAAGAGTCTGGGCATCATTGAGTGTCAGTATGAACTTTTTGTATGTGGACACGCTGTTCACTATATGATGATTATCTTAACGTTTCTTTATAGATTTCTGGTGTAATCGATTTTTTTGTGTGTGAACACCCTGTTCGAAATATACAATTAGTTTTTCTACGTTTCTCTATGGAGATTCGGTATAAACCTTTTTGTGAATGGAGAGTGATTGTGAAATCGCAGCCACACCTGTCTAGTTATAGTCTATAACTAGAGCTTGGATAAGAAATGCCTTACAGCCTGAGATAAAGACTAGGGCTCCATGCTCACAGGTTTTTCCCTGTCAAAAAGAACCAGCTATTTATTCTAATTTTACAAAAAAATTACAAAATGATATAGCTAAAAAAGTCAATTTTGACTGACTGCCATATATATAAAAAAAAATAATAACAAGCTGCTGATATTAAGCCCTGGATATATACAAAGTATTTAACACTTTATATTGCACATCATTTCATATGTTATAGGCTGATACAACAATATACATGTATGTATATTACGATTACAACATCAACTCCACTAAAAATTATATATTGATAATGTATACACTATTACACACTATTATATACATGTATCATAAATGTCACTGTAGCACCCCTCGCTATAGGCAAATCTTGTGCATTCTACTATAAATGCTGTAAATAAAAATAATGTTAAACAAAATATATGCAGTATCATGTTACCTAACATGTGCCTAATTTACAAATAACTGCAACTAATGCTCAGAAACATGCAAGGAAAATGTACATCTATGTAGGAAATGTAAGATGGAAATAAATTTCAAAGACATAAATCCAATGTTAGATAAATTACTTGACAGAATTGGCATTGATCAAACATCACATAAAAATGGGTTCACCACACATTTTTGTGGCAGCCATGCAAACTATATTCTAACCTTTTGCAAAGAAGTGGGTACAAAGTGTATGTCCGTTTTATGGCATGGTTTTGAGAGAGTGTAATTGCCTTCATAAGTTTGCAAAGGTGAGAAATAACATCTACTTATGTGTTGAGCATTGGGGAAACTTTCCGAAAAAGAACTTAGGAAAAAAAAATTATTGTATCTCAGGGACTTAGGAAAAATTGTATCTTTTGGTATTCTGAAAAGCCAACTTAGGAGAAAAGATAACATTTTTATTGAAATGAGCTAGAGATAAAATTTTTATGTAAATAAGCCTTAGAGACAAAAAAAACCAAACAAATGTTATGCAAATGAGCTAAATCGGTATTCCGAAATGCACTTAGGAAAAAAAGTTATAATAAAAGATCTCCAGGTGCACGCGCCTATGCCCCATTGCATTACGTGCAAAAATAAATTGTGCATCTGTTTGGAAATAAGCGCATTAACTGCAATAAGGCATGCTGACAGACATTGATGCGCAATGTCACTGTCAGTTTCATGACATCACACCATCAGCTTGATGGAGTTAATGTATGCAAAAGACATGAAAGGACGCATATTACTGGCTGCCTCTGGGATAGGAGCGCAGGGCATGCGCTCATTAATACTGGTTAAAATCTTCCTAAGATATTCTTCAGAATACCAAAGATAAAATATTTTGGGGACATTTTACCTAAGGGGAGATAAAATTTGTATCTCTGTGGATTTTTTTAAACTACCCCTCCCCCCCCCCCCCCCCCTGGAAAGTTTAGATGTTGCTTCTTGAAACCAATGCTCATGGTTAGATCCAGCCCGCAAATTTGCGAGCTTAGTAAAGAACAGGTTAACAATCATACAATGTACCATTAAAATCATAAAATCATAACACATATCCACTTTTTGACTAACACAAACAATTTATATACATTCACAGAAACTTCTGATTGTCAAAGATCAACTTTTAAGAAGGATGAAATTCTATCATTGTTATTTTCCCTCTCCCCCTTGGCGTTTTTGTCCACTTAACTTGCATCAAAATCATATTTCAGATGTACATTTCACTCTTAATATTTATATATACATTTTCATCCATCATCAGAGTTGATTTTCTTGTACAAGTATCTGCATGAGAATCACTCAATATCATAACATCTTTCATCAAAAGATTCATATATTTGATGGCTAGAAGTTGATTCTGATCAAAACACAATCAATCATCAGAGAAAATGTGTGTGATAGTTAATTCCCCTCCCCTACAAAATCAGACCTATAATACTCTACATAATACATGTACCTACATATGCATTTGACAATGATGTACAACATTAAGACAGAATTATGTAAATCACTCAAAATCCAGTTGTGAATATGGCAATTATTGTTATAAAAATCATTGAATGTACACACATAATCACAAATAAACATGGTAACGGACGGCATAGTGTCAACCACCTTTCCTCTCGTTTAGCCTTCCTACACCCCCCCCCCCCCTAATAAAAAAAAAGGTTGGAAAAAATACAAATCAAAGCTATTTTGGGGGAAGGGGGGGGGGGCTACTTTTGAAGAGTGATGTTACGGAACAAATGAACTAAGCATACTCGAGATCTTCACAAGAGTTCTTCTTTTATCATCAAGAAAGCTCCTTCTTTGCATATCAGGGGCTTAGCTTCTTTGAGCCCCTGTGCAAGTACTGTCACTGAAAAGAAGTGTTGTGACACCCCCGCCCCCATACACACAAACACATGTAAACATGGCATGCCGCCCTCTTTCATCAGAGATGGATGCTGTCAAGGAAAGTACGCTATGTGGTCCAATAGTGCAGTACTTGTGACGAAAATCAAATGAACATGACAAAATACAAGCTACAGAACATGTATCTGCAAGAGCATACGCCTGACTTTAACAACTCGGAACATGAAAAGAAATCGAGAAGGGCAGACTGCACTTTTATCAGCCAAGAGAATCGGCCAGTCTTGATGGTAGTGTGCTCGTTTGCCCGTGATAGGCAAAGCGTGCGTTGCTTCATACAAGAAACGTAAACACAACAAAAAAGTAAGTCCCCCCTAAGCAAAATAACATAACTTTTGAGCAAAAAAGTTTTGAGCAAAATAATTTGTCAGGATTGTTACTTATTGACTAACTTCCGTGTGAAAATCACATTAATCCAATCAGTCATGCTTGAGTGAGCACACATGAAAGGCAAAAATGTCAATTTTCAAAAGTCACAAGGGTAATTGTTCATGCCGTTTTAATAATACATTTTGGCATTTCTTGTGCGATTTTTACAGTTTTTTTAGTCAACCATGATACGAAAATGATTTCTTATGCTCACATAAAATGTCATGCCACATTTTTGTCAAAATATCCAGAGTTTTATTTTTTCACCAAAATAAAGGGTTTTTAAAAGTTTCAAACTCAAGAGGAATGAGTATTTTGTAAACGGTGCTCACTCAACCAGAACAATGGATTAAGAGTCGGGATAGGTGTTAGTGCATCCAGAGATGGATGATAAACAATGAAAAGACATAAATTATGCACCAATAATTGGAATTCATTAAAAATTCATATGACAGAATCTCAAAATTACCCTTGTGACTTTTGAAAAGTGACAATTTTGCCTTTAATGTGTGCTCACTCATACATGACTGTGTGGATTAATGCGATTTTCACACGGAAGTTATTTAATAAGTTAAAAAAACATTCTTGCCAAATTATATTGCTCAAGACCTTTTCGATCAAAAGTTACACTATGTTGCTTAAGGGGGGGGGGGGGACTTACTTTTTTTGTTGTGTTTATATCTGCAGCTAAGAGACTGAATCTGGAAGTGCCCAGTTCACCAATTTGTACACAGAAAGCCCGAAAAACATTAGACCACCATGCGCTGTGATATGCTATAGGTATTTGCGATAATTTCATTACGATTTAAATATCTCCCGATGAGAATAATAAAAGTACTTACTCTAAACTTAATACTGCATTTACTTTGCATGTATTGTTAACATATCACACATATCAGTTTGATGTTTGAAGGTTTGCATGGTGGTATGATCAATCACGAGAGAGGTTTAGGGTACACCATGTTTTAAGTCCTGGAAGGACTGAGATGAGAAAAAGTGGATAGAATTGGAGGTGCAATGGAAAGGCGAGAAAGTGGAGACTTGAAAGCTCTTCACACTTTCTGGTTTACAGTCCTTTTCAGGACTACACTCATTTCGAAAGAATACTCTGCTTTCAAATTGACATGCAAAGCACACACAATACTTTACTTTGAAACTGAAACAATACCACGTTGCATATTTTGCAAATAATAATAGAAAGTATGACCTAATTGTACTTTTTCTTATCATCGCAAGTTTACCAACATTTAAAAAATAAGTTATTCCAGAATAAAATAACTCATATATAAATGTATATCAATATGGTGTTAGTTGAGGTATGGCCATAATATAACCCGAAGGGTGAGAGAACACTGGAACTTCTTATAACAATGTTTGGAGTAGCTGGTTACAAGCTGTCAAGTGCAATTGTATCATACATTATCTTCCTGGTATAAAATAATGAAATGAACACCAAATTAATTTACATTCTTTCTCCAAAAGAGTTATTACTTTAACAACACAAATTTCATCTGCATCATCTGCTGTATGCATGGCATGTGATACAACTGCAAATAAAAAAAACTTGTACAATTTATCCAATACCACATAAACATATATAATCCACTATAACAAAGTAGTATTTACTGCTATCTTAATTCATCTACATCAATTATATCTACACCATAAAATAAAACATGCATCCTATGTTGTATGCATGGCATGTAGTGCAACTTAAAAAAAAAAGACTTGTACAATTTAATATAAACGTACAAACATAATCCATCTGCATGAACAAAGTAGTACTTACTATCTAATATGACTATACAACTGAAAAGCTGTTGTAAGAGACCAGGGGACCACTGCAGAAGGCTCTTTGCGATAAAACATTGTTGACCAGGTCTTATTGACTCACAGAAGTTCAAACTAAAAGCATACATACATACCTTTCCAGACAACCAAGAGATAACTGTCTCAAATGATTGACTCCATCTATCCTATTCAAAGACTACTAATGCCTTGCCTGACATAGCAGCCTCTAAAATACAATACATTCACCATCTGTTTGTTTATTTAACACTTAACTGGTGACGTATGTGAGGACATTCTAAACAGGCTCGTGGAGGCAAAGGTGCAGACAATTTGAAATATAAGGAGCCAGTTTCATGACAGTATGAATACCAATACCATACCAATACTAATACTGTCAAAATAATTAAACAGAATCAGTCATCACAGACAAGGTGTCAAATGGTACGTAATTAAAGTTCTACACTGGCATAGCTTTTCTCTTACATCAGCTACCAAAATAAAACTAATTTTTTCCCGGAACCTTCTTTGAATAAACTTAAAAAAGGATGGTTTAGTCAAGCTGTTGTAGCACTCCGAAAACTCACACTTGATCTTGCCTGGCATGATGCAGCTTCAACCGAGCCGTGTAACGATTGCAGCCAGATCTGATTGGGGTGAGTGGGCCTGGTATGGGGACCCCACCCTGCCACGCCCCTGCCACGCCCCCACTGGTCCCACAGGTAAAGAGTGGCGATGCTACAGGGGTGTCATAAGAGAGACTGCTCAAACATGATCTTGTCAAACCCGCTGGGTGGCGTGTGGTAGAACTCACTGAACTGAATATCCAGAATTGCGCCCTCGTCCACTGAAAGCAAGCAAGTTGATTAATTTATTGATTGATTGATTACTTCACCAATTCATCTATTCATACATATAAATATCTGATTATTCGCCATTCTGTTTATCATCATTTTTTAAAAATCATTTTGTTTATATATTAATCCATTATTTCTGCACGGTTCCTCCCAATTCATAGTATAATAAATTAAAATAATGACAGGAGGGTTAGTGAATAATGACAAATTAATATTAACATAGACAAATCATTGTAATTCAGTGTATATTGTATTTTCAATTGGCTTGATATCCTACATGTAAAAAGAATGATGCCAATTAAGAATTTTTGGATCAGCTGGCTTACCATAGACAGCAGGGTAGAGGGTGCCTTTGATCCCAGTGACAGGAATCTGAAGAGCCTCTCCATTCTTGAAGAAATTCAGCTCCATGTGATCATACGTCACACCCTTGAAAGGGAGAAAGAAATGAGAGTGCACATAAACATCATTTATTCAAATTCATTTAGTTCATTTAATTCATTCAGTCTTTTATCTTTTCATTTATCAATTAACATGTAAAACTACAGTAAAAATTACAGATATAATGTACATTTCATATGACAACTGAAAATATGCCAAAGCAGAAAGTGAAAGGAAGAATGGATGATGCGAAAGAAAAGGAACATCAGTTAAAAAAAAAAACATTGAGGCATGTCAAGTTGTTGCCCTTTAATCTCAATGTCAATCGAAAGAAATATTTTGCATAACATAGCGACAGCCGACAAGTAAGGTCCATTGTATGCATTGCCTGTGTCTGCTTCCAGTCAGGCTTTGGTTGACTCCCATTTGCTTTGATTTCTATTTCATCAATGGGCATACATCAAGGCTTAGTGGTAAAGGTAGACAGGAATAACTGTCTCAGTTGGGACATTCTTATATCATTTTTTGTTTGTTTACATACAGCCTTTCAGAGGAGCCAGATGCATCCCAGCAATTCCAACAGCATGACAGAGACTGATTTCTGGTTTACGGTTAGGGTTGCTATGAGGGTTACCTCATATTGTATTGCACAAGTTACTATGTATTTCTCATACCTCAAAAGGGGTCGTCAGAAATAATAAATAAACTTCAAACTTCAAACTTCAAACCTTGAGGGTAGTTTCAGACAATATTGGAGCATTAAAAGTGGGAATAAACTTTCAGAAAGAGAGCAGCGGCCTTACCACAAGATCTCCTTCTGCAAACTCGACGGTTGACTTGTGGAGGGGCTCCCCCGAGTGGCAGACGGTGCCATCAGACCTCAACATCCACGCCTCCGCACACTCTCCCAATGGCACCCGGCTCAGGTTGCTCTTCCTGGTTGCTAGGCCAACGCCCCACACACCTGGTCAGAGGAAAAGCATGCATACATGTACAATATGTAAAAGGAAAAGTACTACAAACTAACCAGCATATCGAGATCACCAAAAACTGGGGGTGTGTCACATAACTGGTGACCTGTTCTTGTGCTAATTGAGATACCCTAATTTATTCCTGTTTAAACATGGTGGGAGTTAGTTACCAACAATCCTAATCAAAATTGACAAATTATAAACATGGTATTCAGACACTTGCCAACAACTTTTAATTCATAAAGATCAGATTTCATCTTAAGCTGATGGGAATCAAACTCATTGAGAATTTGATTTAGCAAGAAAGGGTCAACAGTGACCAGTTGTGCATAAAGTTGTTTGTAGCTTATAATGTACTGAGAAGACAAAAAGGTGATCATGATAAATCTTCTTGCCAATGGTCTTAAATTCATGTGTTGTCCATTTTAGAATCTTGCTGAAAGTTATTTGCCCTCAAATAATCCACATTTGGAGTAATTAGTGATTAAGTCACAAATCCTCAAAATGTTTGGGCCGAACAGGGACTTTATAGACAGAAAACATTACGATTACACACATAAACGTCTCTAAAGGATTTCAAGTTGAGGGGTCTGTACAACTAGCATGGCTTTCTAAAGCAGTGGTGTTTATGTGTAGGTTTGTCTGTAATATGTTGTACAATTATATAAGAATATGTACAACACATGCACAACATTATGTAGATAAGGGGAAGTATAGACTGCGATGCCATTATGATAAGATTGAACTTCATAGATATTCACCTTTCCAGGTTCCATTGAAAGTGATTTTACAGCCAATGGCAATGGCTGAACAACCTGAACCGCACACAACTTGAATTTACAATTAACATGTACATCAATAATACAACAATGTGGTTCATCAAGGATTCAACAGCCTTGTGAGTACAAGACTTAAGTTTTTTTTTTAATATGGTCTAGAAGATCTGTCCCATTTCATAGTCTGGGCACTGAATTAAGAGGAAAGTTACAATTAGGGCCCTGATCGCTGGATACAAGAACATATCATGCACACATATGTGCACCATCTCCACTTCACTTGCCCGCTGCATGATATCGGCGCTGGGTCAAGATCATTCACATAATCTTCAACCTCCTACCAACTACCCATTTATACTCCTGGGTTGAAAGCAGCAATGTGGATAAAGTATCTTCCTGAAGAACACAAGTGCCATGGGTGGGATTAAACCTGTGACCATGAGATCTTAAAGGTAGCCCGTCCCTCTTGCAGACCTAATTCTGAAAGTTCCCTGACTTTGTCATCATCTGAGAGAGAGCAGCTATATAACCTTTCCCTGGAATCGACAAAGCGTAATCTTCGGTTTTGAAGAAATAATCTTCGATAATTCATCGAGCTTTCTTTTTTCGTACCAGGAAAATAGTCGTAATTTGAAAAAGTCAAAAGTCGGCAATCAATTTGAATCAAAGCTCAGTGTTAGATTTTCATATATTCTACGGGAGTTAAAGTACCTCTGACCTCAAAATTTCAAAGTTGGTATCCCAAAGATACATGCTAAATATGAGCAAACTTTTATGAAGTTTGCAGATATTTGTAAAAGGGACGGCCATCTTAAAGTCGCAGGTTCACAACCACTATTCCAAGACACCTCCACATTTGTTTATTTAGATTAGGAATGTCTAACAACCTAGAATTATTAATAATAATAAAAATAGTATGGAGCTTTTATATAGTGCTTAATACAATAAAGTTTCTAAGCGCTTTACAATTTTAACAGAACTTTAATAAAACAAGTACAACATAATACATTTAAATGGAAACAAAGTATGAATTATAAGTATACAATGTTAAGAGTGTTACAAATTTGTGTAAGTTATACATGTAGCCATACATACATGTAGCCATTAAATGAGCTGCACTCTATGTGCTTGTGAAATTCCTCACTGGTGAAATAAACATTGCACAGTGTGTACTGCCTGGAAGAATCTGGAATATGCAGCCAGGTGCTATTTACATGAAAGAATATTACACCTAGCTGAGACTCATTAGCATAATAAAGGAGGCACTGGCTGGAGTGTGCATGTGGAGTGGGCCAGTGATGACTCATCAGTGTAATCTGGGTCAGGTCAATATTGTTTGTCATGTATTTCTAGATGCACTTAGAACTTTCTAGAAGCAGATAATAGAATCTTCTACATTGAAGTATGAGCTGTGTTGGACATGAACTCAGAGTATATTTTGTATATCATCTTAACTCCAGTCACCTCTGGTAATAGTAACCTGCATGAGAGTTTACATATCATCTCGCTCCAATCACTTGTGGTAATAGTAACCTGTAGTAAGATTTTGTTGGGACCTTGGCTCGATACACACCTGTGGATTTATACGAGGATTTTCTCTACATGGATAAATACCTGCCTGTTAACTAGTGCTTATTAGATCCTGCCTGTGGAAGTCGTACACTCTGTGGATTAATATTTGGCCATCTTGGATCATCTATTTGGACTTGACTATCTGGAATACCTGCTCTTCAGCGTACAACATTGGGATCAACATTGCGATCATAATTTGGGAATACTGGATCGGATTATCAACTGGACCATCAGCGGGAGCCGTGGATTCGTTTGAATTCAGTATCCTCCAGCACTGTAAGCTAACCTGTACCTATACACTGCACGAAGTAATTGATATACATTATGTAACTGATATGTATTGATACTGAAAGTGAAAGTTTGTCTCGGTTTTAAAGGGGAAATACCCCATATAATAAAGAACACATGAACTAAATATTGGTATCATTTTGTGCGATCCTTTCTGGTGTGAATTAATCATAACAAGAGGTACTGAAATATCAATCAAATAACAAATCAATAAATGAGATAGCAAGATAACAGATTAATGCAGATCTTGTATACTAGTACATTGTATTACCTGTTGATTGGATCTTGATTTCAAAGTATGCTTTATCCTGAACCAGGGGAGCATTACCTAGCGCCGCTCCGGTCCCGCAGATCCGTCTGCCTGATTTAACAATAACAACATCATTGCCTGGGGGACAGAAAGAAGACAAAAGAGGGATTTTATCTTAATGACAGAAGAACTAAAAAAAAAAAAACATATATTTATAGGGTACACTTCATGATTGAAGTTAATAATTTTTTACATTGACAAGAATACACTCCAGCTCAAAGGAATTAGCTTAGGGCAAGGGAAAGGGAAGAAAGGGAAGGAACCTCAGTTTGAAACCATGGTATATTTTGTCCAGTTCAGCATGAAACACGATGCTTTAGCCTAAAAAGCATCATGTTTCATGCCGAACTGGACAAAATATACCGTTGTTTAAAACTGAGGCCCTTTCCCTTTCCCTATGCCAATTCCTTTGAGCTGTAATGTAAGTACTGTACTCACACTGCCACTATGACATGCATAAAAGAGGCAAATGTAATCTAGTGATGTAGTGTCCGTAATATTACAATCTAGAATGGTTTACTTCAAGTTTCATAAACAATTCTCAAGAGATGATTAAATGACAAAACATGAAAAAAAAAAGTTTTAAATAGAGGCCTTACATTTCACATTCTAAACTTAAACTAGGTTTGGGTTAGGACCCAAACTAAAATAGGGTTAGGGTTAGGGTAGGGTAGGGTTTAGTGAGGTTACTATGTGATGTTACAGAAATTTTGTGGCCCAAAAAACGCAAAAACTAACCTTTTTTGATCGTGCACTACAACTCTCAGCTACAATACAGATTTCAATGGCTTTTCAATATGCGTGCTCACACCCAATGCTAGGCGTGTCCAATAGAGTATTAATTCCCCTATCTTTAGACTGTTTTGTAAATAAAGAATAATTTTTCTTCACGGACAAACATCAGTTCACAAACTGACATTAACCACTACTTTCAATCGAGGTCTGTAAACACGAGTACAGCTTGCAATTCTAATATTTAATATAATTTATAGATCTAACTTATTTCTCGTCATTGGCTTGCCACCCCACCCTCATTCCCAATGGTAGCGATGCCACATGATTTTTGCAATTTGAGAAAAACATTGATTGCTTGTACTCATTTTATCAAGCAGGTAATTGTCTATCCGATGAAGGTATTTTTCCCCAAAAAAATTAAGTATATGCAAATTTATGCATAATTTAATAATGCAAATACTGAAATCATTCTGCCAAGGCAGTACGATGCAAAAAAAATGATTACATCACCTACATCATGTTATATTATACAATGTTTTGATATCCTTAACAATATATCAATGTATATTTTGCTTTACTAAACTCATATGGAGGTCCACTGCATCCATTTTGCCCCTTTACACTGCAATCAGCACTATAATCACAAGGAGTTGTGCATGCGTATGAAAGGTAGATTGGTGTGCTGGATATTGCATTTGTTTGATTCCCGTTGGAAGTAAAATTGTAGTGTCCACTGAAACAAAGATAGTGCAACAAGCAACTACTATATTGTGCATATTTGCATTTTAATTTATGCATATATTTGCATGTTAATTATCTTACTTTCTCTTTACAGTAGGCATAAATGATTGCCATTTTTGAGGTGCCTGGAGGTGTATACAAGAAGGGTAATTACAGCAAAGAGGACAGTTTGGATTGGGAGAAGAGGCAGAGTACATGAGCCTCCTGCTGAGCGTCATCATCAAGTTGTGATCATCTGAATACTTTGAATAAAGGAATTTTAATTGTACCAAAGATGCGTTGTTTGATTACTTTCATTGTGCGTATTGATGTTGGCAACTGGCAGACTGAGAAATCTACCAAATCAGTGAAAAATTATTAAAACAAATACTGAAGGGTTTAAGAGAAAGTTACTGTTATCATCAGTACCGATTTCCAGGGTGATCCTGTGACTCCCACCCTCCTTTGATATTTACCCAACCTTATCCTGACCCCTGATTTACTTCAGCATTGCAATATGCAATATGATAGCTTAATTTTTAAAAATTAAAAGATTTTATTTTTTTAGACCCACATCTATGCAAATCCAACAGCATCCATTCATCAATGAAATCTCATTCAGGCCACCTGAATGAATTGATCCCCCCCCCCCTCCCCCAGCAGTTGATCCACTGACTTGTCATCTAATTGTACCTCCTTTTTTAACCTCTGAACGCTCATTCACATACCATAAATTTCATATCAACCCCTCCCCCTTAACATTTTCATATCCAGAAAATGTCGCCTCAAACACACACACAAAACTTTTCGGACAAATCAACTCACAATCAACCCAGGCCACGATAGACTTTTACTTTTAGTACACAGTATAGGCCCACTGACCTAAGTGTAACTAAATGTTCTGCTTGGTGTAGACCTTGAAAATTTTACAGTTTCCATTTTTTTTTTTCTTTTAGAATTATTATCCAATAGATGTATTAACATTCATCTCCTTATAAACATTTAAAAGGTGGAAAATATCAAGTGAAAGCCCGATGTTATAATCACTCATAAATTTCTCTACATCTTGTTTAGTATGTGGGACTACAGTCTGTCGTCTGCTATTGCAGGGTGAGGGCGCTATTCACCTATCGCCGATACTTTCAAATACGACATGGGCTCATAAAATATAATCTCGCATTTTATCGCATTATCTATTGCCTACATATCATGTATCATTGCAATGCTGAGTTTTTGTAGAATCTGAAAAAGGTAGTCGCCACCCTGTCTCCGGGGGTAGTTTTTGAGATATACCCATGCAAACAGCGTGCAAATTTTTCATGAAAACAAAGGTTGCATAAACCTTCCTCAAAAATACGGGAAAGTAAACGAAAAAATATGAATTTTCGTAATATAATATCAGAAATATTCTTACCCACACAAGGATCTATTTTGCGAAAAATCTGGAACTAAAAATGTCGAGAAAAATGAGGTTCCGTGCGATCTGCCCAATGCGGAAGTGATCCACCGACGGCCGTAATTACGGCCGTAATTCTCCGACTCAACACAAAGAAGACGCAAGTTTAGACAAGTTTATTTCGATAAATTTGGATTTATTCTCACAAATAATGACTGAAATAAAAAGATATATGTATATCTAACGGAATTATAGCCATGAATTTATTTATACTAAATTTTAAAGATGCAAAATCTAACATTTGACCACGGCACTTTTGTGTGTTGGCAGAATAGGATAGCGCCGATCGCGATCTCGTGTGGCATCGCTACCAATGGCATGCGCCAACCAACATAACAGGTAATGTATAGCAGAAGTTATCTTTCCACAATATCATGTTCAATCTTTATACATTCACACCTTCATTCATCAGAAAAGTCCAAAGACAAGAAAAATTAAATTCAAGCACCAAGCAGACTGCCAGAATGGCAGAAGTAGAGAAAATAGAAATTTGCATTAAAAGCAAACTAAAACAGAAATGATTGATAGAAATCTAATTAGTTTTATCAAGAAAACTAAGAATGAACAGTCAGTGAGTAAAAGTTACTATCCTGAGCATATGGAGATAGAATGAGCTTTGAGGGTGGTTTGATACGTAACTAAGGAGTCATGGGCATAATCATACTAGTGCCGTGGGCAGTGCATTTTATATTAATAGACCACTCCACGTCCACGGCCCACGTCCACGGCCCAGGCCCAGTAAGTAAAAGCAGCAAAAATGTGTATGTGTGGGACACACCAATATTGTCACATAATCTTATCTAGCAAGTAAAATTTTCAGTAGAATCAAGATTTTACCCATGTGTGATGTATCTAACATGACCGACGGTATTTCCTTCAGTGGAACATGACCACTCCCGAAGCCAGCTCTCCAAGGAAAACACCGAAAACAGCAAAAACACGCAGCCATTTCGCAAATTTATCCGCCTGATTCCGCCATTCATGCAATGTAAATTTATGCATGTAATGGTATCGGTAAATGAATAATAACAAACGAGATAGCTCATATTGACTGAGCCTACCTACAGTATAAAATTATTATTAGGATCGACATTCAAATTGTATTCATCATCATCATCATCATCATCATCATCATCATCATCATCATCATCATCATCATCATCATCATCATCATCATCATCATCATCATCATCATCATCATCATCATCATCATCATCAGGCATTGTG
Source organism: Arbacia lixula (assembly GCA_963669155.1). Classification (NCBI taxonomy): domain Eukaryota; kingdom Metazoa; phylum Echinodermata; class Echinoidea; order Arbacioida; family Arbaciidae; genus Arbacia; species Arbacia lixula. The sequence continues at coordinate 10,932,357 of OZ022590.1, read as the reverse complement.
TAACCATTGTTGGATGAAGCCCTCCACAATCAGTTTTCATTCACTTCGTTTTGCTGTCATTCTGTTCCATGTTGCTGTGTTTGTGTATGTTGATATTTCGTCTCTCTACCTCCTCTTTTCTTGGTCCCTTCTTCGCTTCCCTGTTCTTTGTTGCCATTCTTCTTCTTCTTCTTCCAGGTAGAGTGCAGCTTCAAGTTTTGAAGATTATCGCACATTCTGTGAGTTTCTTGTTCCATCCATTGTCTTGTATTCTATATAAGTGTCCTGCCCATCTCCATTTCATCTCCTTAATTTTTACTATAATATCTTTGACCTTCGCTTTCTGTCGTATGTCAGTGTGCTTCACTTTGTCAATTAATGTTAAATTGAGCACTCTTCTTTCCACAGCTCTCTGTGTTGTTCTCAATTTATGTTCCATTTCCTAAGTTGGAGACCAGCTTTCTGCTCCATGTGTCAATTCGTTGTCAAAATGCACTGGTCAAATATCCTTCTCCTCATTGTAAATGGTATTTTCATATTAGAAATACATGCCGTACATACCTTAATCGACAACCCCAAATTAAATGTTTATCATGTTTTATCAGAGCAACTTGTTCTTCCACATACTGTCCTACCTTTCATGATCCATGTAAGATCCTTTTTAGTATCGATAAAGTGCCTATTTTCAACTTGTAAACATGTATAGTGAAATACAATCATATTTTGGAGACGTGTATGTTACATAATAGTTTTTAAGCTGTGCATATTTGCCATTTTGTTTCGAGATGACAAGTTTATCACCAATACTCTTCTTCTTTGATCTTTTATGTTTCACCCCATTAACCAGTTTGGGGGTATTCAAATGAAGATATTGTGCTGCAACTTGAACAAAATATGAACTTGAAAAAAAGGACGTTTTTGTTATTCTTTTTTAATTTCCTACCAAGAATAAGCGTAAAGAATAGTAGGCTTTTACTGCCCATTTTCATGAGCAGGTGTACAACAAGAACAATAACAGTAAAAGGTAATTTAGTTCACATTTTAAAAAAAATAATTTCCACCTTTTAATTACCACTCATTTAGAATCAAAATTACCACTCATTTAGAATCAACTGGTACATAAGCAAACTAATGCGTGAACATCGATGGACAACTATGTCACATCATATATGGTATAACGGTACGGATGTGCCCACGAAACATGTTTGATAACATAACCTGCATACCTGATTCAATGTCACTACTCCAAACAGGGGCGTACGCAGGATTTTTTAGAGGGGGTGGGGGGGGGGGGGGGGGTTCAGCGCTGCAAAATTTCTTGCTTCATACATTATTAGGTAGAGGTACCGTCCGTCTACCAGACCAACCTCTCGGGAGACAAGCCAAAGAAAAAGAAGGGAAAAAATGGGGGGGGGGGGGGGGGTGGTTGGTGGGGGTTGAACCCCAAAGGGGGGTGCCTGACATAGGTGCCTGACTCCAAATGTTTATAACCTGTTTGTTTTCGATGGACCCCCCGGAAGAACAGCTGAGTGGGCTATCCAGCCGAGTACTTACATTCCAATTTGATTTATATTTATGTATTCTTCATTTTTATCGGAAAATAAATTAAATTCAGGTTAGTTCAGTTCAGTTCAATTTAAAACCTGCATAGTTAAAGTGTATTATGATTCTTATATCACTTTCATTTTATTAAATATGCCTTCACTTGGACTAACTCTAATTAGACATCATGTTTAGGCCTATAAAATACATGCTTTCATTACAATCCACATGGCTAAAATTGAATAGGCCTTCAAAATATTGCCAAACAATTACGATTGTGAGATTGGAACCTAAGCAACAATTTACGCTCAAATATATTTAAATCTAACATGCAGCATATAAATTCCTACGATATTTTTTGCGGTGAGCATACATATTAACCGATGCAGATTTCCCGTAGTATCAATACAAGTATAATCGATGTGAACATACAGTAAAGTGATAGGATGTCGCACACAATTACCCTATAAATTAGGATGACACGATAAGAGTGACAAAATCATTATACAGCAGTCCAGCTGCAGTAATATCAATAAAAAAAAATACTTCAAGTCAAGACTATAAGAGTAGATATGATATGCCACTCCGAATTACGTAGCATTGCTTGATAAGTCGATCATAAATTTCAGAGAATGGAACATACAAATGCAATATATACAAATAGGCACTGAGGTATACTTTGTGTTGTCAACTATATTACCGTGGTACAACTAGAAAGCAATACAAAATGGAAGATCATTTAAAGAACTTCCCTTTGACTTAAAAAGTATCAGTGAATTAGAGTTGAGTTCTATCAAGACAGTCCAGTGTATGGCTAACAAAACTGCCCTACTCTGACGAAAGGAAGCAATTGACAAATCACTCAAATCTGGGATATTGGTATTTTTAGATTGTACCCAGCATTCCACACCTACAGCCAAAATCTGGACAAGAAATACATGTATTCATCTTGCTGCGAGATATTCAATCTAACATGATGTGGTGTTGCACTGATGCCAATTCAAGTGACAGACACATTTTGCTCATTTACGAGAAAAGTCTCTTTTGTTAATTGCTTCCGTTTGTCGGATTAGGGCAGAAAACATGTATTCACTAGAAGCGCCCCACCTCCAAATAATAATCTATTGAAATCATCACATTGCTGAGTTTTAATAAAAACAAAATAAGTTAAATGCTTGCACACGCCGTTTATAGTACGAAAAGTACAACGGATATAGGCCCATCAAAATAATCCGAAGAAAGAAAATAATCCCAAACTCGCTCTTGGTGTACCCGTATGAGTAGAATGACATTTTGGAAGCCAAATGTGACGCTAAGGTGCAAAGCGGCTATTCGTTTTGACACATGGTTATTATAACTTTTTCTTTATGGCTATCAATCAATTAAAGATTGAGAGTGCATGCTACAAAAAATAAAATGAATTGAAACATATTTAATTCTGATAATGTTTGGAGGCACTTGTGGCCATTAACATCCGCCTTTTGCCTCATACACATTTAATTAATGTCCTGTCCTTTCATTGATTTACTCTGATACAGATTGGATGAAAGGGGAAGTTCAACATAAATTGATTAGCTTTCAACAGATTTTGAGAGAATTCGCTGGAAGTCTCAGTTTCAGACTCAAAAAATAGAGCCGAGGACTTCGCCTTTATGATTTCATGAGGCAAAGATGATTTGATGAAGAAGTTTTGTCGTCGATTTTTCATGATGTTGTTTTATCATCATTGATGACATCTAGTTCTTCGTGAGTTGTGTTATTGCTCAAATGTAACAAGAAATAGTTACAGGCGTGTAACCTGCAACAGGCAGATGCCAGCAGTCAAATAAAGTATCCATCTTGAACTCCAGAGGGCGCCACCCCCGCTATGGGCATAGCCCAGCCGTCTACCGTGACGGTCCTTGTCTTCTGTCGTGTGTGGAATCCATGTACAGCAATATGCCAAGATCGGGAATCGAAGAGAAGTGGGGGAAATGAGAGAGAAAGTTAATCTCAAAGCCGTCACAGAATCTTGTTATACATCAGGCAGTGTCCTTTATACGGTAATGATAATTACGATCGGAAACTCATTCATGAGAAGAAAGAAGATGGAGAAGAAGAAGAAGAAGAAGAAGAAGAAGAAGAAGAAGAAGAAGAAGAAGAAGAAGAAGAAGAAGAAGAAGAAGAAGAAGAAGAAGAAGAAGAAGAAGAAGAAGATGAAGAAGAAGAAGAAGAAGAAGAAGAAGAAAAGGGAAGAAGAAGAAGAAGAAGAAGAAGAAGAAAAGGGAAGAAGAAGAAGAAGAAGAAGAAGAAGAAGAAGAAAAGGGAAGAAGAAGAAGAAGAAGAAGAAGAAGAAGAAGAAGAAGAAGAAGAAGAAGAAGAAGAAGAAGAAGAAGAAGAAGAAGAAGAAGAAGAAGAAGAAGAAGGAGGAGAAGAAATATACATGTATATGCACGGACCTACTTCCATGTTTTTATAATTTATTTAGTGTAATATTAACTACGTATAATGGTGTGAATTCTCAACATTGATAGATGTTATTCTTATTTTTATTATGTAGGCCTACACTATCATATACACATTACTATGTGGTGTAAACTGAATAAGCACTGCACAACTTCCGACAATGCTATAATCTTTTGTATGCCTGTTGAACTGTTCTTTTATGGTATTTGTGTGTATTATTTGCGAAAGGTGAATGTGGCACTCAAAAAGTTAAGTAAAATGCAGGATGCGTAGGAGAATGATAGGCCTTGAATGAGCACAGGTGTAATACTCATTAAAATAGCAAGACGAAGTCAAGGTGGAAACGTAGATCGAAAGATGTGACAGTAATTTAACAAAAAGAGGAAGGAGGGTAGGAGTAGAAGAAGGAAGAGAGGCAAGAAAGGGAATAGGAGGAGCAAGAGGGGTACAAGGAGGAGGAGGAAATACGGAGGAGCAGGAGAAAAAGGAGGAGAAGGAGGAGGAAGACGAGGAGGAGTAGGGGGGGGGGGGAGGAGGAGAGGAGGAGGAGGAGGGATGGGGAGGAGGTGGAACTAGAGAAGGTAATCTAGACGGAGAAGGAGCAGCTAGGAGATGTAAAAACAAAATAAGTTCGAGAGAACTCTTGGGATAGGAATGTGAATAGGGGAGGAGGAGAAGGAGGTGGAGGAGGAAGGGAAGAGGAAGAAATAGGAACAGGAGAAGGTGGTATAAAAGGAGTAGGAGGAAAGGGTGATATAGAAAGTTAAAAGAAACAAGAGGAGGAAGAAAAAGACAAATAACTCCATAAATTATATGGAAAGGAATAATATGGAGAAGCGGATGCAGGAGCAACAGAGAGAGGGGAAGTAGGAGAAGAAGAGAAAGTTTGAGCAAGGTGGGATGGTAAAGAAGGAGCAGGAGCAAGCGGAAATAGTGATAAAGAATGGTAAGGGAAAGAAGAGAAGAAGGTCGAAAGAACTCCAGGGAAAGAAAGGTGGAGGAGTTGCAAGAAGAGGAGTAGCCGAAGTAGTAGTAGTAGTAGTAGTAGTAGTAGTAGTAGTAGTAGTAGTAGTAGTAGTAGTAGTAATAGTAGTAGTAGTAGTAGTAGTAGTAGTAGTAGTAGTAGTAGTAGTAGTAGTAGTAGTAGTAGTAGTAGTAGTAGCTAGTAGTAGTAGTAGTAGTAGTAGTAGTAGTAGTAGTAGTAGTAGTAGTAGTAGTAGTAGTAGTACATAGTATACATAGTAGTAGTAGTAGTAGTAGTAGTAGTAGTTGTAGTAGTAGTAGTAGTTGTAGTAGTAGTAGTAGTAGTAGTAGTAGTAGTAGTAGTAGTAGTAGTAGTAGTAGTAGTAGTAGTAATAGTGGTAGTAGTTGTAGGAGGAGGAGGAGGAGGAGGAGGAGGAAGACAAGAAGACGGGCGAGCAGAAGGATGTGGTAAAGATGGAGCAGGAGAACGAGAAGAAGGTGATCCAGTGTGAAGAGGAGCAATATAGGAAAAAGAAGAGGGGCGGTAAGACAAAGAAATCGAAGACAAACCTGGATTGTCAATACACGACTGGGTCGGCCGAAGACTAAAGATCGTGAGCGTGTTCCCCTTAGAGGCAGACGTTGTGAGAATGTAACTGGTGTAAGCATTGTTCGACACATCAGCCACGTGGAGAGTCGCCCTTACGTATCCTCCTTCCATGCGTCTGGAATTACAGAGAAGAAACAAAAACATATTTTTAACTTAAGTCTTTTACAAGTAATATACACAAAGAAGTACGTCCGCGACGTTGAGCGAAAATTCTTTTTTTTTTTCTTACAGACAGTAACTTACCTCTCGGTGGTCGTCAGGTTCGTCGCAGTGCCGGGCATCATCATTGGTGAGTCCACGTAGTCCCACTGGCCCGTCCGGCTTGCTTCCACTTTCCAGTAGGTGAAGACTGACGTATCGCTCCCTACGAATACGTCACAAGTAAAGGTGACGTCAGAGCCTGATACGGCCGTCTGATTGGCGCAAAGTTCCCCGGCCTCAGGGACGGGTTTCACCAGCAGCGGAGCAGCTGCAAAGATCGAGATAGGATAGTGATTATAGGAGAAAAACGGACGTGACGAATTAGGGAGTGATGGGATGGACACGAAGTGAGAGAAGAGATTAGAAAGGAAGGAGAAAATTAAAACAAAACACCCCAGGAAACAAAAAAAAATCTATATTTGTTGATTGGCTAGTAGCGTCAGAGCCGTAGATCTTAAAGGGAAAGTGCTCCTTGACGTTAAATTTGTTTTAAATCATAGCAGAAGAAGGAAAGCAAAATAACGGTTTCACGAAAATCTGTCAATAAGATAAGATAGTATGACATAGTCACATTTCAAACATGTATTCAACAAACTCTAATTCGGGAAGTGTCTACATAAATGGTCGTATGCATAAAAAGAAGTAAACGCTGTTTGCTTTTCGTTTGATTCAGTATGCACACAAAAATACGGATTGATACATAGGGCTAAAAATCCATTCCATCTTCCGGGTTTAGGCCATTTTATTCGCAAGTACACTGTACTTGCGCGCCCATCCCTTCATAGTGCCGATTTTAAATCTAATAGGTTTTCTCCAAAGACTTGCCGAAGTGATACTCTTTGTGACCATCAAATCTCTTTGTCTTTCTTCCTCTTCCGCTTTCCCAACGACATGCTCTCTGCGTTTGATTTTTACTCCTTCTTTCCATCCAAATGTATACGATGTCATTTGTATAATGCTGCTGATATACTTAGGAATCTCACCTTGCTAGTCTAGCGTCTCTGAGGCCCCCCCCCCTCCCTTTTGACATTTAGATGAAATCTTTAAAAATAACTGTACTGTCTTTGTTGATTATTATTCTTCTATGATAAGACATGATTTAATCGATTGGTACACCGATGAGCTAGCAACAGAAGGATATTAGTCAATACGTGAAAACACACCTTTGACTGAGAGCTCTACGCGTCTGACGACTGTCGTATTACCAACGGCGTCGGTCGCAACGCACTCATAGCTACCCGCTGCATCCAGCTGTGTGCGCATAAACTCTAGCGAGGAATTACACGGGCCGAACTGCGCGCCCGCCATCATGACGTCATCGTAGCTCAATGCGCGCCCGTTCTTCAGCCAGTGGAGGGTGCACAAGTTTTCCGGGCGGCCGCATGTCAGGCTCTTGTAGGTCCCTTGGGTAGCGAATTCAAGACTCGGGTAGGGCTGGGGGTCTGGGATAACCGGTCCGGACGTGCTGCCTGTTTGTTTGATTTAAAGGTTGGAAAATCATAGTTTATATCTCGCCTGTGCTGCATGCCAAGTATGCATACATGAATACACACTTGTCTTTAAAATGAATCATTACGAATGATCACAACTTGACTTACGATTGACTTCAATCGTAAATGTGTACATTAAATGAAGGGGATTGGACTTACGCTCGATTCATATCAATTACAACTCGTTATGAGACGGGGTCTTGGTCTGATTTCATATGAACATCAGGTATATTTCATGATGATTGCTTGTATAATCGTGCACCTTATCTTTTATTACAAGTTTAATCAAGCACGGCATGCACTGACGACAGTCCTCGTCATGGTTAGAACTATGTGTGTTCGGTAATGATTATTGCGACAATACTTATCACGACGGGAAATGATTTCGCTCAATCTAGCTTTTGTCGGAAATGTTCACTTATACCAGTCTGTGCCTGGAAAAAGTGGTAACATCAGGGGCAGCTGGGCTCAAAATGCGAAGAATGTACTTCCGGGAACTTTCGTCACTTCCTTTTGCGTGGGTTTTCTTTCCAAAGGTAGAAATCAAGCACTGTAGGCTATTTGAAATATGCATAATCATGTCTAATTGATTATGCATATATTGAATCTACATTTGAATTGCATTGATTGCAACTAGTTACTTTTTTGATGAAATGATGAGAATAAGAACAAACTAAAAAAAAGTGGGTTATGGACGTCCGAAGTTAAGGGTACCAATCTTAACTAGCGAGATTTGGGTTAAATAAATCATATATACAAAGATAGATTGCGTGAGATTAAGAGATAAAGAAAGAGAAGAGAAAAGAGAGAGGGAGAGAGAGAGAGAGAGAGAGAGAGAGAGAGAGAGAGAGAGAGAGAGAGAGAACAAGGAAAAACATATCATAGAGAGGTGGGATACAGAGAGAGAGAGAGAGAGAGAGAGATGGAGAGGAAGACAGAGATGGGAGAGAGAAACGAAAAAGGGGGCGGTGCAAAAAATGGAGAGGGAGGGAGAGAGAGAGAGAGAGAGAGAGAGAGAGAGAGAGAGAGAGAGAGAGAGAAGGACATGGTGGGATATTATGTATAAGATTATAACAAAACAAAAACACTCACCGTTTTCGCAGCTCAGCTGAGCGGGGCAGACCACCTCCCATAGAGACGTTTGGGCAGCCCAGCTCCCCTCGCCCCAAACCATCAGGCCCGCCACCACATAGACCAAAGATTCCACCAGCTTCACCCTCACCCTCATCATCTCAATTCCCATCTTATTCTTTTCCACCCACAATTAATACTGCCTCACCAACAAGGAATGCCACGCTTCGAAACGCGGATTTAAGAATTGGCAAAAATAGAGAATGCGCTTCGGCAAGTTGAAGCGAAGAGAATTGCGATTCCAATGTGCAGTGAGAGATAAGATTATGTATCCTTTATATACTCTTATCATATGCGGGTTTCCGAAACAGAAACTCGTGACTAAGAAAAGCTAGCAATCTTGAGTACTCAGGATGATTCACTTCTGCGACTTTGAGCGTTCGAAGAATTATCTTGAAAAAATTGCGATCGCAATGTACAGTGCGAAATAGAAAGATGGCTTATTCGTTATAATACTATTATTGCGTGTGGGCTTTCCAAAACAGAAACCCGTCACTAACAGAAACAAGTAATGATATCTTCAACTATTTCGAGTGATGGATGAATTCTCTTGAAATTGCGAGCCCCATGTGCAGTGAAAAAAAAAGTTTGAGAAAGATTGCATACCATTGATGCCTTATATACAAAAACTGCAATCGTACGTGGGTTCACCGAAACCATGGAAACAGAAACTCCGTGACTCAGAGCCACAAGCAACTTTATGGACGTGCTGGATATTTTGAAACTTGATCATGCCCACGTGAAACAAACTGTCATATCTGCACGTCATTCCGCATGAAGCCAAGGAGGATGTAGAAAAATGACATGTCAAAACGCGCGAACGTACTTCCTACTTACGAGTGATTGATATCAGTATTACCATGAAGGCGGAACGATCGAGAGTCCGTAAGGATGTAAGCATGCGAGGAACGGCATATCCGGATTGTAAGGTCTTCCATACATGGTCGGTGCTTTTGACACGAGAAACGCTAAATAATGGCACATGGATATACAAGAGAAACGTCACAAAACAACAATATCTAACAAACAAACACACCCACATAAAACTGATTTGTACAGGTGCGTATATCGTACAAAATCATTTTTAAACGTGACATAAATGAACGTGACCTAGAATTACGCCATACATGTACAAGACTTGTGCAATACGACGCAACACATCGAGGCATGCATGAACGATTAGATCAAATAGAACGCTGAAGAACGGGCTAGTATATATTGAGAAGTTTAAAAATAGACGTGATTCTGTATTTTGTCAAATTTGATTAAAACATTAGCATCATATTATTCATGATTACAATTTGATGCCTTTATGTAATTGTTTTTTAAGAATTCCAGGCAAATATTTCCGAACTACACCCGGAGCGTCGAAGGGACATCGATGTATACTTCCGGACTCTTTGATTACAAATTTCACCAGCTACTTGTTACAACTAAATATAACTATTACTATGTTCGTAACAATGCAGGTAGAGGATCTATGTGAGCCCAAAATAAGAGATCGTGTAAATTACACGAAATGATTACGCATATAATGTAGTTAAGATGAAATCAAAGACATTTTAGACATAAAACACGGAAAATAATTGTAAAGTCGCCTAAAAAAAAAATCTTCATTCCATGGCTTAACCGTGTACGTGTCACATGTGACTTTATTGTTAAGTATAGAGTACCGTCCAGTTTATCTGGCACAAGCGGGACATAGAAAGCTTCAACTAAAAGGTGATCAATGAATTATGTAAATATTATTACCAAAGTTTGCAAGGCGTTGCATGGACCACGAGAACGACACACTTCGAAATGCCAATGTCCAGTTTCTGAAATGTGGCACTTGATAGTGACATATCGAAGCTGAAAATAATTCGTGAACAGATTTGCCTTTTAATGCATAGCCCTTTGAATGCTGACATAATCTTCCAGTCACCCTTCATATGCAAATCTTATCATAAAATTGACGTTAATTTTCCCTGTTTGCATCATTAATCCATTGTATTCCAGAAAAATGCCTCCTATAGAATTGTGTGGGTAATTTCTTGTGTTACAATGCAGCATTACCACATAAAATAGTTAAAGCGATTGAGCCATTTTAATTGCAATGTTCAAAATAAAGTTGTTGCGACATGGGTCTGCAAGTGCTAGATTCTATTCAAAGATAATCCAAAAGAGGTTAACATTGTTTATATGAACCGGTCAATATAATTCAAATTAAACAAACAACATAAAAGAACACCCATTAAAAGTCACGATATTTTGGGACCATACCCTACACGCATGCCTGCGTGTTATTTCTTCCGCCACAAATTTGTCAACAAATTGTGCAGTTTTATGTATTTTATTGAAGAGGGGAAAACATGAATCGGAAAATGTTTTCTACATTTCGTGGTATTTAGTTTAATACGCTATTTTTTTTAGTGAGGTTTGCGCATGGTATAAACCATTTCTACTGAAATGATAAACACGGTAATTGGAACCTACCAGTATGAGAATCGGTATTAGCTCTTCATAACACTCCGTCAATCAAAAACTTACAGGTACCAGAAGCAGGATTTAAAATCCCTTATGTACCCCGCTTTTCTTTTCAATGCACACTGACAGGTAAAGGGACATCGTGATTTAAGGATCCGTAACGACGATCAACAATATTTCTTAAAGGAAAAAGAAACCGTGTTGATTAAATGAGTGGGAATTAAAAGTCCACAAGACCTTTTCTGACAGAAGCATCAATGTATTGAGAAGTGTGATGCACGATGGACAGTGTTGTATTCTGAATCATATGATCCGATTTGTCCAAAAGTGCAAATCTAACTAAATATTCAAAGGATATTTACACAACGATCAATTGATAAAATGTCACGAAATCTACCTCCCCAAATGTTGACATCCTCCGATTTGATGATGTCTAAATGTCAGCTGTCTTTGATTTGCCACTCTTTTGTTATCATTTTCAAGAATTTCATTTTTTGTTTGTAACACCTAGTACCTATGTACTTTATTGGGAGATGATTGGTGCTATCTAACACAATTTTCGTGTTTTTAAGTAGTTTTCTTGTGAAACGGTAGAATTTGTAGCTATTGTCCATAACTTGTGAATTTTGTAGGTAGGCTATGTTCCTGATCGGAAGATAGTCTGGATATGGCTTACTATTTTGCATTTTAAAGCCCGGAAAGAACATTTTTGAAGCCTTTATTTCAATTGAAAGGATAAGGATAATGATCCTATTTTGAAGGGTAATTCTCATATTTCTATGCACACATCGCAAAATAAAGTGTTAAATTTGAAATGTTGATGTCATCTACATCGCTATACAAAATGTACACAGGAAGGGCACATGCAACCGATACAAAGAGTGCGCTATTAACACTGTCTTTAGGAATTGTGTTTAACACTAAGACAGCACTCAATTAATAACAATGGAGGGTGTTGAGTTGATTCTATCTCGGTGTTAAATTCCATACCAAAGGTGTTAGGTCCAGTACTATTGTTATCACATCTTACCTCAATGGTATTAAATCTAACTTTTATAAAAACACAAATGCACCAATTAAGTTCAAGAGGCAAGAAACTCTGATAATAAGTTCTATTGAACATCAAAATCAGAGAAACAGGTTGGGATAGGTTCGAGAAAAAGGACACATTTTCGATGTGTTACCGGTGTTCAGAAAGCTGTCATGTCCGTTCCTGTACTCGTGCTTAATAAGGTAGTCACGTGATGTTCTGTGTATGTTGTCTTGCCTTGTCTATGTATGTCACACTAGAACCAGGAAACGTTTGTATAGTACATGTATGTTAAACGTGGACTAATGGAGTTGTCATTACGTTTATGATCGGGATTGAGGTGCTCATGGCAACAACTTCCTTCCTTTAGCATTTAAATTACCAACACTATGTTTTTTATGAGAGTATTAAATCATAAAACGGAACATTAATATAATTATAACTTCACACAACATCAGAAACATGTTATAGTGTAATATTCGTGCCAATTTGAAGAGCAAAAGTGTGATTACATTTTCAGTGTTGCCAATTTGACGATTTAGTGATTTAGTGAATCTTATTTTGCTTTTAAAAAAATTTAGAGGTAATACACATCACTGCATGTAAAAGCAAGAAATGATTTATTGTGCAGAAATTTATGACATTTCATGTGATGCATCTTTTATCATATTTATATCATAATGTACAGCTGCAAACCACATATTTGTGGTACTTGATCCCCGATGGATTAAGAACACGAGAATCCTATCAATGCACTTTACATGTCATCACACCCGTCTATAAAGACCGCCTAATCCATTCAGACAATCTCTTATGTTCTCCGTTGGGATGGTCATCATAAACAGGTTTGACTATAATACATGTACACGTCTTCCTATTCTCAAAGTTTAGCCTAGCCTAGGTACTATAGGCTGTGAGTTGCATAGACACAACCCAGTCTGTTAACAACTATGTATGTCTGAAAATGTTCTTTGAATGTTTCCATGGTGACGGTGTACTAATAAATACTATTTAGAAAATAGCAAAACTTTTGCTATTTTTGCAAAGTTTTGCTATTTTCTAAATAGTATTTATTAGTATGTATGTCTGGTAAAACAGACCATGCCCTAATTACGTAATGGCTCCTCCGACTCCACAGGATGGGATTAGGGCATAGTCTGCGTTACCAGCTTTGGCCCACCTCTTTCTCCCAATTTTTCTAGAATGTTCATTAAAAAAAATATATTATATTAAATTATATAGGGTTACCTTCCCTTTGACCAACCTTCTTTGGGCAGTGCAGGATAGTCACATGATCTACACTAGCCTGGCTTCAAGGCTGTTGGATATTTCTTCGAAAACAACAAATAAGAGTCTAGTACTCCTAAGACTAGTGCCTGTTCATTTTCCCCTTTTTTTTTCTCATTGCGCCCCACATGTTGGGGCGAGTGGGAACAGTAAAACAAATATAATTAGTTACTGCAGCCAGACTCATTTATTGAATAGCTTGGTTTAGAATGTCCCAACAGTTGAGAAGCTAGGCTACATTCACACTAACACACATACACATACACGCACACACACACACACACACACACACACACACACACAAAGAAAGAAAGTGAAGGTTGCAACGTGTTTCCTTTTTAATGCTTTATTGTAACAGGAACAAAAATCACCTGTCGTACCAAGCAGTTATTTATCTCTTATACGGACAAACATTGTTTGATGTCTTTGATTTTAGATAGTAACGTTAGAAAGCCATGGAGTTAAAACAAAAAGTATGAATTTGAAAGGCAGGCTCTTCACAAGTGGGGCAAATCAGTGTTTCATCGGGATTTAAACCAAATGCATGAGAAATGGTGTTTATTCCAAATCAAGACAACATTCACATTGATCTAGTTTGCAGCTAGACAATAGATTGTTACTCGAAATAAACAGGCTTTGACGCATATGTGATTTAATGTCATGCACTATTTCAACCGAGACCCACCACTTGGATCAATGTTGTTTGAATACATCGTCAGACCACAAGAACACTCCAGATATTTTAATCTAAAATAGGTACAAGCTCAGCCTGACCCAACAGCACAACAATATTCATGATATATTGCTTAAAAATCGGGGTGTTTTTTTGTGTTTAAATCTCAATATAACTGAGACATCTATACACTGTATGGTTTATATGTACATGTACAGGTACAACAAATATATTGAAGATTTAAAGGTATCTATATTTCTGGTCTTTGTGTTATTGTTTTTCTATTCCCAGAATGCCATTGAGATAACGTTGGAGGCACAAAGTCGCAAACACCACATTAAAGTGACTGCGACCTTTCCGGGGGTTTGTAACTCCATTGCGACTGAATACTGATTTGGTATGTGCTTGGCTTGGTACGACATAATGTTAAAACTTGAAAATACCAGTGACAACAGCAAATACTCCAATAATGCATTTTTTTTTTCTTAAATCACTTTCAAAAAAAGTTCAACTACCAAATTGTAAGTCTGTTGTCCCACAACTTGCATACACAGTTCACAAAATCATTCTTTATTTTTCTTCTTCTTCTTCGTCTCCTTCTCCTCCACATTTTTTTTTTCACCGCGTCAGTTTTTTTTTTCTCGTTTGTTCACACACCTGTGTTTATGAATATAATAAGTAACAAAAGTCTGACAATGAAGTTTATATGAAAAAAGTTTCGTACAGTCTCAGACAAGTTACTGTGTACAAATAAGGTTAAAAGTAATTCATGTCATTTACACTGTAGTAGTACGATCGTCATGTCTTGACTTTGGACAGCTGGCGATTTTCTACGGGGGCTTCCCCCAGAAAAAAACCTCTTGAGGCCAAATCATCAGTGTTTAGAGTCGGTGGGAAATGTAGTGAGGTTTAATTAATTGTCAAGCTTTCATTGGCTCACATCGGAACAGTGGCCACATTTTGTTGATTGAAATATTGGCTCCAATGTCTGCAAGCACACTGGCCAGAAGACTTTTTTGCTGGTATGTAAAACTGTCATATTCAAGAAAAGGCTGGTGCTTGCAACTTGGTCAATTTTTTTTTGTTGTTGTTGGGAAAGAGAATGCCTAGTATACAGGGTGTTCCTTGGCTCCATACACTGATAACAGACCCAAGATCGCTGATGAGTCAAGACATGTTACTTGTTCAGTTTATCTGAATCCATGAGCTTAATACAGTTATCAATAAATATAAAAATATAAATCACTGCATGTAAATGCCATTTTTTCTTCTTTTATCTCACTCAGCTTTTAAAGTCAATCTGACTACATTGTACAGGTCAATAACCCATTAACGTCGAGCTTTTAGTCTGTTTCTCCCCTTTAAAACTTCTAAATGGCTTTGAAGCCTCTTTAGATAAGTTGTTAAATACAAGATCAGAATAGAAAGCATAAATAGAGAGATAACATGGAAAAAAAACAAATATAATTTTGTGCTACAGTTTGCTCTCTCATTGACAAAATAATATTCATGATTTCAAAGTCATCACACCCACAGTTAAATGCATTTCTTTGAAGAATGTTGAATATTACAAGTTTATTTCCTCCTCAATATGATGTAGTCAGCAGGGTCAAACAATTATAAACCACATTCGGGTGAAGTCTGCAGTCATAGACTAAACACAAAGTAATGATCTGGGGCGATGGTTGACACAATTATTATGCAAAACCTTCAAGTTTATAAAGAGTACATCATTATTTGTACACAGAGGAAATAATAAAACTGATCACAAAAAAGATAAGGTTTTCATGGTAGACTTTCAAAACTAATTTAACCTTTTAATTGTTTTTGTTTTTTTTCTTCAATTCGTTATGGTTTTGTGTTAATCGGAAACCATAATCGCAACTTCTCCCATTAACCGCAGGCCTCATGCAGCTAGTCTCAGCCCTAGCGCGTACAGCGTGCTACTGTCCCACGTACACCACTCACTGATATAAAAAGAGACATTAGTTTTGGTTCGAACAGTTCCTATCATCTTATCAATTCGCTACGCTTCAAGCACTTGGCTCATACAGGAAAGTACCGGTAGATGTGAGGAAGGTGGATGTACTGATTCAATATTATATACAATGCTTTGAGGTTGTGCAGGTTTCTGCAGGAATTTGGCCTTTAGAAAGAAGACCAGGCACAGCAAAGAAAAGACGGAAACCTGGTCAACACAGCTTTGTGTGAGGGGAAACCCCCTATAATCACACTTGGCATTTAGAATCAAAACACATCAAAGTTCCACAAATAATAAAAACATATATATGTTGCTTCCTGTTTAGAATCTTTGCGTTTCCAGCGTGAAAAAAGAAGAGGTACATACACAGCCTTTGATATCAACCTGGTTAGATTCATAACAACGGCAATGATTTCAACAAAATATGAGGAAGTTTGTATGTTTGGAGAATGCAGGACACAAAAAGAGAGAGGAAGAGGAAAAAGGTTTTGTCTAAGCTTATTGCCTTGGGGATGATAGACAAAGATTTGTCTTTTGAATATGCATTGGCAATGAATGAACAACAATGAGATGTGAGAAGGAGAGTGTGAAAAAAAAAGTTGAGAGAAAGAGGGAGAGAGAGAGAGAAGGAAAGAGAAAGCGAGACTGAATATCTTGCTACTTGTTAGTACGTGTCGTAGCAGACATCTCGGAAGACTATTGGAATGCTACCAGATATATCCACAAACGGGAGAGCAGTTGAAGGCCACTAGTATTGCACTGACAGCCACTCACTCATCCCAACCACTACTGGTTAATGATTGAATGAATGAATGGAAGATAAGGCAGTGATTGGATCTCCACACCCACCATCATCTTTCATCAGTACACATTTCACAGAACCATCTCTTTAGCAAACACAACAAACAAGGTTACATAAGAGGACTTACGATATCACCGACTGCGAAAGAATTTCCTCCTTGAATGAGTTGAATAAGGAGGAGTTTCCCTCGTATATCAAACCGAAAATATTCAGTGCCAAGAAGGGGGAAAATCCCCAAGCCATACAAAATTAGGAAATTTTGAATGATTATTTCCTGAATAAATACAGCACATTCTCGACTTCAAGATTAGATTCATGTCTGCAATCTCCACATCTTGCGCAATATGTCAGGTTTTCTTTAACATGTCTTGAGAACTAAAGGAAGCAATAATCCCAATTTAAGGATGAAATTTTTCACAAATGAAAAAGGTATTACAACTAATTCATGGCCATGAGCTGGTGAAGTGAAATATCATAAATTGGCCCTTTTCTTATTTTTGTACGAGCTATTAAGACTTCAGAAACATGTACCCTCTTGTATAAATAAAAGACATCAGAAGAAGTGTACGAAAACATGATAAATACAGGCCTACAAGATCTCTGATATCATTACAAAATGTGAAGGAAAGAAAAGAGAGACAGAGAAGGAAGATGAAAGAGCACAAGATAGAGTCGACCCTGTCTTAAAGGGACACGTCAATAAAACATGATCACGCGATAGCACTTTGAATCCAACCCCACTGATTTGTCTCAACACAGGAGTGATAATGCCCCAGTCTCTTCGCATAAAACTACGATTTACAAACGAACCCTGACAAGACCGCTCTTTAAATATCATAGTACTAGCTCAAGTTCATAGGACATGTTTCAGTTCAAATGGCTTGAGGAATGGCACATATATGGCATCCCATTCCATAGTGGGTTAGTCAGTACCCACAAATGCTTGAACTTAACTGTAAGTCAGAGATATTCCTTAGATTGCACGATGTCACAAGGTGTCCAAACTCACATGAACACTGCCAGCGCGTCAAAATGAATACTTAATAGTGACAAACGGCCTCCAATCAAGACAGTCAGTGACATTGTTACAAAAAAATTGCTTAACAGAGACAGTAAATATTTTGTATTTATTCAGAAATCATGGAAAATTTTAGTACCATATAAAACTTAATTCATATCATCTTTATATGGTTTGTTAGAACGATACTAAAGGTGATATATTAATACCAAGTTTAAACATTTTATGTAACTTACCTCCCACCCTAATCCTACACCACCAAACCCCCAAAATAAGTATAGAAAAGCAATTTGATATCAACTTAATCAAATGTCCCTAAAACATTGCTCAGCTTTTCATTTCAAATATAATGTTGAAGCCAACTGAAAATCAGCATCTTCTCATATGAACAAATGCACAACATCTTTCCCATGAACATGTAGCATCAAATTTGACACATTCCAAATCAAAATTGGGTCTTCAAAGTGACTGAAAGATCTTACAGATTATCAGGCTCTCAACACATAGAATATTACTCAAGAACCAGCAATAATCAGTGATGATTGGGGAAACTCTTTGAGAGGAATCTTTCCAAAATTGACACCACACAAAAATGCAACACACACTCTCACTCACACAAGCATGTAGGAATACACACTCTCAACGAAAAAGACACACACATAACAGGCAAGGCATTGTTTTAAGATCAACATCTACATGTACGTTACAAGCTTCTGGCTGTTTTACAAGCTTGCAAACTCATATAGATTGTCGGCTACTGGTAACTTTAGTTGGCTTAAAGGAGGCTACAACGAGGTCTGTGCGATAGAAAAATATATACGTCTTTTCACACATGGTTAGTTTTCATTCAAGTACAATGTTGGAACTTTAGGACAGAAAAGACAAAACCGATAGCACCACGCCGGTAAAGAAAAACTGAGGCACAATAATAATGCGTTGAGAATCCTTAGAATCATCTGGGTCACGGGGCATATAGCCGACTTGGATGTACTGTAACTACTACGGTAACAGCCAATCAGATGTCGGCATTGGGCTTGTTGCAATAGTAGTTACAATGACTGTAAGGCTACATGCGGCAGGGACCAGTATGCGCAGAGGATCACAGGACACACCTGGACAGCCCCAAACTAAGGAGCTAAGGCCATTTAAACTTCACAATACAGTACACCTAATGCAAATAAACTTTGCTGTCAAGGAGTATTTCAACAATCATCTGGCAAAGAAAATCATCTCCCTTCATTCGCATGACTTGTCAAATACATCATTAAGGGTTTCGTTGGTACTTCCTTGAATGAAAGAAAACCCCATCGGTCATTTTCCCCACATCCCAACCACATTTCTCAGCCAAATTTCATGGAAACTCGCCACAGAAAGCAACACAACTGTCAACTGAAAGTGACTTAAGTGCACTGGGAAAGTGAAAGATTATTTATAATCGATGTCGTCCAATGATACAGACACGAGGCTCTAGTTTAGATGCAGTTTCGCTTACTGACATCACAGACAGAGTGTTTTCCCCAGTATTTCCTTTTATCTAGTGAAAAAATTCTAGATACTACATGTCCGACAAGACATGCAGCTCCTAATAATAAAAGTTTGCTTTAAGATCTAGCTGTACTCAAACCCAGTGGATTGTAGTATCTTTACCCTATATCAGTGAGTGCGGGGACGTTGGCGCAAGTCAACCTATTCAATCCCACAGTAAAACGGTTAACGCAAAAGCTCGCTGCGCAGTTACATTGCAGAATACATGTAGCTAGGGCGCAGACGTTAAGAAGCGTGTAGCACATTTCCTGTTTTGCAACTAGGTTGGTTTTTTAGAGTAACATCAACCGTCACTATACATGTATATCTTCTTTGATACCGCCCAATTTGAAAGGGGCAAAGAAGACAACACTTTGGCTTGTTATTAGCCTTTGGCACAGTTTATAAATGGCAGTAAGTGTTCAACAGGTATGTTTACTTTTAGCCCAAAGAATTAAATTATTTAGCAATTACCTTATCAACAGCCTTTTCAGAAAACTACTGCTGCTGAACTGAGCAGACAGCAATTTTGTTCCACTTATAAATGGATATAAATAAGTCTTCATTCATAATTTATAATACATGTATCAGCGATTGTATGGTGAAAGTCCTTTCTGATAAGGCAAATGATCGCCTAGAGTTTCCAACTTTCCATTAAAGCGAAATTATAAGACAACTAACTTTCTACCTTGTATAAAAATAGTTCATTAAAATCAGGTTGCTTTGAAATAAATAATATCCTTAGCGCACTGCTGACAGTGACAGTACAAAAACAGCAGTGATGAAATGCACACTTACAAAACAGGTTTACATTTGTTATATATGAAATGGAATGTCACATGTGTAAGTTGAGCAACACGTTAATGTATTCTTCAATAAAAAGGCACTAGCTTACTGGAAAAAAAATATTAGGTTTGCAATACCTATTCATACAGTTTGTCCCAATTTTTGTTTCAAGATGCCGAAGCAATCTCTCCTGTTGCTATGCAGAGCATTAAAACACAAGAAAGAAGACAATTTTATGTACTGGTACAATCTACATAAATAGGTAGTAGGAGGAAAGCATTTATCTATAAGGCAGATCGTTAATTTGATTTTTACTTTCCATTTCATAATGATTGATTTATAGAATAATAAGAGTAGTCATAATCATAATAAAATACTGCTTCTGAAACATCATTAATCTAGCACACATGTTTGGTATATATCTTCGCTATTGTATCTTCAATCCTCTCCCCATTTAATCAATCTTTGCGACATGGGATTAGATATCACCGGGGAAGGGGGGAGGTGAGGAGAAACAGAAATTACCCTTCGCGCTTCAGACTGCAAGAGGTTTCAACTTGTTCAAGCGCGCAGCAGCGAATAGTTGAGACTTGTTTTACGGTAAAATGGTCAACTAGGGCATGAGGCCTGCCCCCAAAAAGGAGAAATTTTCCGCCCTTCTCTCTAGTTCATTAGCCGTCGGAGAGAACTGAAACTCTTGTTATGACGTACACAAACATGGAAAAATATATATATACTTGTACGTTTGGCGGGTGTCTCCGATGCAGACTGCAGAGATACCGACATTCGGTCAATATCTCTCTACAGGAGACAAGGCAGGTACATGTATACAAGAAAATAATGCTTTCATTATGCAGAAAACATACATATAGTTAAGTATGGTTTGTATGAAGGGGTAACGTACGTTTTGTATACACCATATAATTCTGCATACAGATATTTTTGCGCATCTGTATAGTACCGATGTGACAATTCTACGAGTGTCTGTAGGATGTCATGAGTTGATGTATCCTGCAATTTAAGTTCTTACTAAATGCGAGGAAATAACACTATCACAACAGATAAGCTGCATGTAATGGATTGTCAGTTCACACATCAAAAGGCCATTCACACAAAGTGTTTTACACCCACGCACGAGCATGCCTCGTACGTTTGTACTCATTAGATTTTAACACCAAAGTACATCTCTTTGAGGAATAAAAGCATGTAAAGAAATGAGCATGCGTGTTTGCACAACTCAACATCAATTCAACATGAGAGATCCAAAATGTGATGTAAAATTTTGCAGCAAAAGAAACACCTCGTGTGAATCGCCCATACGGAACATCAGAAATCCTGTTGTCACATTAATACAACAAAACAGTCTGGTTATGCAGTGGTGGCTAACGTACACCACACACTGTTACTGTTTATAATCATCATTCATCATTTTTTTTTATCACTTACGACATCTTGGGTATAGATATTTCCACCTACATCTATATGTTGCTGTAGCATACCAAATTTTTTTTCCTTCTTTGCTGATAAGAGAATCATTGTATTTTGCATTTCGGTCACACATTTTGTAAAATACAAACAAAAATGAAACTTGTACACAGTTGTTATTTCCTCTCTTTATGTTTTTTTCTTCATTAGTGCTTCTTTGTGCACACCAATGCATCTGACACTAAAAAGATGTCAACTCCACAGGCAAATTATCTCCCATTACAAAACACATTCAGAGCCATGTACCAGAATAAGTGTTCATCACCTATACGATAATGAATGAAAACAAAATTATACATGCTTCGTTAATATATTCAGAGAAAAAAGTTACTGGGAAACTTGGGAGTAATTTCTGGTACATGGTTCTAATATGTAATTCATTTCTGCATTTACAAGAAACACAAGGCAAGGTGATATAACTTCTCCTAAGTACTCATACTGCAAATGGATGCTCAGAAGGAGGTATATTACTCTTGATTCCTAGCAAAATTCACTGTGGAGTATAGAAACGGCAAATGCATACATCTTCTTCTTCTTCTTCTTCTTCCTTAAATCATCAGTATTATCATGGTTTATAGACGACTCCCCTTGGTTTCTTTGGTTCTTCTCATACAATGTACACCATCCTTAAGTGGAAGCCCACTCAAGAATGATTGGTAGTCAAATAAAAACATCTATAGTACGGACACAGGCATGTTTGAGACATTCTTCTGATGTTAAACACAGCAGGCTAAGAAAATGACGAGACCCACAGAAAAAAACTCCTTGCAGTAAAACAGGCTTCCACAGTTCCAATAAAACAACTATGGTAGTGCCAAAGAGTCTGATGACACAAGAGAAAGCGGAATCTTCAAATCAAAGCATTTTTATCATTCTACCCTTTTCAGTTTTTCCTCTCTCATGAATTCACATTGATTTGTCATTATATAGGGGTACAAATTAGCTCTGCTTTTGTTTTGAAAGCATGACCTAAACCATTAATTTGATAAAGAGAGGAGACCTCAGACAGCTGTAGAATGATAATACATCCCAGAATCGGAATGCGTTCCAATGATACGATTCTTTTACTGCAAGGAATTTCGTACAAGGTTACGTCACTCGAGTAAGTTTCGTCTCAGCCTACTCTTTTCTTACATAAAAAAGAACTGACCCTCAATATTTTCTGAACAATTTGTAAGTATGGAACAACAGAATTCTTTCTAATCTACGCTTAGTACATACTTAAAAGAGAAAACATTTCTACGCAGTCACATTTTTTCCTTCAAGTCTAAAATCTACAATACACATTCAATACTCCAAAGCACATGAGACTAACTTTGTCCTCAATGTGATCTCCAAATATGCTGCGTTTACAATGTAGGTCAAGAATAAAGACAATTAAGAACCAAGTCAAACTAAGCAACACTAAAGATACATATATATAAAGTCATGCACAACATGTCTTTCTCATAGAATTTTCTGACATTTCTCCACGAGCAAGGCTTACCATGCAAAACACAAACTTTCACCATAGAGAAATGCGCAACATCCATGCTACACTATAGTAATAACATACATGCTGTGACACATGATTACATTTTCTTGAACATTCTAAATTAAGAAGAAACAAGTTTACTGAAGTTACGCTCGAGCATATCATTAATCATTAAAAAAATATATGTTGTAACGATTTTAGGACTATGCTAGATTCAAATTTTGAGCAATGTAATTATTGAGCAGTGCCTTGATTTCACTGTCTTCACTATAAACTTGGTGTTGTCAACTTGATTATTTAATAAAACTTCAATCAAGTTTCTCTTCAATAAAATCTTATGAAAAGCAAAAATGCAATGAGTACTTTCAAAGAACTTAGACAAGTACATGTATGTCAAGTCACTGATATAACAATAAACCTGCCACAATAATGTACATGAAGAGATTTCTTTTTGCAAGTAGCTTCAATTACTCATTTCTTCATCAATTCAACTCAAGTTTTGCTATCCTGAACAGTATGTTGGTGTCACAAGCATCAATATTACATAACAAAGGAAAACATGAACACTAACTACCTTAGATACAATGCATTTTTATGTTCAACTCTGTTTTCTCACCTTCAGAGGGGCCTCTGAAGATGATGAGATATATACCTCATCTCGCTGTTTCGTAGTGCACTCTGCCCTCCACTCAAAGACCAAAGAACCAATAGGCAACCAGTCTTTGCTGGGCTGTCATCACCAGCCCTAAGACAGAGTGCAATATGAATCAGGCATGTATTCTGAGCAGTTTCCACATTTTTTTCTTGTAATAGATAGTTTCCACAACGCGTTGCCGCGCCGTTCTTGTCAGGTCTGTTTGCTTGGGTTTTGCCGGACCTACTCTGGACTAACCTCGATAAATGCTTCAGTTTCTGAAGCGCAGACAAAACACAATCATGAATATCAATAATAAGCGTCAGCTTCATCAGGCAAAACTTGTATGCTGAAGGCTCTCGACCTCATCAATACATCTCGTCCAAATTCTCCCTCGATAAAACATCAACTTGTGCATGTCACTTCCATTACATCATCGAGCCAAGATCTGATCTAACAATTAATCATACACACAAACTACAACAACTTTTCCTGTTAATATAATTTATACAAGGCAGCCGCTGGAGATTTTCAAAGAAAAAGAAGTTTATAATGAGCAGTTACACCATAGCGCAGACTTGCCAGCCTGTGAGAAATTTAAAATCAAAAGGATATCTCCAGGAGCCAAGTTGCATGCTGCCACTATCCCTGGTTGGACCACAGCACCTGGCCCAAGCCCAGGGGGTTGATGGGGGGCGTGGCAGGGGTCTAGTTGCCCCACCAGTCCTGGCCGCTGCTAGTCTGGTTGTAGCTGCCGCCGTAGTTACCTCCGTAGTGGGGCTGGTAGACCTGGAAGCCTCCCCCGCTGCTTCCACCATGGCCCTGGTGGCCGCCGAAGCCACCCGACGTGCCGCCACGTCCGCCACGCGGCTGGCTGGTCTGACGGTAATCCCTGGAGCCAAAGCCAGCCGTGTACCTAGCGCACAACACACAAAGATTAGATGACTGGTTTACATATGCTAATAAAGTACAATCAAACCGGTGCAGAGAGACCATTTAACCCTAATCAGGCTGGGGTTGTTGGGGTTGATTCAACATGCATTACGAAAACGGGCATGGCTCCGTAATGGCATGCGTGAATGTCGCAAATTTGGTCTCAAAAGTTGCGCAAGACTTGGAAGAAAAAAGTCAAGAAGTGTCGTGATGAGTCGTTCTTGCATTGCGGCATTATTGCACGAAACGCCGGCGGTTTTAGCGTTAAGGGAAATAAGAAATGTTTATGAATTTAATCTCATTTATTTATTAGCATTTATTTTCCCAGAGTAGCCCATAGATGATTAAACACAGTTTTACAAAGGGGCCCTCATTCTGATCCAGATGGATGGTAAGATTAACAAGAAACATAAATGCCATCCTTTGTTTGCAGGGGTATTGTGTATAATCAAATCTGATCTACAACTCTTCACCAGGGTGCCGTTGCTTAAAACTTACCACTTATGGTAACTCTGTCATCAATGGTTACTACCATGGTAACACAGCTCAACAGCCAATTAAATTCAGTGTTTCCATAGAGCAGTTGCCATTGATAGCAAAGTTACCATCAATGGTAAGTTTTACGCAACAGGGCTCTGGACCCACGCACACACACACACACACACACATGTACAGATGGCCGGGGTGCAGCTGCATACCTGTTGCGCCCACGGCGGGAAGATCCTCCACTGTTCTTGGACTCGCAGGCCAGAGTCTCGAGCCAGCTGGGCACCTCCTGCTTGGCCTCGAGCATCAGGTCAGCCAGGTCACGGGCAATGTTGCGGTTCTTCTCGTTGAAGAACGACGTCGCCAGACCTAGGGAAAAAGAAACATATGCATAATTGGCATAACTATTGAATGCATTCTAATTACAGAGCCCCTTCGGATGAAGCAAGAATTAACAACAAATTTAACAAAACACACAATGAATGTGTATTTGATTGTGCATAACACAGGTATAATTAGATGTCTCTCAGAACAGAATTCATATGAAGTTCATAATTGTGAAATTGACAAAAACATTGGCAGCATTACTTCCTCCAGGCTCTGACTTAAAAGGATTTGCGATAACCTGATTTACGATTGATATACATCAATTGTAACTCTGTGCATTAGATAGAAAAGATTGGACTTGGACATTGATTCAGATTCAGATGATTTTTTTCATTCATTTACATGATGTTATGAGCTATGATTACTACTGGGTGTATGCCTAAAATTTCGTTACAAAAATTGTTCGGATCAATCTCAATTTGTGATAAGATGGTGCCCAGGACGTTTACTCATCATGCGAGCGAGTGAAGCCAACTTACCTACGTTACCCACACGACCGGTACGGCCGATGCGGTGCACATATTCCTCAATGTCGGTGGGCAGGTCAAAGTTGATGACGTGCTTGACGTTGTAGATATCCAGACCACGGGCTGCCACCTAGAGTGGTAAGAGGATCATCAGTAAGAAACATAATTATCAACATTGATTTTGCACTGAACCCATCACACAAAACTAGATTTTCTGGCATCGTAAACCCTGGTCCAGTAAGGATTTCAACAATTGCCATGGGCCAAGACAACATGTGAACTGCATCAAGAGACTGAAAGGAGTGGTCCTGGTAGAACTCCGGGGCTCTGCCGGAAGCATCATGCATCAATGATGACACTGTGATGGCATTTGCTAGTGGAATGACGGGTGTCATGCACAATGGCCATTGTTGTGTTCTCAATTAATTACCTCATACACACAATTTTTCAGGTCCACAAGTGAAAATCTCATGAACTATTCCTAGAGATTAGGCCTGAGTCGAATCGATTATTAAGCCGGTGTTCGATCGAAGAAGTCGAACTCCGATTTCGTTTTGATGAATTCGATGCATCGACGAAATTACCAAATTGACTAGAAAACACAAAATCTTTTGTTTGATAGTCCTGTTATACACAATTTATCTTCATATTTTCACAATTTTAATTTGCTTACTTGGTTCCTACTCTCTTTTGTGAGTTTTGCAGGTAACGCATCAAGAGAATGAACAGGTCGCTCGATGATCAAGCAGCTACTACATGCTACTTGGATTTGATTCGTTCACTACTATATACAGCGCAACGCCACAACAAACAATTGTCCATAGACTTTGTACAACGGATAGCATCGTGTGTTGTGAAAACCCGGAAATACAGTGGCAATCGTGCGTAAGGCTCATTTGCATACACGCTGCCGACGTACAGACTAATAGAGCGTCTCCGTACAGCGATTCGGAGACCACTGATTGGTGCATCGCGTAGATCACGTCATAACCATGTGGTCGCCAAAACAGTGATACAATATCCAGTACAGTCACGTTGTCCGAAACCCGGAAGCGATTTTTCGACGCATTAGGGTTACGAAAAAAAAAAAATCGCAACCCGGAAGCTGATTGACTTTCTGCCCGTTGCAATAGACTCTCCAGATTCCAACCTACATACATGTATACGATGCCATATTGACGCTAATTTGTAAGATTTTGACGGAAAAACAAGAAGTAATCGAAATTCGCTTACATGTGCAGTATCGGTGAGAAAATAGATTCTCCGAGGTTACCTATCATAATTCATATAAAATATAGGAAAGTGAAATTCTAGGTCAATTTTGGTACGAGGTGATAGAGAATTGCATGCTTGTTTATGTGGGGAAATGGAAGGATTGCACTGCGTATGCTTACTATATTTTCATTCATAAATTGGCTCTTGGCAGTGGCTGGGTGACGTCATGTATCGATGCATCGATGTTCGATCGGCGCAAAGCCATCGAACACCGGTTTCTGAAAAAATCGATATGACTCAGGCTTACTAGAGATTACAAAAAAATCAATCACTAAAATATTACGAAACCTGCTTCTAAAACATTTGACATCATTTGACTTGATGTGAAAATTTCAGCTTGATTGGAGTTGTAAGTCTAGAATATTTTTCTAGAATATATTTTCACAAATTGTTTAATTACTACTACTACAACTTTTACTACCGCTACTGCTACTACTACTACTACTACTACTACTTCAGCTACTACTGCTAATTCAGGGCTGCGAAACTTAATCAAAACATTTCAGTATTCTAAAGGCTGAAAATCAGTATTTTCATGGATAAATCAGTATTTTCAAATAATGACAATAGAACAACCCAAGAACTAGAACTTATGACATCAGTATTTTGTATGAAAACTTCAGTATCCTTCTCAAATTTCAGCATGAAATACTGACAATCAGTACTACTTGGCAGCTCTGCTAATTCTAGTTCTTTTGCTGGTGCTACTGGTATTTCCACAACTTCAGTTTGCCCAGACGCTGGGGAGATAGACTTACAGCCGTGGCGACGAGGATCGGGGTGCGGCCAGTACGGAAGGTCTTGAGGGCTTCCTCTCGCTCGCGCTGGGAGCGGTCGCCATGGATACTGGTCGCCGGGAACTTCTCGCGGTAGAGGAACTCCTCCAGGGCGTCGGCCCCCTTCTTGGTCTCCACAAAGACCAGGGTGAGCGAGTCTGAGCCTGCAAGAGAATCTAACGTGATGAACAGGGCAACAAGCCGTAACACCAGGTTTGAAGTGGGAGAGGTGGACAGAAAGCAGAGAAAAGTTTTTTTGATGAGCACATGAGCAGTTAATGTGAATAAATGTGTAGAGTACCATGAATGAATATTACTTTTTTTTAATGGCACCATGTTTTTTTTATTTCTCAATTATGCTGTGGTAGAAGCCAATGATATATTAAGATCACTTTGTCTATAGAATGATCAATATGAGTAGGAAACCAGCATAGAAAAGCATGTTTTAATAGGATATTCAGAATATGTTTTGGTAGATTTGTTAAATGAGTTACATAATATGTAAGATGTAAAGAATGACCTTTATTAGGGACATGTGGTTAAAGAGCATTGAGGACATGGTAAGTGTCATAAAAAAAAACACATATACAGAACAATCTTTGTCCAAAAGTTATTCTGGGTGGGCAAAAAGCAGAAACTTCCTGAATGTCCAAAGCACTCCACAAATGTCTCTCAACCATAGTGTTATCATGACTGCAATCGCAGATTGCTTGGTCCGAATTAACAAAGGAATTTTAGAATTAGACCATGGTTTATGCAAATTTCATGACATGTAAGCAGATAAATGTGCTTGATTTCGTGTGGACACTTCATGAAGGTCCAATACTTGATCAAATTTGTTGTTTCAAGCATCACCAGCACGTCAGTTATACCTTTGTCCATGGCTCCACAACTATTGCAAATAATTTGTTTACACAAACAAAGCCGATTATATTGCATGATCAGGTTGCGTTCGAGGGACTGAATGCAAGCTTTTTCCTTATATCTGGTATCCATGAATTACAGCGATTTTTAGGTAATGCATTGAAGAGCAGATGATTTTCAGTATCATATCAAATGTAGCAGTTTGAAGGAGAGTGTTTTAATACTAGGACCCTGGCCGTAACTTCAGTGAGAAAATGAAACAAATTTAACATGCGTATGCAAAAAACTCTGTATACAAACAAAGCCAAATGTTGCATGATCAGGTTATGTAAGAGGGATTGCACGCAAGCTTTTGCGATCTCCTGCGAACTACAGGAGAGTCTATGTGAACAACATCATGCACAGGATGCTAATTTCATGACATCAGGGCCCAGTTGCATAAAACTTACCATCAATGGTAACTCTGTCATCAGTGGTAACTACCATGGTAACACTGCTCAACAGCCAATCAGATGCAAGGTTTCCATAGAAGTTGCCATTGGTAGCAAAGTCACCATCAATTGTAAGTTTTATGCAACAGGGCCCAGACTTGTAAGTAGTGCTAGCGAATAATTTTGCACCCGATTGTACTTCAAGCCCAAACTAAATAAGGTCAGAGCTTCTCGCTGGTGTGATCTGACATGGTAGAAACACCACACATGTGTAAACTTTTCACGTCATACATTAGTGTTCAAATTTTACATGATGGAGTACAAACTAGCCCATTCTGCGCTAGGGAGACATTCTTTCTCACATGCAAAATACTGTCAGGAGCCCTGTGTGGGAAACAAATGTGATGCAATGGCTAAAGCAAATCCATGCATGGCTTTTTTTTTCTGGAGTTCAAAGAAAGAAGGCTGAGAGAGCCAAATTTAGTACTGATGCATTCAAGAGCAGATGATGTTATGTATCATATGAAATGAAGTTCATGGAGAGTGTTTTAATAGTAGGATTCTCGCCATGGCTTCGGTGAGAAAATTAAACTGAGAATATGTAACATGAAATATGGAGTTAATGTGTTGCAAATTAATCATTAATGTATCAGGAAAGTCTGTAACCAGACAAAGGGAGATAATTGATAGATATATGAGGTAAAAATGGGTAAGGATTATCGAAGGGCGTTTTCTGTGAAGTATTGGGAAGTATATTAGGAAAACAAACAACAGATGAGTTATAACATGTGGCTAGATATGCATGTATGTTTACTCTTTGATATGTCAGATGATGGCAAGTTTGGTTAGATGGAATAGGGGGGAGGGGGGGGGGATACTCAAAATGATGCAAACACAGAAGCGGGGAAAGAGGCAAAATTTATAAGTTAATGACAACAGAACCTGAAAGAGGGTGAAGAAAATCAAAAGGGGCTTTGATATGTTGGAAGTGAGAGGAAGGAGCAAATACTGGAGAGGGACAGATGAAGAGGGTGGCATACAATATAAAAACAAACAGAGAGAGGGAAAGACACACAGAAAGGAACAGATCGTGATCACAGTATAAAGGTGAAAGCGTAAGGATAAGAATAGATACAGAGAAAGAAAAGGCATTCTTGGCAGAATCACAAAAACGAAGGAGCTGACAGAAGGCGAGACACAGATGAAGAAATGACAGTGATAGAGTGGAGGAAAGAGAGATGGAGAGTGAGAACGAGAGAGAGAGAGAGAGAAAGAGGAGATAAAAAGAGGGAGCAAGTGAGAGAGGAGAGAGAGAGGTGGGGTATTCAGAGAGATGGTAGGCGTGTCACACTGACCTGCGGCAGACAGGAGATCCAGGAGGAAAGAGCGCTTGTCTTGTTCCTCCACCCAGACGATCTTCTGAGTGATGTTGCTGCTGGTGCTGCCCACACGCCCCACGGCCAAGAAGATGTAGTCCTTCAGGAAGTCCCTGGCTAGGACCTGGGATGAAAACGAGATGGTAAAGAAATCAGGGGAGAAATAACAAAATGTATTTGTAGGACCTACTTTTTTTTAATCTTTTTTTTTTTTTTTTTTAACTGATGTCATTAGCTTTGTGGTATATAGAGGTTGAACAAGATTTTTAAATCTTGCACAAATTGACTTCAGAAATTCTCTGGCTAGGACCTGGAACTGCTAAACAGAAACGATAGGGGGAGGGGGGGGGGGGGTAAATATGTATTTGCTGGGCTACTTTTCATTTTTGGAACTAATGGCATAAGTATATCGAGGTTGAACAAGATTTTGAAGTTTTGCATAAAGCATTGACTTCTTTTCAATTTGGTCAGATATAATTATTTTCTGTTATATTCATATCGCGAGTAGAACAAGGAACCCATACACATGTTTGAACATGATAACTGACAAGGAAAGGTATGCATGGGACTATACGCGATTACCAGCAGCAAAAGCTAGGCATGGGACAACACGTTGAGTCTAACCTGGATCTCCTTGGGGAAGGTGGCGCTGAACATGAGGGTCTGCCTTTCGCCGGTCTTAGGCATGTTGTCCTCCTCCACGATGCGGCGGATCTGGGGTTCAAATCCCATGTCCAACATACGATCAGCCTCATCAAGCACTACCCAGCTGCAGTGGCATATCAAAAAAATAAAAAAGCAGTTAATAATGAGTTCAAGTTAAGAATTAGATATCCACTAAAAATGTTTACCTTGGGCTTTTCATAGTGTTCATCACCTATTTTGTTTTTATTTCTGTTCACTTGAGTGCTTCATATTGGAAAGATATATCAGATATATTCTAACATATTGTGTCCGAAATATGCTTTAGAAAAACAAGGGGATGGAGGGAAGACTGGGAAAAGAAGGAGCAGTCAGAGGTGGAAGAAGAAACAATAATAGAAGACAATGATGGAGAGGAAGGAGAAAGAAGGAGAAGGGTAGAAAGGAAGAAAGGGAAGAAAGAAGAAAAGATATAAGGCCCTGAAGGAAGATATTTTTCCACTTGAGAAAGATAATGACATTAGACCAACCTCAGAAACGAGGAATTCATTAGATCAGCAGATACCAATAAATGATACTATGTGAGGAATCATTCATCACTGGCTGGCCAATGTTATGCAATTAATTAGATGTATTACTCTAGGAAGGAGGGAGGGAGGGTGGGAGGGAGGAAGGGGGGAAGGAGGGAGGGAAGGAGGGAGGGAGGGGAGGGAGGAAGGGGGGAGGGGAGGAAGGAGGGAGGGGAGTAAGGAAGGGGGAGGGGAGGAAGGAGGGAGGGGAGGAAGGAGGGAGGGGAGGGAGGGAGGGAAGGAGGGAGGGAGAGCATGAGATAGGGAGAGAACAAGGGAGAGAAGGGAGAAGGGAGAGAAGTGAGGGGGAAGGGAGAAGGAAAGTAGGAAGATAGGAGGAAGAAAGGAAGAAGAAAATTACTTACCGGATGTGCTCGAGGCCGATCTTGCCCCTCTCGATCATGTCAACCAAACGGCCAGGTGTTGCCACCAGGAGATGACATCCACGCTCCAGATCGCTGATCTGGGCCTTGATGTCTGCTCCTCCGTACACGACACAGGGACGCACATGGGACCGGTAGGAGAACTAAGAGAGAACGGGAAACAAATTACAGGTTCGTAAAATAAAAAATAATAAATATATGTCTGTACAAATACATGTAATAATACTTTTCTTATGTAATAGATTATTCTCTAAGAGCTTTAGTATTTTGTTAGGGCCAACATAAACTAAGTACATCACAACAAATGGTATCACTTTAAAAATATCAACCCTATCTTTACATACACTTCATATTATACCTTATATCATTAATGAATATACTGTACTGGGCAGACAGAAAAATCACCTTCAAAAAGGTGATCTTGAGCAATCTTCTTACCAATGGTCTTTAACTAACGTATTGTCCATTTTAGAAACTTGCTGAAAGTTATTTGCCCTCAAATGATCAACAATTGGAGAAATTAGTGATCAAATCACAAATCCTCAAAATGTTTGGCCAGCATACTCACGAGCTTAGCCTTTTCAGTCTATTTTTCATTGGTGTTTTCTTGCTTGGGGTGTGACTTACCTTCCTGGCCTCGTCGTAGATCTGAGAGGTCAGCTCCCTGGTTGGGGACAGGATCAGGGCCAGAGGAAACTGCTTCCTGCGGTAGCCGCTCTGTAAGATGACAGCCAAACATCACCAAAGTAGCTAGCACATCAACGTATTTCATCTCTCGATAGAGGGAGACATGTATAACGTATTTACAATCTATGCTCTTTTGTCCTATATTTTGATTATCTTTTGATTTATATTGTAGACTGTTAATCAATCATTTTATGTATCCATCACATGTATGCTCATTTGAAATGTTTTTGCGAGAGAGAACATGAATAAAGTTTTTATTTGCCCCCAAAACAAAAATAAAAGTATGTCAAAGACAACAATAAATATCTGAATGTGCGCAGTTGGATGGTATGCCTCTGCTCTAGTGCAGAGATAATGAAGTATTGGCTTAATTCTTAAACCTTCTTAAACATCTCTTACCCAAAATACAGCAAATGACCTGCTGTGACAAATGTGGTTAAGCATAGCATGAATTTTGTAATTAGACCTTGGGAAAGAAAATGACATTAGGCCAACCTCAGAAACGAGGAATTCATTAGATCAGCAGATACCAAAATATGATACTGTGTGAGGAATCATTCATCACTGGCTGGCCAATGTTGTGCAATAAATTACAATGCATGAATCTAGGTATGGTCAATATGCTGTCAATATGACTTGAAAGGTTTATATGCTGTCAATATGACTTGAATGGTCAATATGCAGTCAATATGCAGTCAATACGACGTGAATGGTCAATTACAATCAATATGACTTGATTGGTCAATATACTCTGGGGTTCTCATCGGTATTCCTGCCATGGCATGGTAGGAAAAGAGCTACATCTCACAATGTGCGATTACCCTGGCAGTTCCGTGCTCTGCAGGTGTGAAGGTACAGTGTGAACCTCCCGTTATAAGTGCTGTTATTACAAGCAGCAGCAGCAGTAAACACCCTCTATGGTCAGTTTCACATAGGGCGACGATTGATCGTACAATCCATAGATCAATCATACAATTGAGCTATCCATCATATGATGGATATCAATCATAAGTTCATATTACAAAGAGGCTTCGATCCATATTGATGGTAACTTGCAATCAATAATGATGCAGCTTGTGTTTGTAATAGAGGGCCCTGGATGAATGCACCCTAGCAAAGATACTGAGGGGAGAATCAGAATCAGACAAGGAAGAACTCACCACGGAATGCTTGTGAGGCCCGGTCTCAAAGATCTGTGACAGGATGGGCAGCAGGAAGGCGGCCGTCTTTCCAGATCCTGGTAGGGGGAAAAATAATAAATTCTTGTCTTTACTGTAGCCATGACTACTAGCAGTGTTATCATTTTCATTATGGTGACTATGGACTTCATCACCACTTCCATAATTGATATCCATATCACCAACTCCATCATTCCCCTCCTATGCTCTTCACCACTACCCTCCTGCTCCTCGTCCTCACCATCTCCACCACCATGACCATTACAATCTGATTGATATCAATCTTCACAGCCATCATCCTCCACTTCCCATTTTCCTAATCATCTATACCACTGTAATCCTTAACAACCATCATCCTCCCCCTTCTCCTCCCCCTCATCATCATCATCTCCACCATCTCAATCAGTCATTTTAATCGCCTTCCCATTTTCCTAATCATCTATACCACTGTAATCCTCAACAACCATCATCCTCCCCCTACTCCTCCCCCTCATCATCATCATCTCCACCATCTCAATCAGTCATCTTAATCGCCTTCCTCCTTCTTCCCATTATCTCCATCACCATCTCAATCACTGTCATCTTCATAGCCCTCCTTCTCCTCCTCTTACCTGTCTGGGCACAGGCCATGAGATCCCTCTTAGCCTTAATGATGGGGATTGCATACTGCTGCACTGGTGTTGGGGTCTTGTAGTTGCACAGGTCTGTGTTGTTACGGATGATCTCTCCGAGGTCAATGTCACTGAACTGTAAGATAAAGAAGGTATGGAAGAATGCATGTTATACCTTTAACCCTTTCAGTGCTAAATAAAATTCTGCTTTCTGCATTTGTCTGTATTTATGGTGACAAAATTCACTGGTGGCACACCAATGTTTCACCCAAACGTGCGCTACATGCAGATTTTTTCATAGAGAACAAAAGTAAATGTACTGGATAAAGAAGTCATGAATCCCTCTTTAATCATCTCCAGCTTACCATCCAGGGAGCTACGGAAAAGCTGGAATTTAGAGATAATCCCCATAGTGATACTCAAGTTCACTTGTGGTTTTGTTCGTTTTAACTTATTTTGTATCATTTACCCTTGAATATATACATTCAATAGTTTGCTCACTGAATTTTTGTGCATGAAAGTATTCTTCGATTTCATGAACTCTCTGTGTGCAGCAGGCCCATACATGCACCTGGA
This sequence comes from Arbacia lixula, assembly GCA_963669155.1. Lineage (NCBI taxonomy): Eukaryota > Metazoa > Echinodermata > Echinoidea > Arbacioida > Arbaciidae > Arbacia > Arbacia lixula. The sequence goes on along the minus strand of OZ022590.1, from coordinate 10,897,195 downwards.
ATGCACTTATCAACAGAATATCACCTTGGCTGGCAGAGCAGCAGTTGGTGCTAGGTGTGTTAGGTGCATTTATCATATCTTTAAATGGGTAGAATTAAGGTTTCCAAAAGCCTTTCAAGGCTTCCACACGCCTTTCAGGGAGATGATAAACGCAAATGTATTTTGATTATGGGGTTCAGAAACCTTTTAGAAATGCACAAATTTGTGCGATCCGGAATGCGTTTGAGCCAGAAACGCGTTTCTAGAAGCGAGACAAACGTTTTGAAATGACTTTCTACTTCAATAAGCGCGTGCCGCATCTGACCTCCTTCCTCGGTCAAACGGCGCAGTACGGCTGCACAGTCACAAGGCCAGTTTTCAACTGGGCGATATGAGTTGATAAATATTTTTTTAAACATGTCCGTAAAGGCCTTTGGAAACGTCTTTTGATAGTAGGTATTGAGAGGTGTTTCAAATGCCGGAAAGATGATAAACATGGCCTTAGAATACCCACCTCGTTGATGGGCTTGGGTGCATCTGTGCCTGTAGCTTCTACAGGGATGTCAGCATACTTGTCAAAGTTGATCCCAGTGTTGCAGGCCTCAAAGAGATCACTGGGGGAAAAAAATCAAAAGAAAAGTGTTGATATCTCTTTCACCTAGATTTCAGTAATCTAAATGTTTCAAAAACGAATAAAATAAATATAATCTATAGCACTAGCGTGCCTCTGCCCTCCAGCGCAAACAAGGAAGTATCGGCATAATCATGTACAACAAAAAACTTTAAGGGAAATTGTTCCTACTATTCATCCCAATTGACCTGGACTGAGTTCATGGGATGCTGCATAAAACAATATGAATTATTATTATTGATTCAATATAATTGATTTTGTCCTTGGAATCACTTTAGTATATTCAGTTTATCCAAATAATAATTACAGCAAATAATTGAAATCATCCACTGTTGTGCTTCTTTTGTGAAGGCATCAGATGATCAATTTTGCGCCTCATAAAATTATTCAGTTAAGTAGGCAGCCTAAATTAAACAAACTTTGTGAATACAGGCTGATGCATGTAATTGTATACATGAACAATGTATGTGTAACATGCACTGGCGTCTACATGTACACGTACAGTATGTGTAGAGCCATGGCAAACAGTTTCCCATCCCTCTCATCTCTTCCCCCCCCCCCTCTCATCTCCTCTTCCCCACCCCCCCTCATCTCCTCTCCCCCCCCCTCATCTCCTCCCCCCCCCCCCCCCCCCATTAAAAAGGGAGGAGTCATTCTGGGCTGAAAGCAAGAAGGCAGGAATGACGCAACTCTCAGCCAGTTCTGATTACCACATGCCTTAGAGATTACCTCACAGTTGATGTATGCGCCAATTTATGTGGTGGCGGTTGTCATTCTGTTGCCGAGACCTGAAGGGGAGTCCCCCTCCCCCTGGTAATAGGAAGACTACAAACAGTCTGATTGGGGTAAAATGTCTGTAAAGTGGCCCTCCTCCCTCCAGAACAAAAGTGCAAACTTACTTCTCCAGGCGAGAGTTCCTGGGCAGGGGCTTGGTCCAGTCCTCCTCCTGTTCCACTCTGGGCACGTCACGCCCCCTGAAGTCCTCCGCACGGCCCCAGCCCTGGCCCTGGTCCTGCTGTCTGCTGGTCCAGAAGCTATCCCCTCCTCCACCGCCCTGGCCCCCGCCCTGGCCGCGCCCCCAGTCCATCCGGCTGTTGAAGCCCCCACGGGGAGGGTACTCTCCTGGGCTGCCCAGGCCTGCTGGCCCGGGCGGGCTCTGGTAGCCCCCACGTCCTCCTCCTACAAAATGTGTTGAATGACAGACGTGAGTTACAGGGAAGAAGAGAGTATGGTGAGTGAACCAAAGGGACAGAGAGAGAGAGAGAGAGAGAGAGAGAGAGAGAGAGAGGGGGGGGGGTAAGGATCAACGAACGAGAGGGAAAACAGGGAGAGGGAGAGAAAAAGAGAGGGAGAGAAGTGCAGTGAGTAGAGGTAAAATGAAGTAATGATAGAGAGAAGAAGAGAGAGAGATAAGATGGGGAAAGAGAAAGACTCAATAACAGGAGTTAATAGTAAAGAAAACAACTAATCCTCCCTTATCAGGGATGCAATGCAATATCCATTACATTTTTCATGAAAGCTTACAAGTATAGTTAGTTGCTAATAATTCATGAAGCTATAAACTGTAGCGACTTACTACATGCAGGCTTACAAAGGTTTCATGAATATGCCATGGACTCTAGACCATGTTGCATGACAGTTTTACAGCTTTTGTATTTTCTATACAAACAGCTAATGAGCTCTGAGCGCAGACACTGTTGCTGGGGTATTTTCCACCACTGGTTAATTACAACAACTATAGAACCCTATGCAACATAGTCCAAGGCATGATACTTGCTGAAAATTATACCGATTACAAACAAGGACGAAATTGAGGGAAGATCACATTGTGTTTTCATGGTAAAGAATTTCCTTCTTCTACTACCACAGCTTTTATTTTCTATTTTTTTTTTTGCACTTCATCTCATTTCTCCAAGCACTTCTTCCCCCACTCGTAGAATGACGTTCTTAAAAGGCTTCTCTTCATGGACATGAAATACTTGCCCTGGTCGCCGTTTCTGCTCTGGTAGGACCCTCCTTAACAGTGACAGAACTCTCCCCACCCCCCCCCCCCAAACCTCCTCCATTATCAAAGCTGTTATTTCTACTTCATCTCATCTATCCTAGTTCTTCTAGAATGGCCCTCCAACAAGTCTTCTCTCAATGTCTACTCACCCTGGTAGCTGTTTCTGTTCTGGTAAGACCCGCCACCCTGGCGATCGTTGTACCGTCCTCCACCTCCCCCACGGTTGTTGTAGTTGTTCTGGTCCCGGTTGTAGCCGCCGCGGCCGCTATCCCTGTTGTAGCCGCCGCCCCCTCGGCTCTGGTAACCTCCCCTGCCTTGGTTCTGGTAGCCACCCCCGCTCTGGTAGCCCCCCCTGGGGCCGCTGTCATAGCCCCCGCTGTAGCCCTGGGCTTGTGGGGGCGGGGCACCGTAATGTGGTGGAGGCTGTGGGTAGCTCATTTGGGCTGCATGAGGGACAGAAGAAAACCCAGGGTCAATCATACGGCCTCAACTCCACACAAAGTGGCACAATGTTTTATTCAAAAACTCGCAAGGCTACTCTTCAAACCTGATGTCGTAAAGCAGACGCACTGAACATGGTTAAACATTGTGCTCATTATGATTTTTTACTTACAGGCTACTTTTTACTTTGTGGAGCCTACATGTATGTTTCCCCCAGCCCCTCTGTCATCTTTTACCTCCAAAGTGGGCTACAGGGTGTACTGTAGTTCACAGACACAGACTCAGTTGTGATTAAAATCTCAAGGAGGGAAAACATTTTTCGCAGAGGTAACTTTTCATGCCTGATCAGTTACTCGTTGAGGCTCTTTATGTGGAGTACCCATGCATTGTTTTCTCCACAATCTCAATACATGTACATCCTGACTTAGCTTGTGTCTACAAGGTTGAGGCATGCCTAGTATGTCATCAGCTATTAACCTATATTCTCCTTTCGACTGTGCTCCTTAACATTGAAAGGAGCCAAAAGCGATCACCATATTCAATCAAATTGGCAATATCAGTAGCATCTATGACTACCAAACATATACTGCACTAGCAAAAGACATTTAAGCAAGCAAATAGGTGCCAATTTGAACTACAGAGGATATACTGCTTTTGTATCGTTATATTGATAATCCGCCTATTGGGTTATATTCTATTCCAAAGATTTATTGTCAAATCTCAGGGAGCAAAAAGAATGGTCACCGTCTCAGGTTATGTCATTCACATGTATGTTTTTCATACAAATTACACATGCCACTCGAGACCTACATGTACATGCAGGTTGGTCACCAGAAAATAATTTATGCTTGGCTCAAAATGGTAGAATGTCAGGGTTGGTCAAATATCTCTGCTGGACATATGGCTCAAAGAAAGCAAATACAATTAGAATAGTCAGACTGATGCTGTTTGAACGGATGGTGCATTAAAAAATGTGTGGCTCATAATCAATTTCTGGGCCAGATGCATGGTGTTTGTGCAACGTTTTTATACACCAGAGGCTATCTTGCCTATACATGTACGTTCGAGTCTCGCACAAATGGTCAAGTGGCATGGTTATGCAAAAAATCTGATAAGTCTCACGATTGCTATGACTTGATTGTGAATTGAACTGGGCATAATGTCTACATGTACATGGTCATTCTAGAATGAATGAACAAAGTCCATGCCCCAATGCCTACACAGTAACATGCAGATAAAATACATGACAGCAGCATGTACAGTATACATACTGCAATCAATCACATAACAGAAAAATACCCACATGGGATCATACAGATGCAGTACATGTATGTAAAGAAAAGTAAACAAATCAGAAAAGGGTTGACAAAGTAAATCATTAGTCATTCTGTTTATGGAATTGGAAGTACAAAGATTTCAGGGCTAAGGATTCACATCAGCAAGCAGTTATAATTCTGATCGGTCTGTCTTAGATTCTTTTTGATATGAATTGCATAGTTAAGCGAGATCTCTTCACATTTGGACTTTGGATGACAAGAATCCTTTTATCATGCCCACATGTCTAAACAGGGCCACATGCTGAGCGACTTTTTTTTTCTGTGCAATACATGTAGACTAGCATTAATGATTCATGCACACTATGCTAGAAGCACTCTAAGCATGTTTTAATTTGCTTTCTTCAAGTAGACATGTGTGAATGGAGTATGTAAAATTAAAAGTTTACTCCCTTAGAATTGCATAATATCGTGGAATTTTGCTTAATTTATATTGGATTTTGGACACATTTTGAGGACTGAAATTTTGTTTTTCGATGTTAAATTTGTCAGCAACTTCAAAAGTGTTAGTAAACACAACAATTAAAAAAGTGCTGTTGTTGTTATTGAAGTACAAAACAACAACAGCACATGTCATATTTCTACTAGTACAATAAAACAAGATTCATTCTGCGAATTGTTAATAGAAAGGAAAAGACATAGTCTGAGGGTGACAAACGCGTACATGTAATAAATATGGGTAAACTGGGTCAAATTATAATCATAACTGGCAACAAACGAATCCACACAAACCTACAACAACAACAATTAAGTTGCAAATTTGCACTGGACTACAATACACGCTTTCCCATTGATCAATCAATCAATCCATCAAAATAAAAGGGTTACTACAGAAAATGATAAAATAGGTGGATGCGAATGAGGTTGTGTGGGAAAAACAATGACTCGCCTCTAGTGAATTGGGCGGCACCACCAAAACCTGGCTGAGCGTTGGGGGGAATGAAGTTCTGGTAGCCGCCTGTGAAGGCACAAACAAAGGGGAGTTACTGTTACATTCTACACTCTCGCTTCTTCTCTTTGGCCAGAATAAATCACAATCATTCTGTTTGTCACTTTGTGTGTGGCCGTTAATTCCTTGGTACTTGATCGTTTCAATGGTATTATTTTAAGTCATATCAGGTCCCCTGATGGCAAAGTTGTTTTATCCACTGCTGATGGTACATTTTTACATTTGGAAAAAAAAATCAAATTATCACCTAGGAGTAATTTAAAAATTACATCTAGTACATGAATGCCACATTATGGGCCACTTAAAAAACAATCAGTATTTCTGATAATAACATGTACATGTGATGAGGTTTTGATTATACATTATGAGAAAGCTCCCCAAACAAATAGTTCATAAATTCAATGCACAATTACAATGCAAGGACTTTCTGTTTTCAAGGTAAAAAAATAATACACTTTCTGGTTTAGAAAACCATAATTTCAACTAGTGCTAGTAGTTCTACAGACGAAGGACATGCATTGAAGATTTGGTGAAAGGCCACTTTTCTTAGGTTCTGATTCTCCTCAGAGTTATGTTGTCACTACTCAGAAGTCCAGATCACTCACTCAAGAGATTGACATCACACTAGTTCTAAACCCAGGTCAAGTCATATTTCGCTGAGAATTTGCAATATGAGAGCTATAACCGTAAAACCTGAGGTGCTGCTATGTTGCTGATAAGTGCGGAAAACGAAATAGGAAAACGGGTCAAGAAGTCAATGAGCCAGTATTGTGTGGATAACTTTGACCCCAGATGTTAAATTCATAACAAACCTCTTCTGCTCTTCAAAAAAATTTTGAGTAAAAAAAGTTTTGTGTTTGATTAAGTGCCACACACGTTTTAAAGTGATAAGAAGAAAGAGTGTTAAGAGATGAGAGAGTGAGAGAGAGTGAGTGAGAGAGAGAGAGAGAGAGAGAAGTAACGATTGTTTCCTCTTTTTCTTTGAAAGCATGGTACACAGGAGGACCACGCAACTATGCGTTTTGATTATCTTTCACGCAAGTTATCCCTGCAAAGAAGGGGTAGTTAGAGAGAGGGAATGTGAGAGAGGAAGATGGTATACCTGGGGCAGCCACGGTCATGGGTTGGCGAGGTCCATCGCCGGGTCTGGCTCGGAGGTGTGGGGGCACATACTTCTTGCCTACAGATCAGAAGCACAGGGAATGCACAGTCAGAAGCCATACAGTCAGTTGAAAAGCCCTTTGTGTGGTCTTTGGGACACAGACTATCATACTAGTGGCCAAAAGTAGCATGAAGTACAGTAACTGGTGCTATCAGTGATATTTTTCACTGGTGATCACAGAGCTACTTTTTCAGCCCAATACCACCAGTAGTCAAAAATTGTCTGCATTAAGTAGATTCCTGGCATGTACATGTACACTCCAGCTCAAAGGAATTGGCATAGGGAAAGGGAAAGGGAAGAAAGGAAAGGAGCCGCAGTTGTAAACCGCGGTATATTTTGTCCAGTTCAGCATGAAACGATACTTTTTAGGCTAAAGCATCATGTTTCATGCTGAACTGGACAAAATATACCGTGGATTAAATCTGCGGCTTCTTCCCTTTCCCTTTCCCTATGCCAATTCCTTTGAGATGTAGCGTACATTTGTAAACTTTTCAAAACTTCTGAAATGCAGGGCCATGTTGCATATAGATTTTCAATCATTGTAACTTACAATCAATGGTAACTAACATGGCAACAGATACAATATTGAGGGTTCATTGGCTGTTGCCATGGAAGTTACCATTGATGGTAAGTTACAATAATTGAAAACCGATGTGCAACATGACAAGATCTGAATAACTGTTCTTCTACATTTTACTCCCAAGGCAGTTTCTTATCTTTCATGTTGTCATGGATGCCAAGTTCAAGAGAAAAATTAAAGACAATGCTAAAAACATATGAAGTTAATATTACACACTTGTCTATTCTATCAAAATTGTTATGACAATTAAATATCAATGCAAGCAACATTGTAATAATATTTTCCTTTCTATGACCTCACAAAATGTGGCTATAGTAAGTCAGACAAAATTATTTAGGGGCATTTTAGTAATAAGGATAAGAAATGTGAGGATCAAAGGCAAAGGATAGAAGATGGTGATCTGACCAGCTACATGTACAAATTTTCAGTTTGTGCAACAATCAGAAACATGGGTGATGTCAAAATCAAGAAATAAGCTGGACGTCACTTGAGAGAACATTGTTTTACTGAATGCATCTAGCATTTAACACATGGCTATCCTCTCAAGAATTAAAATCATAAACATTTACTTAATAAATTCCTATGTAAGAATTCAAAAAGCCAGCTGGAGCTTGTTTCTACACTCTAACACCGTTCTGACACCTCAGCATCACATGTAACACTATTCAACCTGCAACAGGATGTGCAAATTCAGAGCTAGTTGGGCAGCATAGTCTTTTGTCTGCTGATAACACCTATCATGTATGTATTTGCACATCCTGTTATTGTGCAGCTACTGGACATGCTGATGCTGGCATGATCAAAAGGTCAAACGGTGTTCCACTTTTCACTGAAATGTAGCAATAGCTTGTGAGCATAGACACAAATGCTGGCTGGTATTGTACACATTAGCAATATTAAAAAAAAAATGAAATAAAAAATACTTTACCTGGCCCCATCAGGTCCATAGCAGCAAACTGAAACAGAAATAAATGGAAAAAAGAACAAATTAGTTCCATGTACATGTATGAACATGAAAAAAAAAAATGAGTATTCACCTGCATGTGAAGGTTGGTTTTTTTTTTTTACATGCGAGTGTACGTGCTGGGTAAATCAATGCTAAAATGATATTGCATTTCTGCATTATGACTCTGAGCACTCAGATATCACTGATAAGTTATGTTGAGCCAACATTGAAATTCAACTACCGGTATCAGGAAGATTTGGGGAAATTCCATCAGAAATCAGGGAAATCAAATGCATATAACCTAATTTGCGGGACATGCACTTGCACAATTCATCTCGCGGTATTATGCATTGTGCAAGCTTATTGAGATTGGGCTAATTTGCATTAAACTTTAGAGCTAGCTCATGAACATGTCAGTGTCGCATCTATGCTGTACATGTATGGGATATTTTTGCACGTCCTCTTGAGTACAGATATTGCTTGAACTTGTGAGCATACTTCATTGTGCTTGTGCTTCTGTCATCATGCTTTTTGGTTTACTTCAAAATGCCAATCAATTTTGAAACAAAATTAATTAAATGTCCCTAAACAATATTCAAAGTCATTATGTTATGTCCCTTAATTACTTCTTTATCGCAAAATCAAAATTGATATTTTTCAGCGTCATAGAATCTTAATTTATCAGGTGTTACTGGGCAATCTCCAGAACTTATCCGCACAAGTGACTGACGCGCACTAGGCATGCGGGCAAAACGCTATGAAGTGCAGATTTTCAGCAGCACAACTACATGTAACATGTTAGGGTCAAGCTTGAATCAATAAATCGAATTTGAGAACTCTTGCTAGTGGAATATAAAATCACATAATTTCAAACATTTTCTTACACAATATCTTGAGGTAACACAGGCATGTATGCATGCAGTTTTATCATTCTGATACAAGATAAGACATGGTCGAAATCAGGGTTATTTTGTGTTTTTGGGGTCTAAATTATTTTAGGATCTGTTTATCATCATGTTTGTGGAATAAACATTACATACCCTTCCCCCCCCCCCCCCCCCCACACACACACACAAATGAACCACCACCACCACCACGACCAGGAACCACCATTCATTCAGTAACAGCTCGCTCATCATGGCTCAGCTCAGTAACCAAAAAAAAAAACCCAGAAGGGAATCTACTCGCCTCACACAATTTTATTAACTCATGATCAAAATAAAAAGTTGAATATGCATTTTATACACAATCAATGAATCATTGAGACTCTGCTCTGCTCTGGGCATGACATCCACGAGCTCCACCTAGGCTACATCTACAGGCTGCGCTGTGCACCGCTTGCCTAGCCATATCAGTTGCTTACCTCGCTTGCACAAGCGGCGCAGCTGCTGCGTGCCAATACAATACAAAGCAAAGGGAAATGCATGCGCAAGCATGCAACTTCATGCTACATGCATGCACTGTGAACCGGCCCCTCATTTTCTTCACCCCCTTTGTGTCAAATATACGCAAAATCTCTCAAAACGACGACGCAATATGGAATTCAAAGCTTCAATTTATATCAGTACATACCTGTTGGTCCAGAGTAGGTCCATTTTGATTTGTTCCATTACTCATAACTACTGATTTTTTCTGACTTATTTGCGGGAAAATGTGGGTCGTGATGTTGAACAAAATGTGGAAACTGCGAGGCTGCTGAAAAAATGATCAGAGTTGCCGTATGTAGAAATAAAGTATTTCAACACTTTTTGTTCTCTTTTAAAAATTATGATTTACATTTTGAAACGTTAAAATATATTTTTATTGGTAATCTGAATATCAAACGTAAATTTAAATGGTCAACCTTAACACAGCAATTTAATCATCTTACTATTTTTCATGGCAGATTTAACACATGACCCTATGGTTATTCCGATTCAAGCATGAATTACTTCTTGATGATCGTGTGGCCACTTACAGCGGCACCAATAGATCAGTGAGCGGCACGCGCGCGCGAACATACACATATACGTATACAAAAATCCTCTCATTGACCGTCCTCTCTGAAGTTCAGTTAGTATTAAATCATATGGCAAAAAATGCTCGACATAATGAAGGTTTGACGAAAATTCGTCAAATGACAAGAGTGTTGTGACTTTTTTTTAGTTGTGATTTTCTGACGTCACTCGCGTGCTGCTCTGCCATATTTACATGATGTGTGCTACATAGGCCTATTATCATGACTCCATAAATTGCCCCTTTATGATGAAAGATTAAATCTTTTCCACAGAGGTATGTGTTTAAAAAAGAAATGTGTAATGATAACTCAAATGCAAATGTAAAATGGTAAACATGCTCTGGTGAAAATATCAATTTGAAGAAAAAAAACGTCACAAACTAGGAAAATTTTATTAATCATAACTCTTTTATTGATCTAGATTTTTGTCATACTTTGACTATTTTTTGTTATGTTTAGAACTGCTTTTATTAAAACTCCTTTGTTAATTAACTCAGGGTAGACTTTCCCTGCTACTTCCGATTTGCCTTTAAAATTGTGGTTTTAAATGTACACGTACACTACTGGCCAAAATTAAGTAGTCACCTCCTGTAAAACTTCTTCATGTGTATTCTTTAGAAATGCAGTATGAAAAAACTTTGTGTGCTGACACATAAATCATAATTTCTTAACCCCAAATGTATGAAACTTCGAGTTTTTTTCTCTCATGAAACAATAAACAAATCGCAATGTAATGGCAAAAAATGAGTCAGTATTTGGTGTGTCCACCTCTTGCCTTGATTAAGGTAACAACGCGTTTTGGCATACTGTCCACCAGCTTCTTCAAATATTCAGCTGGAATGGCTTCCCACTCCTGTTTAATTCTACATAGTTCTGCAACATTCCTAAATCTATTTGTTTCAAGTTTCCTCCCAATGAAGTCCCACACATGCTCGATTGGGTTCATGTCAGGACTATTGCCAGGCCAAGGGAGAATCTCGAGATGGTTTTCTGCTGCCCACTTCTTGATTGCCCTGGCATGCAGTGTGACAGGGAGCATTGTCTTGCTGAAACACTGCAGCACCTCTCCATCGCCGAATAGATGTTTCATAGATGGTAGAGTATTTCAAGATCTTGATGTAATATGTTCCCCATTAATAGAGCCATCCACCTTGTGCAGCCGTCACAGAGATTTGCCAAAACGCCAAAAATGCGTTGTTGCCTTGATCAAGGCGAGGTGGACAAACCAAATACTGACTCATTTTTCCTATTACATTGCGATTTGTTTATTGTTTCATAGATAAAAAAAAATAGTTTCATACATTTGGGGTTAAGAAATTATGATTTATTTGTCAATACACAGAGTTTTCTTACTGTATTTCTAAAGAATATACATGAAGAACCCTTTTACAGGAGGTGGCTAATTAATTTTGGCCAGTAGTGTAGTATACCCTTTTATTCCCTTTTGCAAATAAATCCAAAATCTATACATGTTTAAAAAAAAAAAAAAAAAAAAAACTGCGGCGTAGTCTGTGACATTTTGTTGTGCAGTTTCATTTTTCTTGGCTATGAATTTAAAGACAATCTCATTGTGGGGCATAATATTGGAGGGTGCCCCGTGCACCGGTAAAGAGGGCGGAGGGGGGGGGGGGGCGACCTTATGTAACATTCACTCTGATGTCGGACAGGCAACTTAAAAATTATTATATAAATACGTCTATGGGACAACCTCCGATGTAACTAATGAACCCAGTACTGTGCTTGCCATGCTACGGTTGTTTTGAGTTGCCTGTCTCTGTCTGACACGTTTAATGGTTTCATTCTTCATTGCGGGTGGTCCTAATTTGCAGACCTAACATATCAAGTTGTATAAAAGTGCGGTCAAACTGCTTAGTAATAGTATCTGAGAAGAGAAAAGCCATCACGCAAATACATGGGATCATAAATAATTAAGAACGTGTTAATAATATTTCTCAGAATGTATGGAAAAAATTGTGTTTTTTTTCTAAATTGTAATTTAGGCGTCTGGTTTATTCAAACTGATGATTCATACGTTGTGTTTTATTTGATCAAAACTCATCAGCTCGAATAATTCAATTCGTCTCCAAAATGAGTTGGAAGGGGGTGGAATTCGGGGCTGCTCAAATTAAAGTTTATGAGACAACAGGGCCTATGTAAACCCTACATAACGCACGTCCGCGCACGTTCAGTTTCCACAATCACGCACTACCTATCTTGTACATTGTGAATCGATTTGCAAGCAATCCTGCGATCTCTCCATTCAATCTTCAGTACTATACTGTACGTACGTGCTATATGCTGTATACTGTGAAAAGTACACCAATCGACCTTTTTCGTGTGAAGTCTATGTTGAAGGTGCGAAAGAACGACGACGATGCATGTTAAATCGGTCCAATCTGTCTATTTCTGAAATCATCGAAGTTAAATCATGTGTCATATGAAGGCTAAAATTACCAATCAATTAGTCTGTCTTCGTATTTATTCTATTTTGATTTTCATTAGTTTTAAATACGAAAATCATTTCGTCATACTAGCTGTAACTTGTGATGAGAGACAGTAGATTGCGGTATCGTACAGTATGATTGGGACTGAGCGCTTGCATCGAACCAACAACTGCTCAAGTGCCTGGCATGGCAAATGCTGGTAGCCAATGCATTGATTGAGAATCTGCCTATTCTTGAGTCTGAAAATCATGCCCGATCTCGTGAATTTGCTATTATTAATGGTAAAATAATTTCCCAACTGCAGGGAATGGAAACATGCTGCTACTGCCATTGGTTGGTTGCAACTTTGCATGACCATTCATGTTATGATGATTATGAATCGCATCAAATTGCAGAACCACATCGGCACATTCCATTTAAAAAATATGGCAATAAAAATAAAATGACGGCAATTTGAAGACCGAATTGTTGAAATTAAAGTTTGTGATTCGTGTGTCTGTCACAGTCTGTGCCAATGATGCAGGATCCATTCTTTTACAGCTCGCCCATTGACCATGTTGACAAGGGCTTGGTCATCAAAAAAGCTGAATGTGCTGTGCAACTTCAGCTAAAATCGTGGAAGTTATCCAACTCTCCACCGACTGTTGTTTGAATGTTACTTTTTAATTCCCATGCCTGGACTTGAGAGTGAGGCTTTTAAGTCTGGTGTGTATAATTAAACAGCAACATGGTCATGGCAATGCTGGTATCCTAGCCTAGGTTGAACTGGAGTGAAATTAAGCTGCGTTCAAGTTAACGTATGTTACCATTGGTTACCCTGTACGAAACTGCATATTTTGTCTCTTGTCGAGCTAGCATTCAAAATAAAAGGGGATGAAAGATACACCCTGAAAACGACACAGAACTGTTCTTTGTGTTTGGCTAGCAATATTTTGTTATCTATCAAATTTTGCTATGAACAGATAAATTTGAAGTTAATCACTAGGCTAGATCCAATGAATCCTTGATCATGATCATGATTAAAGAATTTTCATATCTTTTGTATGTCAGGGTGAAAAAAAAATATTGGCAGGGGCTACTTTTCAAGTCTGACATAAAACCCTTTTAATTATGTGCTACATCCAATGAGAAAAATTCATATATAAAATGGCTCTTTTGTTTTCGATCTACAGATATGGGTCTACATCTTTCCATCTGTGTATTCTTAATGTATTTTTATATTTATTTATCTATTTACTATAAAATCCATTTTATGTCCAGATCTCACCATGGGTCGAGTGATCCGTGGACAGCGTAAGGGAGCTGGTAGCGTCTTCAGGTCGCACAACAAACACAGGAAGGGCGCCCCCAGGCTGCGCTCCATCGATTTCGCCGAGCGTCATGGCTACCTCAAGGGAATCGTGAAGGTTGGTGGCAGGGACCAAATTAATTCAACATTTTCGGGGGCCTTTTTTTTTTTTAGCACATTGGTCGATTTGGCTACAATTTTACATTGTGTTTATGGGGGGCTCTTCAACATTTTCCAGGGCTCTGTTGAGCATTTCAGGGGGGGGGGGGAATCACCCCTTGAGCCCCTGTGTATTTTTTCCCTGCTTGTGGGGTTATAAATGTAACCTGTCAAAAAGAATGTTAACCAAGAGTGGTGTTGTAGACAAAGTTAGTATGAAATGATTTTCATCCCCCCCCCCCCCCCCCCCTTTCTTCTTGGATGGCCATGTTGTCTTTCCCCTGTCAATGGCCCTCTATAATAACAAAAAAGTTATTTTAGCACTCTGTATTAGACAACAGACCACAAGTGTTTAGACTGAACCCCCCCCCCCCCCCCCCCCAACAATAGTGGTTTAATGAAAATACAACAAAGTGGGAAGAAGCACACTTTTCGAAGTAGTTGTGTTGTATCACATGAACTATATTTGCTTTTAAAGTTAAAAACACACTTCAAAGTGTAGTTACATATTAAACAGTTTCACCTAAAACCACACCAGAGATTGTATGAGTTGTAGTACACCCAAGATGATGTCAAACTTGCTGATCCCTGATAGTTCGAAGAAATGTTCAGGCAGGAGTCTGACATCATAGTTGTCTAGCTAAGTATCATGCATATTTGCCCCACAGTTCAGGTACTTTTGTGGAAAACTCAAAAGTTGGCATTCCTGTCTTTTCTTAATAGGAAATCATCCACGACCCCGGTCGTGGTGCTCCCCTGGCCAAGATCACATTCCGTGACCCCTACCGCTACAAGAAGCGCAACGAGCTGATGATCGCTGCAGAGGGCATGTACACCGGACAGTTCATCTACTGTGGAAAGAAAGGTAAGGTGTAGGAACCTGTTATTCTAAGGTGATGTAAAAGCTGTTCAGTCAAAATCCCTTCTGGCAACGTAGAATGGACATTTTTTTTTGTGACTTATGGAGAGTCGTTCATCAAGCCCTAAACACAGTGTCCATTTAAAGATTCATACTTTTAAAAAGAAAATAAACTCTGGTCTGCGGAGCTTTATTGTAGATGTGTAGTGAGCCAAAAGGGTTTTCAGGGCCTGACAGTGTAAGAGTTCATTTGTACCGATCATCTTGCTCTAACCCTGCAGCAACCCTCAACATCGGCAACGTGCTCCCCATCGGCAGCATGCCCGAGGGAACCATCATCTGCTCCGTGGAGGAGAAGGCTGGTGACCGCGGCAAGCTGGCTCGCTGCTCGGGCAACTACGCCACAGTGGTCTCCCACAACCCCGAGACCAAGAAGTCCCGCGTCAAGCTCCCATCTGGCTCCAAGAAGGTGGTCCCGTCTGCCAACAGGGCCATGGTCGGTGAGTACACCCCCCTCCCTTTCACCCCTTGCACTCCTTTTCTCCCCATCACCCCTCAAGCCGCATGTGCGCCTTATAGACACAAGCTACTCCATTGGTCATTTGGACAATGCATCTCTAAATATTGAAGACTAGAGAGCACCAAAGTAGTGTCATCATCCAACATCCAGTGTTACATAGGTTCTCTCAAGTGAGAGTTTCACTGGTCCGATATTATCTAATGGGCTGGAGTCAGACACCCATTGAGAGTCCCTGCTATGATCACTGTTGTTGATCTACCTATTTATTTATTTACTCTGTCTTTTACCAGGGGAGCTCCATCTAGCAAGGCTTTGTTTATCCCCACGTTTTTCAGAACCAGTTCTCTTGACAACATGCTAATATGACATTACACTTTGGTACTTTAGTTATAGACTCTCTTAATTCCATAGGCATAAACTATTGTAATTGACATAAGTCCGATAGGTAATAAACCGTGTCATAATTCATACCAGAATTGTAGAATATTTTCTGACCAGCTCATTTCTCTCCCCTCCCACAGGAGTGGTAGCGGGTGGTGGCCGTATCGACAAGCCCCTGCTGAAGGCTGGCCGCGCCTACTTCAAGTACAAGGTCAAGCGGAACTGCTGGCCACGCGTGCGTGGTGTGGCCATGAACCCCGTGGACCATCCCCACGGAGGAGGTAACCACCAGCATATCGGTACGCCCTCTACTGTCAGGAGAGACACCCCGGCTGGACGCAAGGTCGGTCTGATCGCTGCCCGCCGCACCGGTCGTCTGCGCGGAACCAAGAAGGTCAAGGACGCCAAGGAATAGACGTGAACATTACGACGTGACAAAGAAAGTCAATAAAAAGTGCAAAAATCTCACACCACATTCTTTTCTCCCATCTTTTATTTCATGAGAGTGTTTAAAGGGCATATACTGTACTGGGAAGGCAAAAAAGCCTTCAAAATGTAATTGTTAGCAATCTTCTTGCCAATGGTCTTAAATTCATGTATTGTTTATTTTAGAAGCTTGCCGAAAGTTATTTGCCCTCAAATGATCTACATTTGGAGTAATGAGTGATTATCACAAATCCTCAAAATGTTCGGGCCGAACATTTTGAGGATTTAATCATTAATTATTAATTACTCCATGTGTGGATCATTTGAGGGCAAATAACTTTCAGCAAGCTTCTAAAATAGACAATACATGAATTTAAGACCATTGGCAAGAAGATTGCTAACAATTACATTTTGAGGGCTTTTTTGTCTTCCCAGTACAGTATATGCCCTTTAAGATTGCTGCGACTGTGATTGTGACATGGAATCTTCTTGTCCTATTGGGGAGTTTTAGATTTGTGTGGTCATGGCAGCATTCAGGTTCAATGACATCATATTGAAGCTTTGCACATGCTCCTAGCCTTCAGTGCAGGCTTCTCGATATTATGAGGAAGACAAATCCCCCTTTAATGTGCTCTTGATTCAGGTACTAGTACTGGATGGGGTCGTCCAAAGCTTGGAGCATGCGCACAACTTCAATATGACTTCATTGGACCTGAACGCCGTCCACGTCCACACAAATAAACTCCGTACTGAAACATCCAGTTGGACGTGACGCATCGTGTTGTTAAGAGGAGTTACCTGTCGCAGTCATGGCAATCTTAAAGTTTCCCTGGTTGTGATGCAAGTTTTGGTGGTTGGCTTGGATGTGTGTGAGGTGACTTCTGTTGATGAAATTTGGGATATTTTTCATGGAAAATTACTTACACATCCTCACAATATCAAAGGTTTAGAGGCATTTGGTTGATTCCTCTTGTAGTCTACAAGCAAAACCTTGATTTTACCATTTGATAATTACACTGACCGCTCTTCACATAAAGAAAATGCATATATGATACATGTGTTTAGCTTGTAACCTTACCATATAGATTCTTGCCTGTAATAACAGAGAAATAAAAAAAAAAATGATTTGCCTGAAAGCTCTAGAGCAACGGTGCAGGTATGAAAATAATTTGCTATTTTGATCAACCGTATTCCCTTTGAAGAATCTTGCAGTGAGAGGTTCGTTCAAGTATAAACTAAAGAACGACATACAAAGAATGAACATGTGTAAGGAATCTCTAATGGATTCATTCTTACGTGAATGAATGATTGGATGTCCAGAGAAGAGTGATGTGTAGTTCCATAATTATGAGGCAGTGCAAGGCAAAAGTAAAAACAAATTGTGAAAGAATAATTAAACTTTTGATCTCTCCCACGCTTCTGTTCTCTCTCCCTTTCTATCCATCTCTTTCCATCACACCCCTTCTCGAACATACTGTCACATGTACATTATTTCACCTTCTCTCTCTCTCACACATGCACCTGTTCTCTCTCTTTCTATCCATCTCCTGCTTCTGTCACCCCCCCCCCCCTTCCTCCCACAAACATTTGTTCTCATTTTCCCATTCTCCTTCTCTTTCTCTTCCCTTCTATACATCTCCCTCTCTTCTATGTAACCCCTCGCATATTATCCCTGTATCTCACACACGCTCCATCTCTCTCCCTTTCAATCCGTATCCCTTTCTTTCTATTGAAAACCCTCACAAATTTTTTCTCATTTTCTCACACTTTCGTGTTCTCTTCTCTTTCTGTCACACCGCTTCTCAAACGAACACACATCTCTGCTAGTCCAAGCTCAAATCAAAACAAATTCTTTCTAATTCGCTCTCACACACCCCCTGTTCTTTCACCATCTGATTATATCTCTCTTTATCACAACCCCTCTCTCAAACGTACTCGCATTCTAACATACTCCACTAAAACACCAACACACACGCATTCTCTCTATTAAACAACCCTCTTGACCTTTAACTCCCTCTCTCCATCATTTCCCTTCTCAAACATCTATCTTTGTACATTCTTTTAAAAGAGACCAACACTGCTATCACATGTCCTCTCAAACGTACACTCTATATTGATGACCCCCCCCCCCCCCCCCCTCTCGCTGCTTACATGTGTTCTCTTTTCCCGTTCATCTCTCTCCATCAGTTGTCTAAAATAATACAAACGGGACACTACTACTTACAAAATTATTTCATTTATTAACAATTGATATTCATTATGAATTGATATACCTTATATTCAGGCAAAATTGAAGGCACCCTGTAATTCGAAAACATTTATGAATGACAATTTTCATCAAAGTACATGAAATGCATTATTTTGTTTCATCACAATATTATGCTACATCAAGTTTTCTAGTACATGTATATAGATGAGTCAAGACGTGCATTAGTCACTCTCTTTGCATGGATATTTTATCTCTCACCACGGTCTCTGTCTCTCTTCCTTCACCCCCCACTCTCTTTCTCTATCCCTTTCTCTCACACAACCCCCCCCCCCCCTTTCAAAGATATCATATAGGCCTACACCTTCTCTTCCTATCAGACACCCCCACCCCTTTTCTCTCCCTCACACGCATTCCAATTTAGCACCTCTTTCACCATTGTTAATGTTAACAACATTATCAACAGTCCTCATGAGATCCCTAAGAATGGTCAGCCCGAAGTATGCTATATACACGATAAAATGCGGCTGGCACCTAGACTAAATACCTCTGCGGTCATACATAGCAACACTTCGTTGTCACTGCAGCAACGCATTAGGAAGAAACAGACTTCAGTCTTGAAATCCACTGATCATGTTAAGGAAGTGGAAATTGTTATTTTAGAACCGATCTAAGAACAGGAACTGGCGCAATGCCTTAAGGCCAGCGCAGACGACACGATCCGATCAGTCGCACGACTCTGCGACTGGCTGAATCGCAGAGCCCGGTCATAGGATTAGTGCAAGGATTTGACGTCACATTTCCAGTCGCAGGCCTATTACGGCTGCAGAATCGTGGTTAAGTCCCTTTAGTGTTCGCAGTGTGAAGAAAATACTTCCGGAAGCGAAACCAAAATTATTTCATCTTGATGATATAATGACAATAGAATAGGCTATCTTTATACTGATGCAAACGTCAAAATACACCGATGAGTCGGATCAGCAAACTAAATCAATACAACGCCGTGAATCAGGGCCGCCAGTGAAAGTATATCTGAGGCAGAATAAAGTGGATAAATATCTAACTAACAGCGTTCTCAGACAAAATAATCCGGCCTACATATAAGTCCCTATTCTTTGAGCGTTTAACAAAACATGAACACTTGAAACAATACAAAGGCAGTACGAAACAATTGCTTATTTAAGTAATGAAATGAGCTGTTTGCTTATGAATTATGAAAAAAAAACAGTCATTCATTTACAGGATGGAATACGCTATCCTAACATCTACTAGGTGAATACCTAAATTTCTTTTTAAAATTGAAATGACCTCGAAAGCTCTCCAGTCACAAAAATCTAGCTTAACAATAATTTGTATAAAATTGTTTATAGAAGATTCAGTCATTTCAGTGATTTGTAATTGTATTTTGTTCATATATACATAATTATAATACAATATTTGCGTAGTATGCACAATGCTTCAGTAACCATTTCTAGATCACGTTCCAACTACATTGATTAATTTAGAGATCCAAATGCATCAAATAAAAAGTAAAAATAAAAGGCATCATTGACATAATCAGGCACTTTGTGTCAGTATGAAAATGTCTTGGGTACAAAAGGGAATGTCGGACATCGAGTTGCTTTCATAGAATGCATATTTCATGTAACGAATAGAAGTGTCAGTGTCCATTTATATCGCGTTTAGCCAGCCCTCTCCTACCCATATTTGGCCATACCGTTCCAGAGCGATCTATATAAAGAGTTTGGCCAACTCGGTTTCATTCGGTTACAACGTGGCGCATATTCTTTTTGTTATATTGCTTGCCCAAAAACGCAACACGCGCCATGCTGTTATCTATTGAAACCGAGTTGGCCAAACTCTGTTTATAGAGTACCGAAGTGTAAGGTCATTTGAGCATTATTGTAAAGACAATTGGTTCTAAACAATGCGGGTAGAACAAGCGGCGGTGATCACAGTGGGAACTGTAATTAGAAATGCCCAACACTAGCTCGATAGACAATTTCAGACCGCTAAACCTCTCACTTGAGTGAGTTTGTTTAGAGCCAATTGCCTTGACAAAATGATGCTCATATGACGACACCATGCACTTCGGTACTCTGGTTCTGTACCGTTCTACATGAAAATGTCTTAGGTACAAAAGGGAATGTTGGACATCTCGTTGCTTTCATAGAATGCATATTTCATGTAACGAATAGAAGTGTCAGTGTCCCTTTATATCGCGTTTAGCCAGCCCTCTCCTGCCCATATTTGGCCATACCGTTCCAGAGCGATCTATATAAAGAGTTTGGCCAACTCGGCTTCATTCGGTTACAACATGGCGCATATTCTTTTGTTATTTGCTTGCCCAAAAACGCAACACGCGTAATGTTGTTATCTGTTGAAACCGAGTTAACTAAACTCTGTTTGAAGAGGACCGAAGTGTAACGTCATTTGAGCATTATTGTCAAGACAACTGGTTCTAAACAATGCGGGTAGAGCAAGCGGCGGTGATCACAGTGAGAACTGTAATTAGGAATGCCCAACACTAGCTCGATAGACAATTTCGGACCGCTAAACCTCTCACTTGAGTGAGTTTGTTTAGAGCCAATTGTCCTGACAACATGCTCATATGACGACACCTCTTCGGTACTCTAGAGATGGCTCTGTACCGTTCTAGTGTCCCTGTACCGTTCTACATTACCCCGCCCTCTCGTGCCGAAACTTGGACATGCCCTTCTGCAGTATTTTGATATCGTGCACTGCACTCTCTTCGTTCTCTCTTCGTTCGATGAGATAAGACCAGCAGAGAGTAAGTCTAGTACATGGGTGACAAATGACTCGCTGGAGACACCCCTTCCACATCCCCTCAACCTAGCCTTCAATCAAGGCCACTCACTCTCTGCAACCTCAACACAACGGCTGTCAAGTGAAGGCCGCTCGCCTGGTATAGACTTTTCTCATCAGTCGTTATTTTTAGTGAGCTAGCCACAAGTGGACTTACTAAAAAGCTTCCTGCAACTTTGATCAGTAACTTTCAAGCCTCATGTGCATCCTTGGAGTGAACGATGAGGGCGTCAGCCGCCTGGAGGCTTGGCGGGTAGGCGCATCCCTTCCGCCATGGCACCCAGGACCTTGGCAACCTTCCTCTCCGACTCGTCCTTGATATGCCACCACTTCAGCAGGGCGTCGTCTTCCTTCATGGGCGGGAAGTAGTAGTCCCCCTGCCTGCCCCGAATCTCCTCCGTGAAGAGCGTTTCCGGTTTGGTGACGTCCCGACAAGTTTGGTCATTCTGCGCCGACTGTTTGAGGCGATACGCGATAATATCGACGCCGTCAGGATGCCAGTGAGTGACCTGATCATCGATATCCTCGGTGTTAGTTACCTCCTCCACGCAACGCTCCATCAGACGCAGATTCAGTGCGCGCAACGTTCTGACGTCACGCTCCATTCGCGCGTAACCGTACTTCTCCACGCGTTTCCAGAAGGTGTCGTTAAAGTACTGGTACAAATGCATGTCACCTTCGTTCCACTTCTGCAAGAGTTTCTGCGCGTATGCCGACATTGGCCGCGCCTTTTCGCGCGCATTCAGCTTGAGATAGGCGACATCTTCAAAATCCCAACACAGAAGGTCTTTCAGGAGGATGAGCGACTCGTCAAAGTACTCGGCGATCAATACTAAGTGGAACCTGAGCTGAACTTCCAAGATGGTGTCGGCGACCCTTGAGGTGCGGTCCATGTCTGTTGGCTCAAGCCCCAGGTCGTAAAGCAAGGGGTTCCTCGCGTACCGGCGGTGGACGGTCAGGTCCAACGGGTTGTAGAACTTTCGAGGGTTCTTGAGGAACCTGATGATGTTGACCCGGCCTTTATTATCGGCGAAATATTTGGGCAGCTCGAGGTATGTGTAGATTGACTCGAAGAGGGTCGACGGAGAACGGACGATGGTGACGTAGATACTGTTTGCTGGCATGATGGAGGAAACGTCTAGGAAGAGAACAACGAAAAGAGTTATAAGACTAGTCATATTCCTCATGCATGATTTTGCCTGCCAGTGATTGCTCAGCGAGCAATGACACTATCATAATAGTACTTCTTTCAAGCTGTAATTCGATTTCACATAAACTATTTGATTACAATTATTAACTTAGGTTAACGTGCATCTCCTTTTTCAGTTCTCTTGAAATGAAATTCCGCTGGTTCAGATAAGAAAACTATGAAGAAGGAGATCCATTTCAATTAAACTTTTGTGTGTCAGACAAAATGCTGCACTTTAGGATTATGTGTATTTATTGTGCAAAAATGCATCAATGGCGCATAAACAGCAAATACATGCCCTGATTTCTTTCTTCAAGAACTGATGCGTTCTCTAGTTACCTTGGTAATTAAATCTCGCATGGTGGGTGAAGATATTGAAGGGTCGGTCCCGCTTAATAAACTCTTTAGGCATGTCTCTGGTGACGTTAAATCTGCGGATCAAGTCGAAAAGGTGCGTCCTAGCGGGCAACGCAACCCGCAGATCATTCATCGCAGCGTGACGCAACATCAGGTTCTGCGTCGTAGAGCTGGCGCACTTGTGCGTCTTCCAGAACACGACGTTGTGGTGTGGATGGCACTGTCTCTCGCTGCTGAGCGCGGTTGTCCGGTTAACCGCTTTGGCGGAAGACGCACCACCGGCGCGGTTCCTACCGCTAGCTACTGCGTCACCCCCGCCTCCAACCGCGCTATTGTTCCTGCCCCTCTCCGCGTTGTGCTCTGCGCCAGGTCCTAGTCCTGCACCGTCGTAAATCTCTTCCGTTTCGTCACTCGCGTAACTGTTCAGGGAGGACTGTGACTGGCCATTTCTGGAAAATACGGGCGCGGCGGTGGTTGTGGTAGTTCGTGGACTAAGAGTGAGAGAGAGCTCATCGTTCTTCCTCCTTAACGAAGCAGCTATTGCATCATATCCCGCGCGGCGCTCTAAAGGGGAATATAAAATCATGTAATATTATGTAACATGAAGTGACAGCATATGGATATGACTATTTAGATGATCAATTTATTGAAAAAGACACATCCCACTGCCGAGAAGACATCGTTCAGGGTGGATTTATCAGAGGAAATTGAGTCGTATTCTGTCTTGATGTCTATTACCATATTATACCCTCAAATCTAGTTCAACTTAATTGGAACGAGACCTTTTCCCCACGATTGTGAATATACACGCGGCAAGGGGAGGCAGTGAAGGAAGAGTGGGAAAGAGAGAGGGGAGAGAGAAGGGGGTAGATGGAGAGCGAGAGGGGGAAGGGAGAGAAGTAGGATACAGAGACAGACAGACATACAGAGAGAGAGAGAGAGAGAGAGAGAGAGAGATAGAAAGGAAGAGAGAGGGAGGGAGAGAAGGGGGGAGACAGAGACAGACATACAGACAGAGAGAGGAAGAGAGAGACAGAGAGGGGGGGGGGGGGGGGTCAGGGCTGTAGTGGTGGGGATTCGCCCTAGCATTTAAGCCCATGCTTTCATTAGAAAGGTTCAATATATATATTTTTATTGCAGTACCCATCCCAAGGGCAACATTTTTTCTGCCAGGGCTACAATATTATGCATTATATACACTGTATCGTGAACAATCCTGTGCATTTCATCCCACGCGAAAAATCATGTTTACACAGGGGCACCTTTGTTATTAATGGGGGCTCTTTTCTAAATGTCAGGGCTAAAGAACCATTGTAACTTCTTTTCACTGCAACCCCCCCCCCCCCCCCCCTCTCTCTCTCTCTCTCCATAATCTCTCTCTCTTCCCTTAACAATGTTACCAGTGAATTATTTTTTTTCGGAGGCTGAACCCCCACCCCCATCCCACCCCCGAACCATCGTACATTTTTGTCCTCTGGTTGAGACATTGCTTGCTACCATTCCAATCTCGGTTAATGTATGGGCCTTTGATTACCTGCATCGAAACTGGCTGCCTTGTCACGGGTGTTATCATCAAATTCATACGCCTTGACGTCATAAACCCCTTTGTTGGTGGTGGTCTTCGAGACGTTTCGCATGATGCTAATGAAACAGAGCCAAGAAAACAAAGAGACAACGGGTCATTAATGCTAACGAAGATTGAGTAATAGAAGACGACAAGGCGATTGATTGAAAGAGACTTGCAGACAAAAAGATAATTAACCAACAAGAACTTTCTGAAAAGGCAGACTGAAAGCTTTTCGTTGAAGAATTGCCAAGAAAAGAATAGTTCAGAATTTAACGTCATGCACACACACACGCGCACTCACATACAAATGCACACACCCATGTACACACTTTTTGCACTCTTCATTTCAGCCATGGCTATTTATAAACACAGACACACATACGTGCACGTACATATACACTATATAAAGTGCATTGTACCTGTTCATCTTGAAAATAACAGCACACACAGTACGCAAATATTTTTCAATGAGACGTACAGCCCTTGCTAATTTACATAAATGGCGTATGTTCTAGCAGCTCTGTTTGCGATCTGGCTGCGGCAAAACGAAATCACACTCGACTCAGACTTCATCGATCCAAACATGCAACATTCGATATCATTGGTAACGCGTAAAGTATATCACATCACAGGGACTAGGGCCTATGTCAACATGTTTGGAGAAGATTGCGCCCAAGCTATCCCTCCAATACGAGAGAGGAGAAACCGCCTTCTTTTTATCGAAATGACCTTTTTAACATACCCCGTCTAAGTAGGGTGTTCGGAGGAGCCAGATGCAATCTCAGCAGGTACAACAAACCTAACAGAGACCTAACTTGCCTCACATATTTCATTATTTTTATCACAGACTTTATTTCCTTATCCTTACTTATATTCTCTCTTGTTCTCCTTTTTCTGTCTCCTGATCTAAAAGTACCAACATACTTTCTTTCACCTTATATTTCTCCTTTATCCCCGCTATGACTGTTGTGTATGCTATCATTGTATTGAGTCACAAATTCCTTCCTCAATGCAGATTGTGAGTTTAATAATATTGTTTCTACCACTAGGGGACCCTTCTATTGGAATACAGTGACCCACCTTAACATTCGGGCCTACACATATAATAGAATATGATTATTATACCAGTTTTTAAAATTTTGAGTTACAATTTACATTTCATAATAGTCATTTCACTAGCAACAACCATCATTATTGTCTAAATAATGCAGGTTGATTCTGCAGGAAAATACATCGTCGGTTGGCATGTGTAATGCTCGATGAGCATTGCTGTGTTCTGAATTAATTATGTGATACGTCCAAATTTCCAAATTTTTCCAAAAGTGAAAAAATATTAAATAACCCATCGATTATTACAAGATTAGTAATTGATGAAATGTCACGAAACCTGCTTCTAAAAAATGACATCCTTTGACCTTATGATGTTATATTTCAGCTAGCTAAGTTGTAACATATCATGCCTTACTATGGCATTATGTATCCGGTGTGTCCGTCCGTCCGATCTCGTTTTTCAATATTGTCAGTGTCCAGAACATTTTTACACGTACTACGAGTCCGGCTGGGTTATTTTGGCTTGGCCTTGGTCGTGGAATGCACGCATCCCGCAGCGCTCCACCCAAAGTGACCTTAGCCTTATCAATGACAAAGGCGTTACGTTCTCCCGTCATACTTGAAATAAATGACACGGATACGTGTTATACTGTCGCCTCTGTTCCAAACCGTGGAATTCATTCATTCACTTCAAGACAGAATTATTCAACCTTCTGGAACAATTTCCGGGAATATTTAAAAAAAAATCCATTAATAATTTTAAAATCGATCGCATGTAAGCATTTTTGTTTGAAACCAAGTACATCTTGTATTTGGTATTTCTTGCTCTATAAGCGCATAGGAACATGTTTAATCACTTCATGTTTGTGTTATGAGTGATATAAGAATCACTACTTAATATCATAATTATTACATTTCATTATCAATAATAATTGAAAGTTAAATAGTGTAAATACACAATATCAGAGGCGGAAGTATATTTCGAGTCGTTCAAAACTCAGCGGTCCAAGCAACCTAAAGCCCCGAGATTGCGACAGTGCACATTACGGCTCTTCGCACCGCATTGGTCGCTGACCGAAGCAATACGGTGTATGAATGTAGACTATGGTCGCTACAAAACGGGGTGTTTCCAACGTCAACAAGGATATGTTTTTTTGTTTTTTTTTTTTACTTTTCCTGATGAGGGTTCGGGAAACTATGAACGTGAGATATCATCAGTAGGGCATACTTCTGATATGGTCGCTACGACATGGTGTATGTTTATTATTTTTTTTTTTTCACTTTTCCTGATGAGGGTTCGGGAAACTATGAATGTGAAATATCATCGTTAGGGACTGAGGGCATACTTCTGATCCAATCGAGACTTTTGTGAAAAGGCCTACGCTATTTTTGTATTCATTAATACAAAATACGTAATGGTGCGTGTGTGTGTGTGTGTGTGTGGGGGGGGGGGGGGGTATCCTACCCCTATAGTCCCAGTAATTTCACGGTACCCACTCTTCTGACCTCGGACCTCGGACCTCGTACCATTGGTTTTAAAACATGCATACGACGAGGTAGTCTCTGCATATCAGACCCGGCCATTGAGTCAGCCTCACTGACTGACCAGACTGACCAGGATCTGTGTCTTCTACCCCCCCTCCCCCCCCCCCCCCCCAATCCCACTCCCGGGAGGACGCCCTCCCCCTCCATAGGAAGACTTCCGATGAGCGTTTATTACTGTCTACCACGCAGACAGGACGGTCTTCAGAAGAAGAAAACAAGGTAATCGGAACATCAGCTGTCATTTCCTTCAAGTCTGCGTGCGTGATACAGAAAGGTCGTGTGTGCCTAAAGCAAGCTAGCCTAACTTCCAGTCTGTTAAACAGTTATAATCAAAAGGGATATAGGACTCATTAGACTAGTCATTGTATTATTCTCCTCTTTTCTTAGTTCATATTGCACAGTCATAGCTTCCCGAAAACTTTTCCAGGAAAAGTGAAAACATTAGACCTTGATGACGTTTGAAGCACTCCGTTTCGAAGCGACCATAGTCTACATTTATAACACCATATTGATCGTTTAGCGATACGCTGATCGTCTCAACGCATCCCTGCGGTGCGGAGAGTCGTGTTGCACACTGCTGCAGCTTAGGATCTCTAGGCTGGAACCACTGAATTTTAAACGACCCGAATTATACTTCCAGTACTAAAATTATTAGCGAAGTTCTTATACAGTATATTGTCTTATACTGCGCTATATGTGGTTTTCTTTAATATCCATTGACAGGGTGAAATGAGAAATAAAACGTAAAACATTCAACATTGAACTACTTTCTTCCAGTGTCTCTTTTTGTTAATACTCTGGATTGGGCCTGTACATGTATGTACATGTATATCACTATGTAGAAAAACACTCCTTTAAGTAACATCCAAACATGTTTCAAAGCAACGATCCTGAATAATTATCAGTGCGATGTCAATAACACTGTGTGAAGATGAAAATGTCAATGCTAAGTGTCATCTTCCTGTCTGTCTCGCGTCTTGCCGCATGTATGTACACATCGCTCGTCCTGCTTCTAGACGGCGATGGAGATTCTTTGCTGGAAAAACGCCGAGGAAACCCGTACTATCTGCTTGTCATTCCCATTTCAAAAGGTATGTGGAATACGTTCCTGGACATCATCTTGTATGCGAAGCACATTTTGGATTGTATTCAGTGGAAGCCCACGTAGTCAACGATGAATGAAGTACAGATCATAGACCCTAGTATACTGAAATACTGATGTCGTCATATGAGCTGTTAAAGTCACAACTTCTTGATTTGTTATAAAATGACCTACTATGACTAATATAAATAATTAAAAAAGAAGGCATGCACACCCCTTAAATTTGTAATGTTTGAATTTCAGCCAGATGTAATAGAGTTGTAACTCCTAACTTGTTATCATAGAATAATAAAAGCCTGAATTTAAACTAACCAAAATGTGCGTCGGATGCAGCCATTTCCAGCCTATATATTGATGTTAACCGTCTCAGTATAGGTGCATGGATTCTATTCTAAATCATTAAGGTTTTCTTGGCGTGATACTGAGATATCAATGCAAAAGGGACCTATAATATGGAATATTAA
Organism: Arbacia lixula; assembly: GCA_963669155.1. NCBI lineage: Eukaryota > Metazoa > Echinodermata > Echinoidea > Arbacioida > Arbaciidae > Arbacia > Arbacia lixula. The sequence continues at coordinate 10,868,789 of OZ022590.1, read as the reverse complement.
CATTATAGTTTATTTGACCAAAAAAGGATTACATATACGTAACAACATCATAAAGAAATGTATATCAAAACAATACAATAGAATTTAAATGATAAAATGAGTGGGTAAGGGTCTACAAAAGTTAAGTAGTACTTTACTGTTGCCCGAGGGCATGTTAACCCACGTATTACTCTATCGAAATACTAACCGAATAGTTATCGCATCTCGCTCAACGCCTCTCTCGTGATCAGTGACTACCGTGAGTCGACGTCGGCTGCCCGATGTCATCGACATCGGCGAGAGTCTCGGGGCGTAGAAATAGACGGAGAGGAACAGGGTTGTTACTGAGAAACACAGGAAGATAACCCGCCTCTTCGTGTGGAAACAGGTCCGCATTCTGGGGAGAACGACATGTAATGAAAGGTGTTGAAAAGATTTGAGTAAAAACAGTGTGTTTTTGTATGTTACTAAAATCATTTAATATTTATCGACGAGTACGTTGTGTTCACGATACATCATGTGCATGATGCGTTCCTTAAAATGACTGTTGGATTATTGTTACGGAATAAAATTAGGGTTAGGGTTAAGCTTACGGTTAGTATAAGTACAAAATGTATAAGTATTCGCTGTGAAAGATAAATCTTAGATGGCTGTCGCAAAAGGAAGTCTTTCCCAAAATGTTGATAGGCAGATCTCTCTCCAGGTATCAACTCGATTTTGTGTCTGTATTTTGAATCGTCACGACCATCATCTTCACCCATACCACCATCTTTATCTCCTCCATACAGCGTAAGATTGTTACGCGGGGGCTCAGTGTGATTCAGCCCCCGCAATTAAAAAAAAAAGCCCCCGCGAAAAACAAAAGTGCCCCTGTGAGCATTATTTCTCCTCTTACATTTAAAATGCAAATCGTATGTCATGGTGTTCGTTTCATGACATCAGGCTCAGTCACCATCATCATCATTACCATCGTCATCATCACTGTCGTCTTCATCATCGTCGTCACCATCATCACCACCACCACCATCATCATCGTGGTCGTCGTCATCATCATCACCATTGTCATCATAATCACCACCATCATCATCACCATCAAGTCAATAAGTGAAGGTACCATCCTGCCAATTTATGTTGCTCAAAACCTCTTCGATAAAAAGTTATGCTACTTTACTTATATGGGGACTTACTTCTTTGTTGTGTTTATAAACTGTCTATAATCTGCAGCAACGTTTGTTTGCCGCTGGACTTCCATGGGGTCGGATGAAACATTATGGCTAAAAACATAAAGTAAAACAAAAAGCAGTAACAGACAAAACAACAATAACGACATACTATATCTCGCAGTGCTGTACAATAGAGCTCCAGTCAACTCACGTCAAGTGAACAGCAACATTTAAGAAGGTAAACGTGATTTCTTTTTAGAGTAGGTTTGATTGTAACGAAACACATTATCATGATTATTAAGTGGCAAATTGTTGTATTCAGAAGCAGGTTTATACACAAAATTATCTTTTGGTAGATTCTACCGAAATAACAAGGTCGTTATTTTGGTTTATCTTGTCTAAGAACGTTACTGCTGCAAAACTCCTTACACCGTTGCATCCTCGATTGAGTCAGGGAGATCTCACTGCATGATTTTACTGGAGTTACGTAAGTTTACGTATATAAGTACATGTATTGCGTAATAGGGGAGTGGGGGTGTTTCACCAAGCTGTTCTTTAAGCTTAGAACCTGGTGAGCCTTTCTTGTGCTAAATGAGATACCATATTATAGTGGGATTTAATTTCCAACAATCCTTTTCAAATGTGAAAAATCACAAACTTTATACATGTACAGTTGGCAGCAAAATTATTCAACCCCCCTCTTATTTTTGTCATTCTGTCATAATGAATAATATTGCAACAGCAGATTGCTACTAAACCATTAAGATAGTTAGGAGACAGTTAATTACTAAAGAATACTAGAGAAAAAGAAATCAAATTTTACTTCATCGTTCACTTGAAATAGTAATTTGCGCCCAAAAAGCATGTTGCAAAATTATTCAACCCCCTATTTTACATACAAGAAACGAATGCACAAAAAATGACAATTTAAAAGCCAGTGCGTATATTCTGAGGTGAATGCTGATTTTATTTATCCTCCACCTGAAACTGGAACTGTTATATGCACAACAAAGAAGTTGTAATGTCATTAGACCCAGATGGGTGTGTCTTTTAGTACTTTGTGTAGCATCCATTTGCTGCAATGACTTCCAGCAGACGAGATGAATAGCCTCTCACAACCTTCTCACAACGCTCCTTTGGGCTGTCTACACTTGACTACAATTTTGTATCCCACGTACATAAATATAGGCAACGGGAACACTGCAACACCCATTTATCGTCGGCGGAGAATGATCTAGAAATCACTTTTTGGTCGAATCAAACCGCACAAATCTATTAGGCCTTGGGTTAGGGCAAGGGCGGGGGTTAAAATTAAGCCTGAGTCATATCGATTTTTTCAGAAACCGGTGTTCGATGGCTTTGCGCCGATCGAACATCGATGCATCGACGGCACATTAACAAATTGTGTACAACGGATAGCGGAGTGCGAACGCCAGCGGTCGTGTACATTTTGCGTATTACATGACGTCATTCAGCCACTGCCAAGAGCCAATTTATGAATGAAAATATAGTAAGCATGCGCAGTGCAATCCTTCCATTTCCCCACACAGTATTCCACCAAAATAAGTGTGCAATTCTCTATCACCTCGTATCAAAATCGACCTAGAATTTCACTTTCCTTTATTTTATATGAGTTATGAAAGGTATTTTCGGAGAATCTATTTTCTCACCGATATCGCACATGTAAGCGAATTTCAATAACTTCTTGCTTTTCCGTCAAAATCTTAAGAATTAGCGTCAATATGGCATCGTGTAAGTTGTAACGTGTAACGTGCACAAAGTCAATTGGCTTCCGGGTTTCGGACAACGTGACCAGATATCGTTATCGCTATCGATTAGCGACCACGTGGTCATGACATGATCTACGCGATGCACCAATCAGCGGTCTCCGAATCGCTGGACGAAGACGCTCTACCAGTCTGTTGGCAGCGTGTATGCAAATGAGCCGTAATGAGCGAACTTACGCACAATCGCCACTGTGCTGTTTCCGGGTTTTCACAACACACGATGCTATCCGTTGTACACAGTCTACAGACAAGTGTTCGTTGTGGCATTGCGCGGTATATAGTAGTGAACGAAAAGAAGCCAAGTATGTAGTAGCTGCTTGATCATCGAGCGACCAGTTCGTTCTCTTGATGTGCTACCTTCAAAACTCACAAAAGAGAGTAGGAACCAAGTAAGCAAATTAAACTAATTAAAAAATATTAAGATAAATTGTGTATAACAGGACTATCAAACAAAAGATTTTGTGCTTTCTAGTCAATTTGGTAATTTCGTCGATGCATCGAATTCATCAAAACGAAATCGGAGTTCGACTTCTTCGATCGAACACCGGCTTAATAATCGATTCGACTCAGGCTTAGTTAAAATTCTAACGTTCGCAGTGTAGAGTATATGTGAACGCAATAACCTTGTACCTTAGAATTAGAATGATTGTATGACCATAAAATAAATTAAATCGCCGCACGATACATGAATATGATAAAAATTGATATTGATAGCTTGTGTTATGAAGATTATCACTAAAGAAAAAGAGAAGCGACGCCACGACACTATCTGTTCATACTTGCATTATCAAGATGACACGTGATAACGCAGTACATTAATAACTAATCGATACCTGCACGCTCGGGTATAATATTTTTTTTTTTTTTTTTTTTTTTTTTTTTTTTTTTTTTTTTTTTTTTTCCGAGTAGTTTTTTTTTTATTGACAACTTCAATTCATATACAAAATAAATACATATAACAAATAGAACTTTGAAACATAGTATTTTCATGAATGTTACAATAAAACACAATGTCATACATCTTCCAATACATAATTATAAATAACATTGATGATAGTAATATGCATCAAGAAGAAACTTCTAATATTGCATTGTACCATCGATGCTAATTGCTTAATATTATACCAGTGCAGTGAATGCATACGCTCCTGGACCAGACGGTATGCAACGGGAGAGAGGGCGCGATATTTTGCCCTGCGTATAACAATGTTCCCTTCAGGGATCCCTGTTCCCTTCTACCATAACAGGGACACTACATGTATACAACAATTCCAAATGGATATGAATAAATATGACATACCTGCTGGGGTATACGTTTCCTTTATACCAGTGAACTAACAGCAACCGGAGAGATAAAGACATACATCCATGTCGTGTTCTGTTCCGGAATCAACAATATATGAGTCCCATCGCCAATTGTATATATTCCAAGTTCCAAGTTCACCGTCTTCCAAGAACCACAACATCGTCGGCATCGCTGCGCACCCATTCACGTTTCCTGTATATAGCCTCTGACACATTCACGTCTATGTCTACCAAGCAAGGTCGAAAAAATAACAAGGACATCGTCACATCATCGCATTTTATCTATTACTACCGGTGTCATATTCATTGACGTCCGCACGCTTCGCAATACGTCTGGTGCCGGTGTATAGCCACTGAACTAGAAAGGTTCTTTCTAGTTCAGTGTGTATATAGCATGTACTAGTACGTAAAGGCGATGGATGGTGCGGTTTCGCTTGGTTGTACTCGAACGGCACTTATACTTTCTCTACGACCGTATAGTAGTGCAAGTACTATACACCGTCAATGAAACCTTGCGTTGCAAGATAGGCTGTAGGCATTGGGGGTGCCAAATCGGATTATGACGTCAGCGTTCCAGGCCCCATACCTACTGGCTCCTCTCAACCTCGGCTGGGTCAGACTGTGATCTGGCTCAGATATGCAGACTGGATCGGCCAGTCAGAAAACTAGCCGGATGGGTCCAAATCAGGCCTTGTTATTAGTTACTTAGTAACTGAGTCTTAATCAAAAGGTCTGAAATACACAGACTAACTCTAGTTAGTGAGTAACAGTTCGAGAATACACCTGACGGTGGCCTGAACTTATAGAGAAGAAGAAGAAGTTTTCCGACATGATTCTCATTTCATGAGACACAACGGTGTGGAAAGTCAATGCAGCTGTAGTTATGGGTAGATAACGACATATTTAAAAGGGATAGTTCACCCTGAAATTAGTTTGGTTTCAATAAAAGGAGGCACATGGAAGAAACATAATAGTGAGGGTTTGATGAAAATCCATCAAAGGATAAGAAAGTTATGATCTCTAAAAGTTTTAATTTTTGTGACGTCACATGCGAGGTGCTCTCCTATAATTATGTTGTGCATTTTTTTTTCTTGAAAATGTGTATTTTCTCAAAAAAATGAATCCTTTCATTTAAATCATTGAAAATATGTTTTTACACCCATACCTGTATGAAAAAAAATTGTTTCATTGTCAAAACACAGAAAAAGAGCAATTTATGGAATTATTCTGTACACAACACATAGGAGAACATCTCGCATGTGACGTCACAAAATCCAAAAAATCGAATAACTTTCTTATCGTTTGACCGATTTTCGTCAAACCTTCACTAAAATGTTTCTTTTATTGCATTATTAATAATATGTCCCTTTTATTGAAACAAACACAATTTCAGGGTGAACTATCACATTATTGTAAGATTTTTGATGTGGTGTATTAAAGAACGCTCAACCTAAATCCATTCAAAGCAGATTGCCAGTAAATGCCACCTGTTTATTAAGACCTCTAGACAGCTTATTTTATGTTTTCCCTCAAAGTGTATTTTTTTATAAAAATGTCTGACTGTCTTTGTAGTGCCGATCCACTCAGAAGAGGATGGGGGGGGGGGGGGGGGGCGTCAATGCCACCATCGGCACTCCGTTTGCCCAACCAAAGATCTACTAGCCTAGTCCAATCAACTCTCGTTTATACGTCTACATTCCAGGATTACATAACCCTGGAGTTGAATTCCTGTTGATACACTACACTCTCTAAGTTTGTGAAGACGCAATGGCTAATCCGCCAAGAAATCTCACAATACTGTGATCTAGCCGCGCATCGTTGGACATTCTGAAAAAGGCGTTCCGCACTTTCCAACCGTTGTTACCAAACAAATTGCTGCCTTAAAAATATTCCGGTTTATCGAGGGTGATTTAAGGTCCCCGGACATCAAAATTTATGTTGATTTAATTTGAGGCAACTTAGTATGTATCTAACAAAATCAATAACTGTTCAATGGAATAATGTGTCATATATTATATTTTTTCTTTATTTTTTTCTCAGCATTGATAAGCTCCCACCTCCAGAATATCCCCCAACTCAAGATTCCCCTTGTGACATCATCACAGGTATAAATTAGCAGGATAATAGACAGAATTTATGCACAAACTAAACATTGCAATGACTACCTGCAAGTCCTTATAATAGCATCACGTGCTTATACAATGCAAATTTATTTTTTTCCTTGCCATAGCTAGCACATTTCTGACATAAGGAAACAATTATTCCCACATGAAAGGTTGTTAGGTGGTATTGCGTGAAGCAGGCGCGTACGCAGGATTTTTGAAAGGGGTGGTTCAAGCTGTCTTTTTCAAAATCTCTCGCCCAGTCTTCAAAAGGTAATGAGGGGGGGGGGGGGGGTCCGCTCTCTTTTTTCCCTTACAATTTCTTGCGTCGTACATTATTAGGTAGGAGTACCGTCCGTCTACCAGACCGACCTCTGTGGAGACAAGCAACAACAACAACAAAAAATAGTGAATAATGCTTGGCGGAATAAAACCTCGTTCAAAGGGATGGCTATCTCTTTTCTTGAAACGTTTTGGCAATACCTTATTTACAGCTCCACTTCACGTAATACCGTCGGCTGATTCTCCAATAAGTGTTAAAAAGATATTTTCTGGCTGAAGCATCATGAATTATTAATGAAACTGTAAAGGTATTTGTTAGCGCATTGTCAGGTGTGATGTACAATAGTCATTGTTGTGTTCTGAATTAATTATCTGATACACACACATTTCAGGTCCAAAAGTGAAAATTCTTAGTATTCAAATGAGTATTCCAAGAACAAGAATTGATGAAGTGTCTCAAAGCCTGCCTCTCAATTATGTGACATCTTTTTGACGCTATGATGGGTAAATTGCAGCTTGATTCGAGATGTAACTTTAAAGGTGATATTCATAGGAAATAAAATCAAATAAATATAGTTTATGTTATAATTGAACGAGTTATTAAAGCAATTTATGCAGCTAACATGCCATGAAAGTGTTCAGTTATGTGTTTAATGAAAGTCAAATTTCACTAAATTGACTCTCTTCCTGACCTACGAAATCGCCTGAGGAAAAGTGGCGTTGTGTGTACGTCACAGCCGGGATATGCTTCACAATGACCATTGTGTATCACACCTGTTAATCCACTAGCAACTGTCATCACAGTTTCATTAACAATGCCTGATGCTTCTGGCGGAAAAGAAGCTGCGGATTGGCATGTGTGATGCACAATAACGCCTCCCGTTTCTTACGTCAGACCTAAAGGCCGTTTCGGATGACATAGGTCAAATTTGTCCCCGAGAATACGGTGATTGTTTTCACCCTAATTTCGCTTTTTGGAAAGTGATATATTGTTTGAATGTCATCCGAGCTCATTGTATGGGTTATAAGCTTTCTGTAGATGAATATCTTCATATTTTTGGATTTTCTATGAATATCACCTTTAAAAAAAAATCAAAAGGTGTGTTTTTCACACATAGTATAACTCACACCTCCCTGTTTGAACTGTGACCACACTTCATACGGTAGCCAAGGACTAATCTTACAGCTTTGAGAATGTCATCCAGAGTCCAGACTTTCTCCCCAAACAAGACTCTTTAGGCAGGTAAACCTTACGGTAAACAGCATCATCCTGGGTCGTTTTTGTGATTCGTAAGGCCATCTCAGGCGACACAGGTCCTGCGATTCAGCCAGTCGGACTGATCAGATCGTATTTGGCGGTGGCCTTAAAGAAATTATGAATATACAGCTTGCTAACGCTTCTCTATATGTTTTGCAAATGTTTCGATGGTTTTGTGGTGATTTGAAAAAGTGACGGGGAAATCCACCCTGACGTTGACGAAAGAAACAAATTAGTGAAGGTTTGACCAAAGATGTTTTAGCACATGGAGTGCCAGCAGTCATTCAAGTAATGCAGATTCATTGTAATCTACTTCTAGTCACAAAAGAATGCTTTACAAAGATTTTCTCTTTGATCTCCCATGGTCGAAGCCGCCGATTCTCTTGATGATTTTTGCCTGGATTTGACGTATAAACAAAATTGGATGCGCAGAAGAATTTGGGGATATATCCTGACCCCATATGCTTGCGCAGTTGTGACATGTAATACCTACGATGCATCTATAAAGATTCAATCGAGGAATATTGTTACAATATGGCAAAAGGCTCTAAACGTGATATCAAGTTGCAGTACAAAACTTTCAATTTCACAATGTTCCGTATCATATTCCATTAAAAAAATTGCATGAAACGTTACTTTCAGATATTTTCCTTTGGGACAAGTAACATGAAAAACGTGGCCAGCTGCGATGAAGGCATTTGGCTCAGTACATTGATAACATAGGTGGGGTTCTGCATTGTGTTCCCGGTGATTGTACTCCTTTCATAGGAGCCAGTGGTGAGTGTTTTCGACGGGACAACACTCCGTCCCCAGTCTTGTGAATCCCTTTCGCAAACAATACCTAAAACATTTTGTATGACCCACAAAAACAGATTATGTCTCCACTTAGTGAGGGGCACTAGTGTGTTTGACAGTAATGCTATAATCTCCAGGGCCGTCACCAGCTTTTTTCTAGGGGGGGGGGGGGGGGGGGGTGCTTTTTATGAAAAAAAAACACAAAAACACAAAAAACAACGTATTAACTCAATTTCATGCAGTTATATAGCCCGCCGGATCCCTACCCCCCCCCCCTTTTTTCCGGTTTTGTTTTGTTTTGTTTTTTATTTATTTATTTATTTATTTTTTGGTTCTGAAGGGGGGTGCGTTCGCACCCTCCGCACCCGCACCCCCCCCCCCCCCCCCCCCCTGGCGACGGCCCTGATCTCGAGAGGTCACACGTTCTGTGGTGAGTCCAGAAGATATGGGCACTTGTGCCTCCGACGGACAGTATTTCTTTGCCTCGAATTGAGGCACTATAGATTAAGATTTAGTTATTAACTGAATGGTTAACATTGTTTATCACTCGATATGAGTGCCATTTCCATCTCGATTGATGGCAGAATATCGATAATAAGAAAGCATCACGTATTGCGTTTCAACTCCTTTCCTGCCAGACCCATTACTGCCCCATGGAAATAATGTGCACTGAGGTGCAAAAATGCCTCAACAATGGATAAAGACTTAAGATGATTGTAATTATCACAAAGGACACTATATGTTATCGCGAGAGAGCTGATTGTGTGTAAAAGGACCCGTTCCCAATTTGACAAGACGCACAATCATCCTAGCCATATCATGGGAGTGGCAGTGTGGCACTATAATATTGGTTCAAGGTGTAAAATGTTAGTTTCGATGGGGCTCGTGCAGTTTGATCATTTGAAAAGAATGGAATAGCTTACAATAGATCAGGAATGAGGAATGGAGACACTTTGGAAAAGAAGAATGGAGACGTGCGCAAAATTCGCAAATAGCTGCGTTTGCTCAGATAGGCACAATGAAAATACGCTCCACGCGCAGGTTCAAAACCGACGATTCTCTCTCTCTCTCTCTCTCTCTCTCTCTCTCTGTCTCTCTTTCTCTCTCTCTTTCTCTCTCTCTCTCTCTCTCTGAGATAAGAGGAAGGAGGGGTGTAGATCTGTAATAAAACACACGGAGGACAACAAAGGACGGCGAAAGCCACAATGATGAAAATAAACGCTAAATGTGAAATAAAAGGGGGCTCGCACCAATAGTGCCCCCAATTTATATGAAGGTTTTTCTTCTCCTCTGATATTATTGACAAGCACCTATTATAAAAAAAATATATACATGTATATTCCTGAATTCATCATAATATAACATGTGCACATTGATGGCCAATCATCATCGCAGCGCAGGAGCTGACTAATATTCATACAACCGAGTTTACGAATAAAAGTGATCATGCGATGAGAAATAGATATAATTCATACAAAACATACATAACTTCTCCACTGATGCCAAGAAAATATGATCGACAAGAGAGGTCGCTATACTGTTTCCCTGATGTCCTGATCGGTTCTGAGCGATGCTACCGATGGCTAGGAGCTCTGACCTCGAGTGGTTCGAAGTCGTGGGGTATTTTTTTACATGGTCATGAATGTGCATGGACACGCGTCAAGTGCACCTGGTAAGAGGGGGGGGGGGGGGGGGGAGACAGACAGGAAGAGAAAGAGGGAGAGAGAGAGACACAGACAGACTAACAGACAGACAGACAGACAGGCTGGCAGAGAGAGAGAGAGAGAGGGAGAGAGACAGTGACAGACATAGAGAGGGATAGGTAGAGATAGAGACATGCAGAGACAAACAGACAAATAGAGAAAGAGAGAGAGAGAGAGAGGGGGGGGGGGGGTAAAGAAAAAGGGAAGGAGAGTGAATTAAAAAAAAATTATTGGGGCCTATTCGTTTCTCATTCTTCTTCCACCTTCTTCTTCGATAGATAATAATCTCATCTTAATCTCATTAGTTTAACTCTTAATGCGCCTCATGAGATACGTGAACGTCAAGTAATACACACAACTTTCACACTCAGCAGAGCCCTGTTGCATAAAACTTACCATTGATGATAACTTTGCTACCAATGGCAACTTCTATGGAAACCTTTGATTTGATTGGCTGTCAAGCTATGTTACCATGGTAGTTACCATTAATGACAGTTATCATTAATGGTAAGTTTTATGCAACAGGGCCGAGGTCATCTAGCTGACACACAAAGGGTTAAATGTAGGAATGCACTCTGAATTTATGAGTTGTTGGTAGTCAGACAAACTTAGGACAAGCTTTGGGGTGACTATTATTTAAGCATTGTTTGAACGACATATAACATTTGCATATATAACGAAAATAGTCCGCTGAAAAAAGCATTTGAAAAAAAACACATTGCCGTTTACTAAAGCAGCATGACACAGACACAAAAGAATCAATCATGGGAAAAGGTGGTTAGGGTAATTCTAGTTGGATCTGATATTAACAACAAGTTTCATTTTTGTTCTAAGATGATAGACGTTTATTCAGGCCTGATGCTCACTTTTGTTCGTCGTGTTTGTATAGTGCATTGAACAAGTAGGTCTACCTGCAAATCAATCTGCACTGTTGAATTAAGACTTGAATATGGTCAGAACTATAGGCCTATGTTTAAAAAGTACATCATAGCATAGTGACAAAGATTACGAAAATGAATATGAACAATTCTTTTATTGACTGATGATGATTAAAAAAAAATAGCAAATTTTTCGGCCTATACCCTACTTGGACAGCTGCACAAAAAGCGTATAATAATAGCGTTTTATAAAATATAAAAAAAATGTTGAAATGGACCTTTAAAGAGGATAGGTGCAGTATTTCTGTTTTTGTTTATATTTATGCAACTCTTAAAAATACAATTATCTAGAGTTACTGGGACAACGTAGTTTATCTTTGGTATTCATGACTGATTCTAGTCGTACGCGAAAATTATGTTTAACTTACGGGAAATTATTGTTCGGGAGATAAGTTCTGCAAGAGTTTTCGAATAAAAGTTTGCATTGCAACGCAAATCTTGTCAGGAATTTACAACCGAACCACATAACAAATTGAAGTCGGCGTTGTGTTTATGATAGGACTAAGTTTAACTTGGAGCCATTTAAGAGCGAATAGAACGAAAGATCGACAGCTCGAGACACTAAATATGCTGCATTGATTGATTTAAATATCAGCAACAATACGCAAAACATTTTGAAAAGATTAGTTTTGCAGGAATCCTTTACTATTTGCATAAGAGGAAGGTCATCTTTAGTCTGTTCTTTTTACTTGAAAAAAAAAAAAACGACACCGGCATTTTTTGGTGATAGACAGTTGGGTAATTCATGTAGGTGTTTGTAAAATTTCAAAAGAATGCGATAGCTAGCTAACTTTTGGTCTAACCTGTGGTCTGTGTCTAGATGACACATTTTTACTCGTCATTCTTCGATGACGCATCCAGCTCAATTGCGCATGCGCGGTGTCCACCGAATTTCATCTAACGTGGCGAAATACAGTAACCAAACAGGATCGCAAAAACGCCGGCTTCCATCCCTTTGCTTGATTTCTACACTTCATTAGGCGATCACTTTGAGAAGTAATTTCACAGGGAATCAAGATGTCTTCCTCTGGAGATTTTAGCAACCCGCTGAGGAAATTTAAGCTTGTGTTTCTGGGCGAGCAGAGCGGTAAGTTTCAGACGGTGCTTGGAGAGTTGACGCCCGGCCCCCTTCCCATTCGTTTACGTGCAGTGTGTGTAAATTATAAATTGTCTGCGGAGCTGTCTGCACTCGCCTGCAAATGCAATATGTAGTGCAATGCCAATGCTGCAATCTACATACATGTCTGACTGCCATGTCATGGTACTAGTTGAAAGATGCGTTGAGCTCTTGCTGGTATCCGATTGAACAGACCTGATGTGATTACTCATGCTAGATATAATGTTACACAATTATCAAACTTCTAATATTAATTACCATTAACATGATAAAGCAACATATTTCTAGATCTATTATATTGCGATGTATTGCAGCATTGCCATTGCCGTGATGCTGGCGCTGGAGTCTACTTTTATTTGACAAATTATGTCAAATGACTGATCATTGATTTGTAAATGTATTAGAGTCTAGTTAGACTAGTATATATTGGTTCTGGTAACCAAAGTTAAAATTACATGAGACATTTTTGAAATGTTGTTTTCATGTACATGTACATTTATTTGAAAGATCGGATAAGAATGAAACTTCACTGATTCATGCAGCATGCAGTTGTTATTGTTACTAGGCAGGGTCCATGGATCTGTATCTGTCTTAGGCCTGAGTCGAATCGATTATTAAGCCGGTGTTCGATCGAAGAAGTCGAACTCCGATTTCGTTTTGATGAATTCGATGCATCGATGAAATTACCAAATTGACTAGAAAACACAAAATCTTTTGTTTGATAGTCCTGTTATACACAATTTATCTTCATATTTTCACAATCTTAATTTGCTTACTTGGTTCCTACTCTCTTTTGTGAGTTTTGCAGGTAACGCATCAAGAGAATGAACAGGTCGCTTGATGATCAAGCAGCTACTACATACTACTTGGATTTGATTCGTTCACTATTATATACAGCGCAACGCCACAACAAACAATTGTCCATAGACTTTGTACAACGGATAGCATCGTGTGTTGTGAAAACCCGGAAATACAGTGGCAATCGTGCGTAAGGCTCATTTGCATACACGCTGCCGACGTACAGACTAATAGAGCGTCTCCGTACAGCGATTCGGAGACCACTGATTGGTGCATCGCGTAGATCACGTCATAACCACGTGGTCGCCAAAATAGTGATAACGATATCCGGTCACGTTGTCCGAAACCCGGAAGCGATTTTTCGACGCATTAGGGTTACGGGAAAAAAAAATCGCAACCCGGAAGCTGATTGACTTTCTGCCCGTTGCAATAGACTCTACAGATTCCAACCTACATACATGTATACGATGCCATATTGACGCTAATTTGTAAGATTTTGACGGAAAAACAAGAAGTAATCGAAATTCGCTTACATGTGCAGTATTGGTGAGAAAATAGATTCTCCGAGAATACCTTTCATAATTCATATAAAATAAAGGAAAGTGAAATTCTAGGTCGATTTTGGTACGAGGTGATAGAGAATTGCACGCTTGTTTTGGTGGAATACTATGTGGGGAAATGGAAGGATTGCACTGCGTATGCTTACTATATTTTCATTCATAAATTGGCTCTTGGCAGTGGCTGGGTGACGTCATGTATCGATGCATCGATGTTCGATCGGCGCAAAGCCATCGAACACCGGTTTCTGAAAAAATCGATATAACTCAGGCTTAATCTGTCTGTTATGTATAATTACCATTGCTGGGTGTTGCGTATGTGTTTGTCAAGCACCAAACACACTTTTTTGACAAGGATAACGTGATGTCCATGACCATCTCCAAAAAGTCGATGGAATAACTGAAACAATTTCCTCTCTCCTTCCTCTTTCATCCTACCGCACCCCCTTATAATTATCTTCAACTATTGCCGAAACATAATGATGTACCCACTGCAAACTTGCTTGCATGGATTGAAGAAATCCCAGAACCCCAATTGTAAATCTCTATAGCCTCACCCAGAAGACACTGCCCACTGTTAATTGCCTCCTGTCCATCCTTATCAGCTACCATCAGTCATTGCTAAACTATTTGATAAGATCACCCATCCCAATGCTGCTTCTTCAATCAACATGTACACATATTTTATTTTATTTTATTTATTTATTCATTCCTGAATAGTTCACCAAGAGCAAACAATGTGATAGAATCAATGGCATATAAAGTATACATGTGACAAATAATCTGTTAAAGATACGTACAAAGTATCAAGACATATACTTGTACACAGTTGAACATACAGAGGTCTGACAATATAAGCTTACAGCTTGAAGGGTTGCCACACCTTTCTTATAAAAAAAACAAAAAACAAATGCAGATCAGATAACACTCAATATAACATGCATTCAAAGCAATACTTGCTTGTTTTGATAACCCTTACCTATTATACAAAAATATTATATAGAAAATACAAGCGAAAATGAGAAGAGATGGGGGGGGGGGGAGGAGGAGAGGTTGCCCATTTACCACATTAATATGGAGTTGTCACATTCATATAAAAATATACACGCCAATGATATGAATAATCACAGCTCCAGTTGTCCTCCTACACCATCATTGGAAAAAACCTTCTGTGTGCAATATCACATCGTCTCCACCATAAATATTTCTTATCGGGATCCACCTTGCCAGTACATGTAAATTTTCAAAATAGTTTTTGAACGAACCATCAACTCCATACAGAGCACAGGGTTACCTGAATCCCTTGGATAGGGGTACATACATCAACAACAAGATGTAGGACATTGGAGATCATGTGTACAGGCAGGGCCCTTGCAGGGATTGGTGTTGCAAATCCTAAAACATGTAAATCCACAAGGTCATTTCTGACACAAGCATCATGCATCAATATGACACTATTGGCAGTTGCTAGTGGATTCACAGGTATAATGCCTAATGGGCATTGTTATGTTCTGAATCACTTGTCTGATACACACACCAATTCTTTAGTTCAAATGTGTCCAAAAATGAAAATCGTATTAAACATTCCAAGGATTATTACAAGAATAATACAGGTGTAAGTGACGAAATGTCACAAAACGTGCTTTTTAAAAAGTTGATATCCTTCTACAGTACTTTATGATGTATGAATTTCAGCTTGATTCGAATTGTACTGTAACTTATTGATCATTTGTCAAAAAAGTTTTTGAAACCACCTACATGTATACTCAATAGCATGTACAGGGCTGATTAATGTGCATTTTGGTGTGAAATGTGTGCAACAAATATTGGAGCTGAAAATATGTGCGCATTATATTCTTGTGCCAAATAAGTGTTCACATGATGTTAATGTGGAGTCAACACTGGTCGTACACAACCTTTGAAAGTTAAGGCCCTATCTCACTGTGGCGACTAATCAGTTGAAACGACTCAGGACAACAAAAAATGGGGTTTTTATGTACAGTATGCAATCTTATTCGCATTGTTCAAACAATACATTACTAATGGTAACCCCAAAGCTTGTCCGAGGTTTGTCCGAATAGCAACAACTAATATATTCAGCGTGCATTCCATTCCATTCATTGAAACTTAATCACATACACTGTAATACAGGTTAATGTTGTATGTAATAACATGTCACTAGACAGTTAGTAGGTAATTTGGTTGTCATCTTTTCCGTGAAAGGTCACCTTGACTCCCTTTGGTGAGAGTGCAAGCTATTATTGTCCTGAGTCATGGTAGTGAGATGGGTCCTTTAGCTTTATGGAAATACTGCCCTGCTGATGAGTTTAAAGAAATTATGTTTTACACTTTATAAATTTATAATCATGCCAGTGATAGTGTGTATTTCATGCTTGATCTTTTAAAAATGTCTACAACATGAAGAAGACTGCATGAATTAAAGGAATTTCGACCCGGAGCTCAAGAGGGCGCTGTTGGATGACGTCACAATCATCGCCATCTTAGTTCCGAAGTTTGACGAGTAACGCTGTCAATCAAACTGGAAAAATAGATCGCCGCATGCACGCAGATTGCATTATCGTGCATGCACAATGCACAGCCAGCTAGCTACATACGCATGCAAGCACATACGAGTACTACTACTAGTACTAGTCTACGTACGTGAGTGCTAGCTGGAAGTACCGTATGCAAGTGGGCGGAGCCAGCAGGGAACAGCCGCCGAATCATGAGCCGAACTGTATTTCGGCATACCTAGATTGAGAATCGACATTCTTCGGGCATTCGGAACATGGCATTTGCGTAACCGGTGAAATTATCGAATAACATTGCCGTCATTGGACAACACGTACTGTCCGCTCATGTGCTTACATGGAATAACGCCCTCTTGAGCGCCGGGTCTGATTCCCTTTAAGAGTTAAGTGGATGTGCAAAAAGAGAAGAACAAATGGGGTGAGGGTTGGATGAAAGTACAAGCTACAAAAACAGTGGAATAGCCACAGTAGAGCATTATATGGGTGCACAACCTTCCAGAATCAGCATTTGTTGCTACATTTGAACAAGAAAGGACTTTACATCCTTCAAGCAGGAAGGTGTTAGAACTGGAGTCAGCACGAAAAATAATTTATTCCTACACCAGTGGCGATCATTGATAGCACAATAGAATATTTGACGCATTTGGTTCTTTGATCCAGTGACGACCGCCGCCAACTATGCAAAACGAATTTTGGATGCATTTAGAGGAATATATGTTCTGTATGCGCAGAAGATTTCGGAACCACTTCATGAACTGAACTGCACATGCAGTAGTAGTACATTTTATAACGATACGATTCTGTGAATTTCAGATTATATTGTTGCTTCGTTTTTGTGATAAAAGGAGAATACTGTCGAAAACATGTCAGAGAAATGCCTCCATATCGCAAATTGGGCAATCATATTTCCTTAAAAATATCTTGTAAATCGTTTATTGAGTGTTCCACCTTTCAAGAAAACAACCTCAATTTCGTGTCCGGAGATGTCCGAAAAAGTTACGGACCAAATTCTTTCTACAATTTTATCAAAAATTTTATTCGCTCACCCCAAAACTTATTTAACAGTGTGTGTAAAAAGATCAGCTATGAACTCCCAGCGAAGGCTGAACGGTTGACATATTTCTCAAAACAGATTTCCTTTTGTTATTCAGAGGAAGGCACTGCCTAATTAGAAATACAGTGTATTGACTATTGTTTGAAACACCTGAATGTCTTGAATTTTTATGAGGCGACGGTCATCATAGATCAAAGGAGGTCTATCCGAGCGCAGTCCATCCATGCTAGGTCCATGCTTCAAGTGATGTTTTCAGATGCAAGCAAAGCTCCCAGTCTACCCTGGCCCATGTCGATATCAGCATGGTATTAATTGCCAGACGCTTGTCAGGTCATGACCCCTGTAAATCATTTTTTAAATTCAATAAATGGTACAGGGGCCATATTCATGAAACCTTGGTACTACATGTAAGCCTTGTTATTTACTAAAGTGCATCGAAATGCATGCATTGTAGTAACCAACTAGGCTAGTAAGCTTTCATAAATATGGCCCAAGGCTTTTAAAACCTTTCAGGCTGTGTCTTGTAATGGAGTACCTTTATGCAAATAAGTCCCTGTTAGCCCCTCCGATGTTCACTTGAGATGTCTAGCTTGTAGAGCACTTAATGCAAATTTTATGCAACATGTCTTTCAAACAGAGTAAAAGGGAGAGAAGGAGAGCGGGTATGATGCCAGAGAAAAAAAATTACTTTGGTGATTTAAACCTTGTGTAATTTGTAGCATGAGAGTAAGATGGAGATGGGGGATAACTGGCAAATGAAGATAAAGATTGAGGAATTCATAGAGATGGGGATAGAGGGAAATGAGCAGAATAGGAAGAAGGAACCTTGATAGATAGGAAGGAAGAGAGAGAGAGAAAGAGAAGGGGGGGGGGGGGTAGAAGGGAGAGATGAGGAAAGAGTAGTGGACAGTGAGGAAGAGAAAGAGATGGAGAGGAAGGGAGAGTGGGAAAGTGAACGAGGGAGCATGAGTGGGATAGGGAAGGAGGGAGCATAGGGGGCAGAGAGGGGAAGAGGAAAGAGCGGAAAAGAAGAAGGGTAAAGGGATAGATAACGAAGAACAAAAGAAAATGAGGGGAAGGCAGAAAGAAAACATGTAAAAAGAGAGATAAAGAGATATAAAGGGTGGAGGGAGAGATGAGGAAGGGAAAGAGACACAGAGGAAGGGAGAGAGGGAGAGAGAAGGGGACAGAGAGGTGAAGGAGGACAGCGAAGAGAACAGTGAGAGTGAACAGGAAGAGAGGAAGGGGGGGGGGCATGGGGAGAAGGAGACAGACAGGAGCTGGGGGGAAGAGGTGAGGGCAACAGGCGACAGGCTGCATAATACCATGGACCTAAGTCCATGATAATACCCAGGGATGTACAATATATTCCACTCTCCCTGAACATTATACTGACTAAATATGTTGCGTAGCTAATCACATTGCTGCCTTGACATGTGAAAATCAGAGACGGCTGAGAATTGCATCATTCCTGCCTTCTTGCTTTCAGCCCACAGTGACTCATCCCTTTTCACTGGGGGCAGAGGAGAGGGGGATGGGAAATGAAAACAGTTTGCATTCTGGTACATTACTGTGCACACACGATGCCTGTGCAAAAACACATGTACTTGCAGTGTATGCTTAACATGTACTGGTAGAACATAGTTAAAGGCTGAACATATGGTGGATCTGTGATTTAATCACTAATTTCTACAAATATGGATCATTTGAGGGCAACTAACTTTCAACAGATCTCTAACATGGACAATACATGAATTTAAGACCATTGGCAAGAAGATTGCTCATGATTACCTTTTTGAAGGCTTTTTGTCTTCCCAGTACAGTATATTCCCTTTAATGTACAGTAATTTCCTGGTACACGTACAAAGCTCTCCCTTAACAGGCTCCCTGAAACGGTGTTGGTCCACCTGAAAGTCTCAAATCATTTGGCCCTCATTTGGCCACCTGGATCATGTGGTCAAGTGGCCATGTTGTCCACCTTTAAAAAAAGGTATGGGCAAGCCCTGCATGTTTGTGTATACATAGGAAATTAGTTGGCAGAGTAGAACCATCTGCTTGTGCTGATTTACATGTATTAAAATATAAACAAGTATAGTGAGGGGACCCCTCCTTACATGTACAGTGTAGGTAGAGCCGTTAATTCCAGGTAGTAATGTATACATTTGACCAATCTGACTGGGGTCGTTCCATGGGGTCGTTGGGGCAAAGTTTTCATGCAATGTCCATGAAACGGAGGTATCAACCTTTGCAGTTCACCATGAAGATCAATACAGATGTTAGTTTTTGAGCTGTCAATAAAAAAAATTGCTCTCTTTACTCAGTAATTGATGTTAAAATTGGAAATCTTTTATGGATTTGAAGCAACAGGCATACAAAAATCTACCACCGTTACATGGGCATCATATTGTTTTTACATGGACAAGAAATTTTCAAAAGTCAAATTGTAATATGCCATGGTCTTTGAGAAATGATACTGGATGGGACCCCATTTTGTTGCTCATGCCATTATTGGACTATACTTGCCTGGTTTGAAAAAAAATATGAATTTGGAGTTTTGGTACACTGTATGTCACAAAAATTGCCCCAACCCATCACCCACTGGTTTCTCTTACATGTAGGGTGCCACGTGTGAATTTAGTCACGAGTACACAAATTCCATAGAGTGCTATTTCTTGTGGGATACACAGGGTTCATGCATGTACTTGCATGTTCATAGTAAGCATATTTCCTGCTCCCCTTCCTTGCCTCATCCACTCTTCCATTTCATGTAAAATGTACAGTACATGAACATGTAATATATATATAATATGCACCTTCTCATGTTACATACATGTATATTACGAATGATGAACATGGAACATGGAACATGGAACATGGAGCATGACCACAGTGTGCATTCATAGCACATATATACACACATATGATGATGAATCGTGCAATTCACACTTTGGTTGGTGTATTGCGTGCATTAACATTAGCGTCTGATTATGTGGATGTATCGGCTCACAGTCTCAGACAGAAGTCATCATATGATTAAGTCTGACTTTGGTTAAAGGGTCTAGGACCCTAAAGGGTGATTCCACGGGATTGGGGCAATTTTTCACGTACCACAACTCCATATCTTTTTCAAACCAGGGAAATATAGTCCAATAATGGCATGAGTAGGCCTAGGCGTGAGCAAAAAATGGGGTCCCATTCAGTATTATTTCTCAAAGTCCATGGCATACTGCAATTTGACTTGTATGAAAATTTCTTGTCCATGTTAGAACAATGTGATGCCCATGTAACGGTGGTAGATTTTTGTATGCCTGTTGCTTCAAGTCCATAAAAATTTTCCAATTTTAATGTCTATTACTGAGAAAAGAGAGCAATTTTTCATTGACAGCTCAAAATTTAACCACATCTGAATTGATCTTCATGGTGAACTGCAAAGGTTGATACCTCTGTTACATGGATGTTGCATGCTAAAAGTTTTCCTCAACCCCTGGTCTGATTTGAATCTGAGCAAACATACATGTACATGTACCTGTCTATAGCAGCCAACCTGTCTATAGTGGTCACTAGAATGATTCCCCTGGAGAGAGATCACATGTTAAAGAACCTGTCTATAGCAGTCACCTGACTACAAAGGCCACAATTTTTGTTTCCCTTGGGTGGCCACTATAGACAGGTTTCACTGTACATGTACGGTAGTTGAAGCAAAAGAGGCCAGGGGAGGGGGGGGGGGGCGGAATATACATGTAACTTAATTTCTGGTGATACATTTGTTTTTCAAGTCTCGTGTCATGTGACAAACACGCTGTACTGTACCATATTGCTGTGTGGTACACCCTTTAACAAAAATCTAATTTTCACAGGGGGTTCTGTTTGAATCGCGGGGGATAAAATGCCCTAAGCCTTCGTGTATTTTCCTTTACTGAGTCAGATGTGCAGATCAGTAGTGAAGGATTTTGAGGAGACTGAGAAAACAAAAATAAAGGGAAGTTGGACATGTAGAAGTAGGTAGTGAGGAACGTAACTTTTCCTAAAAAAAGTCTACAATAAGCCCAGATAAGCCTAAAATCCATCTATTAGGTGTAACAACATATTTGCAGTAACAGTGGACTGTTAATAGGCTTTTCTGCCTAATGTCAAGGTCATGTGATTTGTGCAGTCCACACTATGTGTGTAATGTTTGAAACCATCATTAACTTGATGTTTGTTTTTTTTTTTTTTTTTTTTTTTTTTGTGCAGTTGGGAAGACGTCACTGATCACAAGGTTTATGTACGATAGCTTCGACAACACATACCAGGTATGAATATTATGTGAACCTATTTCCTTCTGTAATTTTATGTTTATGTTACTTATTATCAAAATGCGTCTAAATGCATGTTTACCAATGCTGCCAGGCAGTGTACCATTTCATTCTTTTTTAATACAATGTTAATAGAACATTGAAAACTACAACAATAAATGTTTCTCTTTAAAATATCTTTAAGAATATGATTTGTATTTTTTTTTTTTAGAAATTGTGAAATTAGCAGTGATTGATGAATAATTTTTGTTATACATGTAGTTCACAGAATGTTTATTTTTACTCTTGGGAGTATAATTTTTTTTTTAAAAATGGCAACGGTTAGCATTTCTGACAGCCATTGCATTTCCATATTTTGTTGCTTCTGTAGGCCACCATAGGTATAGACTTCTTGTCCAAGACGATGTACCTAGAAGACCGCACCGTCAGGCTCCAACTCTGGGATACCGCTGGGCAGGAGAGGTTCCGCAGCCTGATTCCCAGCTACATCAGGGACTCAACGGTCGCTGTTGTCGTCTATGACATCACAAGTGAGTAGTGCTGGCATTGTTGGCGTGTTATTCAGGTTATGGTTATAAATGGCATTGCTTTGCAGGTTTTTACTATGGCAATGAATTCGCATTCAAGGATTGGATTAACGTCAAGGAATATGGCCCCCATATATGGCCCCCACTCCTTCCCCCTTCCTCAAAAAAAAAAGAAAATGGGGGGAAAAAGAGGAGCAAATGATGATTCCCAGCTACATCAGGGACTCAATGGTCGCTGTTGTCGTCTATGACATCACAAGTGAGTAGTGCTGGCATTGTTATGCAAGGCGTGGTTATTCAGGTTATGGTTATGGCATTGCTATGCAGGTTTTTACTATGGCAATGAATTTGCATTCAAGGGTTTGATTAACGTTAAGGAATATGCCCCCCATATATGGCCCCCACTCCTCCCCACCCCCCCCCCCCCAAAAAAAAAAAAAAGTGGGAAAAAAGAAGAGAAAATGCTGATTCCCAGCTACATCAGGAACTTAGCGGTCGCTGGTGTCGTCTATGACATCACGAGTGAGTAGTGCTGGCATTATTATGCAAGGGCAGGAATGCCAGGGATGGTCTTCTGAAAAAAAAAGGAGAAAATTCTAGTCTCAAAATAAGTTACTCACAAGTCTCAATACAATTAGAAAAATCTAAGAAGCAGATATATTACAGATATTGACATTTAGGGGAGACAAGAGGGCAACTCAGTCATGATGCTGTGACGGTCGCAGGCGGATTTTCCTGATATCACTTTGCATGCTTTGATATATCCAAAATTTGATTTTTTTCCTCCAATATTTTGATTTCAAATGTGTTTGCCCAATTGTTATCAACAGTAATCCGTACCCCATGTATACCCCAGCCATATTTTGTTTATTCTTAAATATTTGTTTTTCCTGAAAATTTCACTTAAGTCATGTTTTACAATATTTTGGTAGAATGACAACCTCTTTGTTATTACCACCTGCATGCAAAGACTTATTACTGCTATATAAAATAGTTATAAACCTAAGTGACCAGTTTCTTAGAGAAAAGGGAATCAAACAAAGATTTGAAAATGGTATTTCCAGACATGATCAAGTTCATGCAGGGACAGGCAACTCAATACAAAATCTGTCTGTACATGTTCAGTATGTACATGCTCACAAATTGTGCATGATTCTTGTACAGTACCTTAAATGTGCATTACACACTGTCAACATACTGTATTACAGGTCGTGAACGCTGAAAACAAATATTTTAATATACTCGCAGTACATGTAAAGGTACAATACATGTACAGCATGCATGTGCAGCTATAGAGTGATCTATAGTATTTTTCCATTTACATGCTAATTTTAAACAATTCTTTGTTAGTATTGTTTGCAACCCATTGTCAATGAATTTAGAAGACGACAAGGTCTTTCATGCCAGGCAGAAGCATCATGCATTATTAATGACAGTGTGATGGCAGGTGCTAGTGGTTTCACAGGTGTGATGCACAATGCGCATTCTTGTAAATACACACAAATTCTGAGGTCCCAATTAGTCCAAATGTGACAATCTTATCAAATATTCTAAAGATTTTTACAGGCATGATAATCACTAAAATCTAATGAAACCTGCTACTATAAAAAAAACACTTGTGATTTTATGATATGTAAATTTTACCTTGATTTGAGTCACAATTTTTTTCTTTATTTTTCTCAAAAGTGTTACAGGTTTTGTTTTAAAAATTTGTAGTTATTGTGCACAAATGCCTCAGTGGCAAGAATTAATTGTATGTGAAAATAGGAACCCTAACCCTAGCTTCCTTTACCCCTATCCTCACAGATGCCAACTCTTTCCACCAAACGTCAAAATGGATCGACGATGTCCGCACGGAAAGAGGAAGTGACGTCATTATCATGCTCGTAGGAAACAAGACCGATCTTGCAGACAAGAGGTGATGCTTTGACTTGACTCTATTTTTACTTGATAAACTGACTCTCCATGTGATTTGTCGTGTTTATAACTGGTGCAAATATGTATGAGTGCAAGAGAGTTAATAAATTTAACTCTACTTCACACTGTTTCTAATATGTGATGGCAAGGGATAGACATATTTTCTTATCTCAATTATTGGCATTGATTTCATGTTCAAGGATCTGGGGGACATTTCATGAAAGTTGTCAGCACTGACTTAATAGTCAGTGCTGACAATTTCAGTGAAATCCTCGGTTTTGATTGGCTGAGAGGCACCAGCCTCTGACTGTTAATATGGTTATTGTGAGAGAAAAACAACTTTCATGAAATGCCCCCCTGATTAACATCAAGGAAACTGAAATCAAAATATGACCAAAAAATACATGTATTATGATTTGGTCTTTTAACAGATGTTCACTTTATATTTTGTGTCAAGAATAACAAATTGTTTTGTTTATTTTTCCTAAGGCAAGTGTCGATAGATGAAGGAGAACGCAAGGCAAAGGAGCTTAATGTGATGTTCATTGAAACTAGTGCAAAGGCAGGCTACAATGTAAAGCAAGTAAGTAGTCATGTTCGCACAAAGTGCAAGGTTTTTATCAAATCAATGTTGCTTCGATATCATGTGAGGTATCTTAGGAGTGTCGGCAAATTAGAAATCTGTTCAGAAAGAAGATTGAAACACAGAGTTGAGAATTAAAAATCACCCCATACTAATGCAGTAGAAATATTGTATTTTTAAAAAAAAAAAATGTTACATACTAGATTGCAAGGGTGATGAATATGTGTTGTAGTGAATTTACTTAGTTCCTGATTTGAACAAATTCAAATAATATAAATTTATGACGGTTTGCTTGCTAGATAAGGTACTATTTGATAATTTTGACATTTAATCCAGAAGACTTGTGGTTAATAGTTGCATTTAAAATTAAATGCAACTCGCTCTGCAATTAAATTTGGATCAAACACAAAGTTACATAAAATTTTTACGACTTGCGTTTAATTTTTGGACTTATAATGAAACATAACTTTTTATGCTAATCAGTTTTAAAGGACCAGTGAAGTAGGTTGTTATCCCCCTTGCTCATGGTTAGCTTTCGGGCTTTGTAAGCCCTGGTCCAGTTAGGATATCCATAATTGCCATCGAACTCAGTAAGCAAAGGGGTGTGACTTAATTACACGTCATATAGAATTTGAAATTAATTAATAATAATAATAATAATCAAACATTTATATAGCGCATAATATTAACAATCTCTATGTGCTTTACAGTCATTCTAAACGTCACGAATTACATAATGAATACATTTAACGTCATATAATTATAAACAACATAAATATATAAACTACACAAATAGACAAAAGAGCTCTTAGAATCGTAGCCTGTCCTCTATTGTCTGTACAGCAGATTATGCGGTAGTCTCGCTGCTTAGTATCTTAGTGGAGATAGCAGTGGGTTAACATGTGTTTGCTTTTGTCAGTGTCTTTCTCTGTCGGCGCTGAGTGGAGATAGCAGTGGGTTAACATGTGTTTGCTTTTGTCTGTGTCTTTCTCTGTCGTGTCCAGCTGTTCAGACGAGTAGCTGCCGCTCTCCCAGGCATGGAGTCCACAGAAGCCAAGCCTGCCGGTGACAGTATCCTTTTCTTGAAGACATTACAATTGCTTCTTACAGAGCGTACAAAGGGGAATTTTAGTATTTCATATGTATAAGGGCAATGTACCATTTACTTTTAATCCTTTTCTTGACATTACAATCATTTCTAAGCAAGGATCTACCCAAGAAAAGGCCAGGTTATTATGGCGATCTCACAGCCTAGTTGGGGGCCTTCCCCACCCACCTACCCCCTCAAAGGGTTAACCCTTAGATTACTGGGTCTTGGAAACAACATTGGCTTACTCCACATCTTCATGGCTAGGGTAGTGAGAGAGTTATTCTACATGGGATTTCAAAGAAGAAATTGTTACACATTTAAATCAAGATTCAACCTGTGGTCATTATTCACCCACCATTTCTGGAGGCTGCCAGGTTTTATTCATTGATCCAGCATTTGAGTAAACATTCTGAGAAACACAGTCGGATTATAGCGATAACAACTCTTTGCTTGTACAGTGGCGTCTGAGTTCAAACTCAGAGCTGACTGCAATTTTAAGTGCAGTAAGTCATTCCAATCACAGTGAAGTCTATCTCAGTGCCACTGTATGCCATTGTCAAATGAAATGCTTGACATAAAAATTAAAGAGCAAGATATCAGACTTCCTGTGATATTATATTCACTGTTTGATGATATTGTTTCCAACTTGGCAATGCAATGTTGATGTACCAAGAAGCATCTTTCAGTTCATATGTTTTGCATAGAGCTTAAAGGGACACGTCACTGAACTTTTGTGGTGTGATATCGTTTAAAGAGGGCGTTGCAATCAACGGCGTTTGGCGGCGGTCTTATCAGCCCCACCCCAGTGCCGGCACTACCCCACCCTCAAGATCTGCAAAACTGTGTTAGCGTCGATCTCGTGCGTGTGTGCTACTAGCAACAGTCTTTGACACGCTTTGGTGCATGTACACAAAATGAACACATATCACATGTAAAGTCACCCATATCACTACAATTGCGTGCTTATTTCCCGAAGTTATACAGAGATTCCCGAATGTTAACCGAGCCGGGCCACGCTCCACGGCTAATGCTGTCGATTGCAGCGCCCTCTATTAACGATAACGCGCCACAAAAGCTCAGCGATGTGTCCCTTTAAGAGAGCACCCAAGTGCATATTGAATGTGGACTTTAAAGTGTTATGTAAGCTGAAGTGGAAAGCTTACCATCCATAACAAAAGAATGTCCCCAAACGTTAGAGAATGCCATGTTTTGTTATTGGACAGTAGTGAACAAAGCAAGATCCCAGACAGAGCTGGGTCCACTTAAATAGCATTCTCTCTATACCCATTCACCAACCTTGCATGTTTAGCAGGGAGTTGTGACTTGTGACTTGGGTAGGCAGTGGTTGTACCCTGGTTGTGACTCGGGTCAAAAGAAAAGTACAGGTAGGCGATCCCAGTAATATTTACTGGGATCATGACATATCCAATCTGTTGTCATCACAGCTCAGAAAAGTGTACGTCTACTGAGACTGATATGAAATGAACTATCAGTGAAATATCAAACCATGTAAGGACTTCATACACCTTTAAATTCTGACAAGAAACAAGCCAACGATTACTGAAACATAAGCCATGCTGTGTTTCTTTCAGTGGTTGTGCTTGGCTGGATAATTCTAGATTTGTTTAATTTTGAGGTCTGGAAACTCCAAGTACCGGTACTAAAAATTAGAATTAGTGAAGCATGCATGCATGCACATGTACAACATAACACTAGCACTTGGCACTTACCGTTAATGCAAAACTTAACTTCAAAGCCGACTTACCCATTACTAATGTAGAACTAAGCATGGTTAAAACTACTCCCAATGAATGAATAATCTCCATCTCCTGTTTAATTCAGACAAAATGGTGCGCACAGGAATTACCCCTCTCCGTATCAAACCATGAAAAGACCATTGATTCGTGACATATTTCATGCAGCTATGGTACCTGAAGGGTTTAATATATTACTGGACAAAACTGCTTCAACAGCACATTCAAAAAGTTAAAGAAGTCATATGATCTGCATTCATGGGAATGTGAACTGTGCCCTGATATGTTTTCTATGCACAATGAACAAGCAATGTTCAGCAGCTCAAACTCTTGCCCAATACTGGGAAACGTTTTTGTGAAGGTCGTGAGCTGCGAAGGGCGTGCCGCTCCGTTTATATGCGGTGGCATGCCATGGTGGCACCTGAAGCCAGCAAAAGGCTCCAGAGCACAAGGAAATGCTGACTATAAATGGGAGATATAAAGGCTAACTTCAGTCCAAATAAAAGTTGCTCTCAACATAAGCACATTATAATGCCGGCTATTAGTATTGGACCATTTATAAGCACATTTCAGTTAGTGCGCTGCACTGACCATAGGGTATTTAAACCCCTACTTAGTACAATTTTGTATCACACCTGACGAAGTGTTCCAGCGGTGCACGAAATGTCGTGATCTTTTCGATTCCGTTTACCTTACACTGCGAGACAAACGATAATCAGTAGCCATTTATCCGCAATGAGTAGCATATTTAGCATTACACATCATAATGTGTTTGATAAAAATCTGACAACTAATAACAAAGTCATTTCTCATTGCATGAAGTATTATTAAAATGTTATATATATTATTATTATTCATGTTTTGATGATACAAACATTGATTTTAAATGGAGGCAAATTGGCTCCGCGGTCATGAGGCTGTGATATCACAGA
Source organism: Arbacia lixula (assembly GCA_963669155.1). Classification (NCBI taxonomy): domain Eukaryota; kingdom Metazoa; phylum Echinodermata; class Echinoidea; order Arbacioida; family Arbaciidae; genus Arbacia; species Arbacia lixula. The sequence goes on along the minus strand of OZ022590.1, from coordinate 10,840,322 downwards.
TGCACTATCCAATTTTTCCTTTTTGTCAAAAGAAGGAGAGAGATACTAAAGTAAAGTTAAATCAATTTGATTTGCTCTGCTTCTCATACAGTTTATTTCAGCTTCTATTGAGAGAGAACTGGAGGGGACTGAACTTCCCTTTTAAGTGTGAAGGAGAGATTGCATTGGAGATTTGAGATACATGTATGTGCTGTTTTTATTCTTAACAGGTCTGCAGGGAAAACTAGAGATTCAGGGGGTGAATTGCATAAAAATGCATGCAGTGTGTGTGTTGCATGAGTCTTACCTTGCCTTGTGGATAATTGTTTGCTGAATGTTGTGTTGCATCCTGCTGAAACTGTAATGACTGTAGTCTGGGTAAAAAATCTGAAAAATGTTTGTTTCCACAGTGGAGTCCAACTACTATTTGTCTGATCTAAATCAAAGCAAGATCATACACATTCATGCAATGCACAAACTAGATATTGTCTGATCTAAATTAAAGCAAGACTATACACATTCATACAAAGCACAAGCTAGATATTGTTTGATCTAAATCACAGCAAGATCATACACATTCATACAGTGCACAAGCTAAATGTTTTCAGTTGAAGTTGAGCTCCACCATATACCCTATAAAGAAAACTTATTTTTCACAGGGCTCTTTTTTGTGTTGTAGGGTTTTTATCACCCTGATCCTCCTTATAACTGTTTAAAAACCTTACTCGTTAAAGATGGCTCGGCCCTTTTACAAGCATCTGCAAACTTGAAAGTTTGCACTTATTTAGCACGTATCTTTGGGATACCAACTGTGAAATTTTAAGGTCAGAGGTACTATCACTCCCGTAGAATAAATGAGAATCTAACTCGTTTTCATTGGGATTTTATTCTAATTGATTGCCGACAGTTGCCTTGACACAATTTGAAGTTACGATTATTTTCGTGGTACGAGAAAAGAAAGCTTGATCAATTATTGAAGATTATATCCTCAAAACCGAATATTACGCTTTGTCGATTCCAGCGACAGGTTATATTGCCACTCTCTCTCATATGATGACAAAGTCAGGGAACTTTCAGAATTAGGTCTGCAAAAGGGACGGGCTACCTTTAAATGACCTGTACAAAATCAAGCACAATATAGAAACTTAGTTGTCAGCCCAGACAACTCTTTACGCACCAATGAGGCAGTGTTGCATATGTAATACACACGATTCCCATTGCTCAGATGCTTGTCTGCCATATAAGGGGTTAAATGTGGAATTCATTTTTGTAAATCACAAGACAATGAGTCCAAAATGATGGCTTATGCCTTAGTGGTATGTTGCCTACCAGTCATTTTCTCATACTGATGCATCATTGTCAAAAGAAGAAGGGAGATACTTGAAGGAGGAAAAGTAAAGTTCGGTCAACATATGATATACTAGTGCAATGACATTGCCTTACATATATATGTCTGTGTGAGTGTTTTTGTGTGTATGTGTTTGTGTGTTAGTTGTCATGCGATCCATATTTTGTGTCGATATGAAATTCGAGATCTTTTAGTGGTGGAATGCTGTTTTTATCCATGTACGCATGCAATAGTTTACATGTTAGAGATAACTATAGTAGTGTGAAATGTATTAGAGATTAGAAGGTGTCTGTACATGCAGTATTTTCATATTCATTATGCGAAATAGTAGTTTTACTGGAACAGGTATACAATGTAGAGTGCATCCTGAAACCAACTGCACATTGCTTATGATCGATTGCAGTTAGCGATTGCAATCTATGTTTACAAATTCATAAAGCTGACTGCATGTGATTGTAATTAATTGTATACAGTGATTGCAATTGATCTTGGGCTCTGCTGTATACATCAGTTGTCATCTGTAATTCTCAATATCACAAATAAATGTGAAATATCACTGTGCATGGCGCTCTAACACTCTTCTGATTTTAGGCTTGTGAAGTGGTGAACTGGGCACTTCCAGTTATATTAGTACCGGTACTGTAGCGCACCATCAACATTTCCCCAGTAACCTACTTTCCCCACCGAAATTTGTCCATTATTTGCTACTATTCTGTGATATTTGGTATGAAATGTTTCAGAAGATGACTGAACTTTCTTGACCAAAAGAGGGGTTGCTTGCACCGACGCAAAGAATGTGCTGGTCTACAAGACCAGAAGGATACAGGTCAACAAATTTTGCTGAAAAGTTGAAAGCGCCACATACAGTGATATTCAATAGTTCATTGCGATATCGAGAATTCTCCATTCAAGATTCAAAATTGGTTAGTGCCATAAAGGGTTTGCTGTGGAAAAGGAAAAGAAAGTCTTGATCCAACATCCACTATGATTTGCAGTGTTTCAATCCAACTCATGGTATGCCACCCATTTCCAGTAGTATGTTTTGATTATTAACCCATGGCTATATTTTGCGGCTGTGTGAACCCTGGTCCAGTACGGATGCCAAAATTTGCCATGGAACTGCAGTTACCAAAGGGGTGCAGGGCTCTACAAACCCACTTGCCCGATTGCCCGGGGCAAGTGAAAATGACGCCCGGGCAAGCATTTCTCAAAGATACTTGCCCGTCCGGGCAAGTGGTTATTTTCCACCCAAAAATATGGAAATAACATTGTTCTTACGCATATGCGAGAAAATTCATGTGAATGTGTCTCGTATCATGTCAAACCAGGCAAACACAGCTGAAATTGGAGTGAGATCACTGACATTTTGTCATGAAAATTCGTCAGAAACTCCGTTCCGTGGACACTGCCATCTTGAACTGAAAAATAAATTCTGCTCATATGCGCGATGTCCGCATTACCGATATTTTAACCAGATAAGAGCACTGGCTTGCTATCGCGAATGTGCGACTGCGCGATGTGAAATTTTTTGTAACAGCTGTGTTTATTTGTGTGTCCACATACCGTATTTACGTGGATTACTACATATGGGACTGTAATGTGAAAACGTGTGTAAGTGATTGTTGTATGAGTTCTGCACATATACCTGCCGTGGAGCAGCAATGATTTAATTGATTTGCCCATGATTTTGATCGCTACCAGTACACTTGAAACGGCAAAATGAGCACATCTACCAAGAACCCTAACCAGAAATATCGGGCTGATTACTCTAAGGTTTTCTGTATTAACAAGCTCGAAACTGGGAGATCATGGCGCTAGTTCATAACTAAGTGTATCCACGACAGCCTACGGCTATGCGGCTAGTCACAGGTAGCTAGCCGCCTAGCCGTCCCGGGGCTATAGGGTCTAAACGGACGCTTATGCAGACCTAGAAATCACTTTTTTGGACGATTCAACGGCAAAGAAGTTGTCTAGGGTTAGACATTTTACTTTTGAAATGTGACTGTTTATAATCCTGTCAGCGTGCTTATGAGTTACATGTATTATGACAAGCTTTACCACCTACAAATTACAATGCAATGTGGTGTAGTCAGTGTTATCAATATGTGTTTTTTAAATTCCTCTAGTCTTGTGAAAGTGTCCTATACCTGCCTACATGTAGTGAGCAGAGTCTGCTCCCAACATGCCCAATTATTAAGGGAGGTCAGGCGTATGTGTGCTTCATTTCGAGTGAAAGCAAGAGTACTATAGTTAGGAGAGTCAGTGCTAAACATGATGGACTCGGATGATTAAAAACAAACACTACTAACTTGTCAAACTCTGTGTAAATACCTATTGTTATGTTCAGTTGTCCTGTAAAGTATGTTATAATTCGGCAGGATAAGGTATGCCGCTTCTGCAGAAAAATTAGTGAAAAACAAAGGTTATAATAAAAAAAAACGGGCAAGCAGTTTTTCCTCCAGGGCAAGCAAATATTTTTACCGCTTGCCCGACAGGGCAAGCGGTAAAATTTTTTTTTGTAGAGCCCTGGGGTGTGGCTTAATTGCGCCCTATATGGAATTAAAGTATCCTCATAGCCTGTTGTCTATTCTCCATACAGCAGATTACATGGTAGTCACGCTGCTTATTATCTGAGAGAGAAAAGCCAGCCCGCAAATATGCGGAATCAGTAAAGAATGGACTGAGGGGAGACTTTGGTGTTACATCAATCAGTAGTTAGTTTTTTTACTGCAAATAAATAATACTCCACAGGGCCCCGTTGCATAAAACTTACCATTAATGGTAACTCTGCCATCAATGGTAACTTCCATGGAAACCTTGAATTTGATTGGCTGTCAAGTGCTGTTACCATGGTAGTTACCATAACTGGGAGACTTACCATTAATGGTAAGTTTTATGCAACAGGGCCCAGGTGTATTCCTCCAGTATTCCTCAAATGTGCAGGCTTAAGGCGCTGTCACACCTTGGCGTTTTAGACAGCGTATGCCCTACGTATGAGGTATTTGGCGAATACGCTGGCGTACGTCGAATACGTTACGGGTAAGTTTTGCATACGTTAAGAGTACGCTAAAACACGGTGGTATACGTCGTCATACGGCGAGGTCGTCGAAAAATGTTGTGCAAGCACAAAATTTTTCGACGTATGCCAGCGTATGCTCATACGTCCCGCATACGCGGGCCATAAGTTGTAGGCAAGTTACGCGATCGTTGATACACGTTGACACACGTTATTCGTAAGTTACTCATAAGTCGATGTACGTCGAGATAATGTCCAGCGTACCCTAAAACTTACTTCTAACCTATGAGTAACGTGCTTTGAACGCACGTGTAACTTAACTCCAACGTATATTGACGTATGAAAACGTATGAAGACGTGCTTTGGACGACCACAAAACTTACTGAACGTGTTTATAAGTTACAGCTACCGTATAATGGCGTATTAGTTTTCTTCGGCATGGCGGTGGTGTTGATACGGTGATGTATCGTGCGGTTATGATTTGAATAGTCGAGCGGCAGCCTTTTTATAGGCTACGACACGTGTTCGTCAGCGATACACTGCCGCGCGCTATGCGTAAGTTAGGCTATCGTAGGGCATAAGTTGTGTACGCCAGCAATACGATAAGCATTCGTTGTAATACGTTACTTATAAGTTAACGAAGCGTTTGATATAAGTTACTAATACGTTATGTATACGTCCAACTCGTTATGAATACGCTAAGTATACGCCCAGAGTTGAAAAAAAAATCAAAGTTCAGCGTATGCCGACGTTTTAGAGAAATTTTGATACGTCGGGCATACGCTGTCTAAAACGCCAAGGTGTGACAGCGCCTTTATTAAAGAATAGATTGAGGTTTTTTTGTGACTGAACATCAGTCAGTTGTTAGTTTTTTTTTAATGAAAGTAGCCCCTGTATTGTTCTCTGAAGAACAGACTATGTTTATAAGTACCGTTAGTTCTTTTTTATACAACATTTTTATCTGAAAATGTTTTTACGTGTGTAGTTTGTCTTATTACATTGCATTGCAGCTGTGTAGTCACATACATAAATGAGCATAAATCCTTGCATTTGTTTATTTTCCAGCATTTCAACTTTTGTTGACGTACAAGTATGCAATGCATTGCCATTTTCTTTTATTTTTCTTCATATTATTTCAAAAGTTAATGTACATGTCAATAGACACACATATGATTTGTGGCATGGTTGTTTTGTTTAGTTTCCTTGACCGCATCTTCTCCTTCCCCTCCTCCTCTTCCTCCCAATGTTCCCACCTTCTCGTTTTCTTCTTTGTCCTCTTCCTCCTTTTCCTCCCCCTCTCCTTCCTGTTGTTTCTTTTCATTCTACCACTCCCTGTCTCCCTCCACCCCTTTCTCTTTCCCTTCATGTCTCATCCTACTCCTCCTCTCCTTTTCCTTGTACTCACCCTATCTTGCACCTTCTTTCTTGTCATCCCTTTTCTTTCTACTTCTCCTTTTGCCCCTTCTCCACCCCCTCTCCTCCCCCGTCCTCTTACCCCTCCTCCTACTCCTCTTCTCCTACTCCTCTTCTTCTTCTTCTTCTTCTTCTTCTTCTCCTCTTCTACTCTTCTTCTCCTTCTCCTCTTCTCCTCTTCTACTCTTCTTCTCCTTCTCCTCTTCTCCTTCTTCTCTTCTCCTTCTCCTCTTCTCCTCCTCCTCCTTGTGCCCACGCTATCTCGCACCCTCCCTGCCATCTTTTGTTTCTCCTCATCTCATTTTCGCCTCCAGTGATCGAGGTTAGCCTTGAAAAGAACCAGCAGCAGGACGCACAACCAAGCGGCAGCAATTGTGCATGTTAAAGGCCCACGCCCTCTCATCAAGTTGCTTTAAATTTAAAGGGACCCAACAGTCACCAATCTGGGATAATCCACACATTCCCATACCCTTCTTGGAGGAGGAGATATGATTTTCATCGCTTGACTTCATTTGTTGAACAATGGTTTGGATTACCCTTGAATAGTAACTGTCAGCTCCTAAGAAGGTTTGATCACATTTCCGACCCTACCCTGGCAAAAGGAAGCAACTGACAAATCGCTCAAATTTGAGATCTTGCTATTTTAGGTCGTCCTCGACGGCGGCATGCCCTGCTTGCAGGCACACTCCAGAAAAGAAATACTCCCTCTTCTTGGGGATATATAATCTACTACATATGGTGGTATTGCAGACACAGTTTGCCCATTTACACGATATGATGCTTTGTACCGTTGCTTCCTTTTGCCAGAGTATGTTGGTTAATGTTTTCCCCATTTTTTTATACCAAAAGTGTAAAAGGTGGTATTGTCCTTGTTTTTTTTTTTAACTGATCTTAAACAGCCTCAAGACATGCATTTACACTTGCTCATACACTGTAGTGTTTGCGAAATTTATCCTCATATTTTGAAATGGTTGAAAAGCAGTACTCACAGTAGAAAAGATTGAAATTATTTGGAAGACAATTATTTGGAAGACAATCATTTTGATTATTGAATTTAGGTGGAATAGTTATGAAATTCAAGCGTCAAAGAATCTTGTTCATTTTTCACTTGTTTTATATGTTAATGGTTATAACTCTGTATGTAACAAAGCATTGCACTTCGTCCCTTTTTGATGAAACTTAAATTTTTTTAATGTCATTGTGACCTTAAGGATAAAGTGGAGAAGTGGTGATGGATGTGTGTGTGGGAACATCCATTGTATTTATTCTTTTTCATTTGCATCTTTGCAGACACCATTTTTTAATGGGTTGCACAACTTGAACAACTGAATTTAGATCAGAGTATCAAATAAACAGTGTAATATAGATTTAGTGTGTATATTTCTCTACAACGATAATTTGATATTTTGTATATAGTTCATAGCTAAAGTTTAAAGTGAAAGCTGAGATCATGAAAACAGCAGGAATGACCTGAAATGTCCATTTACCGGTGCTGAGATAAATATAGAGCTAGAGACGAACAGGGTGGTAAACAGAATAAGGATGAACTTCTAGAAGCAGACAAGACAGTTTCTTAGATGAAATCTCTCTAAAACCAGGTGAGCAATGCTGCATTTGATAAGCATATTATAAAGTTACAAACTTGATATGGTACATGATTGTGTAATTTCAGAAAACAAGCACTTGCACTACAGCTCAAACGAATTGGCATCAGGGAAAGGGAAAGGGAAGAAAGGGAAGGAGCCACAGTTCGAAACCGCGGCATATTTTGTCCAGTTCAGTATGAAACATGATGCTTTTTAGGCTAAAGCATCGTGTTTCATGCTGAACTGGACAAAATATACTGCAGTTTATAACTGCGGCTCCTTCCCTTTCTTCCCTTTCCCTTTACCCGATGCCAATTCCTTTGAGCTGTAGTGTATATGTAATATGATTGGTACATGTAGGACATTGTGTTTTTTTCGGGATATGAAACAGGATTTTTACCTTTTATTATTCATTTTTTGTGAACGATGTTTTGTTTTACAAATATTGGTCCAATCGCATGAAACTGAATTTATCATTGATTGTAAGTCTGACCTAGCAAGTCCAAACTGTACTCGAAATGCTTTATTTTGATTGGTCAAGCTGCCAAAGCTAGATGTAGATTTGTATGTGATTGTGATTACTGTAATTGATGGACAGTAAATTATTTCATTAAGCTGCAGATATGATTACTTTTTCACCAAACATTTATGGGTGAGCATTGGAGATACTTGTTTACTCTACACATGTGTACGATAAATGTGAATAAACGTATTTATGAAATATTTTTCAAACTCTTGTGTAAAAATATTGTAGCAATTCTGTGTAACTAAGTATACATGTATGTATCATTTGTATCTATTCAAACTTATCTTGTTTTCGTATGGTATTCATGTGCCAATGACACGTACTAGTAAAAAAAATCCTTAAGAGTTGTAAAAGCAGTTATAGGTCTGAGTTCAACCTCTTTCTTCGATTTTCTTTTCTACTTCATATGGTGTATAATATGTAGGTAAACAAGCTGTGCTTAAATGACAATGAAACCATGATAATAAGTTGAATTTGATAAAAAGCTGAAAAGTCAGAAAAACAGATTAGCAATGCTTGAGAAAAATTGGACATATTAAACAAAGTTATTTTTCAAGACTCATTATACTAGCACTGAATTCTAATCAATGATGCATGATATGTTGCTTTGATTGTTTATTGCAATATTTAATCACAAAATAACTTGATTTTTCTGCTTCTATTTGATTCAACAATTTTCGTGGTCTCATTCCCCTTTCGGTACACAAGTACTGTTTAGCACATAGAGCATATATTTGTTTACCAGATGAAATACAAGATAAAATGGAGTGGATTAGACTGACCTTTTGTTTTTTCTTTAGTTTCTTTTAGAAAATGTTGTCTCCACCTCCTATATCTCCATGAAAATGTAGGAATATTACTCAAATAGGGTTATAGGGGATATCGTTGGATACATCGTCCTACCGAGCAATATTTTTCTCAAAGTGCCTTAGAATCTAAGCACAGTACACTATACATGTATAATATATTTACTGTTTGTGTTCATGCATAATTGTTTTGAACAAAATTCAAGTACACTGTATGTGATACTGTGTACTACATGTATTCGTCATTGTTTGCTTACCGGTATGGAATGCAGTAGGACAGTCACTTTTCTGCCGCATCTTTTTTTATTCATGGTGGAAAGGCTAGTGAAAAATTACGTAATTACAGTATTACAATTCCTCCTGATAACTGAATGGAAATGAGGTAATTTTAAGAAAGTTTATGAAGCAATTATTAGTTAAAATGCAACTTTTAGTTGTGTTGATTTTATGTGTGACATAAGATTGTGCTTACTCATACTGCTCAATACTTCATTTGGGTCTAAACAGAAATATGAGACCCCTAAGATTCCCATATTTCAGTTAAAATTGAGATAAATTAATCCTGTCTACTTACATGATACCATATACCAATACCATATTTTTCAGATTTAAATATACGCTGTATGATTTAAATAATACGAAGAAATATCTGATAAGAAAATGTATAAACATGCATTGTGATTTTGTGCACATCTGACTATCTGCCTGATTTTTCCCTCATTCTGTGATTTTCCAAGTTCCTGAATCGCATTCCAATATCTCGGATGCTGGTCACAAGTGACAGAAATATGAATTGTTATAAATATAAAAAATATAATATTTCTGTAATTGTGGAATGCTTGAAGCTTCTTGTCAATAAAGGTGATTTCTTATTTGCTTTATATGCTGTTTCATCATGTTATTTTTGTGGCATATTTGCAGATATGTATGTGTTCTGTGATGCAAGTTGGAAGTTCTGTAGTTTGTTTGTTTGCATGGTGAGCATGTGTTACAGATGAAGAATGTATGCAAGTCGTTATATACTTTTCTGTTTTACTTTAATATATACTTTCATATACTATATCATGTATAATTCCATATTTTTTTTCACTTGTGCTCTATATGTATGTGCATGTGCCTGTGTTTTAGTTAGTTTTTGTTTTGTATTTTCCTGGTGCTGGAGCTAATGTTGGCATCATTTACCTAATAACAAAGGAATTGTATATTATGTACAACTATGATTTGTTTCATATGTATTGAGAAAAGAATGATTAGTTGTATATTCTAAGTTTTGAATGAATATGAAATCTGGTAAAATGAACAAAAAGTCACGTGAACAGTAATTCAGACAACAACGTATAGATAAATGTGTCCAAATGGATTTGTGTGTACTACATGTACTTGTGAAGTAATTCACATGTTGTACATACAGACCTAACCCTTTCATTACCAAACACTGATAGGCATTTGTGTCCATTGCTTACAGTGCATTGCCAATGGGACTGAGAAGGTTGATACATATATTATAACACTTTTCACCTTGTCATCGTACTGTAAATTAAATGGAATTATAATGCCCTTTTTTAATCCCACCCATTAACTTTCTCTGAAGTTCCGATATTATTCATAGCATGCATGCAGGCATCATTGGACAGGATGGTGGCATGGGTTTCATACAAATCTTGATTTTACAATGTCAGAGTAAAGATTAATCTATATAATTGTCAAAGATTTTAATTGATTCCATTTGAATAGATTTCAAGATATATTTTAATGTAGCATTATTACTTCTGTATCATCACTACTATCATTGTCATCCGCAGTACTTAGTATCATTGTAATCATGACTATCATCATCATCTTTGTCACCAAAATCATCACCACCACCACCATCATCATCACCGCTTTCATAGTCACCATTTATTTAAGCGCTACATCAAAAGAATCGTACTACTACATGAATAAAAATCTCAAAATTATAACTGTGCTAATCATCCAATTAACCTTCCATATTCACTAATTCCCTATCGGGTTTTCCCTTTTATCTTCTAACCAGAATTTTCCTATTGTGTGGTTTGGCTCTTGTTTCCCCTTATTATTCCTTAACCTTGCCCCCCTCCCCCCTAAACCAGTTCCTGTGACGCTACATCAGAAAGAACCGGAGAACGAGTACCAACAAGACGAAGCTGGGTGTTATTGCTGAAACCTCACCGGACAGTCAAGTTATACTTGTATCTACCAAATGCTAGATGACTACAGAAAAACAAATGCTGTTATTTCATTCTTGCTGTTTATTGCCCTATCAGTGAAAGATCAAAGGTCAAAGGTTACTTAAAGCGCATCTCGGCTCTAGACGAACTGGATACGCTATGATGTAGTTAGCAGTGGTAGAAAGTGTAGTTATGGCAACATTATAACAATAATAGTAATCGAAATGTAAATTATATTAGATAGGCACTCTTTCTTCCTCTATTATAAGCAATGACCGTTATTTGTTGAAAATATGCACTGGTGAAAATTGTTGCCAATTTGCAGATTACTGATGTGACCAAATTCTTGTCGAGAAGTGACAATGGCTGTGGCATGGTGTGATAATTGAGTATAATAATGAGAATAATGCAGTTCTTATAACATTGCATAATACTTTTGAAAGATCTCTTTGCACGCTTTGATTCTTGATGGCCACCCCTTTCTTATTACAATAGGAAAATGTGATTCAGTGCAATTGAATGTATTTGCTTGGAAATTCTTTTAGACTTGATTCCAACAATTCTGCATGATTTTAAGAAAGACTGCTACATTGCAAAAGTTACAATGAAATCCATGTAAATTTTGCTTACAAATGATGTGATGTTCCTGTATTGGCCAAGGGTTTAGACAAGAGAAAGATCAACTGAGACGAGAATGAGAGAATTTACCACTGCATGTTTCAATAAGTAATTTGCCTCTATGAAATCTAACTATTCTTCTTCTGTGAATGTTGCATCTAACTTTGCAAACTCCTGACAAAAGGAGCATTTGTCTATAGTAAGTCATCTTATAAGAACTTAAGTTGCACAAACAATACATTTTACAATTTGTTTTAGAGTCTAAAGCAAATAACTTAATTTGAAATGTTTTTGTAACGCAACCTCATATTCCATTTTATATGTAAAAAAAAGTAGACATTGTCAAGTATATGAATTGTATGCAAAGCTCTGTTTTTGATCTCACATGCATTGTACATATATATATTTCATTTTGGATATGTTTTGGATAAAAGAAGAAAAAAATGCTATGAAAGAATGTAAGTATTTGTATAAAAAATCTTGATGTACAGTTCCTGACAGCTCCTGCTATGTTCATGAGAAAGTAGAAGTGAATTTTTTGATATGTTTGTGCGTAGCCTGCCAAGAATTAATCCAAATAGAATACTGAGGTGTGACGTCATATGAACGTGTTCTCAAGACAACTGGTTCTAAACTATGAGGGTAGAGCAAACATCGGTGACCACAGCAGAGACTGTCATCGAGAGTGTCTGACACTAGCATGCTAGATGTCAGACCAGTGAAATTCTCACTTAAATGGTGTTGTGTTGTTTAGAACCAGAAGCCTGCTTGACAACGGATATGATGACACCACTTCGGTATTTTAAATGTGAAAAATTATATTCTTCAGTATTCAGACTTTAGTTCCATGTTTTATTAGTTGTAAGTCCGTAAAACAGATTTTGTGGCTTCACCTCCATAATTTCCTTTTCTTCCCTCCAAATACCGGCAATCATTTGTGCTGGATGTAGACTGTACACTCCCCACCGTTGAAAAGGATTGATGTTTACATATATAGCAGTAGGTGCGTCTACAAGGTATAAATTGGATGAAGGATATCATGCGTTATATCTCATTTCCATCCTCATGAATGCAGAACTTATTACATCAATGGATCCAGGGAGCGTTTCATGAAAGTTGTCAGCACTTACTAAATGGTCAGTGCCAACAATTTCAGTGAAATCCTCTGGTTTTGATTGGTTGAGAGGCACTAGCCTCTGACTGTTACTATGGTAAGTGTCGGAGAAAGACAACTTGTCAGTGCTGACAACTTTCATGAAACGCTCCCCAGAAATATCTTTAATCATATGCTCAGCTGTATTACTTTAATTTGTTGACATTTTTGGCATTGCAAAAAGTTTATCCTTCTCATTATGAATGAGGAATCAGTGTATTAACTCTGACATAGTTTGGCTTGAGCAAAGCTCACTTCATAAATTTCTTGGTTTGAGTAAAACTGTAGAAGCTCGCTTCTTAAATCCTTGGTTTGAGTAAAATTGTAGAAGTTTGCTTCATAAATCCTTGATTTGAGTAAAATTGTAGAAGCTCGCTTCATACATCTTTCCTTTGAGTAAGATTGTAGGAGAGAAGAAAAAAGTGGCAAAGAAATGTGAAGTTCTCCTGATTTTCTGCCCAATTTGTCTCATTGAAACTGCCATTGACAGATCCAAAGCTTGCTGGAACGATTTATGAAATGCAGTTTCTGTCCTTGGAGTATGATAGCTTTTAGTTTAAGATAAATAGATATGAACATCGCATCACATCAGAGTGGTGTAATGCAGTAGTTTGAATGAAATAGAATTGTAAAGTGTAGGTGTATGGTTATAATCATAGTATATCTCATGATAATTATATAGAGTTATATAGTGACGTAGTGTGGATGTGTTGATGTGTTTTGTGCTTTGTTCTGAGCTAGCTTGCTGGGGATGCGTTATGGAATGAGATCGGTCCTCCTTGAAGCTGCCAAGAGCAGCCAAGACCAGCAGAAGACCCAAGGATAACCCAAAGACACACGGTAGACCTCTGCAAGACTGCTAACTGCTTTCTCAGTGGATTCAATCAGTATTTTAGAGGAATTTCACGTAAAATCATAAAATATCTTGTCGGCTTCTGTGTGGTGATACTAACGATAGCTATAACGATCACAGGCTCTTGGCTGCTCTTGGCGAAGTTCAGGAGGACCTCATGAAATGGCAAGGAATCGGGGAGAAATCAAGGGATGGACCTCGCTGGGTGATAACTGTGTGTGCCTTCTCCTAGTCAACCGATAAAAAGAGGCAGTGGCCCTTTTGCTTAGTCCCAACTGGTGTGGTTTCTGTTAGCTTTTGTCAGGTGGGGCTGCCACCTACTACTATGAAAACTGTCTTCTAATTTGACCTGTGCATATGCAGACTGAATGAAAACTTGGGGTGCTGATTCGAAAACAGAAAGCACAGTGCAGTTTACTTGTATAAATATTGTTTAGCTTGTTTAACAGGTTACTCGCAGGTAGATTTTGGGGCTTTGTAAACCATGTTCCAGGAAGAATGTCAAAATATGCTGTGGAACTGTAGTAACCACAGGTGTGTGGCTTAAATGCAAGGAATTTGAAGTTTATTCAGAGCATGCGTCTGCAGCAGATAATGCGGGAGTCACACTGCTTAGTATCTGGAGTGGAGAAAAGCCAGCCCGCAAATGCACAAGCTCAGTAAAGATTGGGTTCAGTTAATTTTATTGTTTTTCTATGCCTTGATATAAAGAACCTTTTCTCTTTCATGATTTAGTTCTTCTCTCTATCTACCCTTCATCCTTCTCTTTCCCTTGCTCTTCTTCTGTCCCTCCTCATTCTTAAATGTTGTTAACCATTTCTGCGTGCCACTCTGCCCTTTCAGTTTTCAACGGAATTCTACCGAAAACAATGTTCAATGTTTAGCTAAATATATCGGCTTCCTAACTACATGAACTGCATATACAACATTGAATGGAAAATCATATTATAAAGAAAAGTGTGAACCAGGCAAATTTATGTCAGATAGTTGTGTTATTGAAAGGTCATGGAGACACCGCAAAAGTAAAGAGTACCAACTTTTCCATATTTATTATTTTCTATGATAGCTGCTATTGTCTGCGCTAATGTATGTCGATGTACATATATTTATACCTTGACAATGTTACCTTAATTGGAACGCAAAGCATATGTGTGTGTGTGTGTGTGTGTATTGTAGATCCGTACAATCTGCCATCAAACTTAAATCAATTCTATCACTAAAACTTAATATGAGCTACTTTTTTCGAAATCATCAAAAGGGTGACCATATGGAGCCATTTAATGGAGAGTAAGATTAAGCCTTAATATTCATAGAATGGACACTTTAATTACTATGTACAAATACCTTTTAGACAAAGTTGTACATGCCTTATATAAATTATGTCTAACCGATATTCTAACCTGCATGAAGCAACAACTAATGTGTAATTAAAGTTTAAATCAGACCAAAAACATACAAAATGACCAAGCTGAGGAACAAATGAAAACACAAAATTGTTCCTCTTTAACTTTCCAGTGACAAACGCCTTGAACGTATTTGGGAGAGAAGCGACCAGGTAACATATTTTACATAGTATGGAGGACAATAACTAGGAAAATAACAGAACAGGTTTTAGTCTTGAAATTGCCCTATTGCTAAAAGGTTTTTTCCCATGTCTAAGAATTAGTGTCTAATACCTAATCTGGCTTTTGGACATTGCAGGGTGCATAAAACATTCTTGTCCCAAATGATTAGATTGATATTGGATTCTAAATCTTGCTGCATATGTCAGTTTACCATTATGAAGAACGAAATGGCGCATGTGAATCATTTTCTTTCCCTTAAGTTTGTAACCCCAAGGTGTAAAAAATGAAGTATCAAACTATGTCTGATATTGTCCGTGTGTATATGTGTATGTATGTAATGAAATATAAGAATATAAATCACAGCCACTTTTAAGTGAGATCGCAGGCCCACTGCGTTGCTTGTTTGTCGCTCACTATTTCATGAATGTAAAGTTTGGCAGAGAAATGGGAAATTAAAATGATATGTGTTGAAGAGAATCGTTGAAGAGAATCCCGAGTTGTATTTCATGATGTAACCGATTCATCACATTTGGCTGGACCATAGTCACAAACATCTGACACCATCAGAGTCATCACTGGAAATCACTTTATAATATCATCACCACTACCAACATTATCATTACTATTTATCATCACCACCACAACTACCACCACCTCTATTGTTCTCATCTTCATCCCTATCATCTTAAACATCACAATTATCAGTACTATCACCATGACCACAAAAAATTATCCTAACCATCACATTTTCATCGTAATCATCAGAATCATCGCTACCACCATCAGCACCGCCACCACCACCACTACCACCACGATTCTTCATGTTAAACATCCATCATCAGTTCTATATCACCATGACCACGAGCAACACTTGTACTGCTGACACTACCAACACCATTCATCATCAGAACGATCACAATTATCACTACTATCACTATGTCTACCACCACCGCCACCACCACCACCCCTACCACCACCACGATTCTTCATCTTAAACATCACCAATCATTTGTACTGTATCACCATGACTCCTAGCAACACTTGTACTACAACCACTACCTACACCATCTATCATCACAACTATCACAATTATCACTACCATCATTATGACCACCACCACCACCACCACCACTCCCCCCATCATCACCACCACCACCACAATTCATCATCTTAAACATCACAATCATCACCATGACAACTGGCAACACTTCTACCATCACCATCACAATTGTCACTAGCATCACTATGACGACTAGCAACACTATCACCACCACTACCACAAAAACGACTCGCCATTCACCATCACAATCATCATTACCGTCACTATGACCACTGGCAACACCACAATTCATCATAACAATCATATTCATTGCTCCAATCATCAGCATCGCCACCACCACCACCACTACCACCACCACAATTCGCCATCTTAGATATCACCAATCATCTGTACTATATCACCGTAACGACTAGCAACACTTGTACTTAAACTACTACCAACACCATTCATCATCATAACCATCACAATTGTCACTACCATAATCGTGACCACTATCAACACTACTACTACCACCACCACTACCACCACCAAGCACCACCACCACCACTACTACCACCACCACCACCACCATCACCACCATCACCACTATCACCATTATCACCACCATCACCACTATCACTATCATCACCACCACCACCAATACCACCATTATCATTCATCATCATTCGCCCTCACAATCATCACTACCGTCACCATGACTACTAGCAACACCACAATTCATCATCGTAACCATCACAATCATTGCTCCCACCATCAGCACCACCACCACCACCACCACTTCATGATCATCATCATCATCGTAACCATTTGTACATCTGTGTCTGTGACTCTATGACCACTAATATCACCGTCGCCACCACCACAATTATTCATAGTAAACAATAAAGTTGATGAACAAAGACAAAATTCAAGTTTTAAATGTTTTATAAGTAATCAGCATATTTCACATAGGTACATAAAACAATTTGCGAGTACATGCATAAACATGTACTCAACAGAGCCCGCATTGTAAGAATTGGGCTGTAAAGTATTTGGAGATACTGCATTTTATATGAAAACAAAAAACAAGCTTGATTTAAATGAAAACAGAAAGAGCAAAATCTGAACATTTACAAGAAATTCATGAATTTCGTTACATTGAAATCACTGACGCACATCCACTTCAATGGATCAATGTAAGTAGACGATGTCACATTTTAAGTTTTAGACCCTTGCGACTGCAGACTCGTGGCAATAGGATATCGCCTGCACTGGCCTTAATGTTCTATATTACTCATTGTGCAGTATTGTGCGTCTAGAAGACGATGCCTTTACACATGTGCATCATCCACACTAAAATCGGCAGTGCAAGATCTTTTACTGCCGGTAGTAACTTTCTTCATGACTCTTCATGTAGCTTTCAACAAAGTGTTCCTCTGATTTTTCTGCTTTTAATAAAATCAACGTTAACAATGTTATTCTCATTTAAACTTGAAATTAACATGGTGAAATATTCCAATTGTCTGCTGATTGAGAAGAAGACTAACAAGAGTTATAGAACGTCGTTCTTGCTGTGACTATCGCTGCTTGCACAGCGCATTGCAACTGTCGTCACAAACTCTTCAATCTTACCAGGGTAAGCCATCTTCTGCATTTGTACCAAATCATCAAGTAATATTTTGATCTGAAATGTGCACAAACCATAGATCTAGCACTTGTTTGCATTTTGGGATAAATCTCTTCACATAATGAAAAAAAAAATCATGTGCACTTCCAATTTCTGTATTCATTCTACAGATAATAATTATATTCTTGCTAATACTGGTAATACATTACTTACTATACTGAGATATAACATGAATCACAAAGCTGCCATGCAAGTATAAAATCATATCTGATAAAGAGCAATTTGATAAAAAAACACACAAAAAAAAACAATCATATTTCAAAGCTGGATGTACAAGCAAGTTTGTAGCTGAACCAATACGATCTTGTTACAACACAAAGTCACACGAACAGTTAATGGTATTATGCTGAAACTTGCGACTAACGATTATGGTATTTAGATTAACTATACTGTTTATTCCTGACTGGAAAACATATCCACATCTGAATATCAAGCCTGATAAGTGACAGGATAATGTAAATATTTGTATTTCTTTTTTTAGCTAAACTGTAATACATTTCTACTCGGCTATCAAACTTTGTATTTAGCTGAAATATCATAGTAAGCGGGTATGACACTGTAGTTCTACAATTTTGTGTACATTAATGTACACACATGTTAGCAGACTATTGTCATAAAAGCTTTCTTTAATTAATTACCAGGTATTAGTATACAAATATTTCATGAACATGAGGGATCTTGTGAAATCTATTTGCACTGAGGTTAAGTAGAGGGCGTGCGGTACTATTTTCCTGAGACCGCAGGTCGAGAGAAAATGGTACCGCACGCCCTCCACTTCACCGAGGGGACCAATAGATTCCACAAAGTTCCCGAATAAAGATCATGAAATATTTGTTTTATATCCTTCATTAATATATTCTTTGTTCATTAATTTAATACACATAAATCCCATAGAGCAGCATTTTATCTGGCATACAAAGGATTAATATGTATCTCCAAATATGTAGACATATACCAAAAAAATAAGGCAAGATACATAATCAAATTCCATTACAATCATATCTATCATCTATATAATACAAGTACAGTGTATACAAATTAGGATTTAAAAGAAGAGCTCTTACAAACACATATTTGCAGTCTTAATGTGTAACTGTATAATAATTGATGAACCAGTGACATATGAAAAGCATTTAAAGGGATGAAAACTCTTTTTTTTTGTTAATGAAAAAAAAAAGAAAAATAGGATTAGAATACTGCAGATTTTTTTTTGTTGAAAAAATGGACAAAAAGTGATAGTTAAAGGGCATATACTGTACTGGGAAGGCAAAAAAGCCTTCAAAATGTAATTGTTAGTAATCTTCTTACCAATGGTCTTAAATTCATGTATTGACCATTTCAGAAGATTGCTGAAAGTTATTTGCCCTCAAATGATCCACATATGGAGTAATTGATTATTAATGATTAAATCTTCAAAATGTTCGGCCCGAACATTTTGAAGATTTGTGATTTAATCACTCATTACTCCAAATGTAGATCATTTGAGGGCAAATAACTTTCAGCAAGCTTCTAAAATAGACAATACATGAATTTAAGACCATTGGTAAGAAGATTGCTAACAATTACATTTTGAAGGCTTTTTTGCCTTCCCAGTACAGTATATGCCCTTTAAACAATAACAATGGCCTAGTTTGCAGGCACAAGCCCACTTCCAGGCTGTTGAACATTTCCAATCAAAATTGAAAAGTAGAGTCTAGTATTCATAAGACTAGTCCCTTTATCATTCTCCTCTTTTTCCATGTCTGTAGGAGTCTGAGCTGGAGAAGAAACTGAGAATGATTATGGATTAGTCTACTTGAGAAAACTTTTTTCCACAAACACAAAAATTGACCTCTTCCTTGGTACCAGGCTCGATCACTCAATGTGAATTAGGGACCGCATTGTCGTTACCAAAATTCAAGCAATGTCCTCGGACAACGGCGGACAAAATAATCCTCAAAATGTAGAAAATAGGGGGGAACCGTGTCCTCGAAATTGATAAATGGGGGTACACATGTGTCCTCAAAATTGATTAATAGGGGTCGGAGCCCAGTCGCGATTCGGAAGAGCGCGCCCCGCGCCTGCTTTTATCAATCTTACCCCCGGTTCATGCCCAAAGGAAGAGTCCTCCACATTGCAAATCAACAGAACGCGTGCAGAGCACCCGTACTGCACTAACGTATATTAACTAAAAAAAGGTATAAATGTCTTGTCCTTGAAATATGGTAAAATAGGGGTAAATTTGCCAAAGTGTCCTTACAATCTTAAAAATAGGGGTATTAAGAAGTATGATTTTGTCCTTGTTTTGACGTAAAAAAGGGGGTCAGAATTCATAAAATGTCTTTGAAATTTTCCGCGAAAGGGGGTTATTTGCAGTTGTGGTAACGGTCATATGCGCCACCCTCTACGGGGGAGTGACCCCACCGGGGCTTGGTACCAGTAAGCTTTTGCTTGCTAGACTGCAAGCTTCGTTAGACCGTCGTAGCTGTAGTAGCTGGCGCTGTTGCTGATGCAGCACGAAGGAGTTCCAAACAACAGGAAAATTTTTGTGATTGTGGAAAAAAAAATATCTACACACCAATCAGATGAACCTCTCCAGGGATTAGTCTACTGTAGTCAAACTCCTTTGTTGAATAGTTTGGGTGTAGAAATGCCAAACAACCTAAAACAACAACAGGTAAATTTTTGTGATTGTGGAAAAAAAAGAATGTTTTGTCATGTCTACACACCAATCAGATGAACCTCTTCAGGGATTAATCTACTGCAGTCAGACTCCTTTGTTGAATAGTTTGGGTGTAGAAATGCAAAACAACCTGAAACAACAACAGGTAAATTTTTGTGATTGTGGAAAAAAAAGAATGTTTTCTCATGTCTACACACCAATCAGATGAACCTCTTCAGGGATTAGTCTACTACAGTCAGACTCCTTTGTTGAATAGTTTGGGTGTAGAAATGCAAAACAACCTGAAACAACAACAGGTAAATTTTTGTGATTGTGGAAAAAAAAGAATGTTTTCTCATGTCTAAACACCAATCAGATGAACCTCTTCAGGGATTAGTCTACTACAGTCAGACTCCTTTGTTGAATAGTTTGGGTGTAGAAATGCAAAACAACCTGAAACAACAACAGGTAAATTTTTGTGATTGTGGAAAAAAAAGAATGTTTTCTCATGTCTAAACACCAATCAGATGAACCTCTTCAGGGATTAATCTACTGCAGTCAGACTCCTTTGCTAAATAATAGTTTGGGTGTAGAAATGCCCAACAACCTGAATGCCAGACTAGCCAGTTTTGTAAATGGGTCTGAACTAAGGAGACTAACCCCCATCTGTTTGTACATAATATGCCTCATGACAACGGGCAAGTCAGGCTCTATAGTCTGATCCTCCAGACACGATTTGAGACCGTGTCACAATCGAGGTATCCTAGTTACTAGGCTGAGGAATGCACGGTCACACCCGAGTCTGTTCACAACTATGTCTGGTAATACAGACTACCAGTAGGCCCTGATACCTCTGACTGCCCTGGATCCTCTTCCTCGCTCACTCCACTGAGAGCCAGGGGTGGTATTACAGAAGTTATCTTAAGTTTTCTCCTAAGTTTTCTCCTAAGTCCCCGAGTTAGGAGGTGCCAAAGAGAGCAAGAAATTGGTATGGTATTACAGAACGTCCTCTTAGGACTATCTTAATGCAAATTAGGGAGGGTTTGACCCCACCCAGTGCGCATTTATTAGCCAATGGAGGAAAGTGTTTCATTTATGAACAGCCAATCACAATCACAGCATCTCACCGGGCCCTCCCCCTAGAATTGATCCTAACTTTGTGGTCACGCAACTATGGTCGCACATCAATCATGTACGCGCGCTTGCGCAAATGAATGCTGCTCTTTTTTACTGCGTGTGTTATGAATGGCTGAGACAGGGGGGAGGTTCTCCTAACTTTTCTCCTAAGTTTTCTCCTAAATCCTCTCTTACGCGCATTCTGGAATACCAATCCTCCTAACTTTATGATTTGCATGAATTTGCATAAAGATAGGAGAAAACTTAGGAGAAATCTTAGGAGCGGAGTTAGGAGAAAAGTTAAGATCGTTCTGGAATACCACTTAGGAGAATCCTACACTTAGGATAAGATTTCTCCTAAGTTATCGTTCTGTAATACCACCCCATGGCAGTCAAGGGGGATTAGGGGGCCTAGTCTGTATTACCTGACATAGTTCTTAACAGACTCAATTGTGGCCATGCTCTCCTCAGCCTAGTAACTTCGCTACAATCGAGTCTGTGCTTGCACACTAACAATCACCAGTCATACCATTATGGTGAATTTTACTTCTTCAAGGATTTTAAAGATATAACAAGCCCTTTTTCCCCCAAAGAGAAATCAATTTTTAAATATCAATTTAAGGATATAACATAGTTGCCATATTGCCATTATATGATATGAAATAACCCACATCAAGTACATGTATATTAGATCAAATTTGTTGTATGAAAATCATTCTCTTTGAAATCTTGTCAGAATTTTTATTGATGTTTTAATTTTCATTCAAACAAGACCACTATCTAGAGCAGTTTCATAGTCGTTAAAGCAATACAAATACCTGTACATTCATAATAACACAAATTAATAAATACAATAATGTTATGTTACACGTATCAACTTCATTTCATTTATGACAAAGAATATTGCATTCTGCAGACATTTTAAAAACACAAATAACCCGTCTTAAACTTATCAGAACTTTTCCATAGTAAGAAGTATTAACCACCTCCGTACCAAGCTCTTTTAAAACCCATTGATTCATTCTATGCTTGCATGATATCTTGAGGGTTAAAGGGATAGTTCACCATTAAGATAATTTTGTTTCAATAAAAGCAGAAACATGAAAGAAACATATAAGTGAAGGTTTGACGAAAATCCGTCAAAGGATAAAAAACTTATGATCGTTTGAAATTCTAATTTCGTGACATCACATGCAAGGTGCTCTCCCATATGATGTGTACAAAATAAGTCCATAATGAATCATTTTTATTCGCACAGGTATGTGTGTAAAAACTTATTTCTAATGATGTTTCAAATGCACAGGTTAAAGGATACACACCTTTTTGAGAAAATGCACATTTTCAACAAAATAGTACACAACATATGAAAGAGTACCTCGCATGTGACTTCCCAAAATCAAAACTTTAAAAGATCATAACTTTCTTATCCTTTGGCAGATTTTCATCAAACCTTCACTTATATGTTTTTTTCATGTGTCTCCTTTTATTGAAATCAATTTAATTTCAGGGTGAACTATCCCTTTAAAGAGTGTGTTAGGACTCTCGCCAGTATTGGTTGTGCACATGGTATAAACAGCTCCATAGCACAAAGAGGGCTGATTAACACACGCTTTTATGTGATACTTTATTTTTAAAAGTTTGCACAGGGCAAAAATCAACACTGGTGAATGCCTTCAGTGGTATGTATCTCAGTAATCAGGACATATTTTTATCCTCAGGGTTTCTGATTTAAATCTTTGCATGCTACATGTGTATTTATTTAAAAAGTTTGGATACGGTAAAACTCAACACTGCATGGTGAGTGTCTTCAGTTGTATGTAACCTAATAACCCGGGGGTGTTTCACCAAGCTGTTCGTAAGCTACGAATGACTGGTGACCCCTTCTTGTGCTAAATCACATTCTCAAAAATTTTGATTCCCATCAGCTTATGTTCAAATCTGATATTTATTCTTGTTGTTAACAAGTGTCTCAATACAAAGCTTATGATTAGTCAAATTTTATTAGGATTGATGGAAATTAACTACCAATGTGTCAAAACAGGAACAAAGAGTGGTATCGCATTTAGCACAAGAAGGGGTCACCAGTCGTTCGTAGAGTCGTTCGTAGCTTACTAACAGCTTGGTGAAGCATTCCCCAGGACATATTTTATTTTCTGGTGGCTGATTCACTCTGTGTGTGCCACATGTGTAATTTTTACAGTAAATACACAAATCACATAGAGCGTGATGTGCTGGTGAAAGAGGGGATTTATGATGTAGCTCTTACTAGGGAACATGTTTTTGTACAAAAGGAGCTGCAATTGCTATCAAAAAGGTGCCATGCGATGCATATTTTTAGCAGAATCGCATATAAATGTAATGGTTAGAGTTTATATTGCATTGTGTAGTAGCTGCACATCACATAAATCATTACCCTATTATGCATGTACATACTCATACCTTTCCATGTCATAAGTATGAGGAGACTAGCTAGACTTACACAAAGATTTTTCCTCTATTTGAATAAAACTCTCACAAAAGAGCTTTACTGTAAATCTGAATGAAGAACTCAAGAAAATATTCTACGGCACATCCACAATTGACATTGTTTTCAATATGCAAATAAGGATGAAGTTTCCAATAGCTGTGCAGTTTTGATATCTTGCAATATTGATGAAATACACCCTGAAAGAACAACTAATGATAGTATTATTTGTTGGCCTTAGAATGTGTAAATATAGCTTCTTTCCTTTAGTTGCTGTGATCAAGCGGTTCCTTTACTGAATCATTGTGTGTCATACTACTTGTACCGATAACAGTTTTCAACAGTGTTATATGCATTACTGAATGAAACACAATCAAAATGTCCATGTGGAATAATCCATTGACTATAACACACATTACCTAGAAGACAACATTGGCCAGAGCAGGGGATTCCATGTTCTATCTGACGGAGGGACAGACAGACAGTGTTATATGCATTATTGAATGATGCAATCAACATTTCCATGTGGAATCATCCATTGACTATAACACATATTACCTAGAAGACAACATTGGCCAGAGCAGGGGGTTCCATGTTCTATCTGAGGGAGGGACAGACAGACGGTGTTATATGCATTATTGAATGACGCAATCAACATTTCCACGTGGAATCATCCATTGATTATAACACACATTACCTAGAAGACAACATTGGCCAGAGCAGGGGGTTCCATGTTCTATCTGAGGGGAGGACAGACAGATGGTGTTATATGCATTATTGAATGACGCAATCAACATTTCCATGTGGAATCATCCATTGACTATAACACATATTACCTAGAAGACAACATTGGTCAGAGCAGGGGGTTCCATGTTCTATCTGAGGGAGGGACAGACAGACGGTGTTATATGCATTATTGAATGACGCAATCAACATTTCCATGTGGAATCATCCATTGACTATAACACATATTACCTAGAAGACAACATTGGTCAGAGCAGGGGGTTCCATGTTCTATCTGAGGGAGGGACAGACAGGCAGCTTTCGTCATGTTCGCAAGAGTACCATGGTAACAAGTCCTGCGAACAAGAAGATAAAAAGATGCATATTTTGAATAAATATACATGTATATGCACTTTATACAAAATAAGTGAGTTCATCGTTGCAATGTGCACATGAGCAGATAATTACTGGTACGAATGACCTCGGGCCAATTGTACCACTCACAGAGTAAAATGGAAATTCCATAGATAGTGGACCATGTTTATACCCATTATAACAACAGGGATTCAGCTCTGAGAAGATACTGAAAGAACATTCCACCATACGTGCACCTGCTTCTATTGTTGGTACGGGCACGCTGTAAAATAACACACCTTCATAGCTTCATGATCAAATCCCTAGTCGTTCTTGATTCAGTGGAGTGTCCGACCATGATGTAACTATGAACTGGCTTTTTAATAGATACCAGAAATAAAAGAAATAACACAATGTTGTGAGCTACTATTGGGAAGTCAAACCATTATAATAACTTGACTGGAATAAAGGTAAACAAAGGAGAGACAGATAAGCAAATGTTTGAGAAAAATCAGACGATTACTTGAATAAGCAGCACCATAAACACCATGATGTGGAGCTGATACCACAAGCTCAGAACCGAGAGTTGTGGCATCCCATGCTTGCTTACTTCACAGGATATGGTACTTAGGCTGCGTCTATGCTCAATTTGCGAAGGCAGAATGAGCGTTTTCAAAACTCTCATCCAAAACGCAGTTCCCGGGTGCACTGGGGCCGTGCATACATGCCCGGAGTTGCATGAACAAATACAAAAGAACATACCAGTACGCGAATTCACGGCACGCGCAAATTTCTATGGTATATTTGACCTGGAAAGGCGTTTGTATGATGTCATATAAGTGATGTTGTGGTTAATATGCTCCCCTGTGAACTATGTTTCGAGTGAAACGCCGATCTGAAACGCACCTTTTTGTTCATTTCAGATCGGCCTTCAATCAAAATTTGGCATGGACGTAAACCGAATTTAAACTGCATGCGTTTAAAATGCCTGATTCTGACCCAAAAAGTGGAGGATAAACGCGCACTTCAATCGATACACAGCCTAGGAGACACTCACCTAAAACATACGCAGCGATGAGTTTTTGGTTCGCTGTTAGGTGTAGATAGTCCGGAAGACGGGAATCTTTTTCTCCTTGAGTTGGCAACATCAGGGCGATCACGCACATTATGGCGACGAGGACGACGGTGGCACCAGGGCCTGCACGACCTCGGTTGGCTACAAAAGTAATCAAAATAACAATTTTGAATATGGTGTATTGTATATTAATAAATCCTATGATCACAATCTTGTCTCAATGTATTATGACATAAGGTGGTTCGCGAACCACGAGTCTTGCCTGATTTCACAATCAAAAAACAGTGCCAAGTTTTTTTTTCATATATTTTTTTCACACCTTAATCAAAATAACAATTTTGAATATGTTCTATTGTATATTAATAAATCCTATGATCACAATCTTGTCTCAATGTATTATGACACAAGGTGGTTCGCGAACCACGAGTCTCGCCTGATTTCGCAATCGATAAACAGTGCTAAGTTTTTTTTTTAATATTTTTTTAAAACCTTTTGACCCCTATATGACCTTTGACCCCATCAGCCTTATGAAGAGAAACATGTGGTATTACCCAAGGATCATTTGTATCACGTGTGATCACAATTGATGCAGAATTAAAGAAATGAAAGCAAGTCAAACAAAAACTTTGAGAAAAAATTATCCACATGGCCTCATATAATTTGACCTTTTGGCTCCTAGATGACCTTTGACCCCATCATCCTCATATAGATACACGTGGTATTACCCAAGGATCATTTGTACCAAGTGTGATCACAATTGATGCAGAAATAAAGAAATGAAAGCAAGTCAAACTGAAACTTTGAGAAAAATAATGCTCACGGCCTCATATCATTTGACCTTTGACCCCTAGATGACCTTTGACCCCATCATCCTCATGGAGACACATGTGGTATTACCCAAGGATCATTTGTACCAAGTGTGATCACAATTGATACAGAAATAAAGAAATGAGAGCAAGTTAAAGAAAAAGACCAACAGACTAACAGACCAACAGACAAACAGGAACAGTGATTACTAGGTCTCTACCGAACTTTGTTCAGGCGAGACAAAAAGGGGGCTAAAACAAAGATTCACTAGAGAGTAAAGAGAAAAGTTCACATTAGTTAAGTTCAGCAACATCAGTGAAGCTACTCTTATTAATACATTTTTACAACATTGTTTCAGCAATTGATAGAATCCTAGACCTCAATTTTATTCTGCAGTTCCATCATTAATTCTGTGGATGCAGCCAAAATCTTGATCTATAATTTGCTGGTATTTTTTTCACCTTAAGATGTGCGTAAGTTGTGCACAACTTTACAAACGACTGGTGACCTGTTCTTGTGCTGAATGAGATATGTTTCTTGTTTAACATAGTGGAGTGAATTTTCTACAATCCTAATCATACTTGACAAATTATAAACTTTGTATTCAGACGCTTGTCAACAAGAAGAATTTTAATTTACAAAGAACAGTTTTCAACTTAAGCATTTTAGAATCACAACTTGATGAAACACCCCCCAGGACCATGCACATAGGTGTTCAATTATCGTAACTTGCCATCAATGGTAACTACCATGTCAACAGCCAATAAGCTCTCATTATTGCACCTGTTGCCACGGGAGTTACTAGTGATGGTAAGTTCCAATAATTGAAAACTTATATGCAACATGGTCCTGGGGTAATCTGCAGACATCCGACAATTGACTAAAAATGATGATTCTAAGAGGGGAATTCCCTCAGACCTCTTGCCTACATACCGTTGGCAAAGGCGAGGTTTAATGCGGAGGAGGGGGAGCCCTGGGAATGGGAGTCTTCATCATTGTCCTGGTCGTCGCGCCCCTGGGCCGTGGCCAGCAGCACGGCAGGAACATCCTTGCGACCTATGACCTCTCGCTGGCCGTGATGGTACAGGTTGAGCCGGAACTTGTCCCTCTGGCCATAGCCCGTCTCGCTCAGCTCTTTGATCCGAATCAGTCTAAAGAAAAAGTGTTCTCAATTACTAATACAAGGTGGTTTGCTAACCACGAGTCTCGCCTGATTTCACGATCAATACAACATGCAATATGACAAAAAAAATGAGAGCAAGTTAAACCACAACTGTAAGAAGAATGACACACATGGCCTCACATCATTTGACCTTTTGACCCCAAGATGACCTTTGACCTCATCATCCTCATCAACACACACACATAGTATTACCCAAGGCTAAATTAAAACTTTAACCAAAATCATAACTTTCTTACCCTTTCACTAATACATTTCTTTCATGTTTCTGCTTTTTATTATTTATTTATTTATTCAGGCATATTTAAAGGGACCCTGTCAACCAAATATTTCTGGTCTTTAAATTACTTAGACATGTCATATTAACAGCTTTTCACATGTATTTTCACTTGAATATATTGTTAAATGACAGAAAATGTGATTTCTGTCAAAAATAATAGCTATTTCAGAGTTTCTAAGCCCCGCCCATGAAACGAAATCTGTTTCACGCGATCGCTGTCAATTATGATGTCACATGACGAATTTCGTCACAGGGGGAAATTGACTTCTGAGCTCTGTGTTGAATGCCCGTGTTTTGTATTGCTGTGTCGAAGAATTCGCCATGTAATTTGCCCCCAATTGGAAGAATTCAAGAGAAAATGCCGAAAAGAACTGCATAGTGGGAGGGTGAAGTAACACCTCAAAAGATGGTGTGAGCCTGCACTTTTTCTCAAAAGATGACAATTTACAGCAAATTTGGTCAGCGAGAGTAAGGCTGACCCGTGCGAAATGCCCAAGCGACAGTAGTGTAATGTGCAGTGCTCACTTCCCTGGCGATGCCTACGAGGCGGCGCTACTGTATTCGACCAATACCCAAGGAAAGGGGGAGAAAAGGAGCACACCAGCATTCGAAAAAGGCAAGAAAATCAGGGATCGTAAACCTCGTTATTTTGCTTTTCATTTATTAATCCTCGAAATTGCGACAAATTATTCGCTCAGCCTCTGCTTACTGCTCGGGCTAGTTCAACTATAGTGTATCCACGACAGCCTACACGGCTAGTCACGGGTGGATAGTCACGTAGCAGTCCTGGGGCTAGGGCCAAATCGGGCACTAATGCAGACCTAGAAATCACTTTTTTGGAGGAATTCAACAGCAAAGAAGTTGTCTAGGGTTAGGGTTGGGGTGAGGGCTAGACTGAGAATTAGGGTTAAGTTTAGGTTTAGCGTTTCAAATTCATAAAATAAGTGCCGAAGTATATACACTTCTCAACTAGTGCCATGAGTGAGTGGCCGTGGGCGTGGGAGTTGCAATACAGGCAGCTATTAATCTAGCTGTATATCGACACGTTCCTCGGGAATAAGTCAGTTCATAGTTACACCATTGTTGGACAATCCACTAAATAAAATTCTCTGGATTGCTCATATTGATGACAATTTCAAAGACGATTCAATCAGAAAAAGCACTCGAAAGATATTCGCAAAATCACTCTCAAGCCAAGCTTGTACTCGATCGCAATCGACCGGGCCTTCCCTCTCATACGTCACGGGCTATGATGTAATACGCTCGCCAGTGATCTCTATTTTTGTCCTGTCATTCTAGTAGTAGTCAGGTTTTGATGTAACAATTCCTCCTTATTTTTCGCTCAAAAGTATATGGTTATTCGAAATGGCCATTAAACACTAAGGTAGATAAGTGGAAATCAAATTTTAAGCTGTCTGGCTGTCAGGGGCCCTTTAAACAGGATGTTTTACATCAAGGTCCTGTGAAGACCATCTGATCCTTTAATTTTTGGAGAGTACAGGTACTCACACATCGATACAGCAGCCTGGTCGAACCGTGCCCTCTGAGTCAACCACATTGTACTTTCTAGGGGCCGTGCACAGCACTGCGGAGAAAGAGGCAAAACATAACTAGGAAAGTGAGGAGACTTTGGGACATGGTTCCTGCGGTGCGTTCATCAAGTCTTTTCTAGCTTATCATCAGCATTTTCAAATGTGTACAGAAAGTTAAGAAATGCGTCCAAAGGGTGTCTTTATTCTTGCACACAGCACATGATGTGACTCCATGCAATGTAAGGTGTATAGTATAGCGAGGACTTCATCTATTGGGAGGAAACGATAGTTTGTTTCATTTCATTAAAAAGGGTAATTTTACTTATAATCTCAAGTAATTTATCAAAATTCCACACATCTGCTACTCGGAAAAAAACCTTTTACTTGTTGAATGGTGATATTCTGCAAAAGAACACACGACCTTAAAATGCTTACCTTTGAACCGGAAGGGGAAGTCATAAGGATTGTAGACAGTCAAGACCTGTTTGTGGGATTTCCGATCGTCGGCGTAGAACGCTAGCTCTGTCGGGAAAACAAAAACTGGAATCTTTCCATCTTGAAGCCGAGGGCGCTGTTCAAAATGCATAGAACTGGCTGGTGTGGACACTGGTCGGGATTACATGAGGTTTGCCACGCCTCAGGTCTGGTGAGACAAACCAATAAAGAAAAGGGTGATTGTACATTAAGGGAAATTAACAACCCGGTTATAAGTTGACTTAAATAAAAGCAGAAATAATAGAGGGACAGATTGGCACAACTTTGATAAAAGTCAGACATATCATAAATAGTTATTCGTGTTTACTAATCTTCAAAACTAGAACTGTAAGTAAGTTTCTACATCAAAGGTACCGTAAGGTATGTTGCCCTGGGTATTGTCTTGTTTATGGTATGCATTATGTAAGAACAATGAAAATTCCATATTTCAGACAAATTGGGTTGCCCATGAAAGTTACTCCTCAGGAATCAGGACTAGTTCTTAAATTTTCACAGAGTCACAACTTCCTTGGTTTTCTGATTTGTCTGCTTTTATTTAATTCAATTCATTCTCTTTTTAAGGAGATTACCTAAGGTTTGTCCCATCTGAGGGAAGGAGGGAACAATCAATCCATGTAAATATTACAGAAAGCTACATACACATTTCAAATGATTTCCCATGCTCTGTTACACCTGCACCATTTTTTTGCTCAATACAAATTAATGGAAGACATATTGGAGTTTAAGCTGTGAACACAATTAAAATGTGAACCAAGAATCACACCTTTCAATCATGGATGGTTTATCCTGGCTTGATCGAGGGTGTGCATGTTTCAAAATAAATACAATATGTAGATCCAGGTAAATAAAAGATAGTGAAAGTAATAAAAAACACACTTAAATTCTATCTATGACATCTCATTTCTTTGCTTGCATTGGTATTCAAACAGGTTTATCCTTGTTTGTCTGTACTCCATGAAATTAAAAACAAACAGCTAGAGCTAGTATTGTGGTGAAAATGTAGAAATGTCCCTTTTTTTTTACGTTTCACCCAATCTATCTTGGAATTTGCATTTTGTTATTCTAGTGCATTACTACACAACAAAGTTTATTCAATGCTAGATAACATGCATTGATCAGAAATATGCATAGCCAGAACATGCATCAGAAGCAGAATTTCAGAAATATATGAGGACCATCTAACCGTAGGATTCTACTCTTCTCGCGCATCATGAACATGAACCGTCATCTCGTCATGCAAGGATACACCTAGCCCCGGGACTGCTCCCGCGCAGTGGGAGCGTCCTGAGGGCTCGCCACCAATTTCAAAGTCTGGTCCGACTACTGAGAAATCAACCCGTGCACATGAATGAATTACTCATGTCAAGTACATTTATCACATATAAATGGCTTAATGTATTGAATGTAAACCTGAGCTCTAAAATTGTTTGAAAATGTTAAGCAACGTTACATATTTCCTCTTCACATATGATCATCTTGTAGCATATCCGGTCCGCAGAGGCTGCCATCTTGGCTGCTTCAAAAAAGTATACTGTAAAGAGGAACTGGCACATGCCATAAGTTTTGCATTGCAGTTGCTGTCGTGCAATTCTGAATCACTTTAGGTCGAAAACAATTTTTAAAAATGCAACATGGATTAAACTCATCTTCAAACCGACCACGGAATTATTCAGATATATATTTTACGCAAATATGTGCAATAGATTTGAGATTTGAGTTACAGAATTGCTGAAACCAACTAATATAATCACTGCTAAGCTCGACTTCCTTGCTTCAATTAAAAAGCTCCGTGCTCCGCAGCCCGCTCACTGCGTGAGCGGGCTGGTCGCAGTAAGCTACACCAAAATATGTTCACAAATCACAGAAGATTAATACGTCACAATTTATCGTCTTTAATGTTATTTTATTTTCGAATCGACTGATATGAGACATTGGTAAATGACAATGGCCGTTGTGGATTATGGATGTAATGAATCTAACTGAATTAGTTATTAGTATACTTACACAAATAAGAAGAGCTGGGACTGGGTAGCCTATGCCTGTTGACAATGAAATAATGGAAGCCTGCTTTGTTGTCCGCAAACACTACAATATTGGGTTCTCTCAATGAACCTCAGTCTCTGGAGTAATTCAATTCCGTGCCATCAATCAAAGTGAAAGTTGTTTTCAATTCAATGCGGACACAAGTATGAAAACTAGAGAACAATGAAAGTTGTGAATTCACCGTTTAAAGTGAAGTATCAGCATCAAAACAACAGCATATATGACGTCATCACTCAGTATAGCGTGTATAGGTAGGAAGTGCACTGTGCCTTCAGGCTCCAGCTGGGCTTGCATCCGGTGATCGGGTAGGTGCCGGGCGGGCCGCGCCGGGCGGGCTGCGCTGGCTGGCCTGGCGAGTCACGTTGTTTTCGGAGCTGAGCTAGCTGTAGCAAGGACCTAGCTGCGGTGCTGTACTCTCCAAGAAAATTGCATCATCATCATCATTATGGTTACTTGTTAGCTTGTACTAAAAGCCTTCCTGAATTGACCTTAAAGTTAAAGATATTGACGCTAGAACCATGTCAAGCATTCGTTTTTGGTAAGTAAGTTTAGTTTAAAATTAACCATATAATTCACTATCCAAATAAATTTTACATTCTTCTTCATGCTCTGTTCTGATATTGACACAACTTGACATTTTGACTGACAAATGTATATGCTTCCTCAAAATCTTAACTGATTGTATTGTGGTAAACAGCAAATTTTAATGCAACATTAAAAACATGAATTTATAAATTTTAGAGAAACTACTTCCATTCACCATTTTTTTTACTGATTACATAGGAGAGGAGCGTTGTCGCTTGGCAACAAAGAATTCATCAGTCTGAAAGGATCTTGCCTGAGGCAGCACCCACGATGCATCATCAGCTACACCAAATCAGACGCACAGACTCTCTCAGTTACAGAAAGTGAGTTGATGTTAAGTCAATTTATAGAAATTTTCTTTCAAGACATTTTATACATAAATCTACATACTAACATAGCTTGTTGAAATATAATAACCGATTTGGAATTAAGTTTTTCTTTACATGCGGGCACACAAGGGTATTCCCTGTCATTGTATTGTCATCACCATCTTAAAGGGATAGTTCATCATGAAATTAAGTTGGTTTCAATTAAAGCAGATACATGAAAGAAACATTAATTAGTGAAGGTCTGATGAAAACCTTGCACGTGACGTCACAAAATTGAAAATTCAAAAGATCATAATTTTCTTATCCTTTGACGGATTTTCTTCAAATCTTCACCAACATGTTCCTTTCATGTTTCTGCTTTTATTGAAACCAACCTATCTTCAGTGTGAACTATCCCTTTAAGCATCCTATATATCATTAGTCACCCTCATCACCATTTATTCACAGCCATCACCAACATCATTAGTCATCCCTGTCATTATACCCATCATTTACCAGCATCACTATCATCATCAACATCATCATCACATACTAGAAATATCAACATTCTCATGATCATCATTGCTGTCATCATTACCATAATTGCCATCACCATCATCCTCAACAGCACCATCACCATCATTTCACTACATTCATCACCAACATCTTTTTCATCACCATCATCCTCACCATCGGCATCCTCAACATCACCATCATCGCCATTATTCCCATTATTGCCATCATCGTCACCAACAGCTCCATCACAATGATCCTACAACAATCATCACCAGCATTATTATTGTTCATATAAATATTAAAAAAAAAACATCATTATTGTCACCATCCTGACCAACACCATCTGTAGTACAATGCAATAGCATCATCATCTTCATCATCATCATCATCATCACCATCATCACCATCATCACCATCATCACCATCATCACCATCATCATCATCATCATCATCATCACCGTCCACATCACCATCCTCATCATCATCACCAGTGCATCAGTGGCCATTTTGTGATTGCAACAGAGAGTTTATAATAACTATGATAGCTGTTGGTCTGTAAATGTATGTGGTTTGATGAGAGTACAGTCCCTTTCATTTACTTCTATGTTTTCTTGTAGTGCGAAAGAAGATGGTTGAACTGACTGGTGCTCAAAAACAGTGGGAGTAAGTGCATTTATTTTCTTCAAACCTTGATATGTTTATGAAAAAAAAAGAAACATGGAAAGCAAACTAAAGAGAAAACAGTTGTAAGTCTAATCTGGGTTAAAAATTATG
This sequence comes from Arbacia lixula, assembly GCA_963669155.1. Lineage (NCBI taxonomy): Eukaryota > Metazoa > Echinodermata > Echinoidea > Arbacioida > Arbaciidae > Arbacia > Arbacia lixula. The sequence continues at coordinate 10,805,651 of OZ022590.1, read as the reverse complement.
AATACGTTTGAAAGTAATTGATGATTTAATCCTGACGTAGTTTTAATCATAATGAATGTGCTGGAGAGCCTCTTCAAAGATTGATGACAATCATAAACACAGACAAAACAATTGTTGTTTTCTCCTTTTCCCTGACACCTGATTGGTTGGAGTCCTTATTTCTTGATTATGTGGATAGAGCTCTCTTCTCTCTCTCTCTCTCTCTCTCTCTCTCTCTCTCTCTCTCTCTCTCTCTCTCTCTCTCTCTCTCTCTTTGCGCTGGATGTATAAAGAACATTTCTTTGCTTCAGAATTGTTTTTCTGCTATCAATTGTTAACAAACGTCTCTTTAACATTTCCATTTGGATCTATTTTCTACCCAAGCCACTGATGATAAGAGTAGTACCTGCTCTTTTATCAAAAACTCTTTCAGCCGATGAGGTATATGTCGATATGATGGCTGCTTTAGTTTCATACTGGTACTACTTCTATCATCTTCCAATCCTTTCATATGAGGGTGATTCATAGTCTGGCTTCCGGGCTGTTTCCAGGGGCATTTTCAATCCAAAATACAATATTAAATGAGTAAGCTCTTACGGGACAGGAGAGGAGAATTAATGAGTCATTAGTCTTGTGAGCACTTGACTCATATTTTTAAGTTTGAGCTTATTACATATCCTAAAGCCTGGAAGATTTATTCCAGAAATGAGGGTGCCATTACATTTGGTGTGCAGAACTCAGAGCTATTTAAGCTTCTTAGATTTATACAATTTTATTCTCCTCTGCATAACCCAGTTTTTGTTTTGAGTGAAAGTGGAATGGAAGTAAGCAGTAAAGTATGTGTAAAGTAAGTCTAAAGCAAGTGTAAATTAAGTGTAGAGTAAGTGCAAAGTAAGTGTAAAGTAAGTGTAAAGTAAAGTCAGTAAGTGGTAAGTGTTAATAATACTGGGACCCGTGGTTGATAAAGGGCTATTCTACCATGACCATGGGTTCCAGGAGGGGAATACACTACAGATCAAAGGAATCGGAATAGGGAAAGGGAAAGGGGAGAAAGGGAAGGAGCCGCAGTTTTATACCACGGTATATTTTGTCCAGTTCAGCATGAAACATGATGCTTTTTAGGCTAAAGCATCATGTTTCATGCTGAACTAGACAAAATATGCAGCGGTTTAAAAATGGGAGTCTTTCCCTTCCTTCCCTTTCTTTCCTTTCCCATTCCCTATGCCAATTCCTTTGAGCTGGAGTGTATCTCAGATGGATTAAATTGTTGAAATAAAACAATCCAGACTCAAAGATGCTAGCAGAACTGTTCTGTTATGATTACTGCCCACAATTATTATCCCTCTTCTATGATCTTATCATAAAGCAGAGGGAGATATAATATGATTATATATTTTTGTACTAATGCAAACAGCTGGCAAACATAGTTTCGGACAAAGTTAGCACAAAGGAAGCAAAAAGTTAGCAAAATAATTGAAATAACCCAGAGAACCTCATATAAACAGGACATCAAACATATTTTAAACCGTTTCCCTGTGCCAAGTATATACATTGCATGCTCTATGCAATACCACTCAGCTTTTGATGACATCATTTATGTAATGTTGTTTGATGCCGATGCTTCGCTTTAAATACGGTATCCTTCATGACTCTGTGCAGTTTGTCAGGCAAGAGCGCTGACCGGTCAGCCCTGTCCAGCTTCCTGGCTGCTGACCAGTCCGAGATGCAGCCACGGAAGATGGCAGACAGCTACGACGAGATCCTGATCCCTCTCTCGGACGCCTTCTACCGGGAAAAGTACATCAACATGTACAACGGGGTCCGCATTGGCCGTATCTTGGAGGATATAGATATGTTTGGAGGTGGGTAGCTTTACTGGATGACTGGCCATTGGGCTAAAAACTTTCCAGTCAATGAAACTATGATGGCAGCATGTTAACAAGAATGCCAAACTGAGAATACTTCATGCCTGCATCTTTCCAGTGACAATGTATGGTTCAGAATCATGGACAATTAAAAAGTGTGATGCAAACTGCATCGGTACTTTATATCAATCTTCAGTCATAAACACATTTTGCATTGAGTAGAATCCATAGACAGACATCTAATGTTTTCCAGACTGATCCTGCATATTTTCTGTCCTTGTTTTCAGTGTGGCTGTGCTACAAACACAGTCAACAGCTTGAAGAGGTGGAGGTCTCGCCCTTGGTGATTGTAACGGGTCTGGTGGACAGAATAGGTAATGCTCTCTAAAACCCTTACTTTACCAGACTTATTTTTTGTTTGTGCCAACTAACACTTTCTTAACATCATGTTTAAAGAAAAATTAAAGTTGATATTCATAGAAAATCCAGAAATATAGCGATCCATATATCAATGGAAAGCTGAAAGTGTGTAGAAGTCAAATTTATTCATTATTTCACTTATAATATGATACAAAAGAAATAAAAACAGTTTTTGTAACACATCTTATAATACTACGAACCCTGTTGTTTGCCCGTCGCGAAAAGAGCGATTTTTCGTGACGTAAGGTGAATGAGCACATAAGCCATCTCCAGCCACTACATTATGTGTTATACGTATAGCTCTAGCATATCGTCCTGACTTAATATACCATTTTAGGCTATATTTCACTGTCTTTGAGACTTTTCTTGTTAGTAACATTTGAGTAAGTCTTGCACGAATCAAAGAAATATAATCTCAGCAATAATAAAGTAAGAAAAATGAAAATATTCTGACCGTTATGCGGGAGGTTTTACATTGAAATCCGAAGTCGAGTCTACTGAATTTAATACGAGCTGTCATTCAGAAAAGTTAGTTTTCTTGTACTTGTACGTTTTGTAGAGGTTATACCATCTAACAACCTCTCAATTAAGGTTTACAGATATCTCAAATAATGTTGATAGAAGACTTGAGATAATATAATCTCGATAGCAAGCATTCTATAGACCCATTTTTATTTTTCTCGAAAGATTTGTTGACGTTCATATGAACGTCATACGTGTATACTACTGTACTGCAGTACGATTATGCACGCGCGCATACGTGATTATAGCCCATGCATATTGGGTAACCTGCATATGGTATGGTATATTGTATAGCCTACTGATGCATTCGCATTCGCAGCGCAAAGCAAAGTTTGCATTATACAGCTATACCACGAGTGGCTAGGCAGTTCAGGTGAGAGTTGCTGCGTCGACCCACAGCCCACTACCCCGCAACCCGTTCAGCCAGCCTCCTGGTCGCCTCTGTTATTGATAGGGGTCTATGATTGTTTTCTTCTGGGAGGATTAATTAGTAGTTATGAAATAATCTTTTTTCTTTCCACCTGACAGACTTGAGTTCAAATGAGATTGCGGCAGACCAGGACCTGAGACTACGTGGTCATGTGACGTGGGTGGGGAAGACGTCAATAGAAGTCACGATGAGACTCGAGCAGGTCAGCAATCAATCTCTACATAATGTCATGAAAAAACAGCTCACATGAAGAATTATTTTTAAAAACTACGCAATTTATCATACTTTTTTAAGTGGTGGACAATTCATGATGTCTAAATATTTTATCTATTTTGGAATTTGTATGTAATTCTAACAAGTATATCATACATCATCATTATCAGTTTCAACCAAGGTAATCTCAACACTGCTACTGTAGAGATCGTTACACAGAAATATAAAAAGAAAGATGCACCTTCTTGCCAGACTAGCACAGTATCTTCTCAGCTGAGTTAGAAAGATTGGTCAGTAGATGATCTTTCCATACAACTAAATGATCACTTTGTAGCTGCTTGAGAAGGAAAGCTTTTCATCCTTTGGCCTCCAATAGACTGTCTATATTCATCTCTCTTAGATGCGCAACAACTTGTATTCCGAAATACTGGAGGCAAAGATCGTCAATGTTGCCAGGGATCCACTGAACAAACGGTAAGGTTTCATTATTAACTCTCCTATACCTGAGTTACTCAGGGATCTTTCTGAGATCTGTCACTTTCCTCAACTCTCTCTCTCTCTCTCTCTCTCTCTCTCTCTCTCTCTCCCTCTCTCTCTCTTTCTCTCTCTCTCTCTCAATACCGTACTTTTGGTCCGTCTCGCTATGAAACGCTTATTGAAACCCCTATAACTTTTTTAATTCTGGACGAATACAAAACTCGTCTGGAGAGATAGATAAAGCTTTTTTCTGTCTTTCTGATGATTTAACTAATGTTTGAAAAAAAAAATCACTTTTTCGGCATTTTTTGAAAAAAATGCAATCTTGGAGTACATAACACTTTGCGTATATTTATTTTAAGTACATGTGTCCCCGAAGCAAGCTATTTTAGTATCTATCATTGTTATTGTCATGAAATTGCTATGGTAATTTACCAGATATTCCATAGAAGCTAGAAAACAATATTTTGTGGAGATTTCATGCGTCTTGTATTTTTAAGAAATAATTACCAGAGTGATAGTCAAAACCTTAAAAGCGAGGCATTCGTTGCGTCGGACCGTGGGTTGTTATTTTGGTCCATATTTCGAAATTTGCATGTCTCTCTGTATATTCTTTCATTGGTGTTATTGTGTTAAAAATGTGATGGAAAACATAAATGGGTGATGTTTAGCCAAGAAATGAAGAGAAAAGGTGAAGTAGACTGCTGGTTTTAAAATAAATGCTGAGTGTCTGTTTACCATCTCTCACAGCCCCCCGCCCAAAACGTATTGACACTGTGTACGTTGTCAATGTCTTTTTGTCCGAGTGTTCTGGTTTCATTGTTCTTCTCTTTGTCACGTGAATGTGTTCTAAAATTAGTTAAGGACTTTAAAATTCTTTTCTTGTTGATTTTTGTGAGCAGTGCAACCTTGATTTAGAGATAAATGTGACAGAATATCAAGCAATTTTGACCAAATCGGCCAAGCCCTCTACGAATCGACCAGGCGTGTATACGTAGCCTATATTGTAGGCTCTGGTACCTACTTATCTTTGAATTGCTGCAGGTAAGCTGCAACCAAACATTCAAACTGCATTTTCAAATTAATATTTTATCTTTAACTACTATCTGAGAAAATAAGTCTAAACATCGATACCTTTTAAACAAGTTTTCATGTTCATTTGCCGAAAGTTGCAACAGTCCACCATGAAAATCTATTTATGAGCAGCCTGGAACTTAGGTTAGTGCAACTTTTTTGTTGGTACCGTACAGTACGTGCAGGCATGCGCTTTATGCAGTATACATGTTTAGTTCTATCGCGTTTCTGAAATCGTAACACTATTCTCCTCGAGTGTTTTCGGGTGAATTGTGATTGATCTTGGAAATGACAAGCCGAACATTTAAACCACTTTGATTGTCGATTTAGTCATCTGCTGGTTGATTGAAAGGACATAAACAAAAACTAAAACAAAATTGGAAAAGAGGCCCGGGCCCGAGGCCGTCCATTTGTGGGGGAATTTGAGTTCTTATCTTCTTCACGACCACTCTCCGCCTACGGCATCGGCCTGGCAATTCTCACCTTTCCGGCGTCGGGCCGCCTGACTGTGGGAGCTGAGCTAGCGCGGCGACATGAAAACATTTACGCCAAAAGCTGGAAGTACTCAGAAGCTGGATTCACTAGATTCACGGACCTCTGAAAAAACTGATACGATCCACACAATCAGGTAAGCCTGATGTAAACTGTACTAGAAGTTTAATTTTAAATGCTTTATTTTTGTTGTGTGTGTGACAGTCTCACTGACTGCAATTTATTGACCATTTGGAAAATTCATTTTCACTGGTTTACAAAGATGATCTTATTATTACCTTACTACCGGATCTACTGGAAAATTGCTTATGTGAGCAGTCTGGTTTCCAGGTTTATCTGTCATCCTACGCTTTATTTGCTATCAATTTGTGCTGTGTGTGTGTGTTGCACAGCAGTCAAGTCTCCCAGTGACAGTACTGGTAATTTGTATGCAGACCAAAACTTATCTAACCTTCCTTTAAATGAGTTGACAGATAGGGCAGTTACGACCTCAGATGGGAGAGAATTCTAGTCATTGATGACTCTAATGCTTAAACTGATTGATTGCACATTCAGTCTGCTCCTCCTTAGAAATAGCTTAAAAGGGTGACCCCGACATTGATACAAATAAGGAATGTTACATCAAACAAGTTGTCAGGTCAGGTTAGTCCTGCCACTGGTCATCGTGTAATCCAGTGCTACCTGTTACACGGTCGAGTGCTTGGCGACTAATCCGAGCAACCCACGCTAGGGCATTAGCTCTAGGGTGAGGAGGGGGTGCCGGACCCCCTGTCAGAATTAAAAACCAGATCTGACTTTCCTTTACATTGGGCTGGAGTCCAAGGAACCCATCCGACCTCTACCAATCCACCTTGCCAGTGTGGTAGAGTATGGCACACATCCCTCATCATTTATGGATTTAAGAATAAAGAGAGGTCGTAACACCCATGGCCGGAACGGGCCCAGCTCTACAAATAGAGCTAGGAATTCGGCGACTGCTGATACTTCTGGTGTCAAGCCAAAGTATGACGAGTTGGGTTTAAAGCCGCAAGGAGGACCCAAATCTGATAGAAGAATCATCACGAGCCATACAGATTTATTTATTTGTACATATAATGTAAGGACATTGAGAACAGAGGAAGACCTAGATGCTCTACTGGAGGAAATAGATGATGTATCATGGCACATAATAGGATTAGCGGAAACTAGGAGACCAGCGAATCTCATCAAGTTATCAAAGTGTGGGCATACACTGTTCACAACATCAGCAACAAACAAAAGTTGCAATGGAGTTGGATTTCTTGTGAATAAAGAGGTTGAGGAAAATATCATGGAATATAAAGAAGTATCAGACAGGATAGCTTTTGTGAAAGTACATATCAATAGTAGCCATACAATGAAAATTATTCAAGCATATGCACCAACTACCAGTCACACAGATGAAGTCGTTGAAGATTTTTATAGTAAAATTGACAACATAATGACAACAGAATCCACAACGTTTACGTTACTTCTGGGTGATTTCAATGCCAAGGTTGGAATGAGAAAGGATGACGAGGAGAGTGGTATAGGCCCATACGGGATCGGAGAAAGGAATGAAAGGGGAGAAAGACTACTGGAGTTTGTATCAAGCAGGAACTTGACAATTGGCAATACATACTTCAAAAAACCTACCAAAAACTACTGGACATGGGAAAGCCCAAATGCAGCAACTCAAAACTTGATAGATTACATAATTTGCGATCATCGTAGAATCTTGATGGATGTGGGAACAATACCAAAGGTGGATACAGGCAGTGACCACCAACTTGTTAGAGCTAAAGTAAGGATTAACAAGAAAATGGAAAGAGTGAGAAGGGTAAGGAAGCCTAGGAGGAGACATATTAACTTAAAACTACTTTCCAGTAAGCAGGAGCAGTTCCAGCTTGAGTTACAAAATAGGTTTGAAGTGTTGGCAGATTCAATGGAGAACCAACCATTAGACACTCTCTATGAGCAAATAACCAGAACAATTATGGATGAAGCGGAAAAGCTAGCTAAGGGGGAGAAAATGGAGGGCAACAATACAGACAAGGAAAGAGAGGAGATACATAGATTGAATGAGAAAAGGAAAGCCCTTAAGCCCTCCAGACAGACATCAACACGTAACCAAGTTGAATATACAGAGCTGAATAAAACAATTCGCAAGATGAGAAAAAAGCGAAAGAGAAAGATCAGGACCAAGATGGTATGTGAAGTGCTAGAAAACCACAAAGGACCAAAAATCATCAACAGAAAGTTAGAGAGGGGTAGAAAGCTTCTGTCATCACTGAAAACAAAAGATGGGACAGAAGTTAATGACAAAGAACAGATTACTCAAGCCATTGAGGACTTCTATAGAGAACTCTATAGCACAGACCAACCCGATTGGAGAGTAAATGAGGACTGGAATGAGAAATCAAATGATGTTCCACCAATACTTAAGGAAGAGGTGAAGAGTGCTTTAGATCAGATGAAAAGGGGAAAGGCTCCAGGGGAGGACCAAATGACTGCAGATATTTTAAAGTTGGGGGGAGAGGACACCATATCAATCCTAACAAAACTGTTCAACAAGATCATGCAAATGGAACAAGTACCTACCCAATGGAACGAATCAAAAGTTATCATACTGTTCAAGAAAGGGGACATGAAGGACATCAAAAATTACAGGCCCATTAGTCTGTTGCCTCATATATACAAAATCTTCACACAAATTCTTCTTGCTAGAGTAGAGAAACAGCGTGATGAAAATCAACCACAGGAACAAGCTGGATTTCGTGCAGGATATAGAACATCAGACCATCTACACACCTTAAGCCAGATAATTGAGAAGGCAAAAGAATACCGTTTTGACATCTGCCTTGGCTTCGTTGGATTACGAGAAGGCATTTGACAGCCTAGACCATCAGTCATTATTCAATGCCTTAGAAAAGCAGGTCACAGATGGAAAGTACATTCACCTAATTAAGAACATCTATAAGGACTCTAGTGCCCGTGTACATCTAGAAAGCACCACAACAAATGCCTTTAAAATCCTGAAAGGGGTAAGACAAGGTGACCCCATCTCACCAAAGCTCTTTACTGCAGCTATGGAGGATGTCTTCAGAAACCTTGATTGGTTATCATTGGGAATAGTGGTGGATGGCGAACACCTGACACATCTCAGATTTGCAGATGACATTTTACTTCTTAGCCATACACCTCAGGAACTGGAAAAAATGGTCCGAGAACTAAGTAAAGAAAGTAGAAAAGCTGGACTGAAAATGAATATCACAAAGACAAAGGTAATGATGAGCAGTAAATTCAAAGAACACAAAATCACAGTTCGGGGGAGGACCGTAGAAAAGGTAGACAACTACACATACTTGGGCAAAAAGATCTCCATAGAAAACGAAACAGCAGGGGAAGTGAATAGAAGGATCCAGTTGGCTTGGGCAAAATTTGGCAAGCTCAACTTTATCTTTTGTGATGAGAAGCTCCCTCTTTCTCGTAAGAAACAGATTTTCAACCAATGTATCATAACTGTGCTCTCTTATGGAGCAGAAACATGGACCACAACTGAGAGACTGGAGAGTAACCGAAAGGGCTATGGAAAGAATTATGATTGGTGTTACAAAGAGGGACAAAGTTAGAAACCAGGATTTGAGAAAGAAAACTAAAGTATGGGACATAGTACAGGAAATTAAATCAAAGAAATGGAGGTGGGCTGGTCATCTGGCCAGGAGGAAAGATGACAGATGGACATATAAATTAACCATCTGGACCCCCAGAGCTAACACCAGAAGAAGAGGCAGACAAAGTAGGAGGTGGATTGACGATATTAGAGAATATGGTAGTGTGACATGTAAGACCAGTAATCATGGTCGTAATTTGCGCAGTTCAACGGACCTTCGAACCTGGGTGTTAAAAAGGTGAGGAAGAAAAATTGCCTAAAACGGGTGGTCCTAGTGTGGGGGACACATAAACATACTCCTGATCTGTTGAACCTGAAATTGTCATTGAGTGGGTGGGTGGGTGGGGTCAGACATAATGATGACATAATGATGACATAATGAGTTTTATTTTGCAAGCGACTCTTTCTTGGTATGTGATCTCACTGAGGGCAAGTCTGCCCCTATTGGGCAACCTTTCTCTTTAGGACAGCCTGAGTAGCATTTGCCAAGTAACGCACTAAGTTGTAAGATAGAACATTTTGGATTACTGACTTATAGAACAGTACAATAAGCATGTTATCTACTCGAAATTTCTTCATTGTTCTGACAAAGTAAAGCCTCTTATTTACTTTCTTTTGATTTTGTTCCACATTCCTTGTCCATTCCAGCAAATTACTTATAGGCGTTCCCAGATATTTTTATTCTTTTACTTGTTCTACATCTTCTCCATGAACAGATACTGCCTTATGTTTGGTGAAATTACGGCGGAAATCTATAATCTATAATCTATATGAATAAACACTATCGGAAATATACCCGGTAATTACGGTATCGTCCGCATATTCAATGATGCTACACATACTGAAAGTATACCAACAGTTACGAGTATACAAGGAGAAAAGTACCGGGCTCAAAACACAACCTTGCGGTGCCCCTGTACGAACTATTCTCTCAGTGGACTGAACATCTCCCATAACTACTTTTTGTGGTCTGTTGCTGAGGAAATTTTGAATCCATAAAATTATCTTGGGAGGAACCTGAAAAGCTATCAGTTTCTTCACAAGTAGGTGTGGGACAATAGTGTTGAAGGCACTAGAAAAATCTACAAATGTAGATCTTACATATGATTTTCTTTTGTCTAAGTGAGAGTATACCTTTTCCAGGTAAGTCAGTACTGCATCATCGACACCCCTTTTACACTTGTACGCAAACTGCATTGGATCAGCGAAGGATGAAGTGTATTTGATGAGGCGTTTTAGCACAGCCTTTTCAAAGCACTTCATTACACTGCTAGTAAGTGTTGAAAATCATTTAAGTCATTTGCTTTCTTTTTCTTTGGGATGGGCTCTATCAAAGACATCTTCCAGAGGCGTGGTACTATTCCCTGATCCAATGAGTTATTGAACAGTTTGTTGAACACACCTGCTAACTGATTCTTACACAATCTAAGGACCCTATTAGAGACTCGGTCAAGCCCTAGGGCCTTTTTAATGTGCACCGAACTAAACATTACCCTAATTTCGTGTTCTGTAATGCCATCTGCATTTTCTGACCGTTACAATCAATGCTTCTCTCAAACCCAGAACAATCATGACACACTCAGCCGTAAAGTCCTTGTCAAATCTACAATAAATTTTTTTTAGTCCCTCCACAAAAGTTTGAGTAACCTCAAAACCTAAGGTGGCATGCTTCTATTTATACCCTGTAAGAATGTTCATTGTCTTCCACGCTCCCGAAGGGTCATTTTCACGGATAGTTTCTTTCAAGCCCTCTCTTTGTGTGTCTGTTGCATATGCTAACCTGTCATTTGATGTTCTTCGGACCTCTTTCACCTGCGTTCTGTTACCTTAAATCAAGGCAGCATTCATTTCACTCAATAAGTACCTAAGTTCTTTTGTCACCCAAGATTTATTATTAGGATAAACTTTAAACATTTTCTAAGGTAAGATAGCGTTGACACAAAGCCTGACATAGCTCGTAATAATGTCCACAGCATTCAAATGTCTAATGTGCAATTAATGCATAGTCTGGTCACCTAACTCGTTGTGTGTTCACCTGTAAGACCTGTCCTTGAAATGTTGATTTATTATAATCTAATTCAGGGTCAATGTCAGTAAGTATGGATGGCAATATGGAGGATATTACTATTATTCGGGTGTATAGCTTTGCCCATTTTATTTTGTATGCCACCACGCTATAGCCCTGAGAAATGATTTAGACGCTTATATTGTGCTCAATTTTAGAAATATGACAATTATGCTCAATATGTTAATTGACAATTTGGTTTTGCAATTTCTGGAATTACAGTTTAGTTCTGCAGTGTGTTACTATATTGTACATTGTACATTGTATGATAACAACCCTTGTTGGCCCCCTCCTTGTACCACTACTTGTGCGGAAGCAAACAGACAGATCGTGAATGACATAGCTAATGCTACATTTAAGAGAATGGTGTATACCCTTTTATTGTTGGCCTATGTTGTAAGATTATTTCTTTGTCTATATGTACGTATGTATGCCTTCTGTTATTTATCATATTCCTTTTTTTGTGTGCTGGGTGTTCCAGGTGTTCACAGTCTTGATCAGATCTTGGGACAGGCCTGTTTATTGGAGGAATAGCAGGGCACATCCTCGACAACACAATACCAGGTCAGTACCCTGAACTTGTGAGCTGTTGTCCCAGTTCTTTAGTTTGGATAATGGCCTTTGCTACATTTATGTCTACCATGGACAAGTCTGCTTAAGTGGATCTGCGGATGCACTAGCTTATAAGCTATTTTGATAATAAAATTTGCAACTTTTCCTCTATTTCCCAGATGCTATGTTCTTACATCCACTTGTATTTTGTGATTTAGTTTCAATTCATGGAACGCACTCTGAATCTATTAGTTGTTGCTACTCGGACAAACGTGAGACAAAGCTCGGACAAGCTTTAGGGTTACCATTATTGACTCATTGTTTGAATGACGTGAATAAAATTTGCATACGTAACGAAAATGGTCTATTGACTATGCTTGTTACATGCATGTCTTCAAAACAATATTTTACAAATGGTATCCCAAAAGCTTGGCTGAGGTTTGTTTGAGGAAAAACCACTAAAGGATTCATAATGCATTCCGTCAATTATTGAAACCAAATCGCTAGATAGAAGTGAATTTCACAATGTGTTATTATGGTGTTTAAGCTCATCAACACAGAGAGCTTTTAATGGTATGGAAGTAATTGAGAGCTACTTTATGTGATGTCCTTAAAACAGTGAGAAACACTTTTTGATACAGGCCTAATATATTATGAAAAAAGGGAAGGAACTTTTAACAAAACAGGAAAAAGGACTGGTATTAACAAACATGTTGAATTGTTCTACTGATTGCTCCAAAAATAACAATAATTTCTCAAAATAAGTAAAACATGTAAAATAATGATTAATCCAATTTTATTCTTTTTCCCCAAGATGTCCTCCATCTTGTCACATTGTGCCATCAATCCTCCGGTGTCATCTCTTCAGCATTTGGATGTGCATCTTTGATGCCTGGATGAACCTGTCAAGTAGCTGCTAACAGCCTGGATAATCCTTGATGTCATGTGGAATGATATCACTAGACCAAGAAGCGCAGCTAGAAGTGGAAGATCTCATGAACATATTTGTAAGCACTAATTGTTCATTAGACGCTCACAGGGGTTCAATGATACATTCACTGATATGACGATTATTGAAGGAGACACAAATTATGAGAATAAAATGCATATGGTTCAGGTGAAAGATACTGTTTATTGATTATCAAGTTCCAGTTTTTCCATTAAAGGGGAAGTTCACCCTACAATTATTTTGGTTTCTATAAAAAGAGACAAATGAAAGCAACATATGAGTTAAGGTTTGACGAAAATCGATCAAAGGACAAGAAAGTTATTTGATTTCAAAGTTTTGATTCTGTGACGTCACGTGCGAGGTGCTCTCCCATATGTTGTGTACAAAATAAATCAATAAATGATTTTTTTTCGTACTGGTATGTGTGTAAAAACATATTTTTAATAATGTATCAAATGCACAAGAAAAAGGTTGAACATTTTTGTGAAAAAATGCATATTTTCGAACAAAAAATACATGACATATGGGAGAGCACCTCGCATGTGACGTCACAAAATCAAAACTTTAAAATCAAGTAACTTTCTTGTCCTTTGATCGATTTTCGTCAAACATTCACTCATATGTTTCTTTCATTTGTCTCTTTTAGTTGAAACCAAAATAATTTCAGGGTGAACCTCCCCTTTAAGGGTAATACAGTATAATGTAATAAATCAAATGGGCATTGCATAAAATAACGATATAAGTTCTTCATTCCACTGTTCCAGCAGTTCCTCTTCCAACCCTAACCCTAACCCTTCTCTCGATTAACTACTTTTCTATTTCTACTGCTATTCTACTTCTTCCTCTCCTGGCTTCCAAATCTTAAGTAACTCTGCTTTGTATATGCTGGTACATGCTACACTAAATCTCTATTGTAAAAAAGGGAGATGCAATAAACAAATAAAGGGGGAAGATAAAGAAAACCCCACTAAAGAAGCACATACAGGATTCAGAAAGAAATACATGAGGGACATGTAGGATTGATATTGAACAGATCCTGACATAAAGAGAGAAGAGGAGTTAACAGGGGCATGATTCCACGTACAACTGACCACAGCTCTCAGCAGTAGACATTATCATTAATCTCTGCACAACAGTTTTTGCCTTGGGAGTGTCTTGACTCAATGATGCTATTTACAACATACATACTTTATCTGTCATTCAGGCATCCAACCTCTAAAGTTTATTCCTATCTCCATACTCGTCTGAGCTACTCCCATGTATTTCTAGACTCCAATTATGCAGTGAATTCCACTGCTTCCTCATTGTTAAAAAAATGGTATTTGTAATGGGATTTGCACGTTATCGTTATGTATTTAATTCAAATATTTGATTTGTTACTGTGTTAAAGCCTCCCTGTGATATATGTAACATTGCTCATCGTATCTCTCATACCTGAATATCTAGTCATGTTTTTGTTAGATTTTTTCAGGTTTTAAACCAATGTTTTGTCATTATCAAATCAATCTGTGTGTGTTATAACTCTCAATGCGCCAATACATCTCCCGTTGAGCAGCAATCACTCTGGCACACAAAGGGTTAAAATTGCTTAATCATTATGATGCTTTGAATTGTGTGCTTAAAATTGCTTACACCCTTCTTACCCTTCTATCCTGCCACTTTTCACTCTTTCTTTATCTCATTGTCTTCTGTCTACTTTCCTTTTCTCCCCTTACAGTTGTTTGGTATCTTCAGTATATTGCCACAGGTAGTAAGTTACCTCTACAAGAGGGGGTGCCCCTAGTTCTTGAAAAGAATTTGGTTGCAAGAGAGGGTATCACGTTCTGCCCACCGGGATATCTCAGAATTTATGTGGTGACACGTGTATGTAAATATGTAGTTATGTTAATCTCTATGATGCTCTCATGTATATTTTGTATTTTGCCTCTCCCCATTTACTTATGCTGGAAGTGTTATCTCTTATTACCTTTGCTCAAGAGTGGGCAGATGGCATTATTTTCCTGAGTTGTCCATCCGTCTGGATATTGTTTATAGACTGAATTTCATCATAATTAGTACAATAATAGTATATGGCAGGAAGATCATCTTAACAAGGGTAGGCTTGGGGTAGGGAAGATTTTTGTGAGGCTGATAATGAGATGTTAAGACCCGATAATTGTATACTTAAACCAGTCTCGATATGCACCACAACTCTCAGATACAACACAGGTTTCAGTGGGGCTTTTCAATGTTTGTGTACACATTCACCTAGAGATATGCAAGCTTTTAAACATAAAGCCCTATTGAAATCCGATGTCGACAGAAATTGATTTGCAGACTGTTTTGGTCTACCATCGCACTCATGATCATTCACTTTTGTTTAAGTTTGGAAATCTGGTCAGCTACATACAACAAATCTGGTCATGTAGAATATCGTTTAGTCAAGGGTGTCTCATCTAATGCTAATTACGTGTATTTGAATCTTGAAATATGTGTACCTGGACTGACCAGTGGAGTTGACGTGTTCTGTTATAGACATTTCAAAGTCACATTGCACACTAGGATTGCGACTCTATTGCATATTGCCTATACCAATATCATGTTTCTGACTCTCATTAGCAATGCCTTGAAGCTACAATCATGAATGTCCTCTTGTCCTCATTAAGTTTCTACTTGTTCTGCATCATATAGGAAATCATGTGAGCATTATGTACATCACATTGTCTCCTAGCCAAGCATTTAGAGACATTCTTTGTGATGAGGACTATGTAAATGCTGTTTATTATTATTATTATTATTATTATTATTATTATTATTATTATTATCATTATCATTATTATTATTATTACCATTAAGTCAATGCCTGGCTTTGTAGATGAGCTGAAAAATCATTTGCATAAAGGTGTATATTTTTGTTGTATGAACAAGCGATATCGGCAAGAGGACGAGCTTCTTTACTGAAGAATAGCGGTCACATCACTGAGCCCTTGGTACACTATGAGATAGATCAGTTTTTTTTTATTTTTTATTTCAATTGTTTTCCGTTTTCTAATTGAGACGTCATCCATGGCAGGGTACTTCCTCTGAAGCCAGTGGAATAGAGGCAAGGAATGTGTATACATATGTTGTCGAGAGCAAGAAGAATGAAATTTTTACCCATGACTTTGACTGTTGTGTAATAATAAACCAATACCTCTATATCAATATACATGTATATATATATATTGTGCCTTGCTTATTTGGGAATGAGTGTATGACTGCGATGCATGAATTTTCAAGAGTGGTCTTAACTTCGTAATGAGCGTGCACTAAATCAAGATCACCGTTATAGGATGCAGCAATTTCTGTCACAGAAATATATTTGTCCACTGATTCACCATAATATAATAATAGATAATATAATAAATAAATAATTATTGACATGCTTTCAAAGAAAGAATAATATATATCCTGACAGAATGGTAATATAACATGGTTTTCAGCATGCACCCCATATTTTTTTTTCAGGTTTAGTATGCACACTATCAAAGCTCAACAGATGAAGGGAATAGACGCCATACTTGTACACATTCGTATATATGGGATTTTTTGGTCGCTTAATGGCAGTCCTTAGACTTCCAATGAACCCCAAAGCCTTTAGCCTTCATAGACAAGCGTTGATGGGAAGTGTCTAGCATAACAATGTGTACTTGACCATGCCTGTTACTTTTTGGACTACTCGTGCATGATTCATTGGATTAATGTGATTTTGACATAGGAGGTGTTCATTAAGGAACAATCCTGCCGAATTCTTTTGCCCAAAACCTCTCCGATAAAAAGTTATGTTATTTTGCTTCGGAGGACATACTTTTTTTTTGTTGTGTTTAGATTTAGCAAAGTCGTATTGATTTGTGAGCTATACACACATAACAGAAAACGAGACAAAAGGACACGAAAGCGTTTTTCTTTTTTCCTGAACGTTTATTGGTAAAGAATAAAGATTAACTACATCCAATTTCTGTTTTCCAGCAAACTGTAATGTACTTTACTTCAGACATATATCACTACATACATCAGTATAACACCGAGATAATGCTTTTGTCATACATTTGCAAAGATATTCCGGATTAATCGTGTTCCAAGATCCTTCGGAACCCTTCTTTCCATCCAGTGTAATCTTTCACTCCTACGGGAGGGGAAATATCTGGTCATTTATAAGTGTACATTCACATATAACAGAAGAGGCTTAGTACCTCTAATATAACCTTGAACGATGATGTATGCACTTAAGGTATCATACAAAATATTTCAGCAATCTGTGAGGGCCTCTCTTTTCACATGTGCTAAAAAATATACGCATGTTTTCTAATTGACACATGTGCTTTAAAGTCTTATATGCACACTATTCCGTCACCATCCAAAACACTCCCCTTAATAGTGGCTTCAACATTGAATTGCGTTCTTTTAGATGTTTGAAGTTATCTTTCCCTTGTCGGACCACCCAACTCATACCTGCATCTTCAAGGAATATGTGAACATTCAAATCTAGATTTAACAGTGGTCATTATACGTAGACAAAACATTCTCCTTAATAATGGCTTCAATATTTAATTGCGTTCTTTGAGATGTTTGAAGTTATCTTTCCCTTGTCGGACCACCCAACTCATACCTGCATCTTCAAGGAATATGTGAACATTCAAATCTAGATTTAACAGTGGTCATTATACAGTTATACGTAGACAAAACATTCTCCACATTAATGGCTTCAATATTTAACTGCGTGCTTTGAAATGTTTGAAGTTATCTTTCCCTTGTCGGACCACCCAACTCATACCTGCATCTTCAAGGAATATGTGAACATTCAAATCTAGATTTAACAGTGGTCATTATACAGTTATACGTAGACAAAACATTCTCCTTAATAAAGGCTTCAATATTTAATTGCGTTCTTTGAGATGTTTGAAGTTATCTTTCCCTTGTCGGACCACCCAACTCATACCTGCATCTTCAAGGAATATGTGAACATTCAAATCTAGATTTAACAGTGGTCATTATACGTAGACAAAACATTCTCCTTAATAATGGCTTCAATATTTAATTGCGTTCTTTGAGATGTTTGAAGTTATCTTTCCCTTGTCGGACCACCCAACTCATACCTGCATCTTCAAGGAATATGTGATCGTTCAAATCTAGATTTAACAGTGGTCATTATACAGTTATACGTAGACAAAACATTCTCCTTAATAAAGGCTTCAATATTTAATTGCGTTCTTTGAGATGTTTGAAGTTATCTTTCCCTTGTCGGACCACCCAACTCATACCTGCATCTTCAAGGAATATGTGAACATTCAAATCTAGATTTAACAGTGGTCATTATACGTAGACAAAACATTCTCCTTAATAATGGCTTCAATATTTAATTGCGTTCTTTGAGATGTTTGAAGTTATCTTTCCCTTGTCGGACCACCCAACTCATACCTGCATCTCCAAGGAATATGTGATCGTTCAAATCTAGATTTAACAGTGGTCATTATACAGTTATACGTAGACAAAACATTCTCCTTAATAAAGGCTTCAATATTTAATTGCGTTCTTTGAGATGTTTGAAGTTATCTTTCCCTTGTCGGACCACCCAACTCATACCTGCATCTTCAAGGAATATGTGAACATTCAAATCTAGATTTAACAGTGGTCATTATACGTAGACAAAACATTCTCCATATTAATGGCTTCAATATTTAATTGCGTTCTTTGAGATGTTTGAAGTTATCTTTCCCTTGTCGGACCACCTAACTCATACCTGCATCTTCAAGGAATATGTGATCGTTCAAATCTAGATTTAACAGTGGTCATTATACAGTTATACGTAGACAAAACATTCTCCTTAATAAAGGCTTCAATATTTAATTGCGTTCTTTGAGATGTTTGAAGTTATCTTTCCCTTGTCGGACCACCCAACTCATACCTGCATCTTCAAGGAATATGTGAACATTCAAATCTAGATTTAACAGTGGTCATTATACGTAGACAAAACATTCTCCATATTAATGGCTTCAATATTTAATTGCGTTCTTTGAGATGTTTGAAGTTATCTTTCCCTTGTCGGACCACCTAACTCATACCTGCATCTTCAAGGAATATGTGATCGTTCAAATCTAGATTTAACAGTGGTCATTATACAGTTTTACGTAGACAAAACATTCTCCTTAATAATGGTTTCAACATTTAATTGCGTTCTTTGAGATGTTTGAAGTTATCTTTCCCTTGTCGGACCACCCAACTCATACCTGCATCTTCAAGGAATATGTGAACATTCAAATCTAGATTTAACAGTGGTCATTATACAGTTATACGTAGACAAAACATTCTCCACATTAATGGCTTCAATATTTAACTGCGTGCTTTGAAATGTTTGAAGTTATCTTTCCCTTGTCGGACCACCCAACTCATACCTGCATCTTCAAGGAATATGTGAACATTCAAATCTAGATTTAACAGTGGTCATTATACAGTTATACGTAGACAAAACATTCTCCTTAATAAAGGCTTCAATATTTAATTGCGTTCTTTGAGATGTTTGAAGTTATCTTTCCCTTGTCGGACCACCCAACTCATACCTACATCTTCAAGGAATATGTGAACATTCAAATCTAGATTTAACAGTGGTCATTATACGTAGACAAAACATTCTCCTTAATAATGGCTTCAATATTTAATTGCGTTCTTTGAGATGTTTGAAGTTATCTTTCCCTTGTCGGACCACCCAACTCATACCTGCATCTCCAAGGAATATGTGATCGTTCAAATCTAGATTTAACAGTGGTCATTATACAGTTATACGTAGACAAAACATTCTCCTTAATAAAGGCTTCAATATTTAATTGCGTTCTTTGAGATGTTTGAAGTTATCTTTCCCTTGTCGGACCACCCAACTCATACCTGCATCTTCAAGGAATATGTGAACATTCAAATCTAGATTTAACAGTGGTCATTATACGTAGACAAAACATTCTCCATATTAATGGCTTCAATATTTAATTGCGTTCTTTGAGATGTTTGAAGTTATCTTTCCCTTGTCGGACCACCTAACTCATACCTGCATCTTCAAGGAATATGTGATCGTTCAAATCTAGATTTAACAGTGGTCATTATACAGTTATACGTAGACAAAACATTCTCCTTAATACAGGCTTCAATATTTAATTGCGTTCTTTGAGATGTTTGAAGTTATCTTTCCCTTGTCGGACCACCCAACTCATACCTGCATCTTCAAGGAATATGTGAACATTCAAATCTAGATTTAACAGTGGTCATTATACGTAGACAAAACATTCTCCATATTAATGGCTTCAATATTTAATTGCGTTCTTTGAGATGTTTGAAGTTATCTTTCCCTTGTCGGACCACCTAACTCATACCTGCATCTTCAAGGAATATGTGATCGTTCAAATCTAGATTTAACAGTGGTCATTATACAGTTATACGTAGACAAAACATTCTCCTTAATAATGGTTTCAACATTTAATTGCGTTCTTTGAGATGTTTGAAGTTATCTTTCCCTTGTCGGACCACCCAACTCATACCTGCATCTTCAAGGAATATGTGAACATTCAAATCTAGATTTAACAGTGGTCATTATACAGTTATACGTAGACAAAACATTCTCCACATTAATGGCTTCAATATTTAACTGCGTGCTTTGAAATGTTTGAAGTTATCTTTCCCTTGTCGGACCACCCAACTCATACCTGCATCTTCAAGGAATATGTGAACATTCAAATCTAGATTTAACAGTGGTCATTATACAGTTATACGTAGACAAAACATTCTCCTTAATAAAGGCTTCAATATTTAATTGCGTTCTTTGAGATGTTTGAAGTTATCTTTCCCTTGTCGGACCACCCAACTCATACCTGCATCTTCAAGGAATATGTGAACATTCAAATCTAGATTTAACAGTGGTCATTATACGTAGACAAAACATTCTCCTTAATAATGGCTTCAATATTTAATTGCGTTCTTTGAGATGTTTGAAGTTATCTTTCCCTTGTCGGACCACCCAACTCATACCTGCATCTTCAAGGAATATGTGATCGTTCAAATCTAGATTTAACAGTGGTCATTATACAGTTATACGTAGACAAAACATTCTCCTTAATAAAGGCTTCAATATTTAATTGCGTTCTTTGAGATGTTTGAAGTTATCTTTCCCTTGTCGGACCACCCAACTCATACCTGCATCTTCAAGGAATATGTGAACATTCAAATCTAGATTTAACAGTGGTCATTATACGTAGACAAAACATTCTCCTTAATAATGGCTTCAATATTTAATTGCGTTCTTTGAGATGTTTGAAGTTATCTTTCCCTTGTCGGACCACCCAACTCATACCTGCATCTCCAAGGAATATGTGATCGTTCAAATCTAGATTTAACAGTGGTCATTATACAGTTATACGTAGACAAAACATTCTCCTTAATAATGGTTTCAACATTTAATTGCGTTCTTTGAGATGTTTGAAGTTATCTTTCCCTTGTCGGACCACCCAACTCATACCTGCATCTTCAAGGAATATGTGAACATTCAAATCTAGATTTAACAGTGGTCATTATACAGTTATACGTAGACAAAACATTCTCCACATTAATGGCTTCAATATTTAACTGCGTGCTTTGAAATGTTTGAAGTTATCTTTCCCTTGTCGGACCACCCAACTCATACCTGCATCTTCAAGGAATATGTGAACATTCAAATCTAGATTTAACAGTGGTCATTATACAGTTATACGTAGACAAAACATTCTCCTTAATAAAGGCTTCAATATTTAATTGCGTTCTTTGAGATGTTTGAAGTTATCTTTCCCTTGTCGGACCACCCAACTCATACCTACATCTTCAAGGAATATGTGAACATTTAAATCTAGATTTAACAGTGGTCATTATACGTAGACAAAACATTCTCCTTAATAATGGCTTCAATATTTAATTGCGTTCTTTGAGATGTTTGAAGTTATCTTTCCCTTGTCGGACCACCCAACTCATACCTGCATCTTCAAGGAATATGTGAACATTCAAATCTAGATTTAACAGTGGTCATTATACAGTTATACGTAGACAAAACATTCTCCTTAATAAAGGCTTCAATATTTAATTGCGTTCTTTGAGATGTTTGAAGTTATCTTTCCCTTGTCGGACCACCCAACTCATACCTACATCTTCAAGGAATATGTGAACATTCAAATCTAGATTTAACAGTGGTCATTATACGTAGACAAAACATTCTCCACATTAATGGCTTCAATATTTAATTGCGTTCTTTGAGATGTTTGAAGTTATCTTTCCCTTGTCGGACCACCCCACTCATACCTGCATCTTCAAGGAATATGTGATCATTCAAATCTAGATTTAACAGCGTTCACTATACGTAGACAAAACATTCTCCACAATAATGGCTTCAACATTTAATTGCGTTCTTTGAGATGTTCAAACACAAGTTCCTGTGATTTTTGGTATACCTAATCAAGAAGTAGTAACTGATAAATGAATGATAGTTAGAACACTACAAAAGTCTTGCCCTTGATACCTAAACAATTAGCGACTAATGTATCCCGGAAAGGACATGTTTTTAGTGCAGTGAAGTACATTGTAAAGCTGTATTATAAAGAGCAGTAGTTAAACTACATCTAGCTGCACTTCTTTTTGTTGATATATTACAGAACTGATAATGTTAGCATATGTTACCTTTTGCACAGTTTATATGTCGCACTTTCACCTCATTTCTAACGTCAGAGCAATTGGGATATCACGGCGATCTGTGACGATAGATTCCAATATACAGCGTGGTAAAAAAAAATACGAAAACACCCAAGGACGCAGGAGTTATGGTGTATGGACACTCGAAAAAACACCAACCTAGAAATATTTTTCTTTGTATTTTTGATGGCGGCACCTGTCCATAAATTGCCGTCTGCTGATCCGTTCGCCGAACTGCATGGCTTCGTACACCTGACCCATCTACCAAAGAAATAATGGGCAAAAGATACTGCATATTATATCATGCTATCAGTTATCCAAATACCTTTCAACTTAATACAATTTGCAGATTTTTTAGTGTATTTTTTCCCATTATAACTGGAAATATCGTTTGTCCATTAATTTACTTATAGTTTTTGACAGACGTTTCTATCCACCAATACATTCATCGTTTGGTGTAGGTTCGACGTATATGAGGTTACGCTTGTCGCATGGAACTATTTTTCTGCATTGTCCTCGGCCTCCTTTCATTTCTTCTTTCCATATAAATATTAAAGGGCATATACTGTACTGGGAAGGCAAAAAAGCCTTCAAAAGGTGATCGTGAGCAATCTTCTTGCCAATGGTCTTAAATTCATGTATTGACCATTTTAGAAGCTTGCTGAAAGTTATTTGCCATCAAATGATCCACATATGGAATAATTAATGATTAATGATTAAATCCTCAAAATGTTCGGGCCGAACATTTGAGGATTTGTGACTTAATCACTCATTACTTCAAATGTAGATCATTTGAGAGCAAATAACTTTCAGCAAGCTTCTAAAATGGTCAATACATGAATTTAAGACCATTGGCAAGAAGATTGCTTACAATTACATTTTGAAGGCTTTTATGCCTTCCCAGTACAGTATATGCCCTTTAAGTGTAATGCATAACTCACTCATAAAGTGTATTCGAATACAAGGCCTCATTCATTTGTAACCTTATTTCCCATCTGTCCCATTTGACATGCTTGAGGAACCAGATGCCAACTGCCCCTCCCCCCCCCCCCCCAAGTCTTACATGTGGTTGTTTTGTGTTCACACACTCATTAAATTAGTTATTTAGTTTTGATCCCTCCTATCCTTTCCTAACATGACTGATTTCAAATATGAAATTCAGATACTCTGAGATGTTAAAACTCCCTTTATCAGAGCCCGGTCCCGGTGATAGGTAGGGTCGTAATATAATCTGAATGCAGTTTGACTCACCAGCTGGGAATACCCAACGATCCGTGTTCCCTTGGGGCTGTTCCGCGAGCACGCCAGGATGACACGGTGCTCGATGTCACGGGTATCTGTGGGTGTGAATAGCTGTGGGAGAAATTTGAGTACAATTAATGTGTGGTTATTCACTTTTTGTCTGGATCTGTAATGAAACAAATTATACGTATAATTATTTTGTATCATAATAATAATTATTTTAGGTATAAAATTTGTCTCCCTTGTTGCCTTTCATTCATACTGGCTAAATTAATTAAAGTCCTATGAATGTATACATTTTCCTGAATTGGCTCTGCAAAATTGTGTGCAGCTGATTTGAGCCTTGGATGGGGGGGGGGGGGGGGGGGCTCTGAAATTGTAGGCTATTATAGGTTTTGAACCTTGGAAGGTGGTTGTACAGTCGTCCTCAACTACTGAAAGAATAGAATGGATGGCTGAACAAAGGGATGGATAGAAGGAATGGATTAACAGAAGGATAGATGGAAGGGATGGATGAACAGAAGGACAAATGGATATCATGGATGAACATAGGGATAAATACAGTAGATGGACAGAAGGATAGATAGATGAGATGAACAGATGGACAGAAGGATAGAAAACTTGTAAAACTCATATAAGACTTTACTTCTTGATTGCCCATGACTGGTGTCATATTCTGCGTATGAATGGTGTATGATGTTATAGTAATCCACTAACCCTTTTCTTGGAACGTGGGGGGTCGACGCCAGTGGCATCCCTTTCGGAGTTATCATTCCCTCGCACCTGGATTTAGAAAGCAATGCAAAGTACTTGTAAAACTCATATGACTCGAGAGATAATGTATTCAATTCAATTCAATTCAATTCAATTCAATTCAATTCATTTATTTCTCCTCTTTCAATTTTTACAATGATGGTACAGTTTACTTCACAGGTTAACATACGTATAAATAAACTTGCATAATACAATATATTACATAATACAATAGATAATACAAATTGAAAGGGAAGGAGGACCGACTAAAAAGCAAAGCTTGTAGGGTGTAGGCCCCCCTATAAAAGTAAATATCATGAACTATTATTTTATATAAAAACAACAACAACAACAACAATAACAACTGATTAAATAATTACAAAATCATTTTAAGACGCAAAACACTGATAATTATATACAAAAAACAAACATTAAATGTACACAAACATCAAAGTTGCGCGCTACAAATTATATTCAAATGGGAAAGCAAGTACCTAGTAGCTATACAGAAGAAAGCCTCTAAGTCTCCTTTTGAAAATTTGTATTGAATTGCATTGTATAATATCATTTGGAAGAGAATTCTTGAGTTTTGGACCTGTAAAAACGAATGTCTTTTGAGCAAACGATGTTCTATTTAGTGGCAGATGGAAGGAGCTCGCCTGGCGAGTGAAGTAACTATGAATCGAATCATTTTTTACAAACATATCATTAAGAGGCATAGGTAATTGTTTAGTGCTGAGCTTGTACATTAGCTGTCCAAGCTGAAAAATATACAAGTCTTTAATTTTCAAAGTCTTGTCATTAAGAAAAAGATTATTCGTATGTGCCCGGAAATCTGCATTCACAAGATTAATGCCCCCATAAAAGGATGGATGAACTAAGGGATAGATAGGAGGGATAGATGGAATGGATGGATGAACAGAAAGATAGATGGACAGAAGGATAGATAGATGAGATGAACAGATGGCCAGAAGGATAGAAAACTCGTAAGACTCATATAAGACTTAAACACTCATACACGTGCATACACACTCCCTAGATGCAGTACATGAGGCATAGATGGAATGGATGGATGAACAGAAAGATAGATGGATGAGAGGGATGAACAGAGGGATAGATAGATATAATGGTTAAACAGAGGGATAGAGAGATGGGATGGATGAACAGGAGAGATGGAAGGGATTGATGAACAGAAGGATAGATAGGTATGATGAACAAAGGGATAGATAGACGGACAGGATAGATAACTTGTAAGACTCATTTAAGACTTTACTGTTTGATATCCCATGCCTGGTTTTATATTCTGCGTATGAATGATGATAATCCACTAACCCTTTTCTTTGACGGTGGCGGGACCCAAGCAGGGTCATCCGAGTCAGCCGAGTCATCATTTCCTCGCACCTGGATGTACAAAGCAATGCAAAGTAATTGTAAAACTCATATGACTCGAAAGATAATGTATTCACAAGATTACTGCTTCCATTTACTACTTCCATAAAAGGATGGATGAACTGATGGATAGATGGGAGGGATAGATGTAATGGATGGATGAACAGAAAGATAGATGGATGAGAGGGATGAACAGAGGGATAGATAGATGGACAGAAGGATAGAAAACTTGTAAAACTCATATAAGACTTTACTTCTTGATAGCCCATGACTGGTGTCATATTCTGCGTATGAATGGTGTATGATGTAATAGTAATCCACTAACCCTTTTCTTGGAACGTGGGGGGTCGACGCCAGTGGCATCCCTTTCGGAGTTATCATTCCCTCGCACCTGGATTTAGAAAGCAATGCAAAGTACTTGTAAAACTCATATGACTCGAGAGATAATGTATTCACAAGATTAATGCCCCCATAAAAGGATGGATGAACTAAGGGATAGATAGGAGGGATAGATGGAATGGATGGATGAACAGAAAGATAGATGGACAGAAGGATAGATAGATGAGATGAACAGATGGCCAGAAGGATAGAAAACTCGTAAGACTCATATAAGACTTAAACACTCATACACGTGCATACACACTCCCTAGATGCAGTACATGAGGCATAGATGGAATGGATGGATGAACAGAAAGATAGATGGATGAGAGGGATGAACAGAGGGATAGATAGATATAATGGTTAAACAGAGGGATAGAGAGATGGGATGGATGAACAGGAGAGATGGAAGGGATTGATGAACAGAAGGATAGATAGGTATGATGAACAAAGGGATAGATAGACGGACAGGATAGATAACTTGTAAGACTCATTTAAGACTTTACTGTTTGATATCCCATGCCTGGTTTTATATTCTGCGTATGAATGATGATAATCCACTAACCCTTTTCTTTGACGGTGGCGGGACCCAAGCAGGGTCATCCGAGTCAGCCGAGTCATCATTTCCTCGCACCTGGATGTACAAAGCAATGCAAAGTAATTGTAAAACTCATATGACTCGAAAGATAATGTATTCACAAGATTACTGCTTCCATTTACTACTTCCATAAAAGGATGGATGAACTGATGGATAGATGGGAGGGATAGATGTAATGGATGGATGAACAGAAAGATAGATGGATGAGAGGGATGAACAGAGGGATAGATAGATGGACAGAAGGATAGAAAACTTGTAAAACTCATATAAGACTTTACTTCTTGATAGCCCATGACTGGTGTCATATTCTGCGTATGAATGGTGTATGATGTAATAGTAATCCACTAACCCTTTTCTTGGAACGTGGGGGGTCGACGCCAGTGGCATCCCTTTCGGAGTTATCATTCCCTCGCACCTGGATTTAGAAAGCAATGCAAAGTACTTGTAAAACTCATATGACTCGAGAGATAATGTATTCACAAGATTAATGCCCCCATAAAAGGATGGATGAACTAAGGGATAGATAGGAGGGATAGATGGAATGGATGGATGAACAGAAAGATAGATGGACAGAAGGATAGATAGATGAGATGAACAGATGGCCAGAAGGATAGAAAACTCGTAAGACTCATATAAGACTTAAACACTCATACACGTACATACACACTCCCTAGATGCAGTACATGAGGCATAGATGGAATGGATGGATGAACAGAAAGATAGATGGATGAGAGGGATGAACAGAGGGATAGATAGATATAATGGTTAAACAGAGGGATAGAGAGATGGGATGGATGAACAGGAGAGATGGAAGGGATTGATGAACAGAAGGATAGATAGGTATGATGAACAAAGGGATAGATAGACGGACAGGATAGATAACTTGTAAGACTCATTTAAGACTTTACTGTTTGATATCCCATGCCTGGTTTTATATTCTGCGTATGAATGATGATAATCCACTAACCCTTTTCTTTGACGGTGGCGGGACCCAGGCAGGGTCATCCGAGTCAGCCGAGTCATCATTTCCTCGCACCTGGATGTACAAAGCAATGCAAAGTAATTGTAAAACTCATATGACTCGAAAGATAATGTATTCACAAGATTACTGCTTCCATTTACTACTTCCATAAAAGGATGGATGAACTGATGGATAGATGGGAGGGATAGATGTAATGGATGGATGAACAGAAAGATTGATGGATGAGAGGGATGAACAGAGGGATAGATAGATGGACAGAAGGATAGAAAACTTGTAAAACTCATATAAGACTTTACTTCTTGATAGCCTATGACTGGTGTCATATTCTGCGTATGAATGGTGTATGATGTAATGGTAATCCACTAACCCTTTTCTTGGAACGTGGGGGGTCGACGCCAGTGGCATCCCTTTCGGAGTTATCATTCCCTCGCACCTGGATTTAGAAAGCAATGCAAAGTACTTGTAAAACTCATATGACTCGAGAGATAATGTATTCACAAGATTAATGCCCCCATAAAAGGATGGATGGACTAAGGGATAGATAGGAGGGATAGATGGAATGGATGGATGAACAGAAAGATAGATGGATGAGAGGGATGAACAGAGGGATAGATAGATGGCCAGAAGGATAGAAAACTCGTAAGACTCATATAAGACTTTACACTCATACACGTACATACACACTCCCTAGATGCAGTACATGAGAGGGTCAGAGAAAAAACCTTGTACGTCACGACAGTACTAAAAGGATCATTTCTTTCATAGTTTGTCGAATGTGCACATACTCACGCAGCATTGACATGACCACCTCACCATCTTACCATTCAATCTTCTTTGATGATACAGCATTTCTTGTATAATGTACTCCCAATTTGCAACATATCTCCCCAAGCCTAACTGAGTATCTTCAGGTTCGTTGTGTTTGCTTGATACATGTTCCAAAATATAAACAACTAACCTTCTTTGGCGGAGTTGGAGGAAGAACATCCGGGATGTCATGGCTTTGGGACTAGGGTAAAGATATGAAACAAAGGTTAACACTGAAATCGATGTTTTCGGCAATATGTTCAAGTGTTAACTGATATACGGGAAAGCGAAAAAATGTACCATTGTTCAAAGGAGTCATGCAAAAATACGATAATATGATGGCACCCACCGTGTTGATAGAACCACTCTTACGGTTTAGACAAATTAATATTCAATGGCACTAACAATTAATATCCTGGGAAAATCTTAATCGTTTAGAATCGTGTGGAAAATCACTACATGGACATAGTTGTCACTTTTTATTTATTAAAAAAATAATTGTCAAACTAACAACATGCCACGTTTGGTGTGCGGATAAACATGACAGAGTAGTGATGTTTACTTGACATGTTCACTTGATCTCGTTCTGCCCAAACCTATATCCGCTGATCTTGGTATTTCATATAAGAAACTAGGCTAGACCAAGCTATTAGAGAAAATGTTAGTATTCGTTTCATCAAATTATCAATTCATAAATTCAGGTTACTTATTAGTTTTAACTGTTTGACTTATGTAACGAGAAAACGAACAAATTAACAAGAAAAAGCTCTTACCCTCTGCCAAATTTGAGTCGTTACGTAAATCTTCATATGAGTTTGTTATGTATTGATATACTAGTAAACATGGACTTCCATGTATTACATCATAATGTTGAAGTCTTACCAAAGTACTGACGCAGTCTTCCAGTGGACTGTACGGTTTCCATCCACTGTCTTTAATGTTGAGAGAAATATGACTTGATTCATCATCCTCAAGTTGTTGTTATGGGTTACCAAGGTTGAGGACACAATTGGCTCCCTGACACTGCTTTTTTTTCTTGCCTTCATCAATTAAGCATTTTCCCCTTCCCCATCCCATTCGTCTTCCGTATATAAACCCCTAAGTTCTGCAACTCAAGTTTGAGGGGTAATATATTGATTTTTGCTTCATTACCATACACGCGATTGGGTTATCACTATACATTTTGATTATGCCTATTCACATTGGTAAGTCATTTCCTACGACAGGGCCGGATCCAGGATTTGTGAAAGTGGGGGGGTGGGGGCGAGACCAGCTTCCCTTCCTATTGAGAAATGAGACCATGGTTCTGGGCGTCAATCTGTACTCGAGTGTGAGGGGTCCCAAGGGCTGATAAGCGGTTCCGTGCACATACACACGCACACACACACACACGCACATACATACACACATACACACGCACACACACACACGCACACACACACACACACGCACGCACACACACACAAACACACACACACACACACACACACACACGCACACACGCACACACACACACACACACACGCACACACACACACTTTCATCGTTCTCAACTCCCTTGACAAAGAAAATAGAGTTTCCAAGGCCTAGTGGATGACGCGGGAGTGTTCTAAGCCAGGGATCAGGATTCAGGTCTTATTTCACAGGTTTGGTTTCCGGTGGATAGACACTGGCTTTTCTTGTAAGTATACGCGCAACGAATGTCAAGAGCTTAAGCTTCTCCTGTGAGGAAACCAAAACAAGAAAAAGAAATGAAAGGAAATTTCATGCATAGAGATATTCAACGCTCCTCCAATACTTAACATTAAATCAAATGTATAACAAGAAGGAGGGGGGAAATGAACACAAAGGCAGCAACAATAATATTCAACAAATTACAGGTAACTAAATAATAAGAATCTAAAACTCAAAGATAATCATGAATGTCCACGTCATGACATTTGGCATCGCAATATAATTCATGACGATAGCATATAATTCATAGCGATTCTTGGAGATAGCTCAAGAATTCGAAATTAATGCATCAACAAGTTTTGACATGATGAAATACTTGGATTTAAGCCAACAATGCGTAAATGTAGCATATAAAAAACTGCCATTATCAATCAGACCACTGCTAACTCGCACGTGTGATAAGAAGATATCTTAGGCAGTTAGCTATACTGGGATGTGGTATAAACAACTTACTTCTTTTAACCCAGTGTGAAGAGCAAACTGATAAAATCTAACCCATTTTGATCAGAACAATGACCACTATACTAAGCAAAGAGGACACCTTTTCTAACTCTAACCAAATCAGTTTAATTAAAATTGAATCTTAAAATCATCAATACAGATATTAATATAAAACATATAAATAAAAAAAAAAGTGCGCGTTGAAAATCATGGGAGAAAAGGATTGAAATGAATTGTCAAAGATAAAAGAAAAATTAACAGTAAACTTCGGCCCACAACTGTGCCGGTCTGTACTTAATCGGGTGTGATAAAACATGCTCCTAAAATCAACAAGCAACAACAACAACAACAACAACCAACAACAACAACATTAGTTACAAGTTGCAATTACAGAATGATAACAGATTGTGAAGAAGAAAATTTTAATTTTGCAATTATTTTAAAGTTGTTATCACTTGCAACTCGTTTTCTGGAAAAACGACTCTGAAATGAACATTGAATTCTAACCTCTTCGGGATGTTGGGGGTCCCAAAGCCCCTCAATATAGGCACTGCAGGAGGCATGTGCTGCCTCCTGCTGCGTGGCGCAGTAGTACCTCTCCTGCGTTGCGACAGAGTGCTGCATGAAGGCAGCCACTTGGGCTGCCTTTCGCGGAGACAGGTCCCTCTTCGCCTAGGGTTAAACATGTATCATCGTTTTTTTAATGCACGTAATTGAAATATCATGTGACTGTGACGGCCAAAATATGAGCCTGTACAATGTTGTTGGAGATGATTATGCATTTTGTTACTTTTTGCCTCATGTCAATTTTTACTGAAATATTGCGCGCATACTAGATTTTATGAACATTCAGATATATTTCCTTCGAATGGGCATTTGTAGTACGAATATAAATGAAAAACGTACGTAGTCAAGCATAAACATGAAAGATTATGCTAACACATTGCAAGATTTGGTATTGATGTGTGTCTTGTTTATAAATCAGAATGCATGGTGCTCACTTACCCACGTAGCTCCTGTCTTCCGGACAAGCGTTGGCAGGAAGCGGCCAGACATGCCGCATTCCCTCCACCGCTTATCCAACGTTGCCCCGACATTCGCCATCGCCCCCCCGCTCATTCCGAGGAACAGAGGGTCTGTAGCCACGCCCGCCGCATACCCCGGGGTGTACTCACGTACCCCCACGTATTTAGGGAGGATATTACTCCCCTCCTCTGATAAGAATATGGTGGCTGGGCCATATGTGGCTGCTGTCTTGTGATCAGCCACCTTTCGTCAAGGAAATGCAAGTGAAAACAAGTAAGAAATGATTATGTTGGAAACATGGATTGATCTCTTGTCGGGTATGTCAAAGGCAAATTAAAGCTTATGTCAAAAAAGTGAAAACATATAATTGAATAGCACTGTACATGTGATATGTAGTAGCTATTTATTTATATGTAGTTGCATCGTAATATCAAACTCATACACTATTTTCTTGTAGTTAAAACGAATACTGGGTCGTTTATTATAAAAAAAATATATATATATGACTTTCTTACTCGCATTTCCATTTTCCCATCAAGCATCCTCGCCTCGAGGTACTCCTGGACCGTAGCCCGCTCAGAAATTCCGGTCCTCCCGGCGTTCGTGAGCGTAAGGTCCACAAGGAGGAAGTCCCTTACGTCCCGGATGTTTCCCCAGGACGTGTCCCCCTGTGACTCTATGCGCTCTGTATTCCAAAGAGAAACAACCAATGGAGAGATATTTGTTAATGCTTAGTAATTTATTGTCGAGACAATAGATGATGTATGATTGAAGTGCCATCTCGAAAATAAATTGAAGACAGAAATGAAACATGTATAATTGCCAAAGAAGGCAATACTGGTGTCATAAATACAGGTCATGAATAAAGAACACTGTTAAGCATTGTTCATTGTTTTGAGACTGATAAGTTCTAGACAAGTTCTAGAACTGTCTAGATAAGTTCTAGACAGTAAAGGTAGTTCGAAAAACGTACATTGATATGAAATGAATGTATATTTTGTATGGTATATACACATATATATATTGTATAAGCAATATAAATGTACATATTACAATATATTTCAAATCACCCATTTACTCAAGAAACCTACCATGCCTGTTATCTCGATGGGAGATTTATGTAAACATCTAATGGTTGCTAGGACATGTAGAAGGGGGTGAGGGTAGACGGTGATATTCAAACATTGGACAAGGACGATGATTATACT
This sequence comes from Arbacia lixula, assembly GCA_963669155.1. Classification (NCBI taxonomy): domain Eukaryota; kingdom Metazoa; phylum Echinodermata; class Echinoidea; order Arbacioida; family Arbaciidae; genus Arbacia; species Arbacia lixula. The sequence continues at coordinate 10,772,674 of OZ022590.1, read as the reverse complement.
GTTCGTGTGGTATGGAAAAATGTGTGAGACGTGTATAATGCGTGAGCCTTGCGTGAGTCTCGCTTGAGAGCCCAAGGGGGGGGGGGGGGGGATAATGGATCCACCACTGGTTATGTACCCTTTCAAGATAACATGGGATCATTAGTCCATACAAAACCAATACAAAATAATTGCCTCTATGATGCTTAAAAATATCATTTCATATTTTTGTAAGTGAACGAAGCCAAAACGATATATTAAAAGGATAGAGTCTCCTTCATATGTTGTCGTCACAAGGCCCTTTGCAAGTGCAAGATAATTTTAAAGTACAAGGTCAGTATTTTTCGGCAGAAACATTTAATTCGCTCCCATAACAAAAACGTCAGACTTCTCACAAAGCCATTAATTGGAGGACGGGGCAGCTGGCCACGCTATTGATAATGTTCATATGATGTATTAATTCTTCTCACCGATGGCAGCTGTGGCCTTCTGCCTCATGATGTTCTTGAAAGTTCCTACATCATGCTTGTTGAGGAGATTGTCTGTTCAGAAAATCATACATTATATTTCTAATAATTAGACATCTTTATGCGCTTGATAGAACATACAAAATATTGAATAAAAGTAGTGCACTGGGTTCATACGTGTGATTACAAATAACAAAACAGGGGTCTGCCACAAAGCTATTCATGAACTGCGAACGACAGGTACCTGTTCTTGTGCTAAATCATATTCTCAATGATTTTGATTCCCCACAGCTGAAGATGAAATCTAATCTTTGTAAATTGAAATTCTTGTTCGTTAACAAGCGTCTGAATACACAGTTTATGATTTGTCAAATTTGGGATTTCGATTGTTGTAAATTAACTCTCAATATGTTAAAACATTACGAAAGTATGTTGAAACAGGAAATGTCATAAAGCACAAGAACAGGTAACCAGTCGTGCATAGTTTACGAACAGCTTGATGAACCACCTCCATATAGGTTTTCAAATTACTCCTGAACTTTTTGTATGTTTCTAAGTTGATGAGTTAATCTGGCGAGTTTTCCACAAAACAGAGGCTGCATATGATCCAGCAAAGTCATAGAAACATTGACAAGTTATAGAAAGAATTCTTAAAATGACTGGATGGGGAACCAATTCTAGTTTAACTTTTCTTTGAATGCCTCCATAGTGAGAGTGTACTAATAAATACTATTTAGAAAATAGTAAAACTTTCGGTAACACCGTGTGGTTGTATTCTTTCGGATTATTGACCTATTTATGGGGTGAAGAAAGGAAATGAAAGTGCAAAGTGAAAAAAGTGGGGAATTTTGGTATTTCATAGCACTTACACAAGATTATTTTTAGCTTTAATTTTTTGTGTGTTTTAACCGAAAATAAATGGGATGAAATGGAGGTAGAAGAAGAGGGTGGGTGTTGATTGAGAGTTGATTAGTAAACGCACGTTCAAATATGCAATGTGATAAGGCATTGTGCCAGTTTTTCAATGAAACCCGTGGGTGTTTAACCAAGCTGTTCTTAAGCTAAGAACGACTTTACGCACGACTGGTGACCCTTTTTTGTGCAAAACTAAATTCTCAATGATTTTGATTCCCATCAGCTAAAATCTGATCTATATTAATCAAAATTGTGGTTGTTAACAAGTGTCTGAATATAAAGTTCATGATTTGACCAATTTGATGAGGATTGTTGGAAATTAACTGCCACTACGTTAAAGCAGGAACAAACTGGGGTATCTAATCCTTTGTAGTCCTCTGAAATCCTTTGTAGCTTACAAACAGTTGGGTAGAACAACTCCCTGGACAGATTATAATATAGTGTACATTTAATACTAATCAAATGATTAATGACTTTGCCTTGGATTCTGCAACGATTCGCCATCTCTCTCTCCTTTATCGACCGCGTCAGCCCCCCACTGTACTGACGCACCCTCAAGAGGGTGCGTCTAACTTGGTCGTCTGAGACCAATCTCTCTTCTCCCTCGTCCTGCTCCGTCTCCAAGAATTCGCCTGCTTTTTTTATCGTGTCAAGGTATTTATGCTTTGTCTTTGGAGTCAGACTGGCGATGTTCTTCATGATCCTATGTCAAGGAGAGACCAGAAAATTGATAAGGGTTACACATCTAGTCCTATATTGCACATGAAACGTGATGATATCATGATTGTTCACACATTATCACATGGAAACTGTACATTAACATTTATATTTCTGCATAACCAAATATATTTGTTCTGAATCTTAATTATCGCACTTATGAATCAAATGTATGCACCTTTTAGTGCACCATATACTTGAACGTACCTTATTTTCATTTCGTTTATTTTTGTTTCATTTATGTTCATAGTGAAATTATTAAACGAGACCAGATATACAGCAGCTCCTGTCTCTTTATTCCAAACATGTTTTAATAAAAGAGGCAAGAAAACAACTGTGGATATGACTATTTATTAGTAAACATACCTATGCTCTCTATAATTATGTAAAGACATCCATAGCTATATAAAACTGCAGAATTGTACATACTTTTGATGAAAGTATCTAATTGACTCAAACCATATGCACTAGCAGGTGATTGATAAGTACATTCTTCTTATTTTGTATGTTTATCGTTTGTTTGCTGTTCATTTGTTTGCTTGTTGTTTATGTAGTTGTTGCTGTTGTTATTGTTATTTTTTCGGGGGGGGGGGGGGGGGGCCTGCAAGAGTGCTCCAAAACTCTATTTCAAGGTTGGTGTGTATAGTGCTAATTAAGTGTCTCGACTGACTCCGTGTTTCCCCCACAATGCTCTCCATATTCCACAGATAGATTGATGGGTGTAGACGGATACTTAGCAGTTGCCAAAGTGCCTTGCCTTGTTTCATATAGCCGATGCAAGCATATTCTAGCCTAGCAAGCACTTACTTCTCCATGGCACTTTTTTCGACAAATATGCCCTGCACCCCTGCATCCATCCAGGACGCCATCTTTCTTAGGTAGTCGGTGTGCTGCTTTGCTGTTTTCACACAGCCCGACCCGACGCAGTTCAGAAGATGGCGCTGGAACCGCTCTAGGAGCTGGCCATCATTATCATGAGGAGTAGGCCTACTCGCTGTGGAACGATAATACTAATTTGTATGAATGCTATAATTTTTACCACGAACACATAAATATAATGCAAAGAAGTTATTCCAAGTTCCACTGCTTTGTCCACTTTGAACTAATAACGTGGTATAATCAAACACAAGAAATGACACTAATGACATTCATAAAGGACACTGCGAAATGAATGAGATTTCTTTCTTCACTGGCGCTCAGGCGCTCATTACCCCTCCAATGTCCATACTGATTAGCATTAGTAGAGATAGAAGACAACATGCATTCATTAATTACAAACATGAAAAATCAAAAATATCAACTAGGGAATGAATAATTTTGCGGTTGAGGACGACTGTGTATTATCAAGGCCATTATCAATACTCATGATAAAGGCCTATCACCGAAATGTTCAGTATAATATTTTTCTCCGACGTGTGTGTTACTTTGCATTCTGCATCTACACTTTTTTTTTCTCCATATTCTTTATTTGATTTCATTCACATAATGAAATAAACAATTTCACTTTATAACAGAATTACACACACACACACACACACACACACACACACACACACACACACACACACACACACACATAAACGTATACATTTTGCCTCGATTACATAAATTGATCGTTGATTTATACATGAGAAGTGCATATTTTCAGATAAATAATTAGCCTATTTCGACAGTAGGACCACCATGGGAGATTTAGAGCCCCCCCCCCCCCCTCCCCTCCCCTCCTCCCACCCCCTCGGCACTTGATAATGTGATCATTCTCATGCTGCACAAAAATGAAATGATTACCTCTTTTGGCTTGCGCCTTCAGCCGAAAGTACTCCTCGGATTTCCGTTTGTGTTTGTGAACATTCACAAGATGTGTGTCGAGCCTTTGAACAAGGCTGCGGCACACAGGGCATACAGTGGCATCTTTTTTCTTTGCCATTTTCCCCTTCCTTGAGGTGATCGGAAACCTATGTTATAAAATAAAATAAAATATGATGCTATGAGAATATAGAGAAATTTGCGCAGTTGACTGGCATGCCTCCGGCGTCATGTACAGGCATTTAAGTATTGCCATAATCTCTAATAGTAGAACCTTATCGTCCAGTGCTTGGACAATTTGATATTTTGCTATAGCATACGACTTCATTGAGATATATTATCCCAAGTTATCACACAATAATGACATTTTATTATTAGACCTTGACCTATCTCATTTGACCTTTAGCATATCTTACTCAAGAGATGATCAGATATTTGTTATCATTATACCAAGTTGGGTGAGTTTTGTAAAACATTTCTCGCATACTCACATCAAAAGTACTAATTTAGGATTGAACCTGTATCCTTTGACATTTGACATATACGACCCAAAATTTAATCAATACCAAGTTTGCCACACTGGTCTCATTATTCGGCACAATCAGGTCGTTATTAACACACGCAATTTCCTACAAAAAAGTACAAAATAGTTCACAAGTGATAGAAAGCTGCATACCAGTATTCTGAAATATAAAGGTCATATATCAAATGTGTTGCCATGTTTAGTTCTATCTTATCTTTATCATCGTCATTGCCTGTCCTTACCAGCTCGTATACTACTGAATCTATAGAGTACGCCAGTTCGTATCGTTACACTGTAGTTGGACAAGCCACTAAATTAAATACTACTAAATTGCAGACTGGGATTTATATCTGAAGCTGTGGTGGATGATGGATGTAATAACATTTGAGAGTGTGTCCGTAACAATACTACAAGGAGATACACATAGTGAAATGTTCTTTCACTACCTTCTGATAGCTGAATAGCTGTTGTCATATATGCATGATAATGGGTACAAACGTGGTCGACCATCTCATTATGTTTTCATTTTGTTAATTCCAATGGTACAATTGACCCGAGGTGATTCGTATCAGTTATAATCTGCTCATGTGCACTTGTTTATTCCTAAGACATGTAAAAAAAAACAAATGTTTTTTGTAATATGATTAAATTGTACATACTTCCGAAGGATATCGTTCCTCAGCTCCGTTTTCTGTTCCGTTGATAAACAAGAGTGATAAACGATGAGGTGACGTGAGAGGTGATTAAAACTCCTATGGCAGGAAGTGCACTCCCGCACTCTGCGGCCATTTCGCCAAGCTGTTTTGTGGTAAGAAACATGCATTAATGATTTTGTATGAGAAATTATTGAGCAATTTAGTTATAATTTAACAAGAAGTTGAAACTAGAATGTCGCTTAAATATGCACAAGTTCTTTGCAATTTCACCATCAATATTTGTTTTACAATTCCTTGAATATTTTATTTCATTTTCACTTATGTGTCAATGTGTGATTGGTTGAAAAAGCACACAATTCATGATCATGATTATTCAAAAAACGTAAATATGACAAGGGAGTCAGAGATTATTACAAAAATATCACTTGATGAACCTGACCCCCAACATAGTTAATTTTTTCCGATTTTGTTGTAAACAGTCTAGCGGGATCCGAGTTCGAACTTTTAAATTATCAAATATGTGAAATCTTTCAAAAAGATTTCAATAAACCCTCATCGTAATGTAGGATCCAATTTTATGTTGCTATATATATTCACTTTTATTTCGTTATTCAGTTTCAAAGTATGGAACGCACTCTAAGTATACATGTAACAACAATACAAAGAGGGCTGAAAGAACAGAGGGATAGAGAGATTTGATAAATAAACAGAGGGATAGATAGATGGAGTTGTGAACAGAGGGATAGATAGATGGGATGGATGAACAGAGGGATAGATAGATGGAGGGATGAACAGAGGAATAGATAGATTGATGGGATGGATGAACAGAAGGATAGATAGATGGGATGGATGAACAGAGGGATAGAAAGAGGGTTGGAAGAACAGAGGGATAGATAGATGGAGAAGTGAACAGAGGGATAGATAGAGGGTCGGAAGAACAGAGGGATAGATAGATGGATGGATTAACAGAGGAATAGATAGATGGGATGGATGAACAGGCTAGATAGATGGATGGGATGGATGAACAGAGGGATAGATAGATGGGATGGATGAACAGAGGAATAGATAGATGGATGGATGAACAGGCTAGATAGATGGATGGGATGGATGAACAGAGGGATAGATAGAAGGAGGGATGAACAGAGGAATAGATAGATTGGATGGATGAACAGGCTAGATAGATGGATGGGATGGATGAACAGAGGGATAGATAGAGGGCTGGAAAAACAGAGGGATAGATAGATAGAGGGTTGGAAGAACAGAGGGATAGAGAGATTTGATAAATAAACAGAGGGATAGATGGAAGGTGGGAAGAACAGAGGGATAGATAGATGGATGGGATGGATGAACAGAGGCATAGATAGAGGGTTGGAAGAACAGAGGGATAGATAGATAGAGGGTTGGAAGAACAGAGGGATAGATAGATGGAGAGATGAATAGGGGTATAGATTAATGGGATGGATGAACAGAAGGATAGATAGATGGGATGGATGAACAGACGGATAGAAAGAGGGTTGGAAGAACAGAGGGATAGATAGATGGAGAAGTGAACAGAGGCATAGATAGAGGGTTGGAAGAACAGAGTAATAGATAGATGGATGGATGAACAGAGGAATAGATAGATGGGATGGAAGAACAGAGGGATAGAGGGATGGGATGGATGAACAGAGGCATAGATAGAGGATTGGAAGAACAGAGGGATAGATAGATGGATGGGATGGATGAACAGAAGGATAGATAGATGGGATGGAAGAACAGAGGGATAGATAGAAGGAGGGATGAACAGGCTAGATAGATGGATGGGATGGATGGACAGAGGGATAGATAGATGGAGGGATGAACAGAGGAATAGATAGATTGATGGGATGGATGAACAGAAGGATAGATAGATGGGATGGATGAACAGAGGGATAGAAAGAGGGTTGGAAGAACAGAGGGATAGATAGATGGAGAAGTGAACAGAGGGATAGATAGAGGGATAGATAGATGGATGGATTAACAGAGGAATAGATAGATGGGATGGATGAACAGGCTAGATAGATGGATGGGATGGATGAACAGAGGGATAGATAGAGGGCTGGAAAAACAGAGGGATAGATAGATAGAGGGTTGGAAGAACAGAGGGATAAATAGATAGAGGGTTGGAAGAACAGAGGGATAGAGAGATTTGATAAATAAACGGAGGGATAGATGGAAGGTGGGAAGAACAGAGGGATAGATAGATGGATGGGATGGATGAACAGAGGCATAGATAGAGGGTTGGAAGAACAGAGGGATAGATAGATAGAGGGTTGGAAGAACAGAGGGATAGATAGATGGAGAGATGAACAGGGGTATAGATTAATGGGATGGATGAACAGAAGGATAGATAGATGGGATGGATGAACAGACGGATAGAAAGAGGGTTGGAAGAACAGAGGGATAGATAGATGGAGAAGTGAACAGAGGGATAGATAGATGGGATGGATGAACAGAGGGACAGATCAAGGTTGGAAGAACAGAGGGATAGATAGATAGAGGGTTGGAAGAACAGAGGGATAAATAGATGGAGGGATGAACAGAGGTATAGATAGATTGGATGGAAGAACAGAGGCATAGATGGATGGGATGGATGAACAGAGGGATAGATAGATAGAGGCTTGAAAGAACAGAGGGATAGATAGATGGGATGAACAGAGGGATTGATAGATAGAGGGTTGGAAGAACAGAAGGATAGAGAGATTTGATAAATAAAAAGAGGGATAGATAGAAGGTGGGAAGAACAGAGGGATAGATTGATGGATAAGATGGATGAACAGAGGCATAGATAGAGGGTTGGAAGAACAGAGGAATAGATAGATTTGATAAATGAACAGAGTGATAGATAGAGGGTCGGAAGAACATAGGGATAGATAGATGGATGGGATTGATGAACAGAAGGATAGGTAGATGGGATGGATGAACAGAAGGATACATAGATAGAAGGTTGGAAGAACTTAGGGATAGATAGAGGATTGGAAGAACATAGGGATAGATAGAGGGTTGGAAGAACAGAGGGATAGATAGATTTGGTAAATGAACAGAGGGATAGGTAGAGGGTCGGAAGAACATAGGGATAGATAGATGGATGGGATGGATGAACAGAAGGATAGATAGATGGGATGGATGAACAGAAGGATAGATAGATTTGATAAATGAACAGAGGGATAGATAAAGGGTTGGAAGAACAGAGGGATAGATAGATGGATGGGATGGATGAACAGAAGGATAGATAGAGGGTTGAAAGAACAGAGGGAAAGATAGATAGAGGGTTGGAAGAACAGAGGGATAGATAGATGGAGAGGAGAACAGAGGGATAGATAGAGGGTTGGAAGAACAGCGGAATAGATAGATGGAGGGGTGAACAGAGGGATAGATAGAGGGTTGGAAGAACAGAGGGATAGATAGATGGAGGGATGAACAGAGGAATAGATAGATGAGACGGATGAACAGGCATAGATAGAGGGTTGGAAGAACAGAGGGATAGATAGATGGATGGGATGGATGAACAGAAGGATAGATAGAGGGTTGGAAGAACAGAAGGATAGAAAGATGGGATAAAATAAAAGAGGGATAGAGGGTTGGAAGAACAGAGGGATAAATAGATGGAGGGACGAACAGAGGGATAAATAGATGGAGGGATGAACAGAGGTATAGATAGATGGGATGGAAGAACAGAGGCATAGATGGATGGGATGGATGAACAGAGGGATAGATAGATAGAGGCTTGAAAGAACAGAGGGATAGATAGATGGGATGAACAGAGGGATTGATAGATAGAGGGTTGGAAGAACAGAAGGATAGAGAGATTTGATAAATAAAAAGAGGGATAGATAGAAGGTGGGAAGAACAGAGGGATAGATTGATGGATAAGATGGATGAACAGAGGCATAGATAGAGGGTTGGAAGAACAGAGGAATAGATAGATTTGATAAATGAACAGAGTGATAGATAGAGGGTCGGAAGAACATAGGGATAGATAGATGGATGGGATTGATGAACAGAAGGATAGGTAGATGGGATGGATGAACAGAAGGATACATAGATAGAAGGTTGGAAGAACTTAGGGATAGATAGAGGATTGGAAGAACATAGGGATAGATAGAGGGTTGGAAGAACAGAGGGATAGATAGATTTAGTAAATGAACAGAGGGATAGGTAGAGGGTCGGAAGAACATAGGGATAGATAGATAGATGGGATGGATGAACAGAAGGATAGATAGATGGGATGGATGAACAGAAGGATAGATAGATTTGATAAATGAACAGAGGGATAGATAAAGGGTTGGAAGAACAGAGGGATAGATAGATGGATGGGATGGATGAACAGAAGGATAGATAGAGGGTTGGAAGAACACAAGGATGGATAGATGGGATAAAATAAAAGAGGGATAGAGGGTTGGAAGAACAGAGGGATAGATAGATGGAGTTGTGAACAGAGGGATAGAAAGAGGGTTGGAAGAACAGAGGAATAGATAGATGGAGGGATGAACAGAGGTATAGATAGATGGGGTAAATGAACAGAGGGGTAGCTAGATGGATGGGATGGATGAACAGAGGCATAGATAGAGGGTTGGAAGAACAGAGGGATAGATAGATTTGGTAAATGAACAGAGGGATAGATGGAGGGTCGGAAGAACATAGGGACAGATAGATGGATGGGATGGATGAACAGAAGGATAGATAGATGGGATGGATGAACAGAAGGATAGATAGATTTGATGGATAAACAGAGGGATAGATAGAGGGTTGGAAGAACAGATGGATAGATAGATGGGATGAACAGAGGGTTGGAAGAACAGAAGGATAAAGAGATTTGATAAATAAACAGAGGGATAGATGGAAGGTGGGAAGAACAGAGGGATAGATAGATGGATGGGATGGATGAACAGAGGCATAGATAGAGGGTTGGAAGAACAGAGGCATAGATAGATGGGATGGATGAACAGAGGGATAGATGGATGGAATGGATGAACAGAGGGATAGATAGATAGAGGGTTGAAAGAACAGAAGGATAGAGAGATTTGATAAATAAACAGAGGGATAGATGGAAGGTGGGAAGAACAGAGGGATAAATAGATGGGATGGATGAACAGAGGTATAGATAGATGGGATGGAAGAACAGAAGGATAGATAAAGGCTGGAAGAACAGAGGGATAGATAGATGGAGGGGTGAACAGAGGTATAGATAGATGGGATGGATGAACAGAGGTATAGATAGATGGATGGATGAACAGAGGCATAGATAGATGGGATGGATGAACAGAGGTATAGATAGATGGGATGGATGAACAGAGGGATAGATAGATGGGATGGATGAACAGAGGGATAGATAAAGGCTGGAAGAACAGAGGGATAGATAGATGGAGGGGTGAACAGAGGTATAGATAGATGGGATGGATGAACAGAGGTATAGATAGATGGATGGATGAACAGAGGCATAGATAGATGGGATGGATGAACAGAGGTATAGATAGATGGGATGGATGAACAGAGGGATAGATAGATGGGATGGATGAACAGAGGGATATATAGAAGGAGGGATGAACAGAGGAATAGATAGATTGATGGGATGGATGAACAGAGGGATAGATAGATGGGATGGATGAACAGAGGGATAGATAGATAGAGGGTTGAAAGAACAGAAGGATAGAGAGATTTGATAAATAAACAGAAGGATAGATGGAAGGTGGGAAGAACAGAGGGATAGATAGATGGATGGGATGGATGAACAGAGGGATAGATAAAGGTTGGAAGAACAGAGGGATAAATAGATGGAGGGATGAACAGAGGTATAAATAGATGGGATGGAAGAACAGAGGGATAGATAGATGGGGTGGATGAACAGAGGGATAGCTAGATGGATGGGATGGATGAACAGAGGCATAGATAGAGGATTGGATGAACAGAGGGATAGATAGATTTGATAAATGAACAGAAGGATAGATAGATGGGAAGGATGAACAGAGGGATAGATAGAGGGTTAGAAGAACAGAGGGATAGATAGATGGAGGGATGAACAGAGGTATAGATAGATGGGATGGATGAACAGAGGGATAGATAGATGGGATGGATGAACAGAGGGATAGATAGATGGATGGGATGGATGAACAGAAGGATAGATAGATGGGATGGATAAAGAGAAGGATAGATAGATGGGATAAAATAAAAGAGGGGTAGAGGGATGGAAGAACAGAGGGATAGATAGATGGAGGAGTGAACAGAGGGATAGATAGATGGATGGATGAACAGAATGATTGAAAGATGGGATGGATGAACAGAGGGAGAGATAGATAGAGGGTTGGAAGAACAGAAGGATAGATAGATGGGATGAAATGAGGGATAGAAAGAAAGAGGGATGGAAGAACAGAGGGATAGATAGATGGAGAGATGAACAGAGGTATAGATTGATGGGATGGATGAACAGAAGGATAGATAGATGGGATGGATGAACAGAGGGATAGATAGATGGATGGATGAACAGAGGTATAGATAGATGGGATGGATGAACAGAGGGATAGATAAAGGTTGGAAGAACAGAGGGATAGATAGATGGATGGATGAACAGAGGTATAGATAGATGGGATGGATGAACAGAGGGATAGATAAAGGTTGGAAGAACAGAGGGATAGATAGATGGAGGGATGAACAGAGGTATAGATAGATGGGATGGATGAACAGAGGGATAGATAAAGGTTGGAAGAACAGAGGGATAGATAGATGGATGGATGAACAGAGGTATAGATAGATGGGATGGATGAACAGAGGGATAGATAAAGGTTGGAAGAACAGAGGGATAGATAGATGGAGGGATGAACAGAGGTATAAATAGATGGGATGGGTGAACAGAGGGATAGATAGATGGGATGGAAGAACAGAAGGATAGATAAAGGTTGGAAGAACAGAGGGATAGATAGATAGAGGGATGAACAGAGGTATAGATAGATGGATGGATGAACAGAGGTATAGATAGATGGGATGGAAGAACAGAGGGATAGATAAAGGTTGGAAGAACAGAGGGATAGATAAAGGTTGGAAGAACAGAGGGATAAATAGATGGAGGGACGAACAGAGGGATAGATAGATGGGATGGATGAACAGAGGGATAGATAGATGGGATGGATGAACAGAGGGATAGATAGATGGGATGGATGAACAGAGGGATAGCTAGATGGATGGGATGGATGAACAGAGGCATAGATAGAGGATTGGAAGAACAGAGGGATAGATAGATTTGATAAATGAACAGAAGGATAGATAGATGGGATGGATGAACAGAGGGATAGATAGATGGGATGGATGAACAGAGGGATAGATAGATGGGATGAACAGAGGGATAGATGGATGGGATGGATGAACAGAGGTATAGATAGATGGGATGGATGAATAGAGGGATAGATAGAGGGTTGGAAGAACAGAGGGATGGATAGATGGAGGGGTGATCAGTGGGATAGATGGGATGGATGAACAGAGGGATAGATATATGGGATGGATGAACAGAAGGACAGATAAAGGTTGGAAGAACAGAGGGATATATAGATGGGATGGATAAACAGAGGGATAGATGGATGGGATGGATGAACCAGAGAGGTGGCGGAGAAATCTCTGCCCCCTCTATGGATGAACAGAGGGATAGAAAAGGTGTAGAAACAGAGTGAGAAACAAAATAACTGGATAAAAACAGGGAGATAGGTGAACTAGTAGAAGAGAGTCCAGGTTGTACTAGTTTTTAATGATATTTTAGTGTTTGGTTTATTATTACACGACCTGGACCTCTGTGTTTCATGCAATATTCCTTTAAAAATGAAATTGTCTGCAAAAGGAATACTGCCAGCAAGTCACAATTGGACTAGAGTAAAAATCAACTGAAGAATCTGCCAATGGAACATGTGACATGAAGTGAAAGACACGAATGAAATAATATCATAAAGTTCTTTCTGAGGAAAACTTTATTTTGTTATTTAATACATATCAGAAAAGTACTCTTTTCATAGTCACAAAAACAGAACATATATGTAAATAAAAAACATCGAAATCATAAAATTCATAAAATAATAAAGGAAAATATATATGTTAGATAAATCATAAAAAAATGAACTAATATAGTACACAGAGATCTATTGGCAAGAAAGACTATTGTGCATCTTCCACATTTTCCAAAAAATCTCTTATTGTCGAATGTGGCATAAAATACATTGTAGTATATTTGATAATCGATATAATTTGTAATCACTGTGATTTTCTCATAAAGGGATTCAATTCAGTTATAAATAATGCTAAAAGAAAAGTTCTAAGGTAAGCGGCAATTTCAAAGGCCCTTCCAGCTATTCAAATGGATAATGCTTCCACAAAGACAGGATACTCATTGTCCTTTTTTTTTCAGAATTCGGCATTTCATTTAATGAATACCCATACACATATAAAAACAATGCAATCTATAAGATAATTTTTATGATCTTATTTCTCTTCATTTCATTCTTTCATCTTAGCAAATGGCACACAATGTATATAAAAACAGTGTAATTGCTCATATGCCTTTATTGTACAACTATACAATTGTTTGTGAAAGGGCTGTTCTATACAATTATTGTTGTTTAAACACATAGAAATCATAATAGAAAGAACATGGGCTGTTATATACAATTATTGTTGTTTAAACACATAGAAATCATAATAGAGAGAACATGGGCTGTTACATACAATTATTGTTGTTTAAACACATAGAAATCATAATAGAAAGAACATGGGCTGTTCTATACAATTATTGTTGTTTAAACACATAGAAATCATAATAGAAAGAACATGGGCTGTTCTATACAATTATTGTTGTTTAAACACATAGAAATCATAATAGAGAGAACATGGGCTGTTCTATACAATTATTGTTGTTTAAACACATAGAAATCATAATAGAGAGAACATGGGCTGTTACATACAATTATTGTTGTTTAAACACATAGAAATCATAATAGAAAGAACATGGGCTGTTCTATACAATTATTGTTGTTTAAACACATAGAAATCATAATAGAAAGAACATGGGCTGTTCTATACAATTATTGTTGTTTAAACACATAGAAATCATAATAGAAAGAACATGGGCTGTTCTATACAATTATTGTTGTTTAAACACATAGAAATCATAATAGAAAGAACATGGGCTGTTCTATACAATTATTGTTGTTTAAACACATAGAAATCATAATAGAAAGAACATGGGCTGTTCTATACAATTATTGTTGTTTAAACACATAGAAATCATAATAGAAAGAACATGGGCTGTTCTATACAATTATTGTTGTTTAAACACATAGAAATCATAATAGAGAGAACATGGGCTGTTCTATACAATTATTGTTGTTTAAACACATAGAAATCATAATAGAAAGAACATGGGCTGTTATATACAATTATTGTTGTTTAAACACATAGAAATCATAATAGAAAGAACATGTTATCAAATCATACTGTACATGAGGAAGTCTAGAAAACAATGTTCATTAGATAAATCATAGTAAAAGAAATGTGCATGGCACTGGGGTAATTGAAATGTGAGTTATGAATTACCACACATGGGGTATATTTTGTTTGTGCTCAATTCTAACACATCTTGGATCTGGATGGTAACAAGTTGGTAACTGGCATATGCAGTCTATAAGATATCCTTTTCAGTGATTGGAAATGTATAATATATCATCTCATGACCAAAAATAATAATAAAAAACAATTTTTATATATCACATTATACATATACATAAGAAAGTCTCTATGCTCTTTAAGGTGCAAAGAAAAGGATAAATTAGCTTCCTGAGTTCCTTAAATCATTTGGACATTTGGAATAAGTGTGTCTTAAGGGCAGAATTAAACTTATCTATGGTCTTGATATTTCTAAGAGTGTCATGGAGGCTATTCCATAAAACCGGAGCTTAAACATAAATAAAAATGTAAGCCTTATACAATGACAGATCCTTCCCAAGGGAAAAGTCTCTCTTTGCCTAAGGTTAATTTATACACCCAAATGTTAAGTTTCAAATTAATGCAAATGTGACAATCTCATCACATATTCCATGGATTATAAAAAGAATCATTGATGACATATCACAAAACCTACTTCAAAAAATAAAAAATCATTTGAATTTTTGATGTTTACATTTCAGATTCATTCAAATTGGAACTTAATCACTTTACAAGTGTCAAGCATTTAACACCTAGTAATAGTACAGTACATGAATATCTCCTTTGACAAATATGACAAATATAAGTATCAATTCAAGAGGTAGCTATATTGTACATCCAGCGCAAATTGTAGAGCAGGTAATCCTGTCCATCCATGATCTTCATCACATGTTCTATGACAAAAAAAAATAGTCAATCACATAAACACTTGAGTGATGTACATGAAACAGACAGCACCGGTTTTTGTTGTCCATAACAGAATACTACATAAATAGTAAGAAGGGCAGCAATATCAATATATTGGAAGATAAAAGCAACATTTCTTTCAAGATGTGTCTTTCCACTACAAATATACCGTAACTTTGCATGCCATTTTTTTGTCAAGAGGAAGAAACATTATGGAGGTAACCACATAATAGGAAAAGCTTCCAACCTCTCCATTTTGCCTGTGAGGTTGAATCCTTAGCTAACATGTGCTACACTGAGATGGCAATATAGTCCAATATTAAAACAATTATACATACCTTCATCAGTTCCTGCATCAGGATCTGCACAATTAAAAACAGAGTTATGTTTATCTGATGAATGTTATTTTCAAAAATGGTTTCATTGTCCCCAAATTAATAATCCATAACAGTGGGCCATTAAGTGATTGACAGCAATAGAAGCAATTTTAATGCATAATAACTACCAGTTTGTACATATACACAACGAAAGGCAAAGTGTGTGCATCTAATCCAACGAAAGGGTTGAGTCAATGGGCAAAGAAGAATTATGGTGACCCTAGATGTGAGAGAGAAAAAAAAGACAAGCATTCAGGATTGAAGACATTCCACTCGTGTGTTATATTGTGACTTCTTATTCTGGCCCTGTGTATCACGTGTGACAAATGATTGGCTTTCATTATAACGATTCCTTCACGATGTGTCTTTCTGCTAACAGTTTCAGTGACTGTTCATTGACTTTTGTCTGTTTTTCGTCAAGAGGTAGAAACGTTATGGAGGTAACCACACAATACAGCTTCCAACCTTTCCCTTTTGCCTTTAAGACTGAATCATTAGCTAACATGTGCTACATTGATATGGCAATATAGTGCAATATAAAACAATCGTAAATACCTTGTACATCTCTTGGATCTGAGTGCAGGTCTGCATGATCAAAGGGAAGGAAAGTTGGACAAATATTAATGGGTTATAGTTATGACTGTTGATATAGGCACCGTTACAGTCTCCCTTAGGATTCATTTTGAACGTTTTAGTCATCATCACTGTATTCCCATGGATGATTCTTGCCATGCGGACACCAGGGCGGTGGGATTTTACACTCCCCCCCCCCCCACACACACACACACCCTCCAGCACTGTAGTGTTATGCATGCACTAAGCAGTGTTTTGTAATGCAAGATTTGATTGGTCAGAATGTAAGTGCAGATCAGGAGATCCTTTACAAGTTTGTCCCTGTGTAGGTACACTACGATTGATGTGTATCTACAGTACACATAAGCTAGTTTATGGATCTGTTGTAATGACCATTATTTTTTTGTAGCTAACAATGTAGGCCTACTTTTTCAAGCAATGTGTAATGTCGAGGGAGTCGTATGTTGTGGTCCTATGGGTATATAAAGACCGAGGAGACCTGACACCTCATGCATCTGCCTCACACACCAAATTTTTAGTTCCCCCCCCCCCCCCTCCCTCCCACGTGGATAAGGTAGTGCAATGCACAGCGTGACAGCTCCATGCACCTGGCCAGTGCAGCACAAACATTTAGTCATGACGAGGCCTAGACTCCATTAAAAAAACCCAAATACTATTTCACTACGTCTGCATTTATGACATTAAAAAGGGCTTACCTTAAGGTTGGACGTGCAAAGCAGACAATAATGCATAGAAAAGGGCAAAATTGATATTTTTTCAGACCCTTTTTGGTCATTTTACAGCTCATTTTACAGCTCATCTCCGTGAGTGTTTAATGATTGAAAGTGTATATTCACCCTGACCCGCGACCTTCCATTGTGACTAAGAGCATTGAACTATCTGACTCAAATCAAAATCACTAAATTGTCCTGTCATATGTTATCATTTTAACAAGTTTGATGACATTCAGTGTATTTTTTCTTGAGTTATTATTTACAAAATCGCATGCCCTGCCATATACCATTATTGTAACATCTTTGATAATAGTTGATAAATATGTTTTTTAGTTACTACGTAAGCGAGATCAGTCTGGACAGAAGGATGGACAAACCAGTAACAAAATGCATTCCCCCAACTTTGCTGCAGAGGCATAAAAATAGAAGCTATATTGATGCACAGTAAGTAACATTGTTTATATGCACAAAGGAAGACAAAGCGTATGCATCTAATCTGATAATAGGGTGAGAGTCATTGGGCAAAGAAGAATTTTCGTGAATGTGCATGACTTGTGTGTTGTTTGTTTTTGTAAAGAGGTAGAAGCATTATTGAGGTAACCACATACTAGCATAGATTAACCTCTCCCTTTTGCCTTTGAGGCCGATTCATAGAATATTGTCAAGCTAACATGTATTGCATGTATATGGCCACATAGTCCAATATAAAAACAATTATACATACCTTCATCAGTTCCTGCATCAGGATCTGCAAAATTAAAAACAGAGTTATGTTTATCTCATGAATGTTATTTCCAAACATGCTTTCATTGTCCCCAAATTAATAATCCGTAACAGTGGGTCATTAAGTAATTGACAGCAATAATGAGTTGTTATTGAATTCAATTCAATATCCCACAATAGAAGCAATATTAATGCACAATAACTACCAGTTTGTACATATACACAACGAAAGGCAAAGTGTGTGCATCTAATCCAACGAAAGGGTTGAGTCAATGGGCAAAGAAGAATTATGGTGACCCTAGATGTGAGAGAGAAAAAAAAGACAAGCATTCAGGATTGAAGACATTCCACTCGTGTGTTATATTGTGACTTCTTATTCTGGCCCTGTGTATCACGTGTGACAAATGATTGGCTTTCATTATAACGATTCCTTCACGATGTGTCTTTCTGCTAACAGTTTCAGTGACTGTTCATTGACTTTTGTCTGTTTTTCGTCAAGAGGTAGAAACGTTATGGAGGTAACCACACAATACAGCTTCCAACCTTTCCCTTTTGCCTTTAAGACTGAATCATTAGCTAACATGTGCTACATTGATATGGCAATATAGTGCAATATAAAACAATCGTAAATACCTTGTACATCTCTTGGATCTGAGTGCAGGTCTGCATGATCAAAGGGAAGGAAAGTTGGACAAATATTAATGGGTTATAGTTATGACTGTTGATATAGGCACCGTTACAGTCTCCCTTAGGATTCATTTTGAACGTTTTAGTCATCATCACTGTATTCCCATGGATGATTCTTGCCATGCGGACACCAGGGCGGTGGGATTTTACACTCCCCCCCCCCCCCACACACACACACCCTCCAGCACTGTAGTGTTATGCATGCACTAAGCAGTGTTTTGTAATGCAAGATTTGATTGGTCAGAATGTAAGTGCAGATCAGGAGATCCTTTACAAGTTTGTCCCTGTGTAGGTACACTACGATTGATGTGTATCTACAGTACACATAAGCTAGTTTATGGATCTGTTGTAATGACCATTATTTTTTTGTAGCTAACAATGTAGGCCTACTTTTTCAAGCAATGTGTAATGTCGAGGGAGTCGTATGTTGTGGTCCTATGGGTATATAAAGACCGAGGAGACCTGACACCTCATGCATCTGCCTCACACACCAAATTTTTAGTTCCCCCCCCCCCCCCTCCCTCCCACGTGGATAAGGTAGTGCAATGCACAGCGTGACAGCTCCATGCACCTGGCCAGTGCAGCACAAACATTTAGTCATGACGAGGCCTAGACTCCATTAAAAAAACCCAAATACTATTTCACTACGTCTGCATTTATGACATTAAAAAGGGCTTACCTTAAGGTTGGACGTGCAAAGCAGACAATAATGCATAGAAAAGGGCAAAATTGATATTTTTTCAGACCCTTTTTGGTCATTTTACAGCTCATTTTACAGCTCATCTCCGTGAGTGTTTAATGATTGAAAGTGTATATTCACCCTGACCCGCGACCTTCCATTGTGACTAAGAGCATTGAACTATCTGACTCAAATCAAAATCACTAAATTGTCCTGTCATATGTTATCATTTTAACAAGTTTGATGACATTCAGTGTATTTTTTCTTGAGTTATTATTTACAAAATCGCATGCCCTGCCATATACCATTATTGTAACATCTTTGATAATAGTTGATAAATATGTTTTTTAGTTACTACGTAAGCGAGATCAGTCTGGACAGAAGGATGGACAAACCAGTAACAAAATGCATTCCCCCAACTTTGCTGCAGAGGCATAAAAATAGAAGCTATATTGATGCACAGTAAGTAACATTGTTTATATGCACAAAGGAAGACAAAGCGTATGCATCTAATCTGATAATAGGGTGAGAGTCATTGGGCAAAGAAGAATTTTCGTGAATGTGCATGACTTGTGTGTTGTTTGTTTTTGTAAAGAGGTAGAAGCATTATTGAGGTAACCACATACTAGCATAGATTAACCTCTCCCTTTTGCCTTTGAGGCCGATTCATAGAATATTGTCAAGCTAACATGTATTGCATGTATATGGCCACATAGTCCAATATAAAAACAATTATACATACCTTCATCAGTTCCTGCATCAGGATCTGCAAAATTAAAAACAGAGTTATGTTTATCTCATGAATGTTATTTCCAAACATACTTTCATTGTCCCCAAATTAATAATCCGTAACAGTGGGTCATTAAGTAATTGACAGCAATAATGAGTTGTTATTGAATTCAATTCAATATCCCACAATAGAAGCAATATTAATGCACAATAACTACCAGTTTGTACATATACACAACGAAAGGCAAAGTGTGTGCATCTAATCCAACGAAAGGGTTGAGTCAATGGGCAAAGAAGAATTATGGTGACCCTAGATGTGAGAGAGAAAAAAAAGACAAGCATTCAGGATTGAAGACATTCCACTCGTGTGTTATATTGTGACTTCTTATTCTGGCCCTGTGTATCACGTGTGACAAATGATTGGCTTTCATTATAACGATTCCTTCACGATGTGTCTTTCTGCTAACAGTTTCAGTGACTGTTCATTGACTTTTGTCTGTTTTTCGTCAAGAGGTAGAAACGTTATGGAGGTAACCACACAATACAGCTTCCAACCTTTCCCTTTTGCCTTTAAGACTGAATCATTAGCTAACATGTGCTACATTGATATGGCAATATAGTGCAATATAAAACAATCGTAAATACCTTGTACATCTCTTGGATCTGAGTGCAGGTCTGCATGATCAAAGGGAAGGAAAGTTGGACAAATATTAATGGGTTATAGTTATGACTGTTGATATAGGCACCGTTACAGTCTCCCTTAGGATTCATTTTGAGCGTTTTAGTCATCATCACTGTATTCCCATGGATGATTCTTGCCATGCGGACACCAGGGCGGTGGGATTTTACACTCCCCCCCCCCCCCCAACACACACACCCTCCAGCACTGTAGTGTTATGCACGCACTAAGCAGTGTTTTGTAATGCAAGATTTGATTGGTCAGAATGTAAGTGCAGATCAGGAGATCCTTTACAAGTTTGTCCCTGTGTAGGTACACTACGATTGATGTGTATCTACAGTACACATAAGCTAGTTTATGGATCTGTTGTAATGACCATTATTTTTTTGTAGCTAACAATGTAGGCCTACTTTTTCAAGCAATGTGTAATGTCGAGGGAGTCGTATGTTGTGGTCCTATGGGTATATAAAGACCGAGGAGACCTGACACCTCATGCATCTGCCTCACACACCAAATTTTTAGTTCCCCCCCCCCCCTCCCTCCCACGTGGATAAGGTAGTGCAATGCACAGCGTGACAGCTCCATGCACCTGGCCAGTGCAGCACAAACATTTAGTCATGACGAGGCCTAGACTCCATTAAAAAAACCCAAATACTATTTCACTACGTCTGCATTTATGACATTAAAAAGGGCTTACCTTAAGGTTGGACGTGCAAAGCAGACAATAATGCATAGAAAAGGGCAAAATTGATATTTTTTCAGACCCTTTTTGGTCATTTTATAGCTCATATCCGTGAGTGTTAAATAATTGAAAGAGTATATTTACCCTGAGCTGCGTTCTTCCACGTTGACTAAGACCATTGAACTATCTGACATCATATGAGCTACAGTTATTGCTTGAAATGACAAATGTGCAGGACTTGTGTGTTGTTTGTTTTTGTCAAGAGGTAGATACATTATGGAGGTAACCACATAATTGCATACTGATTCCATCCTCTCCCTTTTGCCTTTGAGGCCGATTAATAGAATATTGTCAAGCTAACATGTGCTACATTTCAATGGCCACAAAGTCTAATGTAAAACAATTGTACATACCATGCCCACTTTCTCGATCAGGGTCCGGGTCTGCATGATTAAAGGAGAGGAAGGTGGAAATAACATTATTGTTTTATGTTATTTCTTTTAGTAATTGTTGTATCTACTGCCCTAAAATATTATTAGTTGAACTGTAAGAAGCAGCATTTTATAATTTCAATTCAATTCAAATTTATTCAGCACTTTTGTAAAAAAAAAAATATACAACATACAATAAACATTTAACGAATAAACATAAATCAGACATAACCATGCAGTCTTTTAAAAAAGTGCCTTGGACCAATAGGAAGGCCTTATTTCATTGACCAACATAACTCAATATGAACATTTTACATGCTCCACACCCACACAGATACACACATACCCACATGCCCACATAAAACACATACACATTAAATAATTAATTGCACAATTAACTTAAGCTTTCAACATACACTCCAGCTCAAAGGAATTGGCATAGGGAAAGGGAACGGGAAGAAAGGGAAGGAGTCGCAGTTTTAAACCGCTGTATATTTTGTCCAGTTCAGCATGAAACAAGATACTTTTTAGGCTAAAGCATCGTGTTTCATGCTGAGCTGGACAAAATATACCGGGGTTTAAAACTTCGGCTCCTTCCCTTTCCCTTTCCATATGCCAATTCCTTTGATCTCTGGTGTATATACATCAAATAAGAAGATCTTGAGTCGGCGTTTAAAAGAATTCAGTGTTTGGCTCTCTCAAATGTGATTTGGAATATCATTCTAGCCGACGGGACCTTTAGAAAAGAAAGAATTATGAAAAACAGTAGAAACAGTTGAAAAAAAAATGAAACAAAGCTGCTGTAATTGGGCTATCAAAGATATTTCTTTCCAAGTCAATATATTGCCCTAATGTCAGGCATGTAGCATGGAACATCAAGTATAAGCCATTTCGTAATTGCAATTTGCGCATGAGCAGATTATTGCTTTTAGTAAATGACCTCAGGTCAATTCCCAAACTCACAGAGTAAAATGAGAATTCATTAGATAGTCGACCACATTTCAATCTATTATCATGCAAATATGGCAACAGCTATTCAGCTCTGAGAAGATAGTGAAAGAACATTCCACCATGTGCATCTGCTTCTATTGTTGTTTCGGGCACACTGTAAAATGTCTTTACATCCATCATCCAACACAGTTTCATGAAACAATCCCAGTCAGCAGTCTAGTAGTATTTATTCAGTGCATTGTCCGACCATGGTGTAATTACGAAATGGTCTATTATGGAATGCTTTTGACATTCATTGGCAAGCTTTAGTATCCGTACTTTTATACCATTGTTAAATTGAACATGTAATGACATACAGCTTACTCTCGATATAACAAGGTCGTCGGGACCAGGGCTTTTTCCTCGTTATAACGAAACCTCGTTGTATCCAAACAGATTTAAAAACAATAAAATACATTGAAACATGTGTGCTTGTGTGTTTGTTGTGTTTTACTATGTTTTAATATCCATAGCCGTCTTGGAAAGATGCGTTATCAAACTGAAAAAGGGATTTGAAACATGCGTTTCAAACTGAAAAGGGGATTTATTTTTGCTCAATTAACACATCATCCTACCTTGATATATTGTTGACGTTTTAATGACTAATTGCATTCAATTAACACATCATCCTACCTTGATATATTGTTGACGTTTTAATGACTAATTGCATTCAATGAATACAGACCATTCCCGATATGATGGGTGTTATTTTACAGTAAATAAACTGGTCAAAATAAGCTGTTATCGTAATCTTCAGGACAAGAAAACATGCGGTTTCGTTGTTTGGACAAACAAGAGAACAGCTATATAGCGGCCCAACGGGTTGAACGGCCGTGATAGGAGGGGAAGAGCGTCTCGCTCGTCTGATGGATTTGCAACGACGTAGCAACACCATTTTGATCGGCACTTTCTTTGTGGGTCATTCCAAAATTATTACGAGGGGGTTCAATGTAGAAGATTAACGCTGCCCTGCATGCTTATATTTCATTTTGTTATCGTGATGATTTCCAGCAGTATTCTAATTTAAAGAATAGTTTATTATCTCTTCAAATCTTTCATTGTCATATTTAAGTGTGTGAAATATACTTCACCCGTCCGAGATCACATTTGTTTTAGTCAAGAAACCTAATCAATCGCTGCTCATTAGACACACCCCCAATTCAGCACGCACCGTGTCATTGATTGAAGCGATGAGATCGGACTTGCACACCCATGTGCTTTCAATGTACGTATGCTGTGCGGAGGAGTGATGTATCAGAAACTGTGCACCCCCAGTTCAGCACGCACCGTATCATTGATTGCCGTGATGGGATCGGACTTAGAAACCATGTGCTTTCAATGTACGTACGCTGTGCGATCGCAAAGAAGGAGTGATGTATTAGAAACTGTGCACATGCTCGCGTTGTGTGGACGTGTATACGAGATGCGTGTCTAGCTCCTTGTGGTGCCGGTGTTTTCATGTCTCGATTTTTCCTTCCTCGTTGTAACGGGACACAATTGTTATGTTTTTCTTTGTCTTGGGGTCAACAGAATAAGCTCGTTATAACGAAATCTCGTTGTAACCGTGCTCGTTATAAGCGACGTGTTGCACCATAGGTTTGCATGTAGAAACTTTTGGGATCGAGAAATTTCTCTCGTTTTAACGAAACCTCGTTATATCCGTGCTCATTGTATCGAGAGTAAGCTGTAATAACACTTACTTGCACCAGCCAGCAAATTGTTGATAACAATCCCCGCCTCCATGCTAGTTCTGCAGAATATAAACGTTACATTGTTCCACAGTAATGAAATTTTATCCATGCATGTCAATGTCAATGATTCAGCTCAATAGATTGTTTTTATTATGACTTCTATGCAAATTATATGCAACAGTACCAAAACGTCCCATAACTTATATTAGAACCGTGAACTGGAAATGGAATGACTGGCATGACTGGTAGTGGTATAAGGTACATATTGATTTAACAAGAGAAAATAAATTCAAGTCAGTTCATTCAACCAGGGACTAATAAGGGACTAATATCACAATATAAATCTTCATCAGGATGATTGGTTGGTTCAAAATCATAAAATAAGTGTCAAAGTATACCGATACACTTATGATCAACTAGCGCCGGTTGCAAAAATATTCCCTCATGAAAATGATCGTGTGGGACTGGGCTCCAGCGACGTCGTCGCTTTATAGTTTAACCTTGATGGCCACATAGTGATATCTACATTCCTTTGAATTGTCAACGGTTACCTTGAATTTCACAGGAGCCCAGATAATAAGTGGATCAGACTCCGTTACCAATAATATTGGTTCGTCAGACGCAGTTTCTCCTCCCGGGTCAGTGAGATAATCCGCCAATACCAGATCAGACGGTAGCGTGTAGCTGTACACGTGTTACCTGAATTCGACGAAAAATACAATTACATTATGGTTAGACTCCTCCAAGAACATTTAATCAATTCGGGTCGTACTGCACTGAGCCTCAATATCTCAGGAAATATTAGCGACAAGCTAATTAGTGAAACGCTGTTCATCTTGTATCTTTTTCGGAAGTGGCGGTTTTTTTAGACAAAGTATTTAACTTCAGAATTCAACAAAAATCTGAAATTTAATGCTCTGTGTAAAAAAAAAAAAAAAAAAAAAATGTGCCACGTCTGAAAAAAGGAGAAAAAAATAGAAGATTGTAAGGACAGTGTTTCATAGATCAGAATAGAAAAATGAGGAGGCTTTCACACTGAATGGGAAGAATGAGTCCGTTGTCAAAAAAAAAGAGGAATTTATCCTACCGATGAATTCTTGTCCTATTTGTTTTTATTGGTGAAATATTTCATACACATATGTAAATTCAAAGGTGTCTTACCAAACATCGAAGCATGTAAATTGTCTGTCGAGAAACAGAAAGAATTTGAATATATTATCTGGCCAAGAAAAGAAACAAACTTTCCATCCACTTCAAAAGATGGAAATTTGAGATGCAATCCCAATTTCTAGAAATGTAAATGTGGTTCATGATATAAATTATTTTGCATGTATGGTGTATGTTATTAATTCAGTTTATTTATAAGCTCGTACAGATCTATTTTTTTTATTTTGTATTAGGCATCGTGGCACAGCCTTACGTTTGAGTCTTGTGGGGAATTCCCCTACACGTATATGAATTAAGCAACTGAACAATATTGTATTGTCCACGGTTTTCTGCCTGCTCCCCCTTTATTTTTTTTCTTGTTGTTGTTGTTACGATATCCTGGTTGTAATTAATTGTAAATATTGTAATTCTTCTTGATTCTTCTTGATAAATATTTAAAAAAAAAACAGAAAAAGAGGGTTTATGTAAAGCTATGGCCTACTGTACACTACATATGGGAGAGCACCTCGCACCTGACATTACAAAATTGATATTTCAAAAATACTTTCTTATCCTTTGACGGATTTTCGTCACACCTACGATCACGAATGTTTCTTTCATGTTTCTAATTTGATTGAAAGTTACCAACTTTCCTTTCGGGTTAACTACCCGTAAGGTGTCTTTGCATACATGTATATAGTAATTTGAGGAATATAATCGTCCTTTTTTTCTCCTTTTCTTTTCTACTTCCTTTTTTTCTCCAAATAATGTTAAAATAAAAAATGTGCAGTCAATAGTATTAAGCTTTCTATGGAAATTGTATGTAAAACTTTTCAAAAAGTCACAATAATTGTCATGAGAGAGAGGGGAGGTTGTTATGGTACTATCAGCCGGCGTCTTGATTAAGACTAGTTTCGCCGTGATTCGGACCAAAATAACACTTGTGCTGTTTGGTCCGTCGGCCAAACGGACCGAAGTAACGAATCTGAGAGATAGCGCCATAGGAGCCTGTACTAAACGGACCAAAATAACAACACGATTTGGCGAGATTTCAGACCAAAATAACAGAAAAAATCTCTCTCTCTCTCTCTCTCTCTCTCTCTCTCTCTCTCTCTCTCCCTCCCTCTATATCTTGCTTTCACTTACTCCTTTGAATCTGATAGGTTTTCGATATATCTACCGGTATGTATTTATATATCCATATCTATCTGTAGATATAATATAAATTAAAAAATGGATGACTTTGTTTTGTCCATTTCCTGTAGACCTCAAAAGCTAACGGTAAATAGTTTATTTTGATGAAAACTTGTTAGTATACTTAACACATACCAAACCACTGTAAAACACATCCAATCCCCAGCGCTCTTTTTTACTGACTACATCAATTGTAATAAAGTCATTATTTTGTGAAGCATTTAGGCACAGATGTCTTTGCTGTATATTACATGGATCTGCTAACATTTTTGTTTCGCCTGAACGAAGTTCGGTAGAGACCTAGTAATCACTTTTCCTGTTAGTCTGTTAGTCTGTTGGTCTGTTACAAAAATGTTAAATTTTTCTTTAACATGCTCTTATTTCTTTATTTCTGCATCAATTGTGATCACACTTTATACAAATGATCCTTGGGTAATACCACATGTGTCTTTATGAGGATGATGGGGTCAAAGGCCATCTAGGGGTCAAAAGGTCAAATGATATGAAGCCATGTGCATAATTTTTCTCAAAGTTTTCATTTGACTTGTTCTCATTTCTTTATTTTTGCATCAGTTGTGGTCACACTTGGTACAAATGATTCTTGGGTAATACCACGTGTATCTTCATGAGGATGATGGGGTTAAAGGTCATCTAGGGGTCAAAAGGTCAAATGATATGAGGTCATGTGCATCATTTTTTCTCAAAGTTTTTGTTTGACTTGCTTTCATTTCTTTATTTTTGCATCAATTGTGATCACACTTGGTACAAATGATCCTTGGGTAATACCACATGTGTCTCTTCATGAGGCTGATGGGGTCAAAGGTCATCTAGGGGTCAAAAGGTTTGAAAAAAATATTTGAAAAAAAACTCAGGCGAGACTTGTGGTTCGCGAAAAAGTCACCAAAAGTCTCACTACTTGGAAAACCATTATGCTACTTGTAGACCAGCTTTCATTAACCCTATGATTGCTGAGACGGAGGAGGAGCAGGATGTGATGCAGAAGGGCATCCTACGCAAAAAGAACAGGCAGGAGCGCACAGAGACATCGCTGCTGAAGAGCGCCCCCACAGCCGAAGAGAGAGAACTCATCCACAAGATCTTTGTGGACTCCCTTCCTCCCAGGTAAGTCTGTCTTATCCATCTTGGTAGGCGTTTGCCGTGTTTCACGCAAAATTCTTTTCACACGCCATAGGAACAGCCAATGACCAATGTACAGATGTACTCATGTTGTTTACCATTAATCAACATTTTTTTTTTTTGTTCAAACAATACGTTTCTAATGCTAATTAATACACTGTTTAGCAACAGCGCTGGTATTCACCTGTGAATATATCAAGAATTACTGAAGAGTAACTAGGAGTATCATGGATCTAAGAGACACTGCTGTACTAAAAGTCCTCTTTGTGAAAAGCCATTTTCGTAATGAATTCATAACTTTCCCTGACTGTGAAATAACACGTTTTAACATTCATCTGTAGTTCATGATTCGGTTCCAATGGGTAGAAAGCACTCTGATTGTTGTACATGTAGTTGTTACTACTCATACAAATCTCGAATAAGCTCTGGGGCTGCCATTAGTAACATATTGTTTGGATGATATGAGAAAATATTGCATACATAACGAAAATGATTTTATTAACATTTATTGATTATTGCTCTCTTTTATTTCTCCCTTCCAGGGCGTCCACATTTTCCCAGCGTGTGAAGCCGAGCGACGCGATATGGATGGATGAAACCAAGCTCAGGAATGTCATCATTTGCTTCCCTCAGGTACACAGAAGTTCACATCGTGTTTAACCCGTTGCTTACGTTTAGATTTTCAGGCGTTGAGAAGAGCCTAAACACAACAAAATAAGTAATTCCCCCCCCCCCCCCTATTTAAAAGGCAAAATTGTCCCTTTTCAAAAGTCACTTTTTTGCCTTTAAAATAGGCCCATTCATGCATGACTAATTGGATTAATGTGATTTTTACACAGAAGTTAGTCAAGAAGTTAAGGAATAATCCTGCCACATTATTTTGTCCGAAACCTCTTCGATAAAAAGTTATGCCATTTTGCTTGGGGGGGGGGGGGGGACTTACTTCTTTTGTTGTCTTTAGTTATGTTGTTGTTGTCAACATTTGCCATGGAACTGCAGTAACCAAAGGGACGTGGCTTAATTCAGCACTGCCAAGTAGTACGATACTGATTTTCAGTACTTTTTCTGCAAAACACTGATTTCATAAGTTTGAGTTTATGGGTTGTTCTATTGTCCTTATTTGAAAATACTGATTTGTTTTCCCATTAAAATACTGAAATGTTTTGATTAAGGTTGGTATCCATGTTAATTGTGTCTCATAAGGTACCAGTATTTGAAGTTTGTTCATTGCCTGTCTTCTATTGTCCAAGCAGCTCTTCATATTCTTTCTGGTTCAATCTCTTTGTTTCTATAGGTGCGTCTTCATTAGCCCAATGTGGCAAAATAGCTAGCTAGTTCTGATCGGGATAGCCTAGCCGGATCACGAAATAGCTAGCTATTTGCGTCTTCATTAGCCACATCTAGCAAAATAGTTAGCTATTTGGTCGAGAAAATTTCCCAAGTAATCTTGGGCTTGACTGAGCGAGCTCGGAGCGTCTTCATTCGCCTGAAAATTTCTCCATCCTGGCATGCATCGGCGCGCACGAGGCATTTTTTTACATAATAGGTTTTTAAATGTGTGTGAATGCGAGCTCACGACCGAAGCCTTGTGGTTGTGGCCTATATTCCCGTCGCACACTGCGTATGTGCGATCATCGGGATAATTTATGCATCCCGAGTTTTGAGCTAATGAAGACGCGATTGCAACTTCAGGCTAGTTCCCAGGATCAGCAAACTAGCTCGCTATTTCGTCTGATCGGGCTAATGAAGATGCACTTTATCTGTCTTCCAGGAGAGGAACCTGTACAACAAGATCTTTGGTGGCTTCTTGATGCGCCAAGCCCTGGAACTGGCCTTCGCCAATGCAACTCTTCATTGGTAAGTTCATGGGGTTAACTTATTTAGGACACAAATAGGTTAAAGATTGTCCGTCCCTTTTGCAAGCTTAAAGTTTGAAATTGTCTATCACGATCGTAATTGAAGAAAGTGTGATTCAAGACCATTTCTAAGAATATAGCACGTTGAACTTTCTGTATATATGTAAAAATTTCAGCCGTTAAATTTCAAACCAACTTTTTTCGTACTACCAAAAAAGTATTAGTCTTTGTTACAGTATCTATGTGATTATTATGCATGTGTGAAATCCTAATTTTATGAGTAATATAACCAAACTTTGGAGATGATTTCTTCTATAGAACAATTTTTTCATAATGCGTTTTATATTTTAATAAACAGATTAATCAATAAAGCAGATATTTCAACAAAAACTGCTTAGAGCCTGAGGTAAAGACTACTAATCAGATGTTGTTTACGTGCATTATTTGAATTTCACACTACGTATCAGTTTCAAATTATGAATATACAGCTTGCTAACACTTCTCTATATGTTTGCCAATGTTTCGATGGTTTTGTGGTGATCTGAAAAAGGGACAGGCTGTCTTTAAGTAGAGCATTTTCACAAAATAACAAAAGGTTCTAACCTGAAATCAACACATTGTTAAGTCAAGGGATGACAATTTTTCTAGGAAGCAGGCTGGGTGGTATTTCTTCAATTCATATTTTTTTTTATAATCATTTGAATATTCAATTTAGATTTTCACCTTTGGATGAATCAGGATCAAAATTTGTACAAATTTGAGAGGCATAGTAACTATTATAAGAGCCCAAGTTTTTGTGAATGAAGTGTTGAATGTGAGCAGACTTTACAAAGAATTGAACTAATGTGGATGAATGTTTGGACAAGTGATCACATTTTTCACAAAGCATGCAATTTTGCCATGACATGCATTTCTTTTATTTTCTGGAAGAGTCTCAAAAGTTGTCCCAAAGTGCAGTGTGAAGTCAAGTGAAGTATGCATTCTGGGAATTTTGTTGCATTGTTGCCAGCGAAAATTATTGGTCAATTTCCAACATTTAAAGTTATATTTTGATCTGTGGTGAAATTGTCACTCAGGAGGTGAGATTGATTGAAAAATTGAAATGTAAAGGTCTAAAATGAAGGAACTAACGAAAACTGTTTTTTTTTTTGTCATCTGACTTCAGTCACGGTAGAATCAGCATCAAAGCCATTGACAACATTCTCTTCAGGAAGCCGGTAGAAGTGGGCTCGTTCCTCTTCTTCTTGTCTGAGGTGAGTCACCAGCCCTAACAAAACATATTTCTATGCCTGGGCCACATTGCCCTGGATTGAAGTATGTTCGTAGGTTGTCCCACCGTCCATCTGTGTGGATCTTGTAAATGCAATAACTTTAAAGAATACCGTAATTCACCAAATTTCATAAAACGTGGTACAATGATAATATATAACAGGACAATTAACTGATTAGCAGTTAGGTCAGAAAAATCAGAGGTCATAGGTCAAGGTCAAGTAATAAAATGTCACCCTTGAACATGATAACTCAAGAAATATTTAAATGAAAATCGTCCCAAATAATGCATCTGTTCGCAGATTTCATACACAGAGGGATGCTATATGGAGATTCGGGTTCATGCCGAAGTCGTTGACCCAAAGACCGGAGAGCGTGACACAACCAACGTCTTCCACTTCACTGCGGCCGCTGACCAGCCAGTCAGCAAGGTCTGGCCCAAGACGTACGGGGGTGAGTTGCTCCAAAGGGAGAGGATTTGTGATTTAATTTTAAATTACTCCAAATGTGGATCATTTGAGGGCGAATAACTTTCAACAAGTTTCTATACTGGACAATACATGAATTTAAGACCATTGGCAAGAAGATTGCTCACGCTGACCTTTTAAAGGCTTTTCTGTCTTCCCAGTACAGTATATTCCCTTTAATGGTTGGTTAACCTCTAGGACCCCAGGCTTATCCCAGTAAGAGCCAATGGTGCATAATGCATACAAATTCCATTAGAGCATCAGTTTGCTTCTCACACAAAGGGTTAACAATGACTACTCTGTTCTGTGTCTCGTTCTGTTTCAGAATCCATGCTCTACCTGGACGGAAGACGGAGATTCATGGAATACAAGACCATCAATCATGTGACAGACACTGATGTACCTAGCTGATCACCTGATACGTACTGTACCTAGCTGATCACCTGAGACTTACTGTACCTATCTGATCACCTGATACTTACTGTACCTAGCTGATCACCTTATACTAGCTATACCCAGCTGATCACC
This sequence comes from Arbacia lixula, assembly GCA_963669155.1. Classification (NCBI taxonomy): domain Eukaryota; kingdom Metazoa; phylum Echinodermata; class Echinoidea; order Arbacioida; family Arbaciidae; genus Arbacia; species Arbacia lixula. The sequence continues at coordinate 10,740,659 of OZ022590.1, read as the reverse complement.
TGATACTTGCTTCATGTAGCATGTTGAAATGTTGATCTATTCATACTAGGGAAATACTGCCAGATTTGATGAGTAGTGTTTAGTTATTGCAACTAATTTGTTTTAAAAAATGACATATTACACTCTGACCAAAATGAGCTTGATAACAGGAGAAAAGCTTTTGTTTTAGTATTTAACAAGATATTTATATTTTTCTTGTTCAGATCTATCAGGTGAATGTCACATTCAGGTATTTCATGTATGCACAAATCTTTTTTTATGTTAGCCTAGCTGCAAGGCATATCTGTCTGCCATGCACAAAGCAATCATAGACAAACAAGCAGGTTGTTGCTATGTCGGGCAAGCTTACGGTTATCATTGGTACACGGGTCTATCGCAACAAGGTGATGTAATTTGAATTTGATATATGCTTTAGCCTAATCTTTATGTTTAAAGGTGATATTCATAGAAAATCCAAAAATATGAAGATATTCATTTCCAGAAAGCTTATAAGCCATACAATGAGCTCGGATGACATTCAAACAATATATCACTTTCCAAAAAGCGAAATTAGGGTGAAAACAATCACCGTATTCTCGGGGACAAGTTTGACCTACTGTCATCCGAAACGGCCTTTAGAAACGGGAGGCGTAATTGTGCATCACACATGTCAATCCGCAGCTTCTTTTCCACCAAAAGCATCAGGCATTCTTAATGAAACTGTGATGGCAGTTGCTAGTGGATTAACAGGTGTGATACACAATGGTCATTGTGAAGCATATCCCGGCTGTGACGTACACACAACGCCACTTTCCCTTAGGCGATTTCGTAGGTCAGGAAGAGAGTCAATTTAGTGAAATTTGACTTTCATTAAACACATAACTGAACACTTTCATGGCATGTTAGCTACATAAATTGCTTTAATAACTCATTTAATCATAAAATAAACTATATTTATTTGATTTTATTTCATATGAATATCACCTTTAAAGCATAGGGAATCAAATATGGAACTACGTGTTTCTACGCTCCATTTAATGTCAGCATACAGCCAAGTATACTTTTGCAGGGACAGAGTTCAAATCAGAGCTTAGATGTGTATAACTACAGGTGCCATGATTTAGAGCAAATAGTAAAGAGTGATATTCACATAGATTTGACATTTTAAAATGGCAGAATGAATACCGGTATGGTGTTGGTAAATGATATATTTCTTTCAGGATGTTTCATTGGTTAAACAACCAATCTTTGTCAGTGTGTGTAACGTTGGATTGTATGTTCAACTTTGAATTTCACTGCGAACAGTACTGCTGCCTTAAAAAAATATTGCTGCTTGTACATAAGTTATTATTCAAGTTTACATGTTTAAGTGAAAAGAGTGAAAAGTAACTGTATAGACTTCAACAGCTCATCGATTTTACCGGTCATGTATGTTGTACAATTTTATTTGAGATATTTGTCTTAATTTGAACAAAAAATGCTAATTACACAATGAAGTCATCATATTTATTTATTCATATGCATGATAGACTTACTATCATTTTAGTTTATATGTTTTTAAAAATTGTATGATAATCTCTTAATTTATATAATTTATTAATGTATTCATTCATGTATTTAAGATATTGTATTTACATAGTGCCATACCATTATGCCTATTTAAGAATGTAATTTATGTTACGCAGTTGTTGATTTTAGTTGTATTATTTTAAGAAATTAAATGCATTGCAAATACATAAATACTTCGATAGTTCATATTTCATTGTCGTAGATTTGATGCATTTTTTTGCTGGTGTTACTGTTTATATATACTAGGTGTTACAAAGAACTTTTGACACTTTTAAAAAATATTTAGAAATCAGTAACCATTTGAATACAGCTGACATTTACAAATCATAAAGACAAAGGATGTAAAGTTTTTTAGAAGCAAGTTCCGTGTCATTTCTTTAATTACTCTTCCTGTCGTAATAAAAAACAATTACGAGATTTTCACATTGGGTAAAAATTGTGTGTATCTGATAATATATTCACAATGCAACAGTGACCCATCCCCCATCTTTCACTTCTCCTGAACACTGTTTGTTTTCTTCCCGTATAAATCTCCTCTCTCTCTCTCTCTCTCTCTCTCTCTCTCTCTCTCTCTCTCTCTCTCTCTCTCCCTCCCTCTCCCTCCCTCTCTCTCTCTCTCTCTCTCTCTCTCTCTCTCTCCTCTCTCTCTCTCCCTCCCCCTCTCTCTCTCCCCACCCCCCTCTCCATCTCTCTCTCTCTTTCTCTCTCTCCCCCCACGTCTCACTTTCTCTTTCTGAATTTCTTTCTGTATTTTTCTTCCTCCCTTCCTCTCTTACTCTGTCAGCTTCCTTTTCCATCTTTAAACTATTCTACACATGTATTTGTACTCTATATACTAAAAAAGAAGTACGAACGGACACACATTCGCACAAATATTACCAAAATATCCCTCCCTACACCAAACAAAATTTTAGCAGCTTGAGAGAACATTGTGTACAAGGATATAAATTTAATAGAATCTAAATAGGAATGTATTACAAACCGGTACGACATTTAACTCCACGTTTATTTTTTTCCTTAATAGGAGGCTCTGGGGGAAACATTACACTGAACTACATGTAGTCACACGTGATTAAAAACATAAACAAATCCTATGAGAGAAATGTATACTCATAGGAATATACATATGGAAGTGTAGAATGGTTGAAAGACTAGATGAAACTGGCGAATAATGACAGGCAGAAGAAGAAAATAACAAACATTATGCTATCGCCCATGTTCTAAAAAAAAACGTTTCTAAATACAAACTAGCTCGGATTCATATACTAAGTATAAAAGGCAAACTGCACATTACATTTTCCTGCAAAATGGTAGATGTGTAGATTTGTGTGATTCCAAATGATCAAGAATTTAATGCAGATAAACAAGTCTTGTTTGATCTCTAAAGAAATAAAGTTGGAACACAATATAATATATAGGCTTTAATGTCAGCTCGCGCTTGAGAATATAGGACCATATTATGTTCCCATCCTTCTTTCGTATGGGGTTGAGTTTAATGAAGAAGTGCAAAGTGAAAGCATAAGCCCAGTTCTTCCAGTAAAAGTGTAGTGTATATCCCTCATTGTCATAATCCAGCCTCTTTGGTACGTATCATTCCTGACAAACATTTAACGCAAGCGAGCTGTTTTCTTCATGGATTCTTTCTTCTGAAAAAATGGCCAAGAATAATATCTTGAAGTACCACATACATTGCATCACACAAGAACATTTATGCTTGGTCCACTTAATGAGTTGGCAAACAAAACAAAGAATTAGACCACTATCATGAATGTTCATGCTTTATATTAAGTCTGACGTCACAGTAATCATATGACTCTAAAGCTTAAAGGGAAAGTCAACCCTGACATTAATTTGGTTTTAATCTTTATCAGAAATGAAATCAACATATCAGTGAAGGTTTGACGAAAATCCGTTGAAGGATAACAAAAAAAACGTTTAATCTTTTAAGTTTTAATTTTGTGATGTTACTTGTTGTGTGTTGTATGGTTCAATGATTTTCCTCTTCTTTTTTTTTTTATATTTAGGAATACATCGTTTTCATAGAGGTATGTATGAGTAGAAAGATGTGTCTCATGGTATATCATATGTGCAGGTAAAATGGTTCATTTGGGGGGAAAAATGGAATTTTCAACTGAACAAAAAGGTACACAACTTAGACTACGGTAGCTCGCAAATGACATCACAAAATGGAGAATTTGAAAAAGCATAAAATCTCTGTTATCCTTTCACATATAATTATTTCCAAGACCTTCATTAATTTGTTTCTTTCATGTTTCTGCTTTTATTAAAATCAACTTAGCTTCAGGGTAGACTTTCCTTTTAACACGGTTATCTCAGACATGATTACACACCGCACAAATGATACAAGCTTTTCTATGCATAAACATTGCATTGCATGTTGAATACATTGGATATAGCTATGAAAATATGGTTTTCTTTTTCTATTTCAGAACGAGATACATATGACTAATATCATCGAATACCAGTACACGGAACAATCGATTCCTAATATTTACCACTTGAAAAAAATCCAACTTTAACACACAGCAACACACACATACACACACTAAATAAAATGTTTGTCAATTTGCAACATATTCAACTATAAGCCCCGGCTATAATCAAGCTCTGTTTTATCATGATCAAACTAACTATCTCTGCCATATATATTTGGTCTTTTCATCGGTTGAATCATATACTTAATTTTCTAGGGTAAATATCCTAGCAATTTCCAGCAAATATCAGAAGAGAAGGGCGTGCCTGAAGAACATCTCTTAACCCTTAGTTTGTCAGCCAAACTGCCACTTTATTGGATTTATGTGTATCAATTGTGGAGATGAAGGGTTGTAAAACCACAATCATTCCATGGTGTACGGACTGTTATGTAGCTCTCTGTATTTCAGCTGTTTAACTCGCATTTTTAAAATACGATACATCGCAGAGATTGGTGCTGTCAACCATGCTCTACACCAATTAAGTTTTCCTTCCTGTCCACGTTTGTTTTCTGTGGAAATGTTGGTTGGACTGGAAGCACTACCCCCCCCCCCCCCCCCACCCCTCCCATCACCACACCACCACCACCACCACCACCACTACCACCAAGCGGGAGGGAGTTAAAGGCCTTCAACCTTCTTTGGTTAAACCTTCTGGTTCTCAAAATGTTTCCATTTAACGCGGTCTGACTTACATGACTAACTGTTGCTATTGTTGCACTCATTCATTCAATATTACTTTGTTTATTTGTTTCATAAAAATATGTATCTATTATTGTCAGACAAAATAGTGCTCTATGGAATTTGTGTGCATTTATGGTGAAATGATGCACAAGAGTGACATATTGCGCGATAACTTGCCCATTTATTACGATATTTATTTTTTTTTTTTTTAATTAATCACTTCATTATCTTGCCCGTTAAGTCAAGATATCCATTCATTTGATAATATTTCTTTATTAAGTCATTAACTTGCTCACTCACTCAAGGTACATGTGTATTTGTTTTTTAAATCTATGTATATACTCTCTAATTCACGCACTTATCTCAGGGCTAATCTGACTAAACCAGGACTAATCTTACTTATCGTACGTGTCCTTGCCCTTATACCCGCCCACGTAGCCCGCCGCCGCTTTCTCGTCAAAGTCCTTGCGGCCTTCCAGGCCCTTTCCCTTGCCCGACTCGTCGAAGCGCTCCTTGTGCGAGCCCGTGTATTTGGACGTATCGGTCATGCGGTCCACTCCGCCCGTCTTCGACACCTTGGTGGTTCCCTGTATGGAATGGAAGACACATGATTAACTCGTACATTACCAGGCATTAAAACAACATATTGGTTTACCATACACTCACATGTGAATGGCAATGAAATAGTTAAAGGGGAATGATACGAGAAAAGGAACAGAATTGACAGATTGGTGAAAATTCGAGGAAAATCAGACATATTATAAGAAAGTTGTGATTTTTTGAAAATTTTGATTACAGGCACTGATTCCAGATTCTTTTAAGAGCAGCTTAATTATGTAATTGCACGTGCCTTTATAACAAAACGACTTGTCCATAAAGATCGAAGGTTTTTCTCCCTTTTCCTTGGGGTGGCCTTTATAAACAAGTTACTTTGATTGACTGAGCTGCTGAATGGTGTCTTACCGAGGCGGCGGGGCCTTTTCCAGCACAAATCTGCTCGATGAGTTTTGTGACTAGGTCTTTGCTGCCATACTTCTTTTCCGCAAACAGAGTCAGCGCCGTCTTGAACTGAGTGAAGTTGATCTTTCGCTCAGTCTTGGGCTTGACTTCCGGTCTATTAGGAGGGAAGGAAGGGGAGAAGAGGAAGAGAGGGGCGACGAGAGAGACACAGAGATAGAGAGGAGGATAGGGAAAGGAAGATAGATGGGGAGATATATATATATATATATATAGAGAGAGAGAGAGAGAGAGAGAGAGAGAGAGAGAGAGAGAGACAGACAGAGAGACAGAGAGAGAGAGACAGAGGGAGAGAGAGGGAGAGAATGATAGAAGCTCAAGCCAGAAGGAGGAGATAACAAAGAGGGACAACAAGAAAAAGAAACGAGAAGCATCATTAAAGGGAAAGTTCACCCTCAAGATAAGTTGGTTTCAATAAAAACATGAAGACACATGAAAGAAACATTATAAGTGAAGGTTTTACTAAAATCTGTCAAAGGATAAGAAAGTTATGATCTTTTGAAATTAAATTTTGTGACGTCACGTGTGAGGTGCTCTCCCATATGTTGTTTCTAGTGTGGTTACACAAATTGCTCTCTTTCTGTTTTTGACAACGGAATCATTTTTTCCATTCAGGTGTGTGTGTGTAAAAACGTATTTCTAATGATGTAGCAAATGCACAGAGAAAAAGATGCATATCCTATTGAGAAAACGTTTTTACACAACATATGGGAAAGCGCCCCGCACGTGACGTTCCAAAAATAGAAAATAAAATGATCATAACATTCTTATCATTTGACGGATTTTTATCACACCTTCACTGTTTCTTTTCTATTTTTTATTTTATCGACCCCCCCCCCCCTAATGCCAAGGGGGGGGGGGGGGGAGGGGGCGCCAACTTCCCTTCCTGTTGAGAAACGTGGCCATGGTTCTGGGCGTCAATCTGTGCTCGAGTTTGGGGGGCCCCAACCAACCGCTCAAGAGCTTATAAGTGGGGGCGGGGTGGGGGTGGGAGTAACAAAACATAGGGTTATAACGTTCCGCGTCTATATTTTTGGGAGCCTTGTTGTTACTGTTGCATATTTTGGCTTTTATCCGCCGGCGCGGGTTGGTCAAAACATGACTTGGAGTGTTAAGAATTAACATGAGATTTCTTCCTGTTGGATTTTGTTTAAGCCTAAAAGGAGGAATGGGGCAGGCGCGGCCGATTCTATTATCGGCCGCCTCTGATTTCAAGAGGGGTGACCGCAGCAGAATAAACCCCCCCCCCCCCGGATCTGCACCTTTTGTTAATCAAACTACATGCATCACGCATCACTATCATCATCGCTAACACTCCCATCACCAGAGCAATCGATCATTCCCATAGAAATCATCAGCATTGTCTCATTTTTGACATTCTTTTTTTTTTTTTAAAATAAAAAATGACATTTTTTTTTAATTGCGGCGTTCAGAGGAGCCAGATGCAACCTCGGCGGATCCAACGGCATAGTAGGGACTGAATTTTCGGTCTACCACTAGCAATGACCAGGGTCTCGTAACATGAAGGTTTGCGATCAATCGCAAAATGGCAATGGCCAATCAACATGATTGTTGCATGCGCTTTTTGCTCAAATGATTGACCAGTAACCAATGATGTTACGGGGCCCCCGAACAGACCTGTTGAAGATGATGTCGACGTCAGTCGAAGTAAACTTCTTATCGTAGAGCTTGAGGTCTCGGCACAGCTTGGATAACTTGGCGTTGTCCATCAGCGGCTGACTGTCCTTGCTCCCCGCCCCGAAGGCGCAGAAGGACTTGAAGACGGCTTGAAGATCAGCGTCACTCATCGTGCTGGTGTTTGCTCTGTGAGAGAAAGGGTAAGGTTATAGAGTCAAACCCTTCAAGAAAGACAACCCCAATTCAAATTCAAATTCAGATCGTATTTTCCCCATAAATTTCCGAGACGGAACATACAAACAAATATTATAAAATGTGAGAAAAATTCCCGTTATTTTAGATATAGGGTGTAACTTTTGCAGGTCAAAAAATAACATTTTGTAAAAACCACGGAAAGTGGAAGGTGCATATTGTTTCAGAATTTCCGTCTCAATAATAGAACTGGAAACTGACTTTAATCGAAAATACAGCGATCGCTAGATTTAGAGGAGATTTGGGGCTGGTCGTTCGAAACCTACAGCCCAAAGACCGGAGACCGCTGTGCGCTATGGTTCGCACCACAGTGCATGCGTTCAATGGGAGCATGCCCCGCGGTGCGCGGCGAATCGCGCACTGACAAGGGCAATACGATATGTGAATGAACATTCCGACCGCTAGGTTTCAAACGTATACATCGATAGTTTTTCATTTATGCTGAAAACGTTCGCCTGGCCATCATTGTGAAATTCTATACACGTTGTCGTTTGGGTGTACTGCTGATTGCTGCCGAGTTTCGCGACTTTTGCAAATGGGACACTCTGACTTTAACTGCAAATTGTACGGAGAATTAAGGCCCATGCTTGTAGGTCGATGGGCTCCCATGAAAGAGCGTGACACTATGTCAAAGAAAACAGGGGAATTATATGGACGGGTGGTCTTTGCAGACGAGTGCAATCACATCCCAAAAGTACGTTGAATGGGTAAAATGCTAAGTGGTCGTTATAGACGGGTGCATGGTCCTCAGTCATGTATAAGGGGAAGGAGGTTGAGGCGTTTATAGAAAGGTGGATGAGGGGAAGGGGTATATAGCCTAGATACTAGACTGTGAGGTGCATGGACACAACCCAGTTTGTTACAACTATGTCTGGTAACACAGACTATGCCCATTCTATATCAGGCGAAATAGCTAGCTCCATCTAACCCAAGATTTTTTGGGAAATTTTGTCGACTAAATAGCTAGCTATTCCGCCTCATCTGGCTAATGAAGACGCAAATAGCCAGCTATTTCGTGATCTGGCTAGGCTATCCCGATCAGATCTAGCTAGCTATTTCGCCACATCGGGCTAATGAAGACGCGCCGACTGACGCGGGTTTATGCCTGCATGCAAACTAGGCAGACATCATGCCCAAGCTACGTACCGCACGGTATCTACCTTAGTTACTGGTTGGTGTTTATGGGTTGCTACGCACGGTCTATATAGTCTCGTCTCCAGCCCATCTGGAGATGATAATAGACCATTTTCGTTATGTATGCAAATTTTATGCACGTCGTTCAAACAATGCGTTACTAATGGGAATCCCAAAGCTTGTCCGAGTAGCAACAACTAATAGATTCAAAATGCATTCCATCCATTGAATCTGAATGACTAGATACAGGTGAATTCAATAACTCGTTACTACCCAGTTAGGGGGAAAGTTGTGAATGCATTACGAAAACGGTCTATTTAGATCTCTTCGCCTCTGACATCATCGCTTTACCAATTTTATCGTGGGTATCGCATACTTGAGAGGGAATGAGAGAGAGAGAGAGAGAGAGAGAGAGAGAGAGAGAGAGAGAGAGAGAGAGAGAGCAAGGAATTTAATTTGTCCACGCCATTTACCAGACTGTTACTGATCGACGTCTTGCATTATTTTGGCTTACATCTGCATTTTATTAATAACAACAATTATCGTGGGTGGGTGCAGGTATACTTTGTTCTTTTCATAATAAAAATAGGGGGAAAGTTGTGAATACATTGCGAAAATGTTGTTGTTTGGATTAAAATTAAATTCCCAACATCCTTGAAGCTAGGCAACTCCTTCCCTTGCCCCACGCTCATTCAGGCATCTGACCTGCACTCTTGGGAGGCATGTGTAATTATATGAATATTGGTATTTAAAGGGATAGTTCACCCTGAAAATACTTTTGTTTCAATAAAAGCAGACACATGAAAAAAACATATATTAGTGGAGGTTTGATGAAAATCTGCCAACGGATAAGAAAGTTAATTTGAATTTTGATTTTGTGACGTCGCGTGCGAGGTGCTCTACCATAATGTTGTGTACAAAATAATTACATTTTTTTTCTCATTTTTGACAACTGGATATGTTTTGTTTTCGTAAAGGTATGAGTGTGAAAACGTATTTCAAGTGATGTATCAAATGCACAGAGAAAAGTATGCATATCTCTTTGAAAAAATGCACATTTTCGAGAAAAAAATTGTACCCAACATAATGGATAGCACCTCGCACGTGACGTCACAAAATCAAATCAAATAACTTTCTTTTCCTGTGACCGATTTTCGTCAAACCTTCATTATGTTTCTGTCATGTATCTCGTTTTCATTGAAACCAAAATGTATGTCATTTAAATGATGGACTTTATACTTACGTCTATTGAACCACATGTTAAAGGTTATCACGCCTCACAAGCCACCGTCTTTCTGGTGATGCCTTATATTCATTGCTCATGAAAGTTGTTTCTTTTTGTTTGTTTAACGAATAAAGAATCGAATTGAAAAATGATTTAAGGGTGATCTATCCCTTTAATATTGGTAGCCCATCATAACGCGGAGTAATCAGTCACGCGGAAGAAGCCGTGAGATGAATACATTACGTGTCAGGGCCATGCTGTATGGCTCAAAGAGAGTCTTTCATGAAAGAGCCCGACCGCTTCTCGTTAGCCCTCTAATTACCATGGACACATCCACCGTGTTGTACATCAATAGTCCGTTCATGACTTGGTGCCGAGAGGGTTAGTTTTGAAATTACGTGAACGAATTGGAGCAGGACGTGGCATTGACTTCGATCACACTATAGAGTATATATCAGGTCACTTGCCAAAGATATTATTATAATTGCTGCACCAAAGAATTGCAGGAGGCAGGCTTCTGATTAGAGTTAACAACTTTATTGCTTACCTTGACTTTTTGAATAAAATTGTGCAAACTGCTATATGTAACATGCTAAATTTGTGTATTCGTTGTTAGAGTCTGTTGAGTGGAACACATTTTTTTTCTTTTTTCTATGTTGTTTTCTTGTCCCCATTTTCGTCTCTACTTCTGATCAGGATACATTACTCTCTCTTTCTCCCCTACTTTCTCTCTCCCTCTTTCTCCCATACTCTCTCTCTCTCTCTCTCTCTCCCTCTCTCTCTCTCTCTATCCATCTCTTTCTCTCTTTCTCTGTCTTTCTCTATCCCTCTCTCTCCCTTTCTCTCTTTCTGTCTCTCTCTCTCTCTCTCTCTCTCTCTCTCCCTCTCTCTCTCTCTCTCTCTCTCTCTCTCTCTCTCTCTCTCTCTCTCTCTCTCTCAGTGAATACTATTATGTGCGTCTATGCGTGCAGACTAATGAAATAGTGCGAGTTACCCTATGGGTTACACTTGACAAGTATGATCATTCATGCGTGATACATCATCGGTATTCAGATTCCGTGAACATTCAGTGAATATTGCTGGTAGTGTGTTCGCATGTATTTTCAATACCATCGTATCGTTAGCATATATGTTTATATATATATATATATATATATATATATATATATATATATATATACCCATTTAAAAGCACAATATACAAATATAAATCATGTTTAGTGGAGCAGTGTGGGGGACCTTTGAATTCCACTACGCTTTGAATAATCCTTTCATAATCATCCCCTATCATAATAAGATATATCCTAAATGGAGTTACGTCATGTTACCATGGCAATATGAAATATCACCATCACGCTCGGATAACAGTGGGAGGTACATTAATCGTACGTTGCAATATGCATGATAAATCGTCAACATAATATTCTTTCTAAGATGTACCGCTCGCTCGTCCTTACACGTAGAGTTTAGTTGTGATAATGTAAACGTTGATCTCTCATTAAATTGTCCATCGGAATGCCATAATGAGCAAGATAATTTCATTAATCGCATAAAGATGATGACAGAACCTTGAAATGAACAAAAACAGAAGCCAATGTGCACCTAGTATGTATATCCAGACTCATGTGTCACTAACAAGTACGATAAGTTATATTGTTGTATTGAGGTCGTTTGTTGGTATGTGAAAACACGCAGTCGCGCAGCAAAATGATTGAGTCGGAGAATATTGACGTAGTATCGTTGCATATATCATCAGCCTCTTCTCACAACATAAGATGTACAAGATATTCGGAGAAAGCAGTCTGGAATTAACTCCTTCATCTTCGAGCATCTAACGTCAACTCCTCCTACTTCTAAGCATCCTTTCTACTTTAATGCAACATGACCATCAACTGGATTGAGGGGGGTGGTGGTCTAAGTTATTTTGGGTAACATACATTCAGGACAAGCTAGGGGTGTGGCTAGGGGTGTGGATAGGGGTGTGGCCTCTGACTTGTAGCTCTGCTTGGTGGCTTGACAAAATGTGGTATGGTTGCCGACAAGACTTAGGAGGTGGTCTGAGCATGCAGCAAGGGGGAGGGTTGAGATTATTATAAAATCCAAAATTGATTTGGGGGAAGGGGTAACTCCATCTACACCACAGACCAGGTAATCATTATACGACCAACGGGGATACATGATAATTTTATATGCTCTCTCTTCGGTTTAATATTGCTGCCAGGCTGGATGACATTTCCGATCCCGACTCACAATAATAATAATGATAATAATAATAATAATAATAATAATAATAATAATAATAATAATAATAATAATAATAATAATAATAATAACAATAATGATAATAATAATAATAATAATAATAATAATCAAACATTTATATAGTTCATAATATTAACAATCTCTATGCGCTTTACAATCATTTTAAAGATAACAAATTACATAATTAACACATTTAACGTCATATAATTGTACACAACATAAATACAGACTACAAAAATAGACCAAAGAGTTCTTAAAACCATATTGGGTACTTAATGGGAGAGTATGAATGTTTTGAGAGCGCGTTTGAAGCTATCGACAGATGGGGCATTGCGTATGTGGAGGGGATAGAGTCCCATAGTCTAATAACCGCTATGGTGCCAAAGGCACGTTCCCCATAGAAGTATTATAATAACATATTTTAGACCAGTAACCGTATCATTTCCCTCGTTTCTCAATCCACCTTACATCTGGAGAAATAATTGAAAATGATTCGATTTCAGCCAGACCCCCTTTTTAAAAGTTTGGTTTGGAAATGTTCAAGATCCTGGAATGCAGGCTACCTCGGCAGTGCATCAGAAAGGAATATACTCCACGGTCTGGGACCAAGGCTATATCAGAATCGCCGCCATACAATCATGATACACTTTTCCGTCGCGGCCATGACACCAAGGAGAACATACAATGCAATCAATGTATGAGTAGGGACGATGGCCCGTCCCTTTTACATAAATCTGCCAACTTCATGAAAGTGTGCACATAGTTAGCACAGGGATACCGACTGTGAGGTACTATAACTCCCGTGGAATAAATTAAAATCTAACTAGGTTTCACTGAGAAAAAAGAAAGCTCGATCAATTACCGAAGATTAGCTCCTCAAAAGAAAATATTACGCTTTGTCGATTCCAGGGAAAGGTTATTTAACCGCTCTCTCTCTCTCTCTCTCTCTCTCTCTCTCTCTCTCTCTCTCATCTCTCAAATGATGACAAAGTCAGGGAACTTTCAGAATTAGGTCTGCAAAAGGGACGGGCTACCTTTAAAGGGATAGCTCACCCTGAAATTAAGTTGGTTTCAGTTAAGGCAGAAACATGAAAGACACATATTTCAGTGAAGGCTTGATGAAAATTCGTCAAATGATAAGAAAGTTAATATGATCTTTTGAACATGATCTTTTAAATCTTATGACGTCACGTGCGAGGTGCTCTCGCATAATGTTGTGTACAATTTGTTGTTGTTGAAAAATGTCCATTTTCTCAAAAAGGATGAGCATCATTTCACTACTTGTGCATTTAAAACATCATTAGAAGCACGTTTTCACACACGTACCTCTCACAAGAAATACTCCATAAGCGGCATTGCAACACTATATACCATTCTCATTCTACCTTGGAGCTATATATACCAGTTCCATGATACAACCGTATGATTAAGTATATTTCAAATGATATAGCAACAATCATAATGATTATATATATCCCACATCGTCAATCGTCATCATAGTATAACTATATAATCATTCAAACGTTAATTGGTTGGAGTATTACAATCTTAAGAGATAAATATATAATCATAACATGACTTGTGAACGAACAAACATGACAATTCCCTAATGTTTTATTCAGCGGCTTATTTTAAACGCATTATCTATATATATATATATATATATATATATATATATATATATATATATATGCATTATATTTCCATATATATGCATTACTATGTACCACTACCAGGCATACAAGAGGAACCAAGAATGTATGAAGCGAGCTTGCTTCATGCACACATCCTGGGAGAATACACATACCAGGTTCTGTCAAGACGAAGTGAATGTAGGCAAAGATCGGTTTTGATCGTCCAGCTCAGCTCCGGTTTGATGTGGATCTCCTTCGACTCCGACAACGCCCGTACCGTGATGAGCTTCAGACCTACAATGACACCTCGTATAGTACAGAAACACTCTCACGTACCGCTAATCCGTCCCCTGTTCAATGGTAGCCCTGCCACACACGAACGCTTTGGTTTCCACCCTTTATTATCCAAAACAAACGAAGCAGACGATCTGTAATTTACCCACGAAGTGTGCCTATACATCCAACGATATAAATCGATATCGAGAGAAAGAATGGAGTCTCCCCCATTCATCAACGAGTAGATATGGTCTACGTATTTCAGCCCGCTTTTTGTTGATGCAGATTCAGTGTTGTTCTGTTCCCTTGTCTTACACGGTTATACCAGAGAGGTGCCACCTCTCTGGTTATACATCAAGAAGCGTGCATTATTTCCTGGATACAATTCCAGCCTTCCTGTGTTTGACACCTTTTTCCTGTATTTTCATGGAATACATCTCACAGAAAACGAGACATGGGTCTGAATTATAAGGCTAGATAGCGGAGCAAGCTTGACCTTTTTGCATCCTGATTGGTTATTCACGTGCGCTATCGGGCACGCCTAGATCACAGCGCAAAGGTCAAAGAATGATGAAGACTGATGGGCACATTATAAAACCCACGTTGTTATCATAATTTACCCACCCAATTGAAAGGTTCCGCAGCGAAGTGTTGTGACAACGGTTACTATGGTGATGGCGTCATCGCAGAGATGCCTGGTAAAACTCTAGATATACTGGATCTAACTAGTTTACACTGTAGATTTGGCCTACATGACTTTTGCGAGTTTATCTCGAGTTTATCTCAGGATGGCTGTACACGTTTCTTGAAGTTCACGACTTGTTTAATTTTATCAAGGATCATACATAAACAATAGGCATTTGTAAATGACATGCTCATTGTATTGTTTTAATACCAGCATGTATAGGGATAGCTCGACCCTCACTCCCGCCCCTCCCCCGTGTCTCTCTCTCTCTCGCTCTCTCTCTCCGTCTGTCTCTGTCTATCTGTCTGTCTCCCCGTCTCTCTCTGTCTCTGGCTCCCCCCCCCCCCCCCCTCCGTCTCTGTCTCTCTGTCTGTCTTTACCCACGTACACACATGCATACACACCCTCTTACCATAGCCCTTAACGATTAAGATGACGGTAAGAGCGCCCTTGAGCATTTTCTGACCCCCCCCCCCCCCCCAACTCCCATCCCCCAATCCCCAACCCACCCCGGCCAACCCCCCTCCAGATTACGGACTCATAAAACAAGGTATAGTAGGCCAGTACCAGATATTTCAACATTCAAGAAAATCACGGACTTCTTTGTGCAAGCTCTTGAAAGTGATGTTAAAGGAAAGTTCAGCAAATACCATCGTGGGCAGGTTAAGAGAGGGGAGTAAATATAGTCAGAGTATACAGGTATTTCTTATTTGACCAGGGGAGCGAGGGAAACGACCTCGCATAATAAGATTATTGACAAAGGACATTAACGGACGCTTAAATAAAGAAAACAAAATTGCATGTAGTATGTACATAGGTAAATCCCATTCAACTTCTTCACAGAGGTTGTTAACTGCCGTTAGATGGGCAAGCTACACGGTGATTGACAATGCAATGAAATGGTTTTATTGAAACATCGGAACAAACACAGTGACTTAAAAAGACGTTTTCCTGTTGATTGTGCCATTATTGATCAGATGGTGTATCCCTTTTGCAGGCCTAATATAATTATCAAGCTGAGTACATACAGTGGTACATAGAAAAAAAAATAGTTAATTAGAATGTGACCCCAGGATTAAATCTATAATGTATATTGGTCATAGTACACCAGTGAATAAACACCCAACAACACTGGTACCGTCCATTTTGGTGGGTGCTTCTCCCGGGTGCTTCTCTCTCTCTCTCTCTCTCTCTCTCTCTCTCTCTCTCTCTCTCTCTCTCTCTCTCTCTCTCTCTCTTTCTCTCTCTCTCTGTATGTCTGTCTGTACGTCTGTCCCCCCTCTCTCTCTGTCTCTCTGTCTCTCTCTCTCTGTCTCTCTCTCTTTCTCTCTCTCTCTGTATGTCTGTCTGTACGTCTGTCCCCCTCTCTCTCTGTCTCTCTGTCTCTCTCTCTGTCTGCCTGTCTGTGCGTCTCTCCCTGTCTTTGTCTAATATCTCTCTCTGTATCTCTCACTCTCTTATGCTCTCTGTCTATGACTCTATGTCGACCTGTCTGTCTGTCTTTCTCACTCTCTGTATCTGTTTCTGTCTCTCTCTGTATCTCTTTCACTTGCTTTAAATTAAATTTTACTCACTAACAACGTAACATCGATCACACGTAGAAAAGAGTGTTCAATCCTAATCTCACGGGCGTGGTGCATGGTGGTGGTGGTGGTGGGGGGGGGGGGGGGGGGTCACAATGCCCCCCCCCCCACTCCACCCCGCTGTACAAAATCTACGACTGACGCCCAACACGCCTTTTCATGACCTTTTCTTTTGAAATGTCTCGCCACTTTTAAGACCAAGTTTGAAAAAAAAATAGGACACTCCGTTCAAAGGTTAAATGTCGGATAGGTTTGTGTACAAAGTATTGCTTTGACTATACTGCTCTATATCACTGTAGAGGTAATTATTACTGGTCTCACAATGCTCGATTTACTCTATTATGCATGCCTATTATTACACAAACACATACACATTTCAAACGTGTCTCATAATTGTAAAACTTGAATGAAATTCATGGAAGATCGTGTACTGTAGCAGTAACTTCAATAATAAGTACCAGCTTACAGGTTGAAACTTCGATTTTAAACGATTAAAATATATGGTTAATTAGAATGGTGTGCTGGCATGGTGTGCTGGCATGGTTAGACGGTTTAACATGTTGATCGCAGGTACAACCTAGAAGTTAACGATGTACCAGATTCAATGAACTGAAAGGATACAGGTCAGGAGGCTAATGATGTACAGGATCAAGCTGAAAGGATGGGGATGAGACTTAAAGGAATAACATGGACTGGAAAAGAATTAAATAATGAAATGAATGGTGTTAAATGAAAAAACCACTGGGTGTGGTGCTTTAGGGGACCCTTAAGATTTTAGAAGATACATAGCAAAAACAACAACTAAACCAAAGCGGGCTGTTCTGCAGAACAAAGTAAAGGGAAAATAAAACGTGTTCGAGCCACTCTTGGTGGTTCACAATGAAGGAGAACAAAACAACAAGTAGTCATACTGAGGCCAGCAGTGCAAAATTATACCCTATTAAATTTTGAGTTGAGAAGGTTTGAAAATAAAAGATTTAGGTAAACTTACGTCAAAAGGAGACACGCTCACACAGTGATTAAACATTATAAAACAAGTTTAATAATACACAGCACAAAAGTGCCCGCAAGGCGCGCCTGCACAGCATGCGCGCCTTGCTTATGGCGCGAATAAATTATACAAATGAGGAGCGTAATTTATGAGCGTCATAATCAGTGGGCGTGTCTCCCAGACTACAGGTTTATTTACTAAAGTAAACTTCATTCCATTTCCCGTAGAACAATCGTGAATCACAGCGATATTACAATAACTTCAACACCATAGCTTAGAGCAGGACATGCGAAGGGGAACAAGAATGCGGTTGCATGTAGAATCAAGAATGGATGTCCCGTATAGTTAGCTGAGGGCGAAATTTAAAAGTCGAATACTGCCTCATGTGGGGCGAGTTGTGTAATATCGTCTGCTGCCCTGATCATGCTTGTAAGTTACGTTAAACAAAACTACTGTTTTCTCGTTATATTATTTATTGACGTAGTACAATTTTTGAATTTAGTTGGTATTCAGGTCCCCAGAATGGTATAATCTGGCTCGTAAATATACTGGTACCTGTTACTTATGCTCATTGTCGTCAAAATGTCGCTTGTGTTCTGTTCCCATGCGTTCAAATCTGTGTAAGCTACATAAAATGGCCTTTGAAATTCAAAACAATCATGACAATGAAGGATTGAAACATGTAAACAAACATATTAACGTATGGATTCAATATTCATACAAACTATGACACGGTTATTTCAATATTGCCTCTTTTATCGCTTGATTGCTACAAGGTCACCTTCATATTACCAGTTAGTTAGACGTTGAGTTCATGTTGTTCATTGTTGACATGTTGTTGCATGTTGTTTGTTACTGTTTAGTGTTAGTGCAAATTTATTATAGGTTGCTAACTTCAGCCTTGGTTGAGGGTATTTAGACATCTTATTTGACCTAACCCTAATCATAGGCCTCATAAGCCTAGGCTGGAGTTAGCAACCTGAAATGATTTATACCCCCAATCCCAGGATTGAAAAATTTATTACAAAAGTTTGTTATCAAAAAGCATGTTAAAAAAAATATGTGGTTAGAGTCGAGAGTAGTCACTTTATGCAATATTTTGTATTGCTCTGCATATAAGGCATGCCAAGCCATTATGTTTAGTGTCAGGCACTACCCGGTCAATACAAATCTTGAATACTATAGAGCCGCACTGTGCCCTTGGCCTTGTCACAAATAATGAAACAGTTCAAAATATCATGAAGCCACATTTATTCATTCAGGAACTTCTGGATTAGCTCCACCTCCCGCTGACCTGTTCCTCTTTCTGCAATCCATGCATTCAGACTCGAGACTGGTCATTGGTTTCCGTACCGTACACCTCAATATTGCCCTCTATCATTCCTGTCATTGCTAGATTTTCCTGGTTCTTTTCCCCCTACTCCAGAACTGAGTTTGAGATGATGTCCAGCTCCTCGCACCATGACCACACTGACCACCAGCATGGTGGTGGTTGCTGTGTCCAGCCCTCCCCCACACCCTCCCTGACCCAGACCCTGGACGAGCTGGACTGGGAGAGGGGCATCTGGTCAGCAGCCCTCAGCGGGGATGTGGCCAGGGTTCGAAAGTTACTCTCCACAGGGTGTGAGGTCAATGGTACGGATAAGTCAGGCTATACCGCTCTCGTAAGTTGAACATGCTCCCTGTCAAAATAAAATGTAAGCCAAATTACTTTAAGCCAAAATTTTTTATCCTCATTCACATTTAAAGATTCTTGTAAGGGAGGCAACATTTCACTGTTCAATTCAATTGATATGTGTATATTATGCGTTGAATTAAAATCTGATTATTTCACCCTACAATTAAAGTTTCATCGTGAAACTACATAAACAGTATTTTCGATTGTTCTTCTTCGTCTGCTGGAATGAAGAACCCCACAATGTTGTGACACTCCCATTGGGGCAACTCAAATACTCTAAACGTTGTACACATGTGCAGTGTAAAATAATGTATAACCATGGACCCTACTACCGACCAGTATCTATTCAGTAAACAAGGGGTAAAATATGGGTAAATACAGGTCACTGGTCAAGGAATACAAAATACCGGTATGTGGTCTTCTTTAGATAGACAAATGGCCACTTAAGTGGTTTTCAGTGTAGACTTTATATGCAATATAAAGCTTGTGATTGTTGGATCCCATTTAGCACTATGCCTGCCGGAACGGCCATGCAGAAGTCGTCTCAACCCTCCTGGAATATGGCGCTCAGACCAACATTCAGACACGGTCGGGGGGTGCTAGTGCCTTACAGAGGGCAGCCTATGGGGGCCATTCACACATCGTATCTCTGCTGGTGCAGTCCGGCGCTGATACAGGCTTACAGGACTGTGATGGGAAAACAGCCCTACACAAGGTACCCTGATCAGAAGAAATAGATATATTGAAATTGAAATTGTGTGTTCATGTGCACATCATACATGTTCATTTTAATGATAAAAGCAAACAGAATTTTACTATTTTAACTGATAACTTCATGCCAAGGAAATCACTAACTCAATTATATACAACTACAAAGGTGCCACATTCTTGTTTGGGGAATATTATGATGTTCGTGACATTGGTTGAATGCTCTTGAGAAAGTTGCCCTCACTCTTGCTGTTCAGGGATATAGGTCAAGAGGACGACAGAGACTGACTTTCCTCTCTTGGCTCAGAGATGCCACTGGCACAAGGCCCCTCAATGTCATACGCCAGTGCCAGCAAAAAGAGGAGTTAATTCTGACACGCATTTTTCAATTGCATTTCCATGTATTTAGGGATGGTATATTTATCACATCTATGTTCTATAAGAAATATAGGTTTGAAATACATTAATATCTGTGCATTCTATTAAAAAAACTCCTCAACACTGCACTGTAATGTATATGATGTTGATGGACATTTTTTTTATATATGCTTTTCTGATTAAGTACCCTGATGGCCTATCTCTACATTTGTCCTCTTATTCACAACAGGCGGCAGAGAGAAATCATCAGGATATCTGCCTGATGCTACTCCAGGCAAACCCTCGTCTGATCGGGATCGAGGACAATAAAGGGCAGACACCCAAGGGTTGTGCCAGGGACAGCTCCACGCCTCATGAGCCGCCCTCATGATAGCTCCTTACTCTGCAAACGCAGAGGTTGAAAGGGAAAGTCCACCCTGTAGTTAAGTTGGGTTTAATAAGAGCAAAAACATGAGAGAAACATATTTGTGAAGGTGTGACGAAAATCTGTCAATGTATAAGGAAGTTACAAATGATAGCACCTTAGTCCACAAACGTAGAGGTTGAAAGGGAAAGTCCACCCTGTAGTTAAGTTGGGTTTAATAAGAGCAAAAACACGAGAGAAACATATTTGTGAAGGTTTGACAAAAATCTGTCAATGTATAAGAAAGTTGCAAATTCCGAAAGTTATAACTTTGCGACGTCACTTGGGAGGTGCTTTCCCATATGTTGTGTGCTGCATGTTTCCATGAATTGCTCCTCTTTCTGGTTTTTGATGAAGATATACATCTTTTTCATAGAGATGTAAGTGTGAAAACATGCGCAGGTGATATGGTAAACATGTGTATCATTCTGAGAAAATGTAAATGTTAGAAAAAAATTAGCACACAACTTATTGCACAGTAGCTTGCAAGTGATGCCACAAAATGATCTACCCGGTATACTATCTCTGTTAACGCTATCATCTTTTGACGGATTTTTTGTCTAACCTTTAGTAATTTGTTTCTTTTGTGTTTCTGCTTGCGATTTAACCAAATTAATTTCAGGATGGATTCTCCCATTAATATGGTGTTTTCGGTAAGCAACACACAGAGGTATCAAAGACGTGGGAGTGACTGGAAGCTACGTGCGCGCTGCTTGATCAACTCGTTTAGAAGCGGTTTTGATAATTTGGTGACAAGCGCGCTGAGCTAATGCGCTGTCTTCGTAATGTATGTATGACTTTCTCTCTAGCTGCATAGTAACGCATTATGATATGCACCTGTATCGAGTGATTCGGTTTCAATAATTGATGGAGTGCACTCTGAATCTACTGTTGCGGTTTCTTGGACGAGCTTTGTGGTTACCATTAGTAATGTATTGCGTGAAAGACGAGCGTAAACTTTGCATACATAACAAAAGTAGTCCATTGGCTGTAGCTTCCAAGGATTCACTCATGTGGCCCTATCCACGGTGGACATAAATCTAGCCAAAGCTTTTCTTTTTCAACCCAAAAGCAATCGGGCTGCTATTGCTATAGTAGCTCTTGATTTTTGTGCACGCACTGCAGATTCTATGTCCCTGAATACACTATAATTTTGCTTTTGTGGTTGTGTTCAAACACATGTGTACTGTCACTACTAAACAGCCATACCGTACTTGCCAGCAGTGTCCCAATTGTCATGATTTTTTTCTTGTTTAATGGTGAAGAGGGCCTGTTCCATTCGTAGTTCATGTAGACAGAGATTTCGAGGGAAGTTGCTATTGTAGATCTGGGCCCCGTTACATAAAACTTACCATTAATGGTAACTCTGTCATCAATGGTAACTACCATGGTAACACTGTTCGACAGCCAATCAAGTTCAAGGTTTCCGTAGAAGGTGCCATTGATAGCAAAGTTACTATCAATGGTAAGTTTTATGCAACAGGACCCTGGGGACTGGATACAAGAACATATCATGATTACATATGTGCACCATCTCCACTCCCTGGGGAGTGTTCCTTGCCTGCTGCACCATATCCGCGCTGGGTCAAGAGCAAGAAACATTCAAGAGTCTTCAGATACGGACTTAAGTGTGACACCCTCTCAAATATGTGTCTGTACGAAGGCTACAACTTGACAAACTTATATAAACATCTTTCAGCAAGATTTTAGTGAAAGGGATTTCTTGGGTTATGTCAATTTGAAAAGAAATGTTTATTTAGGCATACAATCAGGAATAAGGATAGTGGGCTCAATTCCCCCCTCCCCCCCCCCCCCCCCCACCCACAAATCAAACAAATATTATCCATGTCAGATAAACTGCTAATTTGTAGCATTTTGTCAGTACCCCGTGATCATGTTGTATGTAGCTGTACGATCACTGTAACAATGGATGGATATCAACTGTAGATTTATTCAGACTCATATCAAGCCACAATTTATTCATTGCAAACTTTTGTCAATTAATGAATAAGTTTCATGTTTTTTTAAGATGTCAGTAAATTATAGATTATTATACTCTTCAAATGTAACCATTTCATTTGCAATGCATTATATATGTTGATCATATTGATTTGCACATATTAATATGCATTAAAATAGGTATTTATATTATTTTTTCAATATTGCTTCTTCTTATTTCTTCTCGGGTGTCATAGGTTGGATATTCCCATCAAGAATGTTTGCTGTACGAGATGGGTGGGCACTTAAAGGGATAGTTCATCATGAAAGTAAGTTGATTTCAATAAAAGCAGACACATGAAAGAATCATACAAGTGAAGGTTTGGTGAAAATCCGTCAAAGGATAAGAAAGTTATGATCTCTTAAAGTTTCGATTTTGTAACGTCAGGTGCGGGGTGCTTATGTTATGAACATAACTTTTTTTTAATGTTTTTTTTTTCTCAAAGAGATATTAAATAGAAATTTAGACAAATACCTCAATGAAAAAAATACATGTACAGTATATATGTTCTGTTGTCAAAAACGGAAAAAGAGCAATTTATCGAATCGTGCACCACACAACATAAAGGGAGGGCACCTGGCATGTGACTTCACAAAATTAAAATTTCAAAAGATCATAACTTTCTTATCCTTTGACGTATTTTCGCCAAACCTTCACTAATATGTTTCTTTCACATTTCTGCTTTCATTAAAACCAACTTAATTTCAGGGTGAACTATCCCGTTTACCCTTACAGTGTTTTTGCACAACAATACACACAAACCCAAGGGAAGAACAGATTGGCTGGCACACACAGGATTGATGAAGACAATGCCTTGGATTTGGTATTACATTTATTATAGAATGCAACTTTGCATTAGATAAAAGAAGAGAAAAGAAGGCTAAAGAATTGAAAGACAGTGGACAGTGTGAAGAGAGAGGTAAAGGGAGAGGGAGAGGGGGGAAGAGAGAGAGGGGGAGAGAGAAAGAGAAGAGAGAAAGAGAGAGGAGGGGGGGAGGGATACAAGTTTGAGATAAAATTATAAAACGAGAACAGAAAAAGGGAGGCTTGGAAGTGATAGATGGAAGAGGGAGAAAGGGGTGAGCTAAAATGGGAAATACAGATGAAGACGATTTACATCTTGTTCCTTTTAGTTTCTATCATAGGTGTTTGAATACTGTAACGGAAACGAACTATATGTCTATATATTGTCTTTACAACTTCTTTCCCCTATTCCTTCGTTTTAATCTCCTCCTTTAACTAATCTTTTGTATAATATTATCTAGTTCCTCCTTGTTTCATTTAAACAGGGCTATCCTTTCAGTCACGAGGACTGCTCTTCAAAAAAAAAGTCATGGGAGAAAAACCCCGTTCAAATAGTACAGTACTAATAAATACTATTTAGAAAATAATGGCACTTTCCGTAACACCATGTGCTTGCATTCTTTTTTAAACCGAACATAAATAAAAAATGTGATAAAAATGGAAGTAGAAGGAAAGGATGGTGAAGAGAGTTGTAAACTACTCGCAAGTAGATACATACCCAGAATAAGAATGAAATGAAAAAAAAATGAGGTTAAGTGCGCGGAAATTATATTACGCTCTGCAACTTATTTTATAGTTCTTTCAATATCAGTGAAAGACAATATCAATCTCGACGTTTCGGGCAGTGTGCTCTGTCCGTCATCCACAGAATAAATCGAAGAAACTATTGATTGCGCTGGGCATTTTTGGGGGATCGGAAGAACGTTTAAAGAACATTTAACAATGAATTTGTAATGACAATGTACAAAATAGTTACAATAATATGTAATGAATGCAAAGTCGAACACAACGAATAAGAGGGAACACTTTATACACTCTTGCAACAATACATGTATTATGAAGTTTGTGAGTGGTCCCCCCCCCCCCCGCATCCTATTATGTTTGGCCCCATTTCATCTCGTTGCCCAGTTTTTAGTTATTTTCCACCTCGAAACTTTTCTAGCAGCTAAGACTTGCTATGTCATATCTTAGTTCTACACTGTATCTTCCCATTCCTCCATATGCTCGCATCCCTTTTTGCTCTTCGCTCATATACATGTACCCCATTTCGTCTTCCAGCTCTTATCCTTTCTCTCCCATCTCAGCATCAGCTTGCTTATCGCGGTCCGAATCTTAACGATCGAAGCCGCAATACGGCATGGGAGAGAAAGAGGAAGAGAGAAGCAGAGAGACAGAGCAGAGAGAGAGAGAGAGAGAGAGAGAGAGAGAGAGAGAGAGATGAGGGAGAGTCCATTTATAGGCTAATTGTTATTGCCTATATACTCCATATAATATATTTTCCGCTAGCCAACACCTATAATTAAGTTCCACTCTCTCCTGTCACGATCCAATCACATCTGAATGAAGTCCGCGTTAATTTACCCACCATCCATTCAACACGCACGGGCGATGGTGCGTAACTGCCTGTTGCTATGACTACCAAGTCCGACAGGTGCCGTGTTTCACTACGCATGCGCCGTGCAATTCTCTAATTGATTGCTTAGCGACCTAGATAGCGTGTGTGTATGTGTGTGTATGTATGTTATGTTGTTTTGGCGTGTGCGGTAGTGAATGCATGCTTATCTGAGCTTCAGTATACGAGAGATACCGCAAGTATAGAGTAACGTGATACAGTGCGGAATTAATGAGCGAATGATCTCCAATATTGCTGTTATTTTCGCGTGATTGCTTCATATTCGGAAGACGCTACTGGACTTGAACTGACAAGAAGATACACAAGGAGGAGAGAAGCAGATAGACATCGTTCAATTCAGCGTATTTTATTCGTTCATATATTGCTTTCCCGCGACCAACTTCACGATGCACAAATCGTACCAGTCCATTCTACCGTGCCACAACCGGCTGTTGCAGCAGAGATGGGACCAGAAATACTATGATGAACACAGGCAAAAGGTCAGTCGATCATTTTTTCCAAATATTTACTTTCGTAATACTAATAACAATCAAACATTTAATTTTGTTAAGCGATGTGGTTTTTTATAAAGCTAATTGTGCATGGTTTATTGCGTGATTTTTCTACAATCATCTATACGATCGAGATTGACTAAATTCTGAAGATTATGTTTTCTAGTTAATTTGTTAAGTACTTCTGACTTTCTGTGCAAATATTGAAATAAGTCATATTTTTGTATGTCCTTTTTATTATTTTTGGCAAGTATGATGTATGTTTTATCATAAACTCATATTCATAAGTTTTAAGTTCTACTTCTGAAGATAATGTTGTAGTACTTCCAATAAGACTCAGTCACATTTTTGTATATCCTTTTCATTTTTGGCAAATATGATGTGTGTATGTTATCATTAACTCATTTTTACCATGTATGTGCTTGTTTTTGTACAGGTGAAGGAAGCAAAGTCGATGGTCGATACCAAAGCACCCACGACATACGTCCATCTCCATCTCAAACTCAAGAAACTTCAGGTACGAAGAAGAATTAATGTGTCATATCTTAATCATCTCTCTTCTTCAGCCGTGTTATACATCATTACCTACCATACCAGCTCTCTGCCTGTTTGTCTGCCTCTTTCTTTCTTTCTTCCTCTCGATCTCTCTCAATATGTCTTTTTTGTTCCATCTCTAGCTTTCACTACTAACCCCCTCTCTCATTCCCTATCTCTGTCTCTGTCTGCCTCCCACTTCTCTTGCTTGCTCCCCCCTCTCTGTCAGTCCCTGTCTCTCTCTGTCACTCCCCCCTCCTCTTCCTGATCCCCTGCCCCCTTTCTTCCCCTCTCTTCCTCTCTCTCTCTCTCTCTCTCTCTCTCTCTCTCCCTCCCTCTCTCTCTCTCTCTCTCTCTCTCTCTCTCATTCTCACTCTCACTCTTTCTCTCAATCTCCTACCTCTAAAATATTAATCAACCTTGTCGTGCCATCAATGTCCATTTCAATATATAACACAATTGTTTACATCCATGGTTTGCATTGTGAATAAATTTCTTTGAGAGTACCTTGTTGTCGTTCAGAATTATCGGCGTTGTCATTCATATCTCAAATATTTTTGACATTAACTCAACTCTTTAATATGGTAGTAAATTAAAGGTCTTTAGATATTGTATCAAGAATAATTTGGCATTATCATTCATATCTCAAATATTTTCGCCCTTAACTAAACTTGTTTAAGTGCATGGTAGTAAATTACAGTTCTTTAGAGATATTTTATCAAGTTTGGTATATATATTTATCTACCCGGTAATTATAACAAGTCTAACAGTGTACTATCTATCATCATCAGTATTGATTTTAGTCTAACCACTGCTCACTGCTGATCCAGAGATCATAAACCGCAAAATAAAATATAAGTGCACCTAGCTTATTGCCAGACCGACGCAGCCCGTTGCCCAGTCTTCTCTGAAGAAATGAAAGGCCTAGGCACCCCTAGTGCATAATGTAAGTAATCATGCAGGCCAGGCAGATCTTTTATGACTATGTCGTGCCAGTCTATTTCAAGACAACACATTAAGGTATTTTCAGTGTGAAAGTGTGCAGGAGTAACAGGAAATGATTTAATGAGAGGGAATTGAATTAGAAAAAAAAATGGGAAGAAAAGGTGTTTATAATGTGTCTAATGATATTTTCTTTCTCTCTGTTTGGGTGTTAAGCTGGAAGAGGAGCGATTGGCGGTGATCGAGAGGGATAATCGCATCCTACTGGAGAAGATGTCAGTTATCATGAGGACCAGGGGACGGATTGACAACAGGAACAACTACATCCACAGGAGGTAGGTTAACTCACAGACCCCCCAGGGTCCCGTTGCATAAAACAATGGTAACTCTGCCATCAATAATAACTACTATGGTAACATAGCTTGACAGCCAATCAAATTCAAAGTTTCTTCAGACATTGCCATTCCATTAGTACTTAGCAAAGTTACCATCAATGGTAAGTTTTATGCAACAGGGCCCAGTTCTAAAAGTTCACACAAAATTAACATACATGTAAGGCCCACCAGATTCCCATACGCAATAGATCACTTCGCATAGATACACAAACTTCACAGTATTTCACGATATCCCACAAGCTCCTGCATAACATTGAATGGAACATTACAATGTGAGACCCAATATCAAGTTTCTCTCTGCCACTATACTATATTTGATTCCTTATCCTCAATCTAGTAAAAAGTTGCCAATATCAATGCGGGAGAGAAAATGGCAGAGAAAAATAATGAGGCTCAAAGTTCTTGAGCCCCTGCAATAACAAAAAGAGCCCCTAGTTGAGAAAAATTTATTTCCCTCATACAGTTTATTTGACAGCGTGGTTCATAACAATAACAGTAGATTGCTGGTTCAAATCCCTCTGTCCTCGTTGCATGAAACTTACCATCAATGGTAACTCTGCCATCACTGGAAACTGCCATAGTAACACCAATTAAATTTAAGGTTTTGATACAAATTGCCATTGGAAGCAAACTTACTGTCTACATTTTATGCAACAGGGCCCTGCATGGTCCTAAGATTTTTTTTCTAGCTTCTTTTTCATTCATGTACATAATCGATTGAGCATGCCATCCTCACTAGTAGGTGTATGCCTAAAATTTCTTTTCAAAGTTTGAAATTACCCCAGAAAGCCCTTGAACTAAAATAACTATTTTCTTGCTTTCTCCCCATCTTTCTCCGCCTCCAGCCTGAACAGGGAGAAGCGGCAGAGGGAGCTGCTCCGGGTGACGAGGGAGAACCAGGAGATCCTGAAGCGGATCCTGGCCAGGGAGCCGGAGTACAACCACCTGGAGTGGGACCGGCAGTGGGAGGAGAACGAGGCGTTCATGGACAACATCGCCCGCTACCCCCGGGACTGGTGGGAGGTGGAGCAGGAGGAGAAGAAGAGGCGCAAGGAGGAACGCAAAGAGGTAATTTAAGTTCAGATATTGACTTAAAGGGAATATACTGTACTGGGAAGACAAAAATGCCTTTAAAAGGTAATCATGAGCAATTTTCTTGCCAATGGTCTTAAATTCATGTATTGTCCATCTTAGAAACTTGCTGAAAGTTATTTGCCCTAGAATTATCCACATTTGTAGTAATTAGTGATTAAATCACAAATCTTTAAATTGTTCGGCCCGAACATTTGTGATTTGTGATTTAATCACTAATTACTCCACATGTGGATCATATGAGGGCAAGTTTCAGCAAGTTTCTGAAATGGACAATACATGAATTTAACACCATTGGCAAAAAGATTGCTCGCGATCACCTTTTGAAGGCATTTTTGTCTCCCCAGTACAGTATACTACCTTTGATAATAAGAATATTCACTAATAATTCACTATCATGTTGTGTGAGGAGGAGCGCAGGTAGTTCAGTTCAGATGTCCATTTCAACTGTTTTTCATTGGAAACATTTAAAGAAGACTTTGGGTGGATGCATAGTCAAACATTAATTAATACAGTGTTCATCTCATATCGCCAACCACCCTGCCCCCCGACTCCCATCCCCAACCTTCATTCCCATTGCCTTGTCTCCGATGTTTTTTTGTTTTCATTCATCAATGTAGTTATGTATCTTAAATGGGTTTATAATTGATTAATAATATTTGTTAAAAAAAAATGTTGGGTCTCTTCCACAGACTCAGCATGATCTTTATCGTTACCATTTTTGCACTATTTCTTGTGTTTATTTGATGCATGTTGGTCATGTTATATTTTGTTATTGCATCTTCTATGAGTTGTGGAAAAATAATAAATTACAAAATACACTTGAGATGTCAATTTCAAAATCTAAGAAAGGAACTCTCATTGTTAGAATAGCCTTCAACCTTTTTGGCAAAAGAAGAATAAACTGACAAAACAAAAATCAACATCAAGATATGATGATCTAAAAAAGAGAGAAAAAATAAGAGCCACATACATACATTCTGCACATTATTATAGATGTATTGGCATAAAAAATGAATTTTCTTGTGACTGCTTGTTTAATTCTGAATCATTCCTGTATTTTTTTGTGTTTGCAGACGAGCAGGAAGGAAAAGTCAACACTGAACGAAGAAGAGAACCCCAGGATAAAGCCAGCCAAGAAGAAGAAAGAGGAGGAGGAGAAGGAGCAAGAGCAGGAGCAAGGAGTACAGGAGGAGGAGGAGCAAGCGACGCAGGAGCAGGAGGAGCAGCAAGAGAAGGAGCTGGAGCAACAAGCTGAATGAGTTGAATGACACCTGAAGGTCATTTTCAACCAGTGAAGGTCATTTTTACCCAACTGAAAGTCACCTTCT
Organism: Arbacia lixula; assembly: GCA_963669155.1. Classification (NCBI taxonomy): domain Eukaryota; kingdom Metazoa; phylum Echinodermata; class Echinoidea; order Arbacioida; family Arbaciidae; genus Arbacia; species Arbacia lixula. Next base: position 10,710,850 of record OZ022590.1, on the reverse strand, counting down.
GGACTAGAAAGAGCTCTTCAGGAGAGCACTTGTGCTATCAGAAAAAGACTGCAGATTGAGAAAATTCACCTATCAACAGTATGCCATATAGTGACGTCCATCTTTGATATAATGAAATATATATATATATTTTAGATGCTTGCAGCAGGATTTGCAAATCTAGTCGTGTTCCGTGCAACTATTTAATTTTAAAACATGTAAATAGTAAGTTGAGAGATAAGTGGAGGTATCACAGTGTACTAGAGGTTGTGAGCTTTAACTGAAGTGGTCAAAGATCCAGGTTCGATCCACACCATGACACTTGTGTCCTTCAGCAGGGGACGTCATCCATATGAAGTCTCCAGAAAAAGAGAGCTGAAAAATCCTTCTGTGTGATATGCTGAAAGAACCGTGCTATTTCAGTTACCGTGCAGTGCAGGTAGATAGCAAACATCTCCACCTCATTCTTCATCGAATTCTCGGGTTTCACAACGCTTTCTTCCACAACGAATCCATCATCAGTTTGCCGCATAGGTACTGCAGAGAAGTTATTAGCCAAAGACTTGAATATGCCTACATGTATTGCTTTAGTTGAATTTGTCGAATGTATCGTGAGCAAACGTACATGTGATGGTCTGTACAGTATGTCCCATCAATATAACCATAATAACAGATGATTCTCATAAATGGAGCATGCATCCTGTCAGAAATATGTTTCTTTGACTGTAAACGGTTACTCCTTTTGATGGTGTAAAAAAAAATCATGAGATGGGATATCAAGTTAATGTTTGTGAAATGGAGGCGCTGACGTTATTTTATGCAAATTGACGCTAGAAAGATTTAGTATTCTCAACATTTGCTGTGAAGCATGTTAACTATGGTGCTTATTTGAATTGTAGGATGCAAGACAATTTGGCTTATAATGTTATTTTACTACACTATGCATGATTTCCACCTGAAGCTTTGTTCAAGCCTTCATGGCATTTAGATAACAGAGACAATAGATACTAGTGCATTGCATGAATGCGTATGGTGTTATTTTATATCAGATGGGTATCTAGCTTGAGTATTGCATGAACCTGTATGGTCTTGCTTTGATCTAGATCAGTCAAGCTGTAGTTTGGCTCCTCTGTATCAGCATTTTTATACTTATTCACAAAATATATGATGTGTTTATGTTTTGGACACTTTCAGAGTAAATATATATATATATGTATATATATATATATTTTTTTTTTTTTTTTTTTGGGGGGGGGGGGCAATGGTCAGCATCATGGTTTAAATTCAGCCATACCTAAAAGGAAGACTTTTTTGGCAGACTCGAGTTCTTGGTTCTGGAACTGATATGTAAGAGTAAATCATATTTTGGTAGAGAGAGTAATCCCTCTACATATGGAGAAATATATCAATTTGTTCATGTTATTTAAAGGTGCAATGCTTGATAGTCATTCTGAAAAGTCGTGAATTTGCTTTCATTTTATCCCATCAATTTTTAAATCAGTGCTTTGTATATTTATGTTGTACATGCCAATCTGTAAATAATGGATATGCATGCAGTTTATTATATCATTGAATCAAAGTGATGTGTTGTTGAATTTGTGTAATCATTGAGTATGGATTAAAAAGAATGCAATGGATACATAATGACTTTCTTGTTTCTTTGTGAGTGTGTATGCTCTTCAAATCACAAAATACAATATGTTACTCTTTGTGGTATGACTTTGAGAACAACAAATATTTAACTACCGTATATATTATCTCTTCTCTCGCTTCCATCTCGTATCTTAAATAAAATTTCCTCTTACTTCCCCTCCTCTCTCTCCCAGTACTTCTCATATTCCTCATTTCATAATCTTTCCTCCTCATCAATATCCTTTCTTCATGATATATACAAATCAAACCAGCAAAGAAAATCATGAATAAATAACACATTCCATGAGTTTAATGTGTGAGCTTTACACACAGACAAACATACACGTAACATAACTAAGTAGAAACAAGTTTAATGAAAACTTTCAGTCACACACATTAACACAAAATAATATCAAAATAATATAATGCCAAAGACCTGATCTGAGGAATCAGAATAAACAATACTGGAAAAGAACATGTCTTGTAGAAAATTCCTACGAATCCTGTTTTCTAATAATCTAAACAGTAGTGAATCTTGCGAGTGTGAACCTTGCATAATTACGGTAACTTTAAAAATAAAAACAAATAGGGGAGTCTGCAAAAGGAAAGCATATATCATGTCAAAGTGATTTCAACATCACTACTATTGTCTTTTTGTAATAAGTGTACATGCGACCCTAAAATTAGTTTTGAAAAAGGAAGATCTCAATTCTCACATAAACATCCACCTAAACGATACTGTCCATATGCTTTTGTCTTCTTATTAGTAGAAATGACAATTAAGGACCAACAATATTGATAGACTCTTTGGTGAGAGCTAAAATGAAAAGAAATTGTGAAATATTCAATAAAATACCAGTTATTTTGGGCATCTACTGCTGAACAAGAATTCTGATTAGGTTCATTCTTTCCATAATGTTTTTTTTTAAAACCTTGAAACAATGAGGATAAAAGAGTTACACTTAGCGAAGAGAAAGTCTTGTATATGAATGTCTGTGTTTTGGGGCAAACATATTTTTACGGTCGCATCAACTAATATTTGGAAAGATTCCAAACAACATTTCAGCCTGCAGGGGGCTAGCCTCACTTCTCATGGTATCTCCAAATCTTGTGCGAGGTTGGTCCGACCAGCAACAACTAATGGATTCAAAGTGCATTCAACCCACTGAAACTGAATCACTGGAGACGGGTAGTTGTGACAAGTCATTTCAGTAAAGCCAGCTTTGGTGGCCACCTGCATATCAAGAACAACAGCCTAAAAAGACCATGTCTTATGCTTCCTGTGAAAAGATGTGGCAAATTCATTCATTCTGTGCTTTAAAAGGCAACAAAAATCTGCTCTTAACAATCAGCAGATTGAACATGTATAAAGATTTACTATTTTGGTCCCTTGATTCATTTAGATTAAACAAAAAACAAAAATCTCCACTAGAATACCTCTTTAATGGCACTCATAAATGAAATGCACACTAAAACTGGAATGTATTGTTAATAAATTGTTGAAATGTTGCAAGTTGTACAGCAAAAGGCTTTTATGATGGAAAGTACATTAACTTTTGGACATGAAAACATTCAATATAAAGTATATTGTCACAGTGCAGTCTAAATGTCACAGTAAATTGCACTGCTTAATAATTGAAATTTGCAAATGGCAATAATAAATGACATAATATTTCATACAACATATTCAAATTATTAATTTCAGATATGACATGGATGCATTTTGAGAAAACAATTTGTAACAATAAAAATGTAAAAAGATGGTTGAACATTTTGTTCTTGAAAATCTCACACAAGTTTCTTTAGTTCACTATTTTAAGTGTCTATTGAAAGCAATATCAAATAGTATCAAATCCATCAACTTATTTAAAAAACGTTAGGGTAAAGTACTGTTCTACACCCACCTATCACACAATGAAAAAGCGAATGGAGGGAAAATAAATTCCGTGAAAAACTGCAGCATAATGTTAAATGAGATGAGACGACATAATCATTTTGATGAGCTAACTCGAAATTGATCAGAAATTAAAATAACACACTGGGGTTGAGGGCGATTTAGTCCCTGTATATTTATAAAAGAGTCCTTGTCAGAGACAAGGATAAAAAAAAATCCTAAAGTAGAATGCTCGACATGGTTCAGGGAGTCCTTTTCAACATCAGGCTTAGAAAGTAGCCATGACAACTTTTTTTTTTTCATTAAGAACTACGTTGTCAAAAGCTGTAATACTCAAACCTGATTGGCCCTTCCCATGGTAGTTACAACATGTGATAACACTGGACTACTCATGAGATGCAAGTGTAAATCATGTGATTATGTCCATGGAATCACTATGATGAGATCAAATTGGTGAGTGATCAAAGTCCTTCGCTGTTGTGATTCTGTAGACAAAATGATTGAATTCATGACAAAATTTTCTTCACTTTTCTTGCATCCCATAAACTTAGTCTAGGTTGTATGTGTACTAACGGTAGGTTAAATGAAGGGTAGCCAATTATACCAAAGCCATGAAACTTGGCATAGATCAGCAATATACCCTAAAGATAACATGAATGGAATCTCAGTCATAGCTTCACAACCCTTTTCAAGAAAAGTGAAAACCATCCTTGATTACATCTGATACATTCCTATTTCGAAGTGACCATTTTGCATATTTTGCATATTTTGTATAGTCCTCATATAATATATTTTTCTATTTTCCATGGTATGTACACAAGTTTTTTTTTGTTTTTAAATGCAAATGGGATACCTTACCTTGAGAATAGTGACTGATAACAACAACACAATTAAAGAGACACATCGACTGGCTTTTGCGATGGCACAGTGGTGGAGAAACGCAACATTTTCAAACATTTAACGGCAGTGCACATATTCGAAAGAGATAACCTTAAACTGGTATAAAACCACATACATGTAATTGTGGGTTTCAGTAATTCAGTATATTCAAAACAATAATAACCGGTGCTGTATTAACTGGGTGTTGAGGCACATGTGAATGAAAGTAGGTTTGAGAGTTTCACCCAGTCCAGAATCTTGACAATCATATGGTACACACAAACAAATTGCCATGGAAATAAAAGGAAAATCTCCCAGAACTTGAATTCACTCTTCAAGTTTCCAAGCTTCCAAGACTTGACAGTTTCCAAACATTTCAAGACAGAATTCTGGACCTTCTTCAACAAATTCAAATTTGGGAGACACATTGACATACATGTACATTCATTTTCTGATTTGTCCAACATTTTCCAACACATTTCATGCACATGAAGCTGGATAGGCTTGAATTCAGACTTTATGGCATGAAGCTGGGTAGTCTTGAATTCAGACTTTATGGCTCCCTTGTCAACATGGGTCATTCATCAAAGAGAAGTAGTACTTCCAGGTCACAACAGTAACCACTGAATTCTTCATTCCGCATGTAAGGAATATTCTTCCCATATTGCATCTCACATTCCACACTCAGATTTTCTTTGCAGACACGTCTGCCGTTTGTGGTCTAGTGTACTAGTGTATGAGACTGGAAGCGGATATAGTCAGAACGTCACTGCAGGGTGCATCATGGGAAGGCTTTCCCCTAAATGCACTATAGAGAATTCAGAGGTGATCAGTGTCGTGTGGCAAATGGACCTTCAGGGGCTTTATAAACATTCAACTACCTTATTTAATTCACTAAAAATGCATGCTTTCATGCATTTTTGGAACAACATCCGCCCAGAGAGGTTTTATTGATATGGCCCATGGAAGCCACACTAGAAGCGTGTTTTAATTATGGACAGGAATAACTGTCTCATCTGGGGCAATCTTTGTTATTAGAAATGACACTTTTTGACATACCCAATATAAGTAGGGCATTCAGAGGAGCCAGATGCAATCTTAGCAGATCCAACACCTACAGAGCCTGACCTTTCGGTCTAGTTTAATTACAGAACAAAACTATCAAGGTCTACCTCAGAGCAAGGACATTTTTAAATATAAAACAGATTTGTTGTCTTTCACATAATACAAGTGTCTCACACACTGATCAGCCTTACCTATTTACAACGATAACAACATACGCACGCGCTTGCCTCAGGAATGTTTGGTATCAACAAATGACGACTCCGCTTGAAAGAACCGATGAACGTAAATAACATCTTACGACCAAGAGACTAGCTAACGCAAACACATATACTTGCATAGAAGGCCAGGATGGCAATGTGAGAGGCTGCAGCCTTAAAGCAAGGTTTCCCTTTTTTTTCTTCAGGTGGCCGAAATTACAAATCTCATTTTCTCTCACCGTAAACTTATTTGTCGTAGATTCTAAATTGTTGGTGGTCAATTCAGAATTTCTAGTGGCCAAATAAAATTTCAGGTGGCTATTGGTACCCGGGCCACCACTACAGGTCAGTCTGGCCTGAAGCATCTTGTCAAAAGTTCACGACACAAAAGGCTGTGGTTATATCCGAGAATCCCGCATGCGATCTTTTCTATGAAAGGCTCTATAATCCCCCGTCCTTTCAATATAAGGTTAGGCCCAGTAGGGTCCTTGCTATAACACTGTAATACAACGCGGCGGAATGAAACAAAGACCGGATGAACCATTATTGGAACGCTGGCCTTTGCGGTCTTTTCAACCTTCGGACCACTATTCAGGAAAGACGGAAGTATAAAGGCCCATCCATCTCAAAGACGTGGCGGACACGGTCAACATATTTTGACAAGGCGCTTTACAGGGATGGCCCACTCTCCTGACTTTAAAGAGAAGGTCCATTTTCTATATTTTTTTTCTTCATGGGTATAGGAAAGTGAACCAACTATCTTTCAAGCCAAAGCTCTTCTAGCCTAGCTGCCAGACCATGGGGTATTTTTTTTAATCCAAACTCTACAATAAGCAGGTCTGGATGCAATAGACTAATCACTCTTTAGGTTCTCTTCAGCTCAGATGGACTAGGAATAATGAGGAATTAGTCTTGTTAACTCTAGACCAGAATGTACACTAGCGGTCGTTTAGATTGTAAAATGTCCAACGACCTGAACGACAGGGTAAACCTCTTCATTAAGGGAATAGTCCACTCTAAAATTAAGTTGGTTTTAATAAAAGCAGAAGCATGTCTCTTTCATGTTTCTGCTTTTATTGAAACCAGCTGAATTTCAGGGTTGACTATAACTTTAACAGATACTGCCACCAACACCAGATGTGCCAAAGGTTTCACACCCTCATAGAGATACCTTATTCTCTAAACAAGGCTTGATAAGGTCTTAAAGCTCTTCTGCAAACACAAAACACTGTCTTTAAACCGTAATACATTTGGCAAAAGCACTTAATAATAAATTATTCAGAAAGTACAACTCTTGTTTCAAGATGTTTAAGAAACCTTCTAAATACTGGCAAACACAATTTGAATTACAAGTTTAATAATTTAAATTTGATTCATAAGAACGTATATAATCTCCAGCAATTTTTACAGCTTTTACTACCATTCTCACGATAAAGTGAAATCACACTTTCTCTTTTCAGATATCATCTAAGTAATAAATTAATTTACCGTTACTTTCACTATAATTTTTTTTCCGGTAAGAAGGATTATTTTGCTTAGCTTGAAAAACATACTTCATTATAGTTGACCTTTGCTCAGTTTCTCCAAGAAAATGCAAAAGGAAAGTGGAATATTCAGCCTCATAATCATCTCCTTTTAAATATTTGACAAGAAATATCCTTGCATACAGCTTCAATCTCATTAGCCAATTGGACTGAAGTTCAAAATCACTTAGCAGTAGTAAGGGCCCGCAGGTACTAAGCTATATTTTTAGTAGACCAGCCCCAAATGAATTGTAACTTAAATGTTGATCAATATAACCCCATTACAAATCCCTTTTCAGTTCTTTCATTCCAGGGGAAGCTCTTACTGGTAATGTATCTCAAGAAAAGTGAATTCACTTCTCACAAATTTCATGCACCCATGGGACTGAGAAGGATTAGACAAATTCTTCTATATTTTTTAAAACAACTCAATATTTGGCCTGCAATGGGGATAAACAAACTTAAAACACTGGCAAGTCAGGTGAAGGAAGAAGGGGGGGGGGGGGGGGGGCGCGCTCTACTCCTTCTTCTGTCTCTTCGGCCGGTGGTCACCACTGTCGTCCACATGGTTCCGCGTTGATCTCAGCCTCTCTGTGTCGGACTCTACGCAGCAAAACAAAAATATCATTCCGAGTCATTTATGTGGCATACCAGAAGTGAACAATGGTGTCTCATCTCAACATTGTTATGCCAGTCAATATTTATGTTCAAACTTACAGTGAAATACAATTAAATTCAAGGTTTACTGAGATCCTCTTCTCAGCCAAACGACTGAATTATGACGATTTATGATGTAGTTGAAAATTATGAAAATTATGTACAATACGTTACTGGATGCATTTATAAATGGATTTACCTGTAAAGGTTAATGATAAGAAATCAGTGCTAGTAATCTTTGTTTACAAAAATTCCCAACTTCCTTATAACATATCCAAATTTTCTTAAACTTTGGCCAAACTGTTTGTCTAATATCTTTGTGCTTGAAAGGGAAAGTCCACCTCAAAGTTAAGTTGGTGTTGATAAAAGCAGAAACATGAAAGAAACATACCAGTGAAGGTTTGACGAAAAAGTTTGTCAAAGGATAGGAAGGCTATGATCTTTTAAAAGCTTAATTTTGTGATGTAATGTGCGAGGTGCTCTCCCATAACTTAACTTCTTTCATGCAATTGAGACTATAATCAGGGTTTCCTTCTTCTTGAAGACTTTGTGTGCCACAGTGTGCCTTTGACTTTTGAACCAATACACATAAGTCCCATAAAGCAGCATGTTACAGGGTTCCCAGCATTTCATTGAAACAAAATTCCCTCATTTTTCCCTGATGATGTCTCAAAATTCCATGATAATTATTTCAACTCATTTCTAGTTGCACATGTTTTCTATGTTGTTGCAGTGAACTATTTGCAGTATAAAATGCAACAAAATATAACAGAGTCTGTCTGACTACTTTTGATTTTTGGAAATTCCCCGACTTCTTCCCGATTTGAGGCATTTTAATCAAATTTCCTGACTTTTCCCTGACTGGAAAATAAAGTTGAGTAATTTCCCCTGTTTTCCCTGAAGGGCTGGGAACCCTGTGTTATCTGGCACTCACAGGGTTAATTTCATTACCCACCATGCATCAACAGCATCCTCCGCATGGCTGGACGTCCGCGGGTCACGTGACCATTCTCGTCAGCTCCATCAACACTGAGAAGGAGATGACGTGGAAAGAGCAAAACTTAGAAAGAAATAGAGAAATCTGACAGCGTGTAGTCAGCGTGTAGTCGACTGGCATGCCTCCAAAAGCAAAAGCACTGCGTGGAAAGAGCAAAACTTAGAAAGAAATAGAGAAATCTGACAGCGTGTAGTCGACTGGCATGCCTCCAAAAGCAAAAAGCAAATTCAACATATGTGCACCATCTACGCTCCCTGAGGATTATTCTTTGCCCACTGCGTGATATCGGCAGTGTCCAGATCATTCACATAATCTTCCATCCCCTCCCTACCAGGTACCCATTTATACTCTTGAGTGGAGAGCAGCAATGTGGATAAAGTATCTTGCTAAAAGGACACAAGTACCATAGTTACACTTGAACCCGAGAGAACTCAAGATTTCCAGTCACATTTCACAACCACTATACCACCACTCCTCCTGTTTAGAAGACAGTCCTGCCTGATAATGGTTTAGCATGCTACATTCGCAAAAAAGAAATGAGAGAAATTCAACTGCACGCAGTCGACTGGTATGCCTCCGCCCTCCTGCGCAGACACTGAAGTATTGCCAAAATCTTGAACACTCAGTTAAATCTCATCTTCTAAATCATGGAAAACTTGCTACTTGGCTATGAAATATAACTCAATTGAGAGAGCCCTATCATATATCATTCTTGCACCAAGTTCGGTGGTATTTGGTCATATATTTCACAATTTATCGCATAAACAGCAACATTTTACAATTTGACCTTGACCTGTGACCTTTCTGACCCACATTGGAATCAGTTAATTGTCTTGTCATATGTCATCATTATACCGAGTTTGATGAAATTCAGTGTATTATTTCTCAAGTTTTGGTTCAAAAATAACATTTCAGGATTTGACCTTGACCTGTGACCTTTGATCTAATCTAGTCAGTTAGTTGTGGTGGCATAAAAAAAGCTGACACGGATTACCTGTCGCTCCCTGCTGGCACCCCGCTGTCCCCATCCTCTGCCAGGGTAAGCCTCATGCTAGCATGGTGGGGGTGTCGCCCGGCTGCAGCCCCCACCGGCCGCGCCTGCTCCTCATTGAACTGTCTCAGCCGCTCGGACTGCCGTGGTCATAATGATGATAATAATAAAAAACAACAATGACAACAATGACATGTAGTAGTAGAACAGGCAAACCAAAGAGATTCAAGTCTGGTGGTGTTAATAAATAGATGCCTGGGGGGTGTTTCACCAAGCCATTCGTAAGCTACGAACGACTGGTGATCCCTTCTTGTGCTAAATGCGATACCACACTTTGTTCCTGTTTTAACATATTGGGCATTAATTACCAAGAATCCTAATAAAATTTGACAAATCATTTGTATTCAGACACTTGTTAAGAACAAGAATTTTCATTTATAAACATCAGATGTGAACTTATGCTGATGGGAAGCAAAATAATTGAGAATGTTTTTTAGCAGAAGAAGGGATTACCAGTCGTTCGTAAAGTCATTCGTAGCTTACGAACAGCTTGGTGAAACACCCGCCTGGTTTGTGGTATCCTCAACTATGAGATCAGGGGGGGGGGGGGGGGTTCACCAAGCTGATCGTAATGTATGAATGACTTTCCTAATGACTATTGACCTGTTCTTGTGCTAAATCAGATACCAGAATTTGTTCCTGTTTTAACATAGTGGGAGTTAATTTCCAACAATTCTAATCAAATTTGAAAAATCATAAACTATATATTCAGACGCTCGTTAGCAACAAGCATTTCAATTTACGAAGATCAGATTTCAACTTTAGCCGATGGGAATCATTGAGAATATGATTTAGCACAAGAACAGGTCACTTGTCGTGTGTAAAGTCATTGATAGCTCACGAACAGCTTGGTAAAACACCCCCCAGCCAGTAGTCAAATTAGTATAAACAACTTATAAACTCTGATGTAACTTCAGTCAAACCTGTTTCCATGGATACAAACAGTCGCTCTGTATACACCCATCAGCTTGAATCCTATCAAACCTATCTATTAAGACGATCTGTCCATAAATATACCCCCCCCCCCCTCCCCTGCTTGGGGTGTACTTTATAAACGGCTTTGCCTACGTCAATCTTCATGAAGCAGATCAAAGACCAATGATGAGCCCAACAACTTCATATAGCTGGCAAAATCTTAAAGGGCATATACTGTACTGGGAAGACAAAAAGCCTTCAAAAAGGTGATCGTGAGAAATCTTCTTGCCTATGGTCTTGAATTCATGTATTGTACATTTTAGAAACATACTGAAAGTTATGATCCACATTTGGAGTAAGGAGTGATTAAATTACAGATCCTTAAAATGTTCGGCCTAAACATTTGTGATAATTGTAATTTAATCGACTAATTACTCCAAATGTGGATCATTTAAAGGCAAATAACTTTCAGCACGTTTCTAAAATGGACAATACATGAATTTTAAGACCATTGGCAAGAAGATTGCCCACGATCACCTTTTGAAGGCTTTTTGTCTTCCCAGAACAGTATATGCCCATTAATGCCGAATTACTGTTTCTTCTCATCTATAAGCCAGAGCAGTCAAAAAACATCTTTACAGCATAATTTACAAGGTGACATTTAAATCATGAAAATCAGTATTTTATACTCACACTCAGTGATTCCCCAAAACTGTATAGTGTTCTGTAAAAAGAAAAAAAATGAAAGAGAGGGTAAAACTTTTTGACTGCATGATCTCTCTATGCGACATATCGTTCGTAAGCGTCCACACACAGAATTCCATTGTTCTGTATGAGCTAATGTTTTCACAAATTTTGCGAATCGCTGCAGGCGAAACAGGTGAAAAATATTGCCACAACGATTCTGATCACTATAAAGTGCATGCACTTTATGCTACTGGGTTTGTACATGCTGAAGCACTGTAGATCTCGTGTTGGAGTACGGGGTATTGTATATTCTCCGGGCGCGCTATCTAGCACAGCACTGCAGCGCATAATCGAGCGTCGCTATAACATGTGCAAGCATAGTTTGTTCTCCCATTTGTATGTACATATGATAGTGGGCCTGGGAGCAGCACAAGCATATCATAGCACAAACGTTGGGTGTCAGTCGCGAAAACAACAATAGCAAAAATGTCTGCAACCCCTTCATTTGCGAAAATATAGGCTGTGATTCTCTATACCTTTCTAGTTCAAAAGATGCCCAGACTCTAGTGTCTGTATACCATATATTCTGGCGTATAAGGCGCATGTTTTTTCCCTTGAAAATCACGCCAAAGTCCGTGTGCGTCTTATACGCAGCGTTAGCAAAAGTCGAATCTTTCAAACCAACACGTATACCCATGTATGGGACTATGCATTGTGTGACAACAATCAACATTCAATAACAAAATAGATGGCGTTGATAGCCCGACACAATACCGGTAGTATGATCCCAATCACATCATCAGCATAATTACCGGTATGAAGAAAGCACCAGGACTAATATTTGTCTGAGACACCTCAAAGAAGCCGCTAGCTAGAACAATAAGCGCTAAGGATAACCTCCGTTAGATCGGAGCCGCTATTGTTGCTTTGAGTCTCTATATGACATATCGTTCGTTAGCGTTCACACACAGAATTCCATTGCAGTATACGTACACAATGAATTTGGCATGTGTGGCCACAGGGTTAAGCAACTTTTGACCGTACCTTGTCCGTGGGGTCATCTGGGAGGGGGAGCTGACTGGACGGGGGCTTCTGAAGGGAGAGTCCCTCATCGGAGAGATGTACATGTTAGCACCTGCCACTCTGTCAACAACAACAAAATATTTGCAATCTTAGTACTAACTTCACTCTGTCAATAACAACAAAAACATTAGCAATCTTCGCATTTTAATTGAATTAAAGTGTTTTATCAAAATCAAACTTCGCCCCCCGAAGGCTGAATAGGTTTCGCTGTACAATTGTGACATGTATACTTTGCTTTAACAAAAGAAATAAAACTGTAGCATTCAAATGTCCTCTCTTCCTCTTTTTCCTTTTTCTGTATTTTGTGACAGGTTCACAACTCCCATCACCACCCTCTCCTTTTACTCCCATTTCTTCTAATTTATTTTTGGTTGAAACACCAAAAACTATTAAAAGCTATTGATTTTTTTTATTAGTAGATTTGCTATGTTCATTTTTTTCAATGATTAAATGAGTAAATATGTTAACTTATGTTTTATTGCATGTCGTTATGTATCATTTGCTTATGTGTCAATGTTGACTTTTTAGTGTGTGGAGCCGTTCGAAAATCAGCACTCGTCGAGACGGCTATCCACTCCATGTGTGGAAATTAATAAATAAATTGATAACAAATGAAGCAGAGATGTGATTGATTGATTTCCTGGCCCATCAAATAAAATAGCCTTTAAGCAGAGATGTGATTGGTCGACTCACTGGTAGATGGGCGTGGCTTGTCTGGAGGAAGACTGGCAACGAGACGGCACAGGAGACAGGTTACACGGCTACAGAAAAATCATCGGAAGGAAAATGGTTAAATCTCGATCATCTTTGCCTTTGCCACCCTTCCCCCCAATTTGTACTTTATAATAGACAATAAATTATATATATAATAATATTATATATATATATATATATATATATAGTGGTTTACAGAATTTCAAGAAAACAAAATTCCCTGATTTTTCCGTGATGAAGTCTCAAAATTCCATGATGTTTATTTCAACTCATTTCCAGTTTCGCTCCCCAACTTAAGAGATGCCTAAGAGAACCTGAATTGGTATTCCAGAATGTCCTCCTAAGATGCTGTTAATGCAAATTAGTGAGGGTTTGACCACGCCCAGTGCGCATTTCTTAGCCAATGGAGGGAAGTGTTTCATTGATGAACAGCAAATCACAATCAAGAAATTTTTCTCCCTTAGTCTGTGGACACACAGATATATGGGCTCACATCAATCATGTATGTAAATGAATGCTGCTCTTTTTTTTTTTTGCTTGCGTTATGAATCGCTAGGACAGGGGGTGTCTCTCCTCAATTTTCTCTTAAATATTCTTCTTCATCATCTCAACTTCCTAATTTGCATGAATTTAGATAAGGTAAGGAGAAAACTTAAGAGAGGAATTACGACGAAAATAAGGAGAGATTTTGGAATACCAGTTTGGAGAAAACATAGAGTTAGGATAAGATTTCTCCTAAGTGAGCATTTCGGAATACCACCCTAGGTTTCACGTTGTTGTTGTTGTTGCTGATTGATTTTAGGCATGTGTTCAATCACACCCAATTATGTACTGTTGATTATGTACTGTTGATTATGTACTGTTTGGTTTGTAAGTTTTATACTTACCGCGACGCTGAGTTGGAATTTGTGAATGTATTCCCTGGTTTGTGGAATGAAGATCTCGTTGTAGAAGGCGATGATGGATACGCTCTCTTTGTCGGCCCCCATGAAGACATTCTTGTAAGTCTGCAGGGTACATGTTAAAGGGTAGGTGGGGTAGGGAAAAATATGAAGTACATTGTATTTGCAGGAGCTACAATTCAAGCCTAATTGTTAAAGGGATAATTAACCCTGAAATTAAGTTGGTTTTGATAAAAACAGAAACATAAAAGAAACATGTTAGTGAAGATTCAATGAAATCCGTCATATGAAAAGAAAGTAACGATTGTTTAAGATATAAAGAGCAGTTCAACTGCCATGCAGTCTACAAATATTTGCCTCTGGTTCTATATTAGCTTCGTCTGGTTGAAATCTTCAATGCCTAGAAAACTTGTAGGTTTGGCTGACATTGTATTTTCAAGTTTATAGTTATTGCCAAAAATATATCATACTGGTCATTTTTTTATAATGTTCACTGACCTTTGACCTTTGGCCATGGATTTTAACTCAATTATTACCAGTCTACTATGATTTTGTGATCCACCATGATACCATACTACTTTTCATTCAAATTGGACATTAACATATCAATTTTTTTTCCGTCAAATTTTACTGAATTTTGACCTTTCCAGATTTTTACAAAAAAGTGTCTCTGTATACAATGCATTATTATACATATGTACAATTTATTTTAAAAAAATAATCAGCAAACAGTACAGAGATTGAATATGCTCTTATTTCACATTGTTAAAGTAAAAAGGAAAGAAATAAAGACCGTACCTGCGTGAGTGCGTGTGGGAGACTTCTGTATTTGTCGACGATTGCTTTGAATTTCAGTTCCTGGTCACGCACTTTACACACAGCATACATGCAACACATCAGGATCTATCAGGGAGAAACAATGAAAGAAAAGAATAAAGATAAAATGCTGTAAGGAGGAATTTGTGATTTTTTTTTTCTAATTGAGGGTCACTTTTTGCCAAGAAGTAGCACCCCAAACTATGCGTATTGAATGGAGCGAAAAATGACAATTGATAACTTCTCAATATGATTGTATATGTTTAATGGGGAATACGTTTTGGGAATTATTTCAGAATTCATCACAGACATTTGTAATCCAACAATCATGTGATAAAAAGAAAGTAAATATGATTTTGGCAAGACAGACAGCTAAGAGCAGTCTATAGGAGTAGTAGTAGAAGTAGAAGTATTAATGATTACGGTTTTATATGATGTATTGTTTAGTAGTGCTTTTTAGACTACAGTCTATATCAATGAATATACATGTGTATGAATGTCAATTTACACTTATATTTATCAATGCTATGTAATGCTGATGGAAGGCAAATTTCCATTCATTCATTAACTCATAAATAAAGAAATCAATAAAAAGTACTAACAAATTAATAACAATAATAATAATAAATCACACTTTATTGGTTTCATGTAATACACAGATGTACCAAGTTTGAAGCAAATGTGGTTAATGGTTCTCAAGATATTGCCGAAACGGATTCAGGACAGATGGATGGACGGACGGACGGACAACCCGAAAACATAATGCCTCCGGCCACTTCGTGGTGGAGGCAAAAAAAATTGTTAAAAAAGGGGTAATGAATGGCTGAAGGCTGAGGTTACCTGGTCTAGATGCCTGCCGGTGAGCAGCCAAGGCTTGTTGGTGATACAGTGCTCCAGGCAGGTCCACATCAGCACATTCTGAAGCAAGAAGCAGCACAAGAGACAAACGATTCACTTTATGCACATCTGGGCCATGACAACAACCATGACAACAGCCAATCGGCTCTCATTATTGCACCTGTTGCCATAGAAGTTACCGGTGATGGTTAGTTACAATAATTCAAAACCTATATGAAACATGGACCTGGGCTGGTAGTAAATCAAATAATTGGATTCAGTACAAAACAGACTAAGCGATTGGTTTGGCTGAGCCAAACAGCCAATTAAATTCAAAGTTTCAATTGATAGTACGTTTTATGCAACAGGGCCCAAGTGAGTACACGGCACACCTAGGCTAACTGTCCAGACTCTGTACTCAGGGAAGTGTTATAGGAAGGAGTAGAAACTCAAGCATAATACAGAGATGCCAACCTCTTGACACAAAAAATCAGACTGAATATCCTCAAAAATCATATTTTTGAGTGAAAAATCAGATTTTCACGAAAACTCAACATGACCAGTGGCCTGTTGGCCCCAAGCCAGGAAAATGTTAGAAAAATGTTTTACTGGTAACAATGGGAAAGTGAAATGTTCATGACAATGCTCTGATGTTCCATGTGCCGAGCCGACATTTAGCTGATGTCAACTTGAAAAGCAATTTCTTTAATTTCCCATTTGTCTGTAGACGTTTTGTTTTTGACAAATTCGTTTGCAAACTATAAGGAAGTTAACGGCAGATAATGACAGATCCTAATTCTCTGCTTTTGTTTTTGAAAAGTATTGAGGAATCATTAAAAATCGGACATATAAGCTATTTGTATTAATTACAAAATTGACCAATTTCTTCACTTTCCGACAACTTGTGCATTTGGGAGATTCAACCACCCTCACAATGATATATTAAGCTGTGTGTTATCATTAACGGCGTTTGTGTGTGTTTGCGTGAAGCAGAGATATTTTACTTGAAAAACTTGTTTATTTGTGTTTGCTGATACCTGTTGTGCTCATGGAAGTATTGATGTCATTAACAGAACGTTACAAGCGAAATGAGACTGTACATTTCTTTTGTTCTCTCTGAGAAATCGTTGCCACACAATCATGTTCATAATTGTTCAAACACCTGAACAGCACCTGTTGAGAGCACCATAACTTTTCAGCGGCTTGGCACATGGGTTCAAAGAAAGAAAGTTGCTTCCTATCCTTCCATAACACATCCCTGCTGTACTACTCACCAGGTCCTTCTTGATGCCCATGAGGCCACACATTGCCTGGAGGCGGTGGTAAGCCAGCTGCAGCACCTTACTGAAGAACGTGTTCAGGCTCACCGACGAGGCCGGCCTCTCACCCCCGCCCGCACCCCCTCCACCACCACCCCTCCCTGCAGGTGAGGGAGGATCAGGGGTCGTGGTGGTGGTGGTGGTGGTAGTAGAAGGGGTGGTGGGGTCCTTATCCCTGGGGGAGGGGTGGGGAGAGGGGGTGGGGGTCGTGTGGCCATTGGTGGGTGTGTCGTGCTGGGGGTGGGGCTGGCGGCGGGGAGGCGTGGCCTCGTTTTGCCGGTGGCGGGTCGAGTAGTGCCCCGGGCGAACTGGTGACAAAAACCTAAAATCAATGATAATTTTAAAATGGGTTTAAGAATCTCCTAAGAATGCTCCTACTTCACTCAATTTTCCCGATAATGATTTCTCAGGTGCATTATAAAGCAAATTATGAAACTTTGGATAAATTCAGGTATCATTTTGTTTTTAGATCAAACCATGCAAGAATGACCTTGCAAACAGAATTTGTACTAACCCATTCAAACCTGTGGATCATTATCTCCGAGCAATGCATTTAACTATGAAAATGTAATTTGGGAACAATAACAAATAAGGCTAAATTTGTTACTCATTGCGGTAAATGGCTACTGATAATCGTTTGTCTCGCGATGTTAGGTAAACGGAATCAAAAAGATCACAACGTTTCGTGCGCCGCTGCAACACTTCGTCACGTGTGATAGTAAGATAGTAAGATGATTGTAGTAAGTACGGGTTTAAATACCCTATGGTCAGTGCAGCGCACTAACTGAAATCTGCTCATAAATGGTCCAATACTAATAGCCGGCATATCCTGGTACTTGGCCAACAATAGACCGTTGATGTGCCTCGCATTGACCGGTGGTAACAAAGGACAAAAGGACAAAGCTTTATTCTAATTATAACAAATAATTAAATATTGTGCTGTGTGATGGCAAGAAAGAGGATTTTCGCAAGTTTCTGGATCTAGATTAATATTTCCAATGCTTCTTGCTGAGCCAAACAAGCAGAATAAGGCTACACCTAATGGATACTGTTTATCATGTACTGCTATTCTGCAATTTCTTTGTTGCATAGACAATACACATTTGTCTGAGATTGTACTAAAGTTTGGTACAAGATTCTTCCACTACCCAATGGTTTTGCAGGAGGTTAGGAATGTAGTAGATAACAGATGATAATAGATCCTTAAAGATTGTCCGTCCCTTTTGCAAGCTTAACATTTGAAATCGTCTATCACGATCATAAATTGAAGAAAGTATGATTCAAGACCATTTCTAAGAATATAGCATGTTGAAGCTTTCGGTATATGTAAAAAATTTCAACCCTTAAATTTCAAACCGACTTTTTTCGTACTACGAAAAAAGTATTAGTCTTTGTTACAGTATCAATGTGGTTATTATGCGTGTGTGAAATCCAAATTTTATGAGAAATAACCAAACTTTGGAGACGATTCCTTCTATAGAACATTTTTTTCATAATGCGTTTTATAATTTCATAAACAGATTAATCAATAAAGCACATATTTCAACACAAACTGCTAAGAGCCTGAGGTAAAGACTATTAATCAGACGTTGTTTACGTGCATTATTTGAATTTTACACTACGTATCAGTTTCAAATTGTGAATATAGAGCTTGCTAACACTTCTCTATATGTTTTGCCAATGTTTCGATGGTTTTGTAGTGATCTGAAAAAGGGCCGGGCTGTCTTTAATGTTGGCATTTGCTAGGCTTGCTTATGAAGATATCGAGTATGGCATGTGAAACTTTCCTGCTGTGATGGCCACACATGGAATATTTGTCATCATATTGTTACCAACTGGAGCCAAGTTGGCCAGCCTCTGTGTATGGCTCTGGCTCCACCCAAAGGTGATTTAGTTACATGTTCTTCTATTAATCATTTCTTTATGGCAGAGAAGATAGGGAATAGACCATTTTCGTTGTGCATGCAAATTTTATTCACGTCGTTCGAACAATATCTTACCAATGGGAACCCCAAAGCTCGTCCGAGGTTTGTGCAAGTAGCAACAACTAATAGATTCAAAGTGCATTCCATCCATTGAATCTGAATGACTGGATACATGTGAATGCCATAACGCGTTACTACGCAGTTAGGGGAAAGTTGTGAATAAATTACGAAAACAATGTATTGACCGAAACAATGTCTGGTATATGATTGTTCTACTACCCAATGGCTTGGGGGAAGAAGGCATGAAATAGATAATAACCATCCTTTGATGTTGGCGTTGGCTAGGCTTGCTTATGAAGATCACGAGAAATGCGTGTGAAACTTTCCTACTGTGATGACCACATATTAAACATTTTGTTAAGCCAATAACTATGACGGTGGAAGCATAAAGTGTGATGTATAGAACATCCCTTCACTGTCTACACAACCTGTCAACCTTCCAACCTTCCAAAGCACACAAGAATCCACTACACACTAAGATAAGTAAGATAGGATGATTCCCTTTTCTAAGAAGCCCCTCAAATAGAGGAAGGGGGGGGGGGTAGAGAGAGATGAAAGAAGATTAAGACTTTAATCTCCAGAGGAACACAATTTCTCTGGTTAAGGGGCTTTCAGACCTTTTCAATGAATAAGCTGAGAAGAATAATCCCTCTTCTTCTCTGTTTTAATCTGGGATAAGAAGGACATGTTAAAAGTTGAAAGAATTGGGAACTTACTGCAGATCCGTGAACCATAGCAAGAGTTTCCAAGGGTTTCAACCATGTAATGTTACTCAACTTTAAACAAAAAAAAAGGAGGTCACATTCTTGATTTTCTCCCCAAATAAGCTGTTTTCGTAATGTATGTACATCTATCCCCCTAACTGTGTAGTAACACATTATTACATTTCCCTGCATCTAGTGATTCAGTTTCAATGGGAGGAACGCACTGTGAAACTATCAGCTGTTGCTACTAGTACAAACCTCGGATAAGCTTTGGGGCTGCCGTTAGTAATATATTGTTTGACAGACAGGAATAAAATTTGCATACATGTACGAAACAAAAAGAGTCTATTGCCACATACTTGCTCTCTGAAGCGATAGGTTCGAGGAAGGGGTGTGAAGGAAAATACTAAAACTTATATCGTAAGCAAATAATCAAGATTGGTTGCCTGAAGCCAAAAGTTGATTGTTTGCTTTATATTCCACATCTGAAACCAACTACCTATACTAAGAATGACAATTTGACGTACAAAAGTAATGTTTACTTCTCTACTTAACCCTAAGCCGTTGCCATAGGGAACACGCGTATAGGATGCGCATTAGGATGCGTGTTAGTCAATTGATAGTCCGAGTGTAACACACTTTTATTTCACGCGTACTCAAAACATTGATCACGCGTTAGGACTGTGAGGCGTGAAGAGATCAGCGAAACCAACGAGTACTATCATCCAGAGTGTAACGAACTTTTCTTCTCATGTGATCAGATGGGCAAAACTATGCTTTATCACGTGATCAACACTTGACCAATCCAATAGCAACATTCTTAGTATGTGGAATAAAATGCAGAATATTTGGCCAATCTCTATGCACTCAAGAAAAAATTTGATAGAATTACAATTACAAAGTGTGTTTCAGAAAAAATCATGTTGTCCTTAAGACTTGCAGGTGGACATTAAATTCCAGACAAACTAATGATGTTTACAGGTTTGTTTCAGGGTAGGAGAGGGAGTAGAGGGATGATTAACCCTATATAGCCCGGGCTATTTTGAAGTAGCATAGCCCGGGGGGAAAAAACAGCCCCCCCCCCCTTAGATCTTGACCGTTGATCACGTGATCGCGACGAAAATTGGCACGTATGTCACTGATGACGTAATCTCCACAATTCGATTTTCAATTGCACCTAAATTATTCAAATTTATTTCTAATTAATTAATTATGCTAATTAATGCATAAAATCATTATTTGGTTGTAAATCTTTAAATATAGCCCCCAAAACTGCTAGATTTCAGTCCAGACAATGTTCTTAGGATTATTATTAAATTGAGATTTTAAAAAAATGGTAATATAAAATGTTTTCTTATGTATTTTATTTTTGTTTTAAATTTCTTATGTATTTCTTTGTTTTTTCGACTTAAAGATTTTCATTGTTTTTTCAATGTAAATCATTGGCAACATTATTTCAGTCATAAATAACATGAAATCTATTGTTTTTCATCAGTAAAAATAAAAATAATGATACATTTATGAATTATGGCTAGATACAGAATTGGCATTGGATTTGTACATAAAATCACGTTTTTGAGCAATTTTTGGTCGGACATGCATACAAAATGTTACGTACCTTCGGAACTGCATACCCCCGCTTCGCAAATTTGGTCTTAAAAGTTGCATGAGACTTGAAGGAAAAAAGTCATGAAACGTAGCGCTGCAATCTTTTTGCGTTACAAATTTATCGCGAAAAATGTCAAGGGAAGGGGCTGTTTTTGCCCCCCCCCCCCCCCCGGGCTAGATAGGGTTAAGAACGATGGTTAAGAATGAGAAAATAACAGTGTGTTATCATTTTTCATTTAAATAATCAATTGAATATATCCAATGACCACTTACATGTCTGCGGCTGTGGTGTTTGATGTGGCATTTTGTCGGGGGCTCTGTGAAATAAGTAAAGTCATCATTAAATTACACAAATCAAACAATTTTTTGCAGCTATTTTTAATACATGTAGCTCTAATTACTGACAGATATACACAAGTATGGTGAGACCATGTTTTTATAAAAGTTCGTTTCAGAATGAGTTAGCTCATTTGCATGAAAATGATATGTCTGAGGTTAATCAACATAACAAATCTATCTGTAGCTCATTTGAATAAAAAGAAATTGTTTTAATCCTATCTTGGCTATTTGGGACATCAAACATACAATTTTTCTTTGAGGTGGGACATAGGGGACTGGTTTCTCACACCTATACCAGTGCTAAACTCAGCTCTAACTTGGTGCTAAATAGAGCACTTTCTTTTGTATGTTTATGAGATAAGAGAGCGCTAATATTGTTGTAAGTTGGTACTCTGAAAATTAATGTGGTGCTAAATAAAGCGTTATCTTGGTTTCAAATTGAACGAAGCCACACCTGGTTTGCTGAGTTGTTGACCTCGATCCCTCTGACCGCTTTCAGGGCATCGAAGAGAGGCGAGTTGACCGCCCAGGCCAAGCACTCCACAATCTCTGTCTCAATCGCCTGCAGATGCTGGGAGTACAAAACATGTTAACCGTTTAATTCAATTTTCATCAAAGTAAAAACATCAAAATGCAAAATAATACGCTTGCGAGAAAGTACAGATGACGGAGACCTCAAAAAAATAAAAAAAGCAGAAGCCTTGAGTGAGCAAGTGGTACCTTTAACCAACATTATGAACATATAATGCATTTAATGGTATAATGTTACATCATAATACAACAGATAAGTAACAAAAGTAACAAAATTAATACACATGTCAAAAGCCACAACCACAAACACACACACACACACACACACATGCATATACACACTGTATTAGGTGTGTATTACTAGCGATAGAACAAAAAATTATGTAGAGTAAGAATTATACTTTTTGAATACAAATTCTTTGAAATTACATTTAAAGACAGAGTGTTCCATTTGCATATGTCACAAACCTTGGCAGGAATCAGCAGTATACCCAAACTATAGCATGTATGAAATCTCACAGTCATAGCTTCACAAACCATTTCAGGAACAGAGAAAAGCTATCCTTCTTTATGTTTGATACAGCCCAACCATGGTCTATGTTCATATACCGACATCTGTCAACGCATCACTGCATGATGCAAAAAGCGGTGATATGTGCTATGGTGTATTGTGATCTCCAGTATCGTATTTTTCAGGAGATAAGACGCAAGCGCGGATAAGACACACCCCGACTTTAAGCTCGCAAATTAAAAAAAAATAATAAAAAATTGGGTCTTTCACCACATATACACATGTATGGGACTATATACAGTCAACAAAATAGATGGCTTTAATAGCATGACACAATTGATGTATCGGTAATACGATCTCAATCACATCACCAACATAATTACTGGAACTAAGAAAGCCCCAAGAGTAGTATTTGTCCGCGAGACAACTCAAAGATACCGCTGATCAAAAGGCTTAAACTAGAAAACTCTGTTTGATGGAGACTGCCACTGATTCTGTGATCTCCGGCCACAAGGTGATGCTAGTACACAAACAGGAAAAACATGCGTCTCATACGCCAGAAAATACGGTATCTAAGCTCTAGTTTTGAACAACCCATCCAAACCCTACACAAAATCTAGGGATTGCTATAATTCTGTTTAGGGTCAGTTTTCAGGTCTATTATTGGGAGGGAATTTAAAGGGCATACACTGTACTGGGAAGGCCAAAAAACCTTCAAAATGTCATTGTTAGCAATCTTCTTGCCAATGGTCTTAAATTCATGAATTGTCTATTTTAGAAGCTTGCTGAAAGTTATTTGCCCTCAAATGATCTACATTTGGAATAATGAGTGATTAAATCACAAATCTTCAAAATGTTCGGCCCGAACATTTTGAGGATTTAATCATTAATCATTAATTACTCCATATATGGATCATTTGAGGGCAAATAACTTTCAGCAAGCTTCTAAAATGGACAATATATGAATTTAAGACCATTGGCAAGAAGATTGCTAACAATGACATTTTGAAGGCTTTTTTTGCCTTCCCAGTACAGTACATGCTCTTTAATTATACAGTATTTCTTCCATTTTCTGCATTTTCTGCAACCTACCCTGCGAGCCTCCTCGGTGAGCCGCGGCTCATTCTTGCTGAAACTCTCAATCACTTTGATGAACTGGTAGGAATGCAAGTCAAAAACATCCAGTATCCATGGGAACAAGAGCTTGCTACTCTTTGCAGACATGCCTGGGTTTATCGGCGAGGCTGAAGGAACAGTGAGAAACTGCATATTATAATCATGTTCATACCTGTTGTTACCGAGGAGCAATTCTGCCATTCTTTGCATAAAGGAAGCAAGTAACATGCATGACTATTCTTAAAAATTTGCAAAATGTGTGCCATTTTAATCAGCAGTAAGATGACTATTTCTTTTCCAAATTTCGCCAGGTAAATGCTATGCTCTCACGCAATATCTGTCTGTATTTCATATACATCTTGTCTATCCATGT